>CM062817.1:1344617424-1345253299 GCA_031772625.1 Pinus tabuliformis
CAAATCTACATGGTGGGAAAAAACACAAAAATAACACTACATTGTCATCAAAGAAGAATACTCTAGAGAAAACTCTGAATCACAAGAAATCAGGCAAGAAAGAAACAACTCTCAAGACAAGCAGGGAGAAAGCCCCGCCCAACAAATCAACAGCTATGAGGATTCGAATACCGCACAAAATAAATCTTCATTTAACAACAAAGTAGATCTCCTAGACCAAACTTCTTCTCTGACTATCTTCAAAAGGACGAACACAATAGATCACGAAGCTAAGACACCAATGTCCCAAGAACCAGAAGAGATGAAGGAGATGCAAGATAAAGGAAGTTGGAAGACCGTAGAGAAAAAAAAGAAAGCTACAACACCAATCTCGCCAAGAAAGACGAGGAGCCAGATAATTAAAAACTAAGAAAATTGTAGGTCCGATAGACCAATTTGGTCTCAGTGGACGTTAACCACCACCACCATCATCATCATCATCATCATCATATATATATAATTTTAATTTTAACTTTTTCAATTGTTTTCAATTTATTTTTATTTTTATTTTTATTTAATTTTTTTTGTATTTATTTATTTATTTATTTTTCGAATAATTTTTTCATTTTTATAGGTTAGTTTTGATTGAAGGCAAATAACAAAGAACTGAAGAAGGAAGTGATAGAGTAGAGGCAGGCTGGCTTAGGGATAAGCCATGGATGGAGATAGGGCATAGGAGTTGGGAGTAGATCATAGGCGGGAGGCCTGCAAGGCCAGGATCATGACAACAGTTTGTATGAGAGGCAAACAGCTGACCATCACAGACCAGAGGTCATCAGGCACAGAAGTACTGTGGAGGATAGGTGGAAGGCAATGGGCAAAAAAGTTTTTTGGGATAGGAAAGCCCATAAGCACATGACTGCCATCAGAGAATGGCATCCGGCGGTGAAACAAAGTTTTGCTTGAGGGTTAGATGTGTTGCTGCTTTCTACCCATAGCATGCGATCGAAGCCAAAACTGTGAAGGGAATCTTTACCACAAAGCAGTTACCTAGGAATAGATAGGTAGAAGATGGTCAAACCGAGTGATTCTGTTTATCTGGACCCCAAGCCTGGGGATATTCTATTGGTCTAGGGTCTAGAGGTAACAGACCAAAACATCGAGAGGTATATTCAACCAGCTAGATGATCAGGGAGGAAGAAAGGAGGCTCAAAAGAAGATTGGAAGCAGAGTAAAACCTTAGGTCTCCTTGAGGAAAGTCTAGGACTGTCGTATCTAGAAAGATGGGAATAGCAGCAGAAGAAGTAAGAGAAACTATCCTTGTCGAAGCATGGAGCGACGAAAAATGATACTTTCCAAGTAAGCTTTGATCCTTCCCATCCTCACAATCATTTTGACTCAACAGGGTTAGAGGACATTGTGATAAGTTGTGGGCTCAGAAGTAATGAGAAATGGAGCAAAAGCCAAGTGGTGGGGTTAGTGTTTGGTCAAGAAGAAACAGAGCCAAGCCTGACTCAAGCTCATGTGGCTATCAACCCTCACACACTTAGACGAAACAAGGTACAACATCAAAATTTGGTTATAGGGGCCAAAATTGCTGGTGTGATAGAAATTACAGAGGGTTTGACAGAGGGTTGGAAGGCAGCTGGGGAAAGTCTAAAGAAAGGAAGGGGAATCAAGTTGATAGAGGTAGGGGAAGGGAGTGGAAGTGGGAAGGCAGAACAAGTGTACAACATGGAACTTTCAATAGGAGCGGAAGCCACAAATCTAGTAGGAGGAAGGTTGGTTGGAGGGAGGCGAAAAACAAGAGAAGAAGGGAGTGCAAGAACGCTCTTGAAGTAACAGCCAATGTGGAAACAAACTCACATAATAGGGAGGAAGGGATACGATAGAGGCAGGCAGGGGAGAAGAGGAAAAAGCACAAAATAATAAAAAGAAGGGAAGCTGTAGCAAATCTGGTCCTTGGAATGGACGTTAAAATTGATGAGGCCATGGAAGTCGCGGACTTAACCCTAGTAGGAAGGGCTCGAGGCAAGAAATACTCTTCCAATTTCATTCAGGAATGGACCTCAAAAAGCTGGAAGGCAGTGCCAGACACTGTCTTTTAGGTCACGACATTGGCAAAAGGTTGGTTTATGGTCAAGTTCGAAAGGAGAGAAGCAGTGGAATGGGTTCTGGAGAGGAAATGGTCGTTCGGGAGACACCCGATTTTTTTCAAAAAATGGAATCCAATGTTTGATGCACAGAGGGAAAGGGTGGATGAATTACCTATATGGGTCCGCATGCTCGGACTCCCACCATTTCTTTGGTTTGAATCTGTTTTCAAAGCCATTGGGAACCACCTTGGAAAATTCATGGAGGCAGACATGTCATTCCTGCAAACAAGAGACCAGGGGATGGCTCGTATTCTGGTAAGCTTAAACCCTCGGTCAGGTTTGGCGAAGGAGATTCATTTGCAATACAAAGATTTCAAGTACGTCCAACAATTAGATTATGAACACTTTCCGTTCAGATGCCACAGGTGTCACATTTATGGACACCTGGAAAAAGAGTGTCCGATGGGTTTTAGGCGACGAAGGAAACAGAGGAAGGTTGAGACAGGGGTAGCAGAAGAGGAGGAATCAAAAGGAAGGAAGTCAAAGAAAAGTATGGGCGAAGATCAGATGGATATAGATAGGCAATAGGAGGACTTAGTAGAGTGCATGGAGGTGCAGGAAGAAGGTTATCCTGGACCTCAGGCCCCTCAGCAGCAGGAGGGATCTAAGCAAGATCAAGAACCAGTAGCAGAAAATCCCGGGAGCTTCATTATCGCACCAGAGGGTACGGGTCCAACCTCAACCCTACCTTCTTTTACTCCTGCATTTTCTTTGAATTTTTCTGAATCAGTGCCTGGTCCTTCCAGGCATCAGAACATTGTTATTCCTATTTCAAATATAGTAAACAATCAATTGGAGAGCATCATTACATCTATCCCTGAGTTAGATCTGAACCAAAAGAATGCAAGGGGTGAGGGTGGCCCAACTCTTGTAGATACCCTAGCTATAAAACCCTCCTACAACCTCAGACCCCATGAGAAAAAGCCCCCTCCATGGGAGGTAGTGGGGGGAATTGATATGCAAAACCCCCAAGCAGGGGACCGCAAGGTGAGAGGGAGGAAAACCAATTTGTCAAAAGCTCAGTTAAGAGCCAAAATAGATATAGCAGACGGGAAGAAAATGTCCATCTTCGGGGCACTTAGAGCAACGAAATCCCCACCTAAGGTAATCCAATGATCATCCTCTCCCTGAATTGTCGGGGCTTAGCTAGTAACCCTAAGAAACTAGCCCTAAAAGAGGTTATTCGAAACCACAATCCAGATATCCTACTGCTCCAAGAAACGTTGGGAGCAGGAGAAGAAGTCACAAAATCTCTGTCTAAATTTATGCCTGGTTGGAGCATCCAGGCACTGGATGCCAAAGGCCGCTCTGGGGGACTAGCTTTGGGAGTAAAAGAAGGAAAATTCAAAGTTCTGAACACCTGGGGGATGGACCAGGCGATGGGGATTGAAGTCTACTCCCTAGAGCTATGCACAAATCTGGTGATCCTCAATATTTATGGGCCCTGCCAAGGAAGAGTTCATTTCTAGAAAAACCTCTACTCTAAGTCTCTATTTGATAACCCGAATCTGGTGATCAGGGGCGACTTAAACTTCTCTCTAGGCACAGCTGAAACCTGGGGTCCTTCAGCTAGAGAAGACTCGCTATCAAACTTCTTTACCAAACTCATCAGAGAGAATAAGTTGTTGGACATAAACTTACTGAAGCTAAGGCCTACCTGGAGGAACAGGAGAACAGGGGAAGATCGAGTGGCCAAAAGACTGGATCATTTTCTCCTGAGAGAGGAGGTAGCGGCAAAGATCCCAGCTTTTCATCAGTGGGTGGGGGAAGGAGGTGACTCTGATCATCTGCCAGTCCTGTTAGAGTTAAACAAGCACCCCAAAATTTCGGCAGCTCCCTTTAAATTTAATCCTGCTTGGTTAATGGAGGAATCCTATAACTCTCTTTTTAAAGAAACCTGGAGACCGGTGAGGGCTAGAGAGACCGGGGATAAATCCTTCCTCTTTATGGAGAACCTAAAACGTCTTAAAAAGGCCATGATGGCATGGGCTAGGGCTAAGAAATTGAAAGAAGATGAAGACCTAATCCAAATAGGGAAGGACCTAGAAATGTTCGAAAGCCCAGAAGCTGATGGATATGAAATGTAAGAAAAAAGGGATAGGATCATGTAGCTAGAATCCCAAAGGAGCAAAATACTTTTACCAGGAGAGGAACAATGACAAGTGAAAAGCAGAGCCAACTGGCTAAGGGCTAGGGATGAGAACACCAAATTCATCCAAAATTATGCAAAAGGAAGGAAGAACTTGAACACCATTTGGTCCTTAAAGGCAAAAGGAGGAAGATAGGCAAGAACCTTTGAGGAACTCTCACAAATGGGAATAAGACACTTCCAAAATTTATTTATAGCTCCTTCGGAAGTGTCACTAGTAGAAGTGATCAAGACAACTCAAACTTTCCCTCGTTATGTTTTTCTTTTTAATTTTCTTTTTTTAAATTATATATATTTATTAATTTTTATTTGTATTTTTCATTTTTAGAAGTTAATTATTATTTGTTTTACATTTTTATGGTTTCACTTTTTTTTTTTATTATTATTATTATATATTTTATGTTTTTTTTTTTTTTTTGGTCATGAATCGTCCCCTTTCCACCCCTTGGTCGGTTTAGCCTCGAGGTGGCCAAGGTAATTTAATTTCCTTTTTAAGTTTTTAAATTTCTTTCAATCTTTTATTTTATTTTTATAATTTTTTTTAGTTTTCTAATTTTCTAATTTCTAATTTTTTATTTTTTTTTGGGTTCTTTTTTAATATTACATGCTATGCTTAATTTTTATTACATTTTATAATTTTCTATAATTGTTTTTTTTAATATTTTTATTTTTTGTTAATTTCAGTTTAAATGTTTTTCTGAAATTTGTTTTGATTTTTTTTTTTTTTTAGTTTTTTAATTTTTATAATTTTTTTATAATTTAAGTATTTTAAATTTACTTTTTTTTTATAATTTGAATTTTATAATATATATATATATATATATATATATAGATATATATTATTTTTAATTTTAATTTGAAGACCTAAGGATTATGGCTGGTACTACTTCTATAGAGACCATTCTTGAGTAGATGGAAGAGGATGTTGCTGATCATACTAACTCGCAAGGGTTAGAAACCATTCTGGAGGAGATGGAAGATGATGTTGCTGATCAGACTAACCCGCAAGGGTTAGAAACCATTCTCGAGTTGATGGGGGGAGCGGCGGGGGGGGGCAGACGGAGAGGGTAATGGAGTTTGGAGGGGCAGTAGGTTGGGGGTGGGGTCGCGAGGTTGGGAAGGTGAGGGAGGGGAGGGGCGGTGGGAGAGGGGGGAGAGGGGAGGTCCAATGGGAAGGGGGAGTGGTGGGCTAGGTTTTTTTAAATTTTTTTTCATTATTTTTTTAAATTATTTTTATTATTTTTTGTTATTATTTTTTATTGTTTTTTTTTAGTTGTTTTTTTTTTTTTTTAATTTTTACATTTCAATTTTTTTAAGTTTAATTCTTTTTTATTAATTGTCTTCAATTTTTTTCTTTTTCTTTTTAAATTTAAATATTTTTAATTTTAATTTTAATTTCAATTTTCAACCTTTTTTTTATAATTCAATTTTTATAATATATATATATTTTTTATCTTAGTTTCAAAAAAATTAATTTTAAATTTTAATTTAAATTTAAATTTTTCTTAATTCATTTGAATTTTTTTATTTTTATTTTTAATTTAGCTTTGTTTTATTTAATTTTATTTTTTAGTAAATATATAACCTTTTTTTTTAAATGATGGTTTTTTTTTTCTATTTTTTTTTTAACTTAAAGAAATGATTTTTCTTTTTTTTCTTTTTTTTTTAAATTATCTGTAGTTTTTTACTGAAAGTTTTCATTTTAAGAAGTTAATTATGACTTTTTTTACATTTTTATGGCTTTTTTTGTTTATTTTTTTATTATACATTTTATCAATTTTTTTTTTGTCATGAATCGTCCCCTTGCCACCCCTTGCCCGATTGGGCTGCATGTTGGCCAGGCTAATTTAATTTTCTTTTTAAGTTTTTAATTTTTTAATTTTTTGTTTTTTGTTTATTTTTTGTTTGTTCTTTTAAATATTACATGCTATGTTTATATATATATATATATATATATATATATATATATATATGTTAGTGTTATTTTTATATTTCTTATATTTTTGAATTTAATTTTTTTTTTAATTTAATTTAATTCTTTTTGTTTTTATTTTTTTGTTTTATTTTCTATATATATATATATATATATATATATATATATATATAATGAAATTTAATTTATTTTTTGTCATGAATCATCCCCTTGCCACCCGTCCGGTTGGGCCTCGTTGTGGTTTGGGATTTTTTTTTTAATTTTTAACTTTTTTTAATGTTGTATTTTATTTTTGTAATTTTACATGGTATGGTTAATTTTTTTTACATTTAATAGTTTTTTTGTGTAATTACCATATATTTTTTATTTTTACATTTTTTTCAATATTTGAATTTTTCTTCTCTGATGTGTGTAGTCGATGATGGTCTAGCAACCCGATCACATTATGGGCAATTTGATATTTGATTTTAAATTTTTTGTTATCATATGAATCAAGTCTGTAGCACAATGTGTTAATTTCATGGTTGGTCTTTATTTTTTTTTTGCAATGTATCAAGTTGTCTTAGGCTAAGATTTTAAAATCCCTATACATTTAGCATTTAAAAAAAATTACAGTTTTATAATAACTCGTTCATTCAGGTGTTCATTTTTAAAGGTTTTTTAGTCATAAAAATTTTCCATAATGTCATGCTTGAAATATTTTGAAAATTTAAGATTCTTTTGTAGTCATAATATTTGGTTTTAATTCCATGGTTGAAAAATTGTCAAGATTTTAATGTTTTTCTAGGTTGTGATATTTTATCATTAATGTTATGGTTGAGAACAGTTATAAATATTTTTTCTTAGCAACATGCCTGAAAATTGTTGGAATTTAAGGTTTTTCAAAGAAGTAATATTTTAAATTTAATGTCATCCTTAAATATCATTTGAATTTTAAGGCTTTTCAAATACATGTTATTTTATCATTAATATCATTCTTGAAAATTGTTTTAAATTTAAATATTTTTAGAGTCATGAAAAAAATGTTGAAAATGTACCCTAGAAAAAAAGATTTTATTCCGACATCAACACTTTTCGATTTGCATGTTTTTTTGCACCAAACAAAATGGCTTTTATTGTTTTTTACTATTATTTTTAAAAAATATTGAAAATTTACTCTAAAAAAAATGGTGATGCAAAATCAACACTTTTTATTTTTGGGTTGTTTTTTCATGTTTTTTTGGGATTTTTAGGCTAGAGTACCCATTTTAAGGTAATAGTTCTCATTTGATCAGTAACTATGTTCAAAGGTTCCACACTCATTTTAGCAAGTAGTGTTGATTCTTGTGTGCTGGCACCACCTAAATTTTCATCTAAACATTCTTCAATTGCTTGAGTAGGTAGTGTTGGTTCTTGTGTGTCAGCACCACCTACATTTTCAACCACAGATTCTTCAATTGCTTAGATAGGTGATGCTGGTTCTCGTGTGTCAGCCCCACCTACATTTTCAACCAATATTTCTTCAATTGCTTGGATATCTATTGTTGGTTCATGTGCGTCATCATCACCTGTAACTGCATCCAAGGGTGGTCATTCTCTTCTTGAATTGGTAGTCGACGTTGCTCCACAAGAACAATGTCGACTACGAATTTAAGAGGAGAATGACCACCCTTGGATGTAGTTATAGGTGGTGCTAACATATGAGAACCAACATCACCTATCCAAGCAATTGAAGAAATTTTGGTTGAAAATGTAGGTGGTGCTCACACACAAGAACTAGCATCACTTGTCCAAGCAATTGAAGAATCTCTGGTTGAGAATGTAGGTGGCACTGACACATAAGAACTAGCACCACCTATTCAAGTAGTTGAAGAACCTTTGGATGGAAATGTAGGTGGTGTTGCCAAACAAGAACCAACACCACCTGCTCAAAGGAATGTGGAACCTTTGGAGGATTCAGGGGCCAAAATTGACACTAATCCACAAGGCAGAAGGATGAGTTGGAAGAAGCATATGCATAAAGAGAAAAAGGGAGCATAGAACAACTAGTGAACATAGAAGAAGAGGAAGAAGGGCTTGCGTTACGAGGCATTGAGAGAATGAAAATTGATGAAATTATTACTCAGTATCCTTTTCCTACATATTTTCCACATGGGGCAAGGAAATCCCATTCCTCTAGATGCAGGGAGAAAGAAAAAGCCTCTCCCCCGATCCTAAAATTTGTTGGGATAGTTAAAGGCACGAGTATCAACACTGCTACTCAACAATCAGTGTTGATTGGTGAAATAATTGAGCAAATTGAAGGGTTGGTGGTCGGCACTGCCACACAAGACCCAGTGCTAACTCAATGACAAAATGAAGAATCTATGGCCAGTATTACTTCTACAAAGACCATTCTTGAGCAGATGGAAGAGGATGTTGCTGATTAGACTAACTTGTAAGGGTTAGAATCCATTCCCAAGAAGATGGAAGAGGATGTTGTTGATGAGACTAACCCGCAAGGCTTAGAAACCATTCCCGAGCAGATGGAGGAGGATGTTGTTGATAAGACTAACCTGCACAGGTTAGAAACCATTCATGAGCAATTGGAAGAGAATGCTACTGATAAGACTAACTCACAAGGTTTAGAAAACATTCTTAAGAAAATTGTATAGGACGTTGCTGCAAAAACTAACCCTTAAGGGCTAGGAACCATTCCTGAATAGATGGAAGGGGATGTTTGGTGGGCAGAGAAACTAAGAGGAGAGGGTGTCAAAGACACTACCCCACAAGACCCTACAGTGAATCCATAGATGTAGAGTGAAGACGTAGAGGTCCTAAGACATGACAAAGGAGATGGCAGGGCAGTTCCCCAAGTCAAGGAACAAACGAAATAAATAAGAGTAAAACAAGAACCAGTTGACGACTTTGTCAATGTTAACCTGCTAGGCCTTGGGCTAGTTGTGAGGCTTGTTAAAGAAGTTGTTGTAAAACAAGAGTTTGTCCAGTAATGTGCAAAAAGGAGACCCCCTCTTAAGGAAAGATATCAGGCATAATTCAGAGAAAAAATGTAGTTGAAATTGGAAATCATTAAGTTGAGAAAACAAGTACGATGTTTACGAAGGAGAGTGAGGAAGCACGAGAAAAAAGTTATGAAGCCCCCACCTGAAATTGTTTCAGTGGTAGCACAAACCAAAGATAGACCAACACCGTCAGTGGCTACATAGACAGAGTCATTTTTGCATGTGATTGAGGCACGTGAGTTGTTCATGACTGTAGAAATTCAAAAGTGGCAAGCTACAATAGCTCGCCTTCAATTGGGGATGATTCCTTTGGAAGCCCACCAAGAATGAATAAAGGAAACACACAAGCAAGATGTGAAAATAGTCTTCAGATACATAGAGCAGATAGAGAATGAAAAGTGGAAGCAGGAGAGACAACATAAGCGAATTGAGGGACTGGAAGAACAAGTGAAGCTATTAATGGTCAATAAGCAGGAGATGTTTTCTTTAGCACAATAGGCAATGGCTTTCTGATCCCCTGCTCATAGATACACCCTGTTCCTCCATGAAAAACATCTATTCTTTTGTTTATAAAGTGTCCGCTAGTGGTACAGTCATGAGATGGAGGATTCAATGCAGTTTTGCACATCTTGAGATGCCACAATATTTTGGATCAACACTTGACGTGAGATTTGTACATGCATGATAACTTTATGGGAAATGATTAATAATTTAACCTAGTGCCATATGTAGGAGACATTCATTTGACAGCCTTTACCTCCTACACAGTTAACCAAGTTAAATCGAAGAAGGCCTCTGACATGTTTGAAGAGAATCAAGAGAATTGGCCACTTGTCATTTAGATGGAGAATTGTCTGTCTCTGAATGTTTATAACAGACATGAAACCCTCTTAGGGATCAAGGGACAAAAATAGCATATGGTGGAAACCCAGAAATGGTGCACTGATATAAGCACAAAACTAATCTTTACTTGTCAAGAGGAGCCCCGAGATAGTTTCTAGAAATGGTGGATGATCTCATCATCAGCCGTCAGGATACGTGAGCCTTTTGGGGACACCAATTTTTCTCAGCCTCTAAACAAGGTACCTCGGCACACTGCATGCATGGAGCTTCACGGGGTCCAGTGGATGGGTTTTACATTTCAATCTCCCATTATCTAGCTGCCAGCCAATCATTACACTCCATATTACGAGGTAGGTGAGGATTAGTGGAAGGAGGTCATCCAGGCAAATGGATATAAACCTCCAGGAATAGAGATGTATGCAAGATACGATCTTGCACAACTTCACGCTGATCATCGCAGCTCTAACCCAGACTTGTGCAGGCGATGAACTACATGAGGACATGCAATAAGGCATGTTGGGGAGAGATGTTGGTGGCTAGATATTCATACTTTTACTCACCCATTTACCCTATTCATTTTACCCATTTAATGCTAATAATGGTTAATCGATATCTTAAAATTCATAGGTATACCTCTTGTCATGTCTTTTTGGATTATTGGTCAATGAAGCATAGTTGTAGGGGATTATTACCTAAGCAGCTTGCTAATTCAGTTATTTCTGTAGATTTGAAGGGAGAATGACCAGGACCATGATTCACTAGATGATACCTTCAAAGATGGCAACACTATTCTTCAACATTGGCTACAAGGGTGAATCAATCCCTCGATTGACACACTACTATCTTTTACATTGCTTTTTGTTGTGAAAATCACCATGTAATTAAAGGCAAACAACATTGTAATTCTACGATCTCCATTATTGACAAAATGTATAAAGTAGAGTTGTCAGTTGTGAAAGCTATCATTGTTAAGATTCATTAAGGTTACAGGAGAATACTCTAACTTTGCATATGTAACAACATATTTGTAATATTTATTTAATTAATGACAGTTTGATCTTCTGAGCATATCATGATTCGATGATCTCACCACATCCCTGATCAGCGAGTTGGGCCCACTCCCCTGATCAGGTGCTGTTGGATTAGATGTGTGTTAGGTTTATTTCCGTGAGTTTATGGTTGATATGAATGTTTATCAGTGTGTTTCTATGTGTCCTAATTGTTGTTATAGTTATTACTTATTGTTACTCTTATTTTCTATTACAGTTTACTTGTTGTTATACATTGATGAATTTATAATTAATGTTCAATGTTGGGTAGGGAAATTGTGGCCTGTACATACAATGCACGATAGCCTTGAAACAACTAGTAGAGCCCTGGGTTGAAAATTAAATGTGGATTGGGTGAATTGAATGATTCATACTTCAACACCAACATCTGTGAAAAGTGCACATCCATTTCAAACAACAATTTAGCCAAAAAAATTAAAACAAAGAGTTCTTGAAATAAGTTTTTATCTTAATGATTTGAACATCCATGGCTCTTCCAGGCCTTATATAGGTGCAAATAAGTATATATGTACATATGCATATTCTTATATCACGTTAGTTGAAGGCTTCTTTATAAGCCTAACACCAACCTTGGAGTATCATATTCCGCAAACGTTGACAGGGGATATTTTTAGAAAACACACATAACGAAATATACCTTTCAAGGAGTTTGATGAAATTCACCCCCTTCTATTTCGACGTTTTGCATGGTTGATTCATGTCCCTATGGGTCATAGGGGATAATTTCCTTTTCTTCTCTTCCTATAGGGACACCCCTTTTTTCGATGCTCTTCTCCACAACACCAACATGAGAACATCCTCTCCTCCTTTTCAACCTCATGAATCATCTTCTTACCAATACCATCCTTCCTTTCTGAGGGCTCATCTTGGTATGTCATCTCCATCAACTATTTTTTCTTCTTATTATTCCACTCAACCAATTGTTTTTGTTTCTTGGTAAGTTTGTCAGTTCTACCTTGTAGATTTTTAGCTCACCCTCTAAGTGCTTGGACTCAACCTCCAAATTCCTGAAGTCTCCTTTTCTTTGGAGGGATCTCCCTCTTTCACATTATGGATGAACTTGACCCATCTCCTCCTACATTATGCCATAATAGATGTTTCCTTCCACTGCCAGTGAGTCCTTCTATATGCTATCACATACATTGAACTGTTAGTGCATTAATAAATAAAAAAGTATACCAATTCCTTTTCCTAGCCATACCGATCATGTAACTTGTAATTTTACACATACATCAAGTTACATATTGGCCATATGTCTCAAAATACATTAGCACAAATAACTTTACTTATTTTCAACATAGTTTTTCAGAACTAGAATTTCTACATGCACATGTCATCTGCCAAAATATTTCACTTCCCTCTTAGCTATGATTGGAGGTCCGTTATTATGCCAAAACAAGTGTCATTAATTCCATTCAACCTATGCACCAAGACCCAATAGTAATTTAAATTCATCCTTTATATCAAGGCTAGTAATCATGGCCTCCAAAATTTATACCACCTTCACTAATCAAAGAATCAACTTTTCCATGTACAACCATAGTAGTGTGTGTGTGTGTGTATATGTATATATATATATATATTTCCCTCTTAGTCAATTCTAGATACTGCAAGGCATATCATAAAGTTGAACATCATATGCAAAACAACATCAACATATTCAACCATGCCCTCTTTATATAAGCTATATGACTTAGTGAGCGAACTCTCTCCATGTGAAATGTTCCCAATTCCTGATACGTCCAAACAAACTCAAATATTGTAGTCCCATCTCTTAACAAATACACAATCCTTTATTCACGAGATCTACAAAAGACCCTTACTCTTAAACTCATCCACTTCAAGTACTCAACATGGATTCCCCAACTCATAGTCAGATAAAAAAATTACAATCCTCAACCAACCTTTTCACATGTCACACCATATTCCTTAAATAAGGAAAGCATTATTACAAAGAACAATCCTTCACAAGGTAGAGATGGAATATAAACATATGGAAAATAGTCATCCTCCGTTAAGGTTCTTATATTCTTACAACATACATATGATGGGATATCTACATCCCAACTAGCATATAATACATGTGCCTATCATTCACTAAGTAAAGTGGTATTATGCAAAGTGCACATCACCCAGGGATTTTTCCCCAAACCCCTTATATCACATCATAATTCTCATGCATGCAAGACCACGTCACTCAATAAATAGAAATGACATGTTATAGATAACCATAACCACATTCTTGCTGGATGTTCTACAAAAGTTTAAAGAAAATACCATATCCAAGGTCGCAACACTTAGTTTCCCAGAATTGTAAGATGTCAGCCAATGAACATATGCATTTCCCAAGAATTTAAAAAAAACATGCTAAACATAATTACATTGAATATACGATCCAACTAATCCTCACGACAAGGATATCGTCAAACCCACACTCATCTATTACACTTAAATTTCAGCTCCACCCTATATATAGGGATCCATGCATTAGTACCATGCCACATACTTAAATCAAAACGTAATCATTCAATCATGCATGCCAACTTTTAACACCTAAACATTTTCTTTATTAATTTTCTAAAAGACATTATGAAGCCCCCTTGCTCAGGGACGTGTTGTTCCTTTCCTATGACAAAGGCCATCGAGCCGAATTGTTGAAACAGGATGCTTACATACAACCTGTAACACACCCAACTTACCCCAGTGGGATGGTTACTACTAATCAAACACCTCTTATGTTGTTAGAATAATGAAAAAACTTTTTTTTCATCTTTTGTATCCAATTTCCTCATATAAATTCATCATGATTTAATTATAATTAATGGTGTGTGTTAGATTCATAAACACACACACACATATATTGCAACGTGTCCCATTCCATAAGAAATGCGCCATTTGTCACCCTCTCATAGGGCACCTGTGATCACTTTTGGTTGACTGGATAGGCATCAATGCACTCATTGGTTCTCGTTCGATCCAATAGTCATGACCTCACAATTAGATTGATGTCATGTGATTGGATTGTTTTGGGTAAACATGATCGACCGTTAATAGGAAGGTACCCCATCGCAATCATGGTTCCAGCCTAGGGTTCTAGGGCCCCCATTCGATGTTCTAAACTACCTCCACCCATCCGATAACTAATATTAACTGCACCAACCCCCCATCCTTGTTCCACTAACTCCATAGGGGGAGTGTCGCAAATGACCACCACTATCAGATCTACGGTGATCTCTGACATCCAATGGAAGAATGCTCCACCCACGGTCACAACACATGGGCATATGGATTTTCTATTTTTTAACTTTGTACAGAAATTAACTATAAACAAATTCTTAAAGATAGAAAATATACAATGGCAAGCAACAAAAAAAAATACACAGAGATTTTCTATTGGATCCCAAAACCAAGGATACGAAATTTATTTTTCATTATGTTCGTTTCAATGTTACAATACATATAGATATATGCTGAAGAATTCATAAAACGCAATCCATTAACCCTAGTTTAGAAAATAATTGTAGTTCCCTTGACCTGATCTACAAAATACCATGGCCAGAAAACCATCATGCACAAAACCATGTGTGAAACCCATGCACAAAACCATAGGTATTTCTACACACTGGATATATGGTCCAAAACCATTTTCCGGTGGTGCTCTGTTGGGTCCCTATAATACTAGTGATTACCCCATTACTATTGTAGTTGTACCCCTTATTAATATTTTTGTGCCCCTATTGTCCCCATATTGTTATTACTGTGCCCCATAGAATCCCTCTATTGTTATTTTTGTGGCTTTATATTATTATTGTTAGGTCGACTGGGTTATATTGTGACTCCTTAGACTCCTATATATAGAAAGGAGTTTTTTTCATTTGAATCATCGAAGAATTGTTCATTTGTGTAATGTAAAGGAGGTTTCCCCCTCAAAGAGGCTAAATTCTAAGGCGCTGATCTCACTTTTTTATCTTTTTGTGAGCTGGTTTCATAACATTTGGTATCAGAGCTTTGGATTCTAGGGTTTCGCTGCTCCAAACAGGTCATCATGGAATTTTCACTATAACTCTTTTTCTGTGATGTTTCAGAAGCTAAAAAAAGCCCATTTGAGAAGAAATCATACTAAATCTCAGGTCTAAACTTCAAAGATTTTTGCGCTATATTTGCAGAGATATGATCTGAGGAAGTTGGTCTTTTTGCAGACTCTTGAATTACATTCCAAACAGGTGACCTAGAGAAGATCATCATAACTTTCTCTCTGAGGATCAGATTGAAATTTTGTAATAGGGTACAGAAAGAGGACAGACTGTAGTTTCTTGTATATATTTTTCAGAGCCAAAGGTAGAAACAGTGACTCGTGGCACATCGTACAAGTTTGCTCTACTGAACTAGTCTATAATCAGGTCATCTTCAGAGATTATGCATAACTCTTCCTTGGAGAATCCAATTTGGATCAAACTGGTGGCATTGGAAAGAGGACACAGAGGGATACTACAGATCACAATTTCAGAATTGGATGATCCGAAATTATAGAGATACATCAGATTCAATATCAAGCTTCTACAAAGTGAAAAAAGGTGTGTAGTTTTTTTAAAATTTTTGCATAAGCTTGGTTTGAAAAAATAGTTTGAATCGGTAATTGACGCCCCGAGGAAAGAAAATGCAAACAACTAGTAAGAAACCTGAAAGCTGTAGCATCACACATGAGGAAGAGGACGAAATGCAACATGATATATCAAAATTACGAGACCAAGTGCAACAAGTGTCACTTGCACAAAAAGCAACAGAATCTAGGATGGATGGTTTAAGGAAAGATGTAGAAGCTAAGATGGATGGTTTAAAGAAAGGTGTAGAAGCTAAGATGGATTGTTTAAAGAAAGGTGTAGAAGCTAAGATGGATGGCATGGAAGCTAAGATGAATGGCATGTGTTATCACTTAGAACTAAAATTGATATATGCAACTTTTCATCCTAGCCCGATGACAAAGGTCAGTGCTAGTTCATTTTTATTTTAATTTTCTTCCCTTAGAATCTGAAGTTTTGAAGAGTTTTTGAGTCAAGTTGTTCTCCGCTCCCATTGGTTCCCCTCCATATACCATTGTTTTATAGCCACCTATTATCTTATGTCAGCCACCGTGTCTTTTTGTAATTTCACAGCGAAATCATGATTAGGCAGTTTCGCAGCGCAATCATGATTAGGCAGTTTCGTAGCGCATCATTCAAATTTAAAACTGACCGCACTGCGAAATCATGGATTCATACATTTTGCAGCGAATCTTTCCCGAAATATCAAATCCGTTAGGTGAGTCATAGGCCGTGTCCTCTCATGTCAGCTCATGTACCCCTCTTATCACATTTCACCACCCATTGCCACTATCACCACCCCTAGATCTGTTGATACGCATGAATCACCATTTCCAAGAAAGACCACCGTGCATAAATCTTAATGATGGCCGTAAGTCTTGCATGAATGACAAATCTGCAAGATTACATCTTGAAAGATTTTAAACGGAAAAATTTAAAATTCAAGCGAGGCTGATAATCAAGCGAGGTTGAATTCAAATAGAAGCTGAAACATAATTCCAACCGGAGCTGGTAGTTATTGTTTGCGAGGATTTGGAAGAATCAATGGAGAAAAAGGAGCACAGATCCGGCAAATGTCTAAGGACTGAGCCTGAAGGCCTGGATATAACGCTGAGAAATGAAGAGGTGAAGAAAGCATTTAAAAAGGCCGGGTGCTGGAGGTTTTGCAAAAAGTTACAAGGAGGACACGCACAGGTAACTAAAGAATTTGCACTTAACTACACAGGCTTGAATTCAAAAGTAGCCATGTTAGAATTGCAGGTTTCGCCAGAAGTGATATCTACTGTGACAGAGATCCCACAAGGACAAGAGGAATGGTTTAAAAACTTCAAATTTGACATGAATCCTTGTAAGGAGTTTTTGAAGGATGAATTTGTAAATGAAGATTTAAGTAAGGCAGTGCCCAGGAATTATGCCAAAGAATATTATGCTCACTTACTCACCTGCATACAGAAATATCTGACTTGTGAAGGAAGGTATAACAAGGTTTACTCTTACCATTTTAAACTCCTTTTGCATTTCGCCGGGAAGGTATCCATAGACTTACCTTTTTATCTGTTCCGTAGTTTGAGTAAGATGTGTGATAAGGTACAGCTGAGGAAAGAGGATTGTGAAACCTCTTTGTTTCATCATGGTTTGATCAAACTACTGGTTTTAGATGGACTCCAAAAGATAGACAGAGATTGGAATTCATTCATTTTTATGGTTGGCTTCAATAGCCAGACTGGCCTCACTCGTCAACCTGCTAGAGATTCTACAATAGCTGAGCTCCAAACAGAAGCAAGAGCTAAAAGAGTTCCAAAGTCACAAGTAAGAAAACAAGTGAAGCCACTCGTCATCCAAGATCAACCTCAGCAATCAACTAAGGAAAAAGCTCATGGTAAAAAGACTGTACCTGAAACAAGCACATCTGAAGTAGTCTCAAGGATAAGAACAAGAAGCGAGATGAATAAGGAAAAAGGTAAAGCTATAGCAGTCGAAGAAAGTCCAGTGTCCAAGGCAAGTTTAAATGACTTATTACAGGCTATTGAATTTGAGCAGTCTCTACCAGTTCAAATCGAGTTAATACAGTCAGAACAAGAAAGCACCAAGAAATTCAAGGCCTCAAAAAGGCTTAAATTTGATGAGCCAACTAAAGAGTTCATTTTTAAACCTAGAAGACCTATCACAAGGAGATTCCAGCAAGTACAGGAAGTACTGCCAAGAACAGAGGAAACAGGGGAAGAGACACAGAAAAACGCAGGCAAAACGATCATTACACCTAAAGAAAATAATATAGCAACCCTGAAGAGCCAATTAGAATCAGCTAAGTATGAGATTGCCAAATTGAAGAAATCCGTTAGAAGACATGCAGTCATACACGCAAAGTATTATAAAACTCTATGGGAAGGGAATGCAACTGTAGAAGCCCAACTGAATTCAGTGGTTGATGGCCATTCACAATTTCACACCTGGACAGTACCAGCAATCAAAGAAGCCAAGTACATCAGAAGGATCAATATGCAACTGAGAGCTGGGAACAAGGCTATGAAGAAACAAATTGAAGATCTGAAGGCACAGCTAAGCCAGCTTAAAGGACCTGCTAAATGAGTTTTCATTTCAAGTAAGATTTTGTTTCAAAATTTTGACAAGTTTGCTTGATCTTATCTTTCTGAAGAAATATAAATTCCTATTCGACCTGTGGAAAGTCTAAAGAAGTTTTTGGAAATCAAGCACTTGGCTAATAAAGGTCTCAGGTTAAAAACAAGCTGTTTTAAATAACTCAGCAGTTTCGTAGCGCGCTACGAAACTGCTGAAAGTGATGATTTCAACGTAAATCAAGCAGTTTTGAATTATAAGCGGGAATTTTGAAAGGGAAACGTCTAAAATGCATACAAGGCATCATCTGAAGCTATCAACAGTCAACCAGGTCAAGACAGGTGGAGAAAATATATATTCAAATCCAACTTTAAATTTTTGCCATAAAGAGAGCACATTTACCACAGTTCAGGATATATCAAACAGTTTACAAGAAACTTTTGCCTACACACATGTACATGGGAAAAGGCTTACAACGCATCAAGGACATGGCAGTCTGCTCCATTTTGGGTAATTAAAAGATAAAAGATATACTTCGTTGGATCCGGACATGTTAAGGCAAACTAAAGACCGGTACACAGGGGCAGTTTCCTATGTTTCAGGGTATTGGAAAACATGTGACATTGAAGACAAACATGGAGCCTTGAAGACCCATCACAGCCAAACTAGAAGGGGACCAGATGTCAAAGAATGAGAACCATTGTAATCAAGGCTATTATTAGCATAACACGGTGTTAGAATCCTACTTGATTTAGATCTCTAAAAACTCCAGTCAACACTTTGTTGTATTTATTAAGTAGTTAGAGTTTAAGAGTTGTCAGTAATAGAAGTAGTTTTCGAATTCCCCTCATGCTGGAGGAGGAATCTCGATCAGTTAGAATAAGAGTTCTATATATAGCTGAAACAGAAATGTAATCAGGGTTGGAAAACTTTATAACAAAGCTTGTATTTGGCTTATGTAAGACTCATTTTCAGTAATATAATTTTGACTTTACTTCTCAGGATTCATGAAGGATTTCTTATGTTCAGAATATGTGATGTTGTCCTTTTCTTAATTCTTACAGTGGTATAGATGTATAATCACTCAGAATTCACTGAATGTGCTCTGATTTCCTGTATACATTTATAAACTGTGTGGTCCCATATGAGTTGATGTTCTGAATGTCTAAATGCTGAATGCCCTGACTTCCATGTAAGGTTAAGTTCACTGTTATATTGAGGTGTTGTTGACTCCATAAGCCCAATGGATAGTTGTTTAATGTGTTTCCAGCATTCATATTTTTCACAGTTGTTCTATAAGAGTTAGCCATCTTATCTTTAATCAAAATCATTAATCCATCAAGAGAGAGCCCTCTCAGGTTGAGGAGGCTAGGCCTCAGCCTAAAGTAGGTTTGAAATAGTTACTTAGAGTCAACCTGACCAGCAGCCTATCAGGGTCTGATTTTGAGATAACAACATGGATGCTAAAATTGATGGCATGGATGATAAGATGGAAGAATTGAAGATAAATATGAATAAGTTGCTACAAGAATTGGTCACTAATGATGAAAGGGTAGTAAAGGAAACTCATGACGAGAGCAAAATAAATGTTAATCATGATTCCATAGACTCTAATGTTGGATCTAAGACCCACCATATTCCAAAAATCGATATGAGGAAGTTTGATGGCAAGGATCCTGCAACATGGATATTACAGATGGAGCAATTTTTTGATCTCAATGATGTGAAAAACACACAAAAGGTACGTATTGCAACTTTATATTTGGAAACAAATCAGTTTGTATGGTATCAATGGCTTTGCTCTCGTAAACAAATTATCACTTGGGCAATTTTTACATAAGAATTGACAACATATTATGAGGATACAAAAAGCAACATTTTTTTTAGCCAATTGATAAGTCTCAAACAAAAGGGTTCAACAATGGAGCACATTGAGGAGTTCCAAAAATTGAACATAAGGGTAAAAAATATTCTAGAGGAGCATAGGATTGATGTGTTCATAGGGACTTTAAAGGATAATATCCAAAATGATGTTCGCCTTTGGGAACCTGATTCATTAGAGAAGGCATTCAAGTTAGCAAGAAAAATGGAAAGCAAAATTATGGCAACTAGGAAGCATACCACTCACAACTATAAAGATCGAAGTATTGTTGCTCCCATTCTTCCACAACATATAAGGTTGACACCACAACAATTGGAAGAAAAAGGAGCAAAAGGGCTTTGTTACAGTTGTGATAGCAAATACACTAAAGGTCATAAGTGTGTTGAGAAGAAATTATTCTACATAGATTGTGAAGAGGAAGAAGAAAAGGAGCAAGAAAGGTCAAAAGAAGAGGATATACTCTAGGAACAAAGCCTAGATAAATAAGAAATGAATCTGACCATATCTTGTAATGCATTGGCTGGAATTACCACTCCTCTAACCATCAAGATAGAAGGACAAGTCAAGAAGAAAAAGGTAATAGTGTTGATTGATTTAGGAAGCACCCACAATTTTATTCATTGTAAGGTATCAAAATAATTGACTTGCTTCCTATATCCAGCACCAGAGTGTCAAGTGATGGTTGCAAATGGAGGAAAAATAAATTGCTCTAGAAAGTGCCATAATATCAAGCTATCCATGGGAGAATATGTATTGACTAGCCCAATGCTTTTCATTTCGATGGGAGGTTCTGATTTTGTACTAGGAGTCCAATGGCTACAACCCTCGGGTACAATAGCTTTTAATTTTCAAGAACTTTTCATGAAATTTTCTGTGGAAGGAAAGGAAGTTGAATTAAGGGGTATTGCAGGGCAAACGGGAAATCCAAGTGTGGAAATCCAACACTTGGAATTGGTCACTTGGAATTCATTTCTAGAAGCTCCAATATGGATTTATATTTGTCAATTTTACCCAGCTCGCATGTGTGGATCTCCGACATCAAATCAAGGTAAAAGTGTAGCTTTTTTGACTAGTCATCTCCAATCGCACTTTCCAAGAAAATGAAAGTGAATTTCGGAAAACAAAAACATGGGTTTTGTTAAGCACGGGCCCAATTAGTTCTAAATTAGTGGTTTTCTCCAATTTGTTACCATTCGAGATATTTATCAAGTTCTTTGGATCCTTATCTTGCACATTTCATGGATATACGATTTTTCAATTTTTCATTTAATGCACAATCAAAAAAAAGGTTTGAATGAGCCGTTCTTTAGAAAATTCGTGGCATAGATATAAATTTGATTAGATTTGGGCTGATATTTGATAAAAAATTCCATGAATTTTTATTTGATTTGATCTCATGACCAAAACTCAAGCAAGAAAAGTTTGAGTTTCTTAAATGTCTCAAAATTCTATATATGGCAATCTCTTTGATGAGAGGAGGGATGATGATTAGAGATGTCAAGGATGATCTTAATTTGTAATTGTTGCTACTTATTAAAGGAGAATAAATATTTTTTTCATTGAATGTAATTTTTTTAATATGGCGCAACTTTGAATGAAATTGGTGATTTAAATCTGTTGGGTCCCTATAATACTAGTGATTACCCCATTACTATTGTAGTTGTATCCCTTATTAATATTGTTGTACCCCTATTGTCTCCATATTTTTATTACTGTGCCCCATAGAATCCCTCTATTGTTATTTTTGTGGCTTTATATTATTATTGTTAGGTCGGCTGGGTTATATTGTGACTCCTTAGACTCCTATATATAGAAAGGAGGTTTTGTCATTTGAATCATCCAAGAATTTTTCATTTGTGTAATGTAAAGGAGGTTTCCCCCTCGAAGAGGCTGAATTCTAAGGCGTTGATCTCTCTTTTCTATCTTTTTGTGAGCCGGTTTCATAACATTTGGTATCAAAGCTTTGGATTCTAGGGTTTCGCTGCTCCAAAATGGTCATCGTGGCATTTTCACTATAACGTTTTTCCTATGAAGTTTCAAAAGCGAAAAACAAAACCCATTTGAGACAAAATAGTACTGAACCTCGGGTCCGAATTTTAGAGCTTTTCACACTATATTTGCGGAGATATGATCTGAGGAAGTTGGTCTTTTTGCAGACTCCTGAATCACATTCCAAACATGTGACCTGGGGAAAATCGTCATAACTTTCTCTCTGAGCATCGGATTTAAATTTTGTAAGAAGGTATAGAAATAGGACAAACTGTAGTTTCTTGTATATACTTTTCAGAGCCAAAGGATGAAACAGTGACACGTGGCACTTCATACAAGTTCACTCTTATGGAAAGGTCTATAATCAAGTCATCTTGGCAGATTGTGCATAACTCTTCCTTGGAGAATCCAATTTGGATTAGACTGGTGGCATTGGAAAGAGATCACAAGGGGATACTATAGGTCGCAATTTCAGAACTGGATGATCCGAAATTGCAGATATAAATCAGATTCAATATCAAGATTCTATAAAATGAAAAAAGGTGTGTAGTTTTTTTAAAATTTTTGCACAAACTTGGTTTGAAAAATTAGTTTGAAGGAATTCAAAGGGTATAGTAAAGAATTATTATCAGTAATTAATGCCTTGAGAAAAGAAAGTGGAAACAACTAGTAAGCAACTTGAAAGCTCTAGCATGACTCATGAAGGGGAGGAAGAAATGCAACATGATATATCAAAATTACGAGACCAAGTGCAACAAGTGTCACTTGCACAAAAATCAATAGCATCTAAGATGGATGGTTTAAGGAAAGATGTAGAAGTTAGGATGCATGGTTTAAATAAAGGTGTAGAAGCTAAGATGGATTGTTTAAAGAATGGCGTAAAAGCTAAGATGGATGGCATGGAAGCTAAGATGAATGGCATGGATGATAAGATGGAATAATTGAAGATAAATATGAATAGGTTGCTACAAGAAATGGTCACTAATGGTGAAAGGGTAGTAAAGGAAACTCATGATGAGAACAAAAGAAATGTTAATCGTGATTCCATAGACTCTAATGTTGGATCAGAGACCCACCATATTCAAAAAATCGGTATGAGGAAGTTTGATGGCAAGGATCCCGCAACATGAATATTATAGATGGAGCAATTTTTCGACCTCAGTAATGTGAAAAACACACAAAAGGTATGTATTGCAACTTCATATTTGGAACCAAATTAGTTGGTATGATATCAATGGCTTTGCCCTCATAACCAAATTATCACTCGGGCAATTTTTATGGAAGAATTGATAGCACATTTTGAGGATACAAAAAGCAACACTTTTTTTAACCAATTGATAAGTCTCAAACAAAAGGGTTCAATAATGGAGCATATTGAGGAATTCCAAAAATTGAACATAAGGGTAAAAAATATTCCAGAGGAGCATAGGATTGATGTGTTCATAGGGTCTTAAAGGATAATATCCAACATGATGTTCGCCTTTGGGAACTTGATTCATTAGAGAAGGCATTCACGTTAGCAAGAAAAATGGAAAGCAAAATTATGGCAACCAGGAAGCATACTAGTCACAACTATAAAGATGGAAGTGTTCTTACCGCTAGCCTTCCACAACCTATAACGTTGACACCACAACAATTGGAAGAAAAAAGAGCAAAAGGGCTTTGTTACAGTTGTGATAGCAAATACACTAAAGGTCATAAGTGTGTAGAGAAGAAATTATTCTACATAGATTGTGAAGAGGAAGAATAAAAGGAGCAAGAAAGTGTTGGCATTATGATACATATGTTGTACTTGATGGAAACCCACTCATCTCAGATAATAAATTATAGTGTAGAGAAAAGTTCACGCACTTATATGTAGAGAAAAGTTTATTTCATGTACAGAAAAGTTCACGCACTTTTATGCAGAGAAAAGTTTATTTCATGTAGAGAAAAGTTCACGCACTTTTATGCAGAGAAAAGTTTATTTCATGTAGAGAAAAAGTTCACGCACTTTCATGCAAGGAAAAGTGCGTATATGTTGGAGAACTTACCTTTGGTCCATGGTAGTTAGTCCTTGGTATTTGAACCTATGAGGAAAAGCGCGTATATGTTGGAGAACTTACCTTTGGTCCATGGTCGTTAGTCCTTGGTATTTGAACCTATGGTTTTGGACCATGGTACCTTGTCAAAAGTGTTGATCTCACACAATTTCATGGTTGGTTCATGGTATTAGTCCGACAGTTTTTTGATCCTATGGTTTTGGCCCGTGGTATTGCATCCAAAAGTGTTGATCTCACGTACTTTCATGGTTGGTTCATGGTATTAGTCCAACAGTTTTTTTGATCCTATGGTTTTGGCCCGTGGTATTGTGAAAGGCCTAAGACTATAAAATAGGAAGGAGATCATTTGGCAAAGCATCTTCTGAATTATCGAATATCTAATAAAGTGCTAGATCTAGAATATTGTGATTGGGTTTTGGTGCAAATCTGGATCTGAATGAAGAAGGAACCTGAGCATAAGGAGAAGGATAAGTTCTATTGATGGGTCAAAATCTTAAGGCTAGAATAGTGGTATCTCTATATGATTTTGATCTGTGATATGTGGCATACGCTTGATCTATAAATCTAATAATCTGGGTCTGAATTATTGATGCATGTTTTATTTTACACATGTTATGATCTGGGTATGTCTGATGTAACAACTGCAAAGTTATAAGGAAATATTTGCAGATCTGTATGCGGGTTGGCTTTGGTGAAATCATAGATTGATGGGTTTTTGATGTTCTTGGATCTAGTCTGAAAATTAATGAAAAGTGGTCCTTGAAAGAAAAGAAGTAGGGGGTTGTAGCTCCCTTCCAGGAGAGACTGGAAAACGAGAGAGAGTTGTAGCTCTGTGAAGGTTGCAGCCTGCGTACTGGTAAAGGACTGCACCAGTACAAAACCATTGTAAAAGGAGTTTATAATTTGAAAGAAGATAGAGACATATTGCAACAGGTGGTTTTCACCCACATTGGGTTTCCACCTTACATCTTGTGTTCTTTGGTGTGACTATCTGTTTTCTTTGTTCATGCTCATTATTTTATGGTACTGACATGCAAAAATAATTCAAAGAATAAATAAGGAAGATTTATTAAAAGAACTTGATAATACTGATTCACCCCCCCTCTCAGTATTATTTCCAACAATTGGTATCAGAGCAGGTCCTTCAGAGAAGCTTGATCACTTGAAGGAAGATCATTCATCATGAGCAACTACGAGAGGGAAGCATCAATCAGGCCACCAATTTTTGATGGGACAAACTTCAATTATTGGAAGGTAAGATTTACTACCTATCTTCAATCTCTTGGTACAGAAGTTTGGGATATCATAGATACATGCTACACTTTTCCTTCAGCTACTCCTATAGATACGGCCAAAAAGAAGAAATATGAAACAAATGCTAAAGCAGTCAATACTCTGCTGGGATGCTTATCTCAAACAGAATTTGTGAAGGTTATGCAATATAAATCCGCAAAAGAAATATGGGACAAGATTGTCTTGAGCTACGAAGGAGATGAACAGGTAAAGCGTGCTAAACTTCAAACCCTCAGGATTCAGTATGAGAATCTCAGAATGTATAATGATGAAAGTGTGGCTAACTATTTCCTTCGGGTAGATGAGATTGTTAATTGCATGAAAAACTTGGGTGAAGAAATAAAAGAGGCTATTGTGGTTGAAAAAGTTCTAAGATCATTATCCCCCAAGTTTGAATCTAAAGTGTCTGCAATAGAAGAAAAGGAAAATCTACGAATTCTTACTATGTCTCAGCTACACAGAATTCTAACTGCTTATGAAATGAGAAAGGGAGGTCCATCAGACAGAAGAGAAGCTGCTTTCAAGGCTTCAGGCAAAGGAGACTATTATGAAGCAAGTCACATGCCAGAAGAAGAAGAAGAAGAATCAAATTTTGTCAGAAATTTTCAAAGGGGAACTGGAAGGTTCAGAGGTAAGTTACCTTTTAAATGCTTTGCTTGTGGAAGAGTAGGTCATTATGCTACAAAATGTCCTCATAAGGATAAAGGAAAGGAACCTGCTAGATGGAACAAGAAACAGATTGCAAATAAGAAAAGCTACTACACTCATGAAGATAGTGATGGTCTATCAAGTAGTGACGAAGATGAACGAGGTAATGACTATAAACTCTTAATGGCATTTGAAGATGATGATTACATGGATGCTATAGATGTGCATAGCTTTTGTGAAGAAATTTCTAGACTCAAGACATGTATAGAAGAAAAGAATAGGATCATTGATACTCTACAACTTCAAATTGATGAAAAGGAAAAATATCTTGAAAAGTTAGAAGGCGAAATTTTTGGTCTTAGAAAAGAGATTGAGAAAACAAAGGCTATTAATCTTAAGTTTGTCAAAGGATCTGAAACTCTGGATGAGATCATCAATGTACAACGCTCTCCTCTAAACAAGACAGGTCTAGGCTATAATGGAGAAACTTCTCAAGCATCCACCTCAAAGAGTTATCTTGATGCAGCAAGAAGGAATGAGCAAAAGCACAATGGAGATCACCAAGTAAAGCAGGGATCAATTACAAACAAAGACTATCAGGCAAATCAGGGGCAATTTGTCTTAAGGATGAACAAAAGCTACAACCAGCCACAGGTAAAATCCTCTCAATTTGCTTCAAGAATGAATGACAATAGAAATTACAATCATTTGGCCGGAAGATTTGATAACCGCAGAAATTTCTTCAATGGACAATGCTTTTCTTGCCATAACTTTGGTCACAAAGCAGCTCAATGTGTTGCATATAAAATGATAATGACTAGAGAAGCTCAAAAACAAAGAAGTATAACCGGGATTACAAAAAGGACCTATAACAACTTTTTAGTTCTTGAAAATGAAGTTGAATGTTCTATTTGCAATAACTTTGGTCATGAATATTCTGAATGCAGGAGCAGGTTTCAGCAGACAAAGGAACAAGCCTCAAGCACCAAAACATGGAGAATAAAGGAACCACAAACAGAAAGATGTGGGATAGCATTTTATGTAGAGGGATAGGAAAATCTATGGTACATTGACAGTGGATGTTCGAAGCATATGAAAGGTGATAAAGAAAAACTTGAATCATATTCTGCTCTAGAAAAAGGAAAGAAAGTTTCTTTTGGAAATGATACTCCTGCAACTATAAAAGGAAAAGGCACTGCTCAGTTAAAAGAAAAGGTCAAAGCTGGAAATGTTTTGTATGTTGATGGATTGAAACATAATCTTCTAAGTGTCAGCCAGATGTGTGATCAAAGAACCGAGGTGATATTCAGATCAAATGGATGTCTTGTTCGTGATCTTGATACAGGTAAAACAGTGATCAAAGGTAAAAGAAATCCAAATAATCTATACATATTTGAAGAAGGACAACAACAATGCTATCTGAGCAAGGATGATGAGCACTGGTTATGGCACCGGAGGTTGGGGCATCTAAGCTTTTCACAAATAAGGAAAGCATGCAAATATCAGGCAGTTCGTGGTCTTCCAGATATCAAAGTTCCAGACAACACCATATGCAAATCATGTCAGTTTGGAAAGCAAACCAGAACTACCTTTCCGGAAAAGGAACGATCAGTTAGCATGCCTCTTGAGCTAGTACATACAGATACATGTGGTCCATTCAGGAAAAGGACACCTCGAGGAGAAGAATAATTGATATTATTCATTGAAGATTTCTCCAGGTTTGCCTGGTTAGAACTTATGAAGCACAAGGATGAAGCATTCGAAAAATTCAAATCCTTTAAAGCCTTGGTTGAAAATGAATCAGGATACAAAATTAAGTGTCTTAGATCCAACAGAGGTGGGGAGTTTACCTCAAATGAATTTTTCGATTTCTGTGAAGAACATGGGATAAGAAGAGAATTCTCTATATCTAGAACTCCTTAGCAAAATGGAGTGGTGGAAAGAATGAACAGAACTGTCCAACAAATGGCTCGTGCTATGCTTGATGAATCTGTAACTCCCGCAACTTTCTGGGGTGAAGCAGCACATGCTGCAGTTATTATTCTCAACAAAACAAATGTCCGAGTAAACAGCACTCAAACCCCTCATGAGCTCTGGTATGGTGAGACTCCTTCGGTAAAGCACTTCAAAATCTTTGGGAGAAAATGCTATATTAAAAATACTGATGAGCAACTTGGCAAAATTGAACCTAGAGCAGATGAAGGCATCCTTCTTCGTTATTCTCCACACAGCAAAGCATACAAGTGCTATAATAAAAGGCTTGAAAGAATTGTTGACAACATTGATTTAGTGGTTGATGAGAAGGGATACATTCCTAGGCAAGTAAATCATGAAGGTATCGAAGAAGATGAAGGCCATCCTCAAAGACAGAATGATGAAGAAGAAGAACCTCAATAAGAACCAGAGGAGCAGATAAGGATAGAAGAGAAGACTCCATCCAAATATGTTCAGAAGAATCATCCAGAATCTCAGATTTTGGGACAGAAAGAAGCGGGTGTACAAACAAGAAGAACAATTGCAGAAGCTTCAAGCTATTTGGCATTACTCTCTTCCACTGAACCACAAAATGTGAAAGAGGCATGCAAAGATGAATGTTGGGTCAAAGCAATGGATGAAGAACTTGAGCAGATCGAAAAGAAAAACACTTGGGAGCTGGTTCCTAGACCAAAGGATAAGAATGTTATAGGAACAAAATGGGTCTTCAAAAATAAATTGAATGAAAATGGAGAAGTAATTAGAAACAAGGCCAGACTTGTTTGTAAAGGGTATGCGTAGCAAGAAGGAATAGATTTTGAAGAAACTTTTGCTCCTGTTGCAAGACTTGAGGCCATCCGAATGTTCCTTGCTCTCTCAAGCTTTCAAAACTTCAAAGTATTTCAAATGGACGTAAAATCAGCCTTTCTGAATGGAGACTTGGAAGAAGAAGTATACATTGAGCAGCCAGATGGTTTCATTCTTGGAAATGATCCAAATCTTGTATGCAGATTGAACAAGGCCCTCTATGGCCTCAAACAAGCTCCAAGGGCTTGGTAGTATCGTTTGGACAAATATCTTCATCAACAAGGTTTTTCAAAAGGATCTGCAGACAACAATCTTTATATAAAAGTTGAAAATGACAAATTGCTGATACTTGTTGTGTATGTAGATGACATTATCTTCGGCAGCAATGAAGAAGCTATGAGTCAAAGCTTTGCCTTGGTGATGCAGAAAGAATTCGAAATGTCCTTGCTGGGAGAACTGACATATTTTATTGGTTTGCAAATCCAACAAAATGAAGGAGGGATCTTCTTGTCTCAAACCAAGTATCTCAAGCAGATTTTGAAGAAATATGGTATGGAAGAAGCAAAACCAGCATGTACACCCATGGTCACAAGATGTAACCTCAGTGCAAATGATGAATCAGCAGCAGTGCATCAACCAACTTACAGATCTATGATTGGAAGTCTACTTTATTTGACAGGTACCTGACCAGACATCATGCATGCAGTGGGAATAGTTGGAAGATTTCAGGCAAATCCAAAGGAAACTCATCTTCAGGCAGTAAAGAGAATCTTCAAATATCTTCAAGGGACTCAAAACTATGGCTTATGGTATCCTAGAGATACAAATCTCACACTTCATGCTTATACAGATGCAGATTGGGCCAGAAGCGTGGATGACAGGAAAAGCACAAGTGGTGGTGCATTCTTTATGGGTTCCAGATTAGTATCTTGGTTCAGCAAGAAACAGAGTTCGATTGCCTTGTATACAGCTGAAGCAGAATATGTTGCTGCTGCATCTTGCTGCACTCAACTCCTTTGGATGATGCAGACCTTGTAGGATTTTCAAATCACTTGTACACCACCCATCTCCATCTTATGTGATAATACAAGTGCAATCAGCATTTCAAAGAACCCAGTCATGCATTCAAAAACCAAGCACATACCAATCAAGTATCACTTTCTCCGGGAACAAGTGCTTGAACAAAAGGTCAAGTTGGAGTATGTTCCTTCTAAGGAACAGGTTGTTGATATACTCACCAAACCATTGCCTAGGGAGACCTTTGAATACCTCAGGCAAAAGCTAGGGGTTGTTGATGCATCATCTTGTTGTTGAATCTCTTCTGATTGTTGGTTGTACGCAAGGTTGATCTGAAGTATATGCATACATGTGCTGGGTTGTGGATTGGTCAAAGATCGAATGGCACAGGTTCAGGGGGAGCATATCATGCATTGTTGGCATTATGGAGGAAGTACAGAAGGAGATCATGGATGCTGGTCAGAATATTGCTGCAATACGTCTCTATCTCTTTCATGGTCATGGATTATGGTTCTTCTTTGCAGATCTGGTTTATAGTCAGGGGGAGCATGTTCTTAGGGGGAGCATAACACTTTGCCCTCGATGTCAAAGGGGGAGAGTGATTGGTTGTTGTTGCCATCAAGTCCAAAGGGGGAGATTGTTGGCATTATGATACATATGTTGTACTTGATGGCAACCCACTCATCTCAGATAATAAATTATAGTGTAGAGAAAAGTTCACGCACTTATATGCAGAGAAAAGTTTATTTCATGTAGAGAAAAGTTCACGCATTTTTATGCAGAGAAAAGTTTATTTCATGTAGAGAAAAGTTCACGCACTTTTATGCAGAGAAAAGTTTATTTCATGTAGAGAAAAAGTTCACGCACTTTCATGTAAGGAAAAGCGCGTATATGTTGGAGAACTTACCTTTGGTCCATGGTAGTTAGTCCTTGGTATTTGAACCTATGAGGAAAAGCGCGTATATGTTGGAGAACTTACCTTTGGTCCATGGTAGTTAGTCCTTGGTATTTGAATCTATGAGGAAAAGCAGGTATATGTTGGAGAACTTACCTTTGGTCCATGGTAGTTAGTCCTTGGTATTTGAACCTATGGTTTTGGACCATGGTACCTCGTCAAAAGTGTTGATCTCACGCAATTTCATGGTTGGTTCATGGTATTAGTCCGACAGTTTTTTGATCCTATGGTTTTGGCCCATGGTATTGCATCCAAAAGTGTTGATCTCACGTACTTTCATGGTTGGTTCATGGTATTAGTCCAATAGTTTTTTTGATCCTATGGTTTTGGCCCGTGGTATTGTGAAAGGCCTAAGACTATAAAAGAGGAAGGAGATCATTTGGCAAAGCATCTTCTAAATTATCGAATATCTGATAAAGTGCTAGATCTGGAATATTGTGATTGGGTTTTGGTGCAGATCTGGATCTGAATGAAGAAGGAACCTGAGCGTAAGGAGAAGGATAAGTTCTATTGATGGGTCAAAATCTTAAGGCTGGAATAGTGGTATTTCTATATGATTTTGATCTGTGATATGTGGCATACGCTTGATCTATAAATCTAATAATCTGGGTCTGAATTATTGATGCATGTTTTATTTTACACATGTTATGATCTGGGTATGTCTGATGTAACAATTGCAAAGTTATAAGGAAATATTTGCAGATCTGTATGCGGGTTGGCTTTGGTGAAATCATAGATTGATGGTTTTTTGATGTTCTTGGATCCAGTCTGAAAATTAATGAAAAGTGGTCCTTGAAAGAAAAGAAGTAGGGGGTTGTAGCTCCCTTCCAGGAGAGACTGGAAAATGAGAGAGAGTTGTAGCTCTCTGCAGGTTGCAGCCTGCGTACTGGTAAAGGACTGCACCAGTACAAAACCATTGTAAAAGGAGTTTATAATTTGAAAGAAGATAGAGACATATTGCAGCAGGTGGTTTTCACCCACATTGGGTTTCCACCTTACATCTTGTGTTCTTTGGTGTGACTATCTATTTTTTTTGTTCATGCTCATTATTTTATGGTACTGACATGCAAAAATAATTCAAAGAATAAATAAGGAAGATTTATTAAAAGAACTTGATAATACTGATTCACCCCCCCTCTCAGTATTATTTCCAATAGAAAGGTTTAAAGAAGAGGATATACTCTAAGAACAAAGCCTAGATAAATAAGAAATGAATCTGACCATATCTTGTAATGCATTGGCTGGAATTACCACTCCTCAAACCATCAAGATAGAAGGACAAATCAAGAAGAAAAAGGTAATAGTGTTGATTGATTTAGGAAGCACCCACAATTTTATTCATTGTAAGGTATCAAAAGAATTGACTTGCTTCCTATATCCAGCACCAGAGTGTCAAGTGATGGTTCCAAATGGAGGAATAATAAATTTCTCTGGAAAGTGCCATAATATCAAGCTATCCATGGGAGAATATGTATTGACTAGCACAATGCTTTCCATTCCAATGGGAGGTTCTGATGTTGTACTAGGAGTCCAATGGCTACCTTCCTTGGGTACAATAGATTTTAACTTTCAAGAACTTTTCATGAAATTTTCTATAGAAGGAAAGGAAGCTGAATTAAGGGGTATTGCAAGGAAACCAGGAAAGATAATGAGTTCTAACGGTATGACAAAGCTTCTAAAAAGTGAAGAAAGAGGTGTAATTGCACTATTATGTTCGCTAGATGTTTCCACATCGGAATCATTTATTTCTCCAGATATCCAAAAAGTCTTGGACAATCATTCTAAGGTATTTGAGACTCCCAAAGGTCTCCCACCTTTTCGTGATCATGATCATGCTATTCATCTGATTCCAAGAAGTGTTCCTCCAAACATCAAGCCGCACAGATATCCCTATGTCCAAAAGAGTGAAATTGAATGTATGGTTACAGAAATGCTAGAGGCTGGTATAATTAAACCTAGTCAAAGTTCTTTCTCTGCTCCAGTAGTATTAGTGCACAAGAAGGATGGATCATGGTGCATGTTTCTAGATTATAGGAAGCTCAGCAATCTCACTATTAAAGATAAGTTTCCCATTACTGTCATTGATGAATTACTGGATGAATTGGATAGATCAATTTACTTCACCAAGTTGGATCTTCATTCAGGATATCATCAAATCAGAATGAAGACTGAAGACATTCCAAAAACAGTATTTAGAACTCATGAGGGTCATTATGAATTTTTGGTCATGCCTTTTGGCATTACTAGTGCACCTTCTACATTTCAAGGTTTGATGAATTCCATTTTCAAACCCTTCCTTAGAAAATTTGTGTTAGTATTTTTTGATGATATACTAATCTACAAAATGTCTTGGAGGGATCATGTTGAACATGTTGACAGGGTGCTGCAACTATTGGAGGAGAAACAATTATATGCAAAAAGATCCAAATGTTTATTTGGAGTACAAGAGGTGGAATATTTGGGTCATTTTGTATCTCATGAAGGAGTTAAGGTAGACCCTAGAAAAATTAGAGCCATTAAGGAATGGAAAATCCCCACATCCATAAAGCATCTGCGAGGATTTCTTGGGTTGACAGGGTATTATCGCATGTTTGTTAAGAATTATGGGAGAATAGCAACACCTCTAACAACATTATTAAAGAAAGATGCATTTTCATGGACTCCAAAAGCGACAAAGGCCTTTGAACATCTTAAAGAGGCAATGTGCCAAGCACTGGTCTTAGCTACACCGGACTTCACAAAAACCTTTATTGTGGAATGTGATGCTTCAGGAAATGGAATTGGTGCCGTTTTAATGCAAGATGAAAGACCCATTTCTTTTGAAAGTCGTCCAATCAAGGAAAAGTTTTTACACAAAGCTATTTATGAGAAGGAAATGTTGGCAATATTACATGCACATAAGAAATGGCGACCCTACCTAATGGGAAAACACTTCAAGGTAAAAACAGATCATGATAACCTTAAATACTTTTTTAGAACAAAGATTATTGCTATGCTCATAACCTGCAAAAAGATACCCAAATACAGAATATGCGAAGAAATATACCCAGAACGTAGAATAGTGAGAGACAACAGCAAATATTTTATTATTTAGAAAGCAATGTTCACTGGCCTCTTCGAGGGGGCAACCTCCAATAGAACAGAGCTCGATTCAAAAATAAGACACGATGCTCCTCGCAGGGAGTATCTATCCTTTATATATGACTCATACATGCAATACCATGGATCAATACCATGGGTTTTATTAATACCATCTATCTAATACCATGGTCCGTTTGCAACTAACTATGGTCCCATAATTAATTGTGGGTTAACCACTTACAATTATTAATATGGGCTTTATTGACTCTTTACTATGACTTGATCACACTAGATAAATAAGGGGGTTAGGGTGGGACCCTAACATGCCCTCCCCCTTAAGAATAGCCTTGTCCTCAAGGTTGAAGCTGCGGAAATTGCTGAAGAATAGTGGTTGGTTCCCAAGTTGCATCTTCCGGAGAGGTGTCTTTCCACTTGACAAGAACTTCCATAATCATGCGGCCACACAGATGCCTTTCTCGTGTGTCTAGGACCTATTCAGTAGGAGCCAGATTGACCCTTCCTTGTCCAATTCAGGTAGACTAGTTTGAATTTTGAAATTGTTCCCAATCACATTCTTGAGGCATGAGACATGGAAAACTGGATGGATTTTTGCAGTAGGCGTCAAAGCCAACTTGTAGGCTACTTCTCCAATGCGCTGAAGTACTTGATATGGTCCGTAGAATTTTGGAGATAGTTTCTGACAACCCTTGTCTTTGAGTGATGTTTTCTTATATGGTTGCAGCCTCAAAAAGACCTGATCCCCTTCTTGAAATTGGCACTCTGAGCGATGCTGGTCTACCTATTGCTTCATGTGGTTTTGAGCTTGATGAAGATTCTCTCTAAGATGGGTGAGCATGGTTGCACGGTTTTGTAGGAGTTGATCCACTGCTTGTACCTTTGAGCCCCCTTGATATAAGAAGTAGGGGAAGGAGGGAGTTGACCATATACTGCTTCATAGGGAGTCATTTTGGTGGTGGCATGATAGTTGGTGTTATACCACCATTCAGCCAGAGGTAACCACTGTACCCAAAGATGTTGCTTTTTTGAAGTGAAACACCTAAGGTAGGTATCCAGACATTTGTTGACGGCTTCTGTTTGACCATCCGTTTGTGGATGATAAGAAGTACTGAGTTTTAGTTGGGTGCCTTGTAGCCTGAAGAGTTCCTGCCAAAAAATTACTGGTGAATATCGGGTCGCGATCGGACACAATAGAAGTGGGCATGCCATGCAATTTGAAGATATGATCCATGAAAGATTGAGCGACCAAAGTCGGTGTAAACAGGTGGGGTAGGGCACAGAAATTAGCATACTTCGAAAGTCTATCCACAACCACCATGATGACTGACTTGTTTCCTGACTTTGGAAGACCTGTAATGAAATCCATAGAAACCTCCATCCATATTGCTACCGGGATGGGCAACGGTTGTAATGTGCCTGGTGCTTTAACAGTCTCCCCTTTGTGGCGTTGACAGACATTGCATTCTGCTACAAAAGTGAGGATGTCCTTTTTCATGCCTATCCAGAAAAATGATCTTCTGGTGCGAGCATACATCTTCTAAAAGATTGAATGTCCTACAATGGGGGATGAGTACAATTCTGCCAAAATGCGACTTTTAAGGGTGGATGTTGGTGATATTACGACTTTCTCCCTGTAGTGAAGAAACTCATCCTGCCACGAGTAGCCCTTGGTGGAATTTGGATCTGCCTGCAATTGAGAAATGAGTTGGGAGAGCCCGGGATGTGAAAACCATTCCCTGCGAGCCTCTTCAATCCATTCTGGAATGGGAAGGGAAATTGCTAGCAGGGTACTACCGTCCTCAAATTGGCGAGATAATGCATCTGCTACACTATTTTCTTGCCCTTTTTTGTAAATGATCTCATAATCATATCCTAACACTTTGGCGAGCCATTTATTTTGTTGTGGGGAGGATAGGTGTTGCTCCAAAAAATATTTAAGACTGTGATGGTCTGTGTGGATTTGGAAACGTCGCCCCAATAAGTAAGGTCGCTAGGTATCTACTTCATGTAAAATGGCCATCATTTCCTTCTCATAGGTAGATTTGTCTAGATTCTTCCCACTTAGTTGTTGGCTTGTGAAGGCCAAAGGTTGGCCTTCCTGCATTAAGACTGCCCCAATACCGGTACCCGAAGCATCACATTCAATGACAAAAGACTTGGTGAAGTCAGGTAGTGCTAAGACTGGAGTGGAACACATGGCATTTTTGAGAGCTGTAAATGCCTGTAGTGCATCCTCATTCCAGAAGAATGAATTTTTCTTCAAGAGTTGAGTGAGGGGCTTCGCTATGCGACCATAATTGCGGAAAAATTTGTGATAATAGCCTGTGAGACACAAAAATCCTCTCACGCTCTTCAAGGTCTTAGGTTGAGGCCAATCCTGCATTGCCTGGATCTTTTTGGGGTCCACCTTGACACCTTCACGCCCCACAATGTGGCCCAAATACTCAACTTCTTCCATGCCAAATGAACACTTCGACATCTTGACAAATAATTTATGCTTGCGAAGCAGTTGCAAGAGTAGATCTACATGCTAAAGATGTGCGGCTGAGGATGTCATCGAAGAAGACAAGGACAAATTTCCTGATATATGGTTTGAGAAGGTGGTTCATAAGGCTCTAAAAAGTAGATGGAGCATTACAAAGACTGAATGGCATGACCAGGAACTCATAATGGCCTTCATGAGTTTGGAAAGCAGTCTTTGGAATGGCAACTTCCTTCATGCGAATTTGGTGGTAGCCTGAGGGAAGATCCAGCTTAGTGAAGAATTGAGCCCCATTGAGTTCATCCAGCAAATCATCAACCACTGGGATGGGAAATTTATCTTTGACTGTCAACTTATTGAGGGCCCTAAAGTCTGGACACATCCGCCACTCCCCATCTTCCTTGAGCACCATGACCATCGGTGATGAATAAGGAATAATGCTGGGATGAATGACACCTGCTTCCAAAAGTTCCTTGGTTATTTTTTCTATTTCATTCTTTGGGTGAACAGATATCTGTATGGGCGCACATTTGGGGGTTGGGCCCCTGGAACCAAGGTGATGCTATGATCATGTTCCCCTCTCGATGGTGGAAGCTCATGAGGCTTGTCAAAGACCGGAAGATGGTAATTTAAAATCTATTGCATCTCAGGATGAATCAGCAGAGACTTGGTTTTGACTACCTAGATGGCATTAAATTGAGCTATAACTCCATGATGGCCCTTTTTTAGCAATTTTTCCATCCTATGCGAGCTGATGATAGAGGGAGCTCCCACCTGGAGTCCACGGAGGGTATGTGCGGAGTTGTTCTACTTAAAACTCATATATAACTCCTGGAAATCCATTGTGATTGGCCCAAGAGTGCGAAGCCATTCAGAACCGAGGACAATGTTGCACCCTCCCATGTGTATGGAAAACATGTGGGTCTTCAACTGATAATCCCCCATTTGAAGTTTGACATTTTCACAGCGGCCTTCACATTTCATTGTGCCCCCATCCACAATTTGGACTTGGAATTTAGAAACTGCTCGTACAAAACAATGCACTGCTTCTGCGACTTTTTGATGGATGAAATTATGTCTACTTCCATTATCAATCAAGACTACTACTGGGCGATGTTTAATAAAACCTCTAATTTTGAGAGTTTGAGGTGAAGAAATCCCTGCCAAATCATGCAGGGAAATAACTGGTTCGTCAGGGACATTGTCCTTTTGGTTGTCCTCTTCTACCGCCTCATGTTCCTCTAGTGGTGGATCTTCCTCCGATGAGCTGTAATCAGTGGCATCAATTTGAAAAAATTTGGGCTCCTTTCATTTATGACCTGGGGAGTATTTTTCATCATAGTAGTAGCATAATCCTTGCTTTCTTCTTTCGGCCATTTCTGCAGGTGACACCTTTTGAACCTTAAGTGTTTGAGTCGCGCTTGAGCCTGTGGGGGGTGACCCTTAGCGGTCAAATGTGGGTGACTGTAGTGGGCTGCTAACGCACGTTCCACATTATGAGCTACCTTGCAAGCCTCCGTCCATGTGGGAGGGTGGTGCAGTAGGATGTGGGCTTTTATGGCTTCTTTAAGACCGCTGATAAAACATTCTATGTAGAACACATCTGAGAGACCCCTAGTGCGAAAGGCTAAGGCTCGAAAGGCTGTAACATATTCATCCACTGTGCCATTCTGTCAGAGCTTAGTAAGATGACCCAAAAAAGAAGATTCTTGGTCAAAGCGTTCTGTAAGAGCTTTTTTGAAGGAGGTCCAAGTCACAAAAGTTCCATTGCAACGTTGATGCCATTCCCACCATTGCCACCGTTCATTGTCCAAGTACATGCTCCCCACCATAAGATGAGTCTCATTATCTAAGATGTTATTCAAACTGAAATATTGCTCCATTTTTGCTATCCATGCTGCCGGGTGAGAACCATTGGTGGGGGCCCCAGAGGTGAAGAGAGTGGCTAGACTCACCCTGACTGTGTCCATTGCCAATAGACGCCTCCTCATGGGCTTCCTCCTTGCCCTTCGGAATTATGCTAATTAGTCTGTCAAGCTGAATTTGGAGGGATTGCAAGGATTATTCAAGTTTGTCCATCCTCTCATTGGCCATAGCTTGAGCTCTAGTTTCTACCATGCACTGACTTGATGTTCTTAAAATTTGGGACCACCCAAAAAATATTTTTCACTAAGAATTGAATGGTACCACCGTGCTCAGCTCGTTGTCCTGATTCAAATGGGCTAGATCACCAATAAGCACCACGAGAGATCTCAAAAAATTTTTTTTTTTTTTTTCTTCTGAAAACTCATAATGGAGCTTTACTCCTTCCATAGGAATACTGCAGTAGCCGAATCCTCAGAATGTCAATGCTGCCAAAAGTCCTATGAAAATCATGCCCTGGTATAGGAACCCCACACAACTACTCAGATCAGGTGGATCTAAGAGATCTGAATGGCGGATCGGATAGCTCTGAGCGACGGAACAGATTGCTGCTGCAGATCTAATGGATCTAATAAATTGGAATGGCTGGTCTGCTAACTCGAAACTGCAGGACTGATGTCTGCTGCTGCTGCACCCGTTTGCACGAGCAGATCTGGCAGAGATGATGCGTGATCCCAAGATAGAAAAGGGAACTATGCTCTCGAGGAGTGTCAGGTGCTATAGATCACAATATACATAAGGGTCTGACAGTAGTACTCAGCCCAATGTTTCAGGGCTGTAACTAAGGAGGATCAACCGTACCCTTAGCCGTACAACCTGACTACCCTATCGTATGAGTGAGTAATCTCTCCGAGTGCTGTTCTCGGTGTACTATAGTAGCAAGATGGCTGACGGTTTATCTATGGCTAGGTTGTAGAGGAGCTAAGGGGCTTCCGATATACCCATAAGGTACTTGGAAGACATTTCGTACATATTTCTGTCTAATGTGCTACTACTCAAAGGGGTACCCACAAGGGTTACAAGGGAGTCCAATAAGCGTGACCACCTCTTGTATTTCCTGCGTGCATGCCTCCCCAAATCCACAGGTTTATGCGCTGAACGATAGATCCCATGGTTTAAAGATGTCGGAACACGTCTCTAACCAAAAAAAAAATTTGCTAAGAAATGGAGATCCCATCGGCCCTGGAAAGTGCTCTGATACTCATTGTTATGCTCATAACCTGCAAAAAGATACCCAAATACAGAATATGCAAAGAAAGATACCCAGAACATAGAATAGTGAGAGACAATAGAAAATATTTTATTATTCAGAAAGCAATGTTCACTGGCCTCTTCGAGGGGGAACCTCCAATAGAGTAGAGCTCGATTCAAAAATAAGACACGATGCTCCTCGCAGGGAGTCTCTATCCTTTATATATGACTCATACATGCAATACCATGGATCAATACCATTGGTTTTATTAATACCATCTATCTAATACCATGGCCCGTTTGCAACTAACTGTGGTCCCGTCATTAATTCCAGGTTAACCACTTACAATTATTAATATGGGCTTTATTTACTCTTTACTATGACTCAATCCCACTACATAAATAAGGGGTTTAGGGTGGGACCCTAATAATTATCCTCTGAAGAGAAATAGAAGTGGGTTACAAAGATGTTGGGTTATGACTTTGAAATCATCTACAAAAAAGGAAAGCAAAATGTGGTGGCAGATGCACTCTAAATAAAGGATGAGGATGTGGAAGCATTGTTGTGTGCCATTTCTATTATCCAACTAGATTGGATAAACGAAGCAAGGGAGGAATGGAAGAATGATGAAGAAGTGTGGGCACTTATTCAAAAGTTACAACAAGATTCTAGTACATCTGATAATTTAGTTGGAAAAATGATTCATTATGGTACAAAGATCGCTTATACCTCTGTAAGAATTCACAACTCAAACAAATAATTATTATGGAATTGCACACTTCTCCCTTAGGAGGGCACTCAGGATTTTTGAAGACTTACCACAGGGTTAAGAAGGAATTTTTTTGGGATGGCTTTAAATCGGATATTCAAAAGTTTGTGGCGGAATGTTTGGTTTGCCAACAAAATAAAGTTGAAACAGTTAAGATCCCAGGTCTATTACAACCTTTATCCATTCCAAGCCAACGTTGGGAGGAGGTTTCAATGGATTTTATCACAGGTTTACCCAAGTCTGAGGAAAAGAGTGTCATCATGGTGGTAGTTGATAGACTTACCAAGTATGCACACTTTTGTGCATTATCACATCCATTTAAAGCCAGTACAGTTTCTACTGCATTTATGGAAGCAATTCAAAAGCTACATGGAAACCTAAAGATTATTGTAAGTGACAGAGATCCCATTTTCACAGGAAATTTTTGGAAAAAATTATTTTCTTGTCTTGGTACTCAGTTAGCTCATCGATCATCTTATTATCCTCAATCTGATGGGCAAACTGAGATAGTAAAAAAACGTTTGGAAATACATCTTTGTTGCTTTGTATCTGATAAACAGACACAATGGGTCAAATGGTTGCCTTTGGCTAAATAGTGGTATAACACTTCCTTCCATATAGCAACAAAAATGACCCCATTTATGGCACTTTATGGATATCAGCCACCATCCATCACATCATCCCTCCTGTCTTTGATGAGAGGAGGGATGACGATTAGAGATGTCAAGGATGATCTTAATTTGTAATTGTTGCTACTTATTAAATGAGAATAAATAATTTTTTTCATTTAATGTAATTTTTTTAATATGGCGCAACTCTAAATGAAATTGGTGATTTAAATCTCTTCCCTTGATCTGATTTTTCAACAGCTTGCAATCCTCAGGAGGCCCCCTAGAGATATGTGGGAATAATATATATGCTTCCATTCCTTCCATAATCTCATGAATGGTTTGTTTTACATAGATTAATTCTTTATGTTTATCATAGATTAAAACTCATGCTTTCCATAGACTAAATGTTTATGCTTCCTTAGATTAAAATGTTCATGATTACATAGATTAAAGTTTGTAATTTTAAGAAAGAATCTCTACGCTTTCATAGAATAACATCTCATGTTTTCTTATATCAATAATCTTTGTGTTTTTTTTTCTAGTTTAACATTAATTTTATTTCCAAAAAATTGTTAATATTTTATATTAAATAATCTAATTTCCTTTCAAATTTTCCAATTCATTTCAGTTATGGATAAATATTGAAAGATAATCTCCTAGCACATATGGTGTAGTATACTTCGTAAGCTCACCTACCTAGATTGACATATAAATTCAATTAATTTAACAGTCAATTAAATTACCCAACCTTGTTGTCCAATGCTCCTTCCCTAGTTTTGACATAAACCTGCCCAACACTCCCACTGCATGTGCAATTTCGCATCTAGTACATACCATTGCATACATCAAGCTACTAAGTGCACTTTCATATGGAACATGGGACATGTCCTCTTCCTCTTCTTGTGCCTTGGGACATTGTTCAATAGATAACTTTATACCTACGGGAATAGGAACCTTCATCGATTTACTATCCTGAATATTAAACCTCTGTAGTATAGTCTCGAAATATTTGCTATGGTTTAACCAGATCTTCCTCTTTTCCTTATCTCATTTAGTTTCCATGCCCAAAATATAGTTACCACCACAAAATCCTTCATGTCGAATTTGGAGGAAAATTGGGTCTTCAAATCCTTTATAATTTCTTTGTCATTTCCAATGAGAAACGTATCATCCATATACAAGACTAGATAGATAAAATGGTCACCAATTAATTTAAAATACACACAGTGATCTGCTTTTCTTCTGGTGAAGCTAAGTCCCCACATAATTGTATCAAATTTATGATTCCACACCCTTGGTGACTGTTTTAATCCATAAAGGGAAATTTTTAACCTACATACCAGTTTTTTCTTTCCCTTCACTGCAAAGCATTTAGGTTTCTTCATGTAGATATCTTCTTCCAGATCCACATGAAGAAATGATATCTTCACATCCATCTGTTCCACCTAAAAATCAAAAGCGGAAAAAACATATAAAATTAATCTAATAGAAGCTACCTTGGCAGTAGGACAAAAAATATTACAAAAATAAAATCCTGACACCTGACAATAACCTTTTTCTACCAACTGATCTTTGTATTTCTCAAACCTTGACTTCTGCATTCATCTTCTTATTAAACACCCATTCTCTTCCAACATGTTTCCTTCCAATCGACAAATCCACCACATCCTAAGCTTTTGTTTTGTACAAGCATTCCATTTCATAAACCATGGCCTCTTTCCATAGTTTTCCATCGTCTGAATCTACTGCCTCCGTGATAGTTTTGTGATCATCATGAGTAATATATAAAGAAATTTTTTAACAAAAATAAGATGAAATATACCTTTACGGTTTTCTTCTTTCTTGAACTAATCTTCTCACACTTGGAGTTTGTGGCTCTTCATCTTCTGATTCCTTTTCTGTTGTAGAGTCTGGTTCTTCCTCCTTTAGGTCAAACTCTATATTCTTAGGTTCCTTTGGTAGGAGTTCATGTTTAATAACATCTTTCACCTCTTTAAAAAGAACATCTCAGTTGTATATAACCTTCCTTGTTTCTAGGTTCCAAAGATTATAACCTTTTAAGCCATCCTTATACCCAATAAAGATGCACCTTTCAGATTTACTATCCTACTTGGTTCTTCTCTACTTTGGAACATGTACATATGCATCATATCCAAATACCCTCAGATGTGAAAGAGAGGGTTTCTTACTAGTCCATAGCTCATGTGGATACTTATCCTCCAATGTTGATGAATGGGATCTATTAACGAAGTCACATGCAGTCTCCATCATCTCTACCCAAAATTCCCGTCCTAACCTGACACCATTGAGCGTGATTCTTACCTTTTCCATCAACATCTTTTTCATTCTTTCTGCAAATTCATTTTACTAAGGTGTGTATGGAGTAGTCTTATGCTCTGCTATATAACACATCTTATTTAACTCTTCAAGTTTCTTCTTGTAGAAATCTCCACCATTATCTGTCCTCAACACTTTTATCTTCTTCTCTCTCTAGTTTTCCATGAGAGCCTTAAATTCTTTCAACCTATCAAACACTTCAGATTTCTTTGAGGAAATGTATGTGTGTATTCCTTGAGAAGTCACATATAAATAATACAAAGTATACAAACTTACCCAGTCATGGATTCGACACAGGTCAAATCATGTCACTGTGCACAAGTTCTAATATCCCTTTCTCCCTCTTAGCACTAGAGGGGAAACTCACTTGATTCTGCTTCCCATATACACAATGTTCACAGAAATCGAAATCTAGAGAGAAAATAGAAATATGTTCTACCATACCATTAGCATGAATTATTCAAAGGCCATTATTTCCGATATGTCCAAGCATTTCATGCCATAGCATGGTGTTTTCTCTAGAGACCACTAGATTTCCTTCTCCACTTTCAGGAACCATAGAAATGTTGCACCCATCATAAACATTACTACCCAAAAGATTTTCCATAGTTTCAATTTGAACTCCCTACATCAATACCAGTGCTCCATGAACCATCTTAGAACTATCTTTCTCCAACACTATTTTTACACATGCATCATCCATATTTCTTACAAAAATTAGATTTCTAGCTAATGCGAGAATACGAAGAACACGTGGAAATGTTCTAATCCTCCCACCTTGCAACTTCATCTTGACTTTTTTCACATTTGACGATTCTATGATTCCACTCATCCCTTATGAAGACATCACCACCATCACAGTTCTCATACTTCTATAACCACTCCCTATGGGGAGTGAATTACAAGGATGCACCTCAGTCAATCAACCATGTCTCATGATCTACATGTGTACTTGAAGAAGAAGCCAGGTACACATCCCCACCTTCATCTAGGGTGGTTTTTGCCTGTGAAGAAGGAGGATCATTATATCCCTTTCCTTTCCCAGGAGATTTAGATCTACAATCATTTTTGTAGTGCCATTCCTTTTCGCATTTCCAACATACATTTACTGGTTTTCCTAGAGATTTAGATCTCCCACTCGAGGAATTTTTTATTTTTTTTTTATGTTTTGGGACCATCCTCATACAGAAAAGGCATCTCCATTCTGGCTCTGCATATTTTTTCGTCTCAATGCCTCTGATAACACGGATGAGACTATGTCATCAAACTTCAAGGTAGTTGTATTGCTACCTATTACAAAAACCAGAATATCCTATGAATCTTGCAGAGAACACAACAAATTAATGCACTTATCTTCATTTGAAATTTTTATATCAATAGATAGCTACTAGCTTACCATAGTATTATAGGCATTCATATGCTATGTCATAAAGTCTCCATCATTCATCCTCAGGTTATACATTTTTCTGCAGGAAGAATTTATTCACCAGAGACTTAGATTGGTACAAAGTCCCTAACTTGACTCATAAATCCTTCATCATATATTCCCCTGATACATTCAACAATATTGAATCTGAGATACACAATTGCATTGTGCTCTTTTCCTTCTGATACAACTTTGCCCAATATTCTCCTGACATTGTTATTGGTTTAGTGATGATGATGATGATGATGGTGGTTAACGTCCACTGAGACCAAATTGGTCTATCGGACCTACAATTTTCTTAATTTTTACTTGTCTGGCTCCTCGTCTTTCTTGGCGAGATTGGTGTTGTAGCTTTCTTTCTTTTCTCTACGGTCTTCCAACTTTCTTTGTCTTGCATCTCCTTCATCTCTTCTGGTTCTTGGGACATTGGTGTCTTAGCTTCGCGATCTATAGTTGGAGAAGTTTGGTTTAGGAGATCTGTTTTGCTGTTAACTGAAGATTTATTTTCTGTGGTATTCAAATCCTCATAACTGTTGATTTGCTGGGGCGGGCTTTCTCCTTGCTTGCTTTGAGAGTTGTTTCCTTCTTCCTTGATTTCTTGTGACTCAGAGTTTTCTCTAGAATATTCTTCTTTGATGACAGTGTAGTGTTCTTTTTGTGATCCTTCCCACCATGTAGATCTGTGGTGGTTTTTTCTAGCAAAATTTTTCTCAGAGGCTTTTGGGCAATTTTTGGCTAGATGCCCCGTCTCAAAGCACGATCGACATCTGAAGAGGACACTTTCATAATCAAGCTTCTGGTTCCACACATAGTCTTTACTTGTTAGGTTTATTTCAGCTGGGAATCCGGCGCTGAAATCCATTTCCACACAGATGCGTGCATAGGTGGTTCTGGCATATTCCTCTGTTTCTGGGCACCTGCAGTAAAATTTCCCAATTGCATTTCCAATGGCTTTTAGCGAGGAGAGATTCCAGAGATGCAAGGGTAGGCTTGGAAATCTCACCCAAACTGGTGCTGAGGTTATCACTGCTGTATACATGGATCTAATGTCATCCACCGGTTTTTATCCACCACTAGATCATTCATCCTGAGCTTCCATAACTCAAATCTCTGACCATTAAATTTCTAGATCTCTATCTTTCCATTACTTGCCATCTTCTTTCACTACAAGAATCGATCCCATGGATCTCCCACTGAACAGGGTCTACCGCAAGCTCGAGAAAGAACCCTTTACAGCAAAGGCATCCCCTTCAAGCCAAAACAACTTTGATACCAAACATAGGTTTTAACCTTATATATAAATTACCTGCAAATGAATTCTTAAATACATACAATGGAGAGAAACACAAAGCAAATACATATATATATTTTCCTGAATCCCAAAACTAGCACTACCAGATTGATTTTTCATTATGTTCATTACAATGTTACAATACATATATATAGATGTTGAAGAATTCATAAACCCCAATCCATTAACCCTATATTAGAACATAATCTTAGTTCCCTTGATTAGATCTACAAAATACCATGGGCAGAAAACCATCATGTCCAAAACCATGTAGAAATCCATGCACAAAACCATAGGGAGGTCATCCCACCTAATATAGGGTCCAAAAAATATTTCCCGGAGTGCTGCCCTGAACCCCATACAGAGGGGCTTCCAGCCCCCTACTATGCCTAGTGCAAAGAACATGCGGTGCTATCGCCCCCCTTGTGACCCCTCCATGGGTGTGACAAGTCATGCAAATAATTTATCACACACCCAACAGATTTAGGGTTCAAAGCCTCCAACTATGATCACAGGTCATGGTCACACGGGTCCCATCTCTCTAGCGTCTTACTTTGTACTGGATCGCCATTTCATCTCGGTCCCATTACCCTAATGCCCTCATCAATTACTCCTCCTTGAACCTTTAGGACATTTCATCTTGATCCTATCATCCCAACAATTCCCCCTCCCTTCTCCTCTTTGTGCCTCTGGAATGGAACCTCAAGATTTACATGGATCAGTGGACCATACCTTCACACTCTCTTACGTCTGGCTATTCCATGGGGTTGTAGCGTCACAACATCCCTTTATGAATCAACTCAACCCTTCCTCATTGTACTTCACAATTAAACTTATGGAAGAGCCCTACGTGTTGAGTTGTCTCATGGCTCACCTTGTGCCAATCTGAATGAAATCATGGTCACATGGTGGCCATTGCTTCTTATTCCCTCAGAATTCCACTTCCTCGGAGTGAGCACCCCTCAATATTTATGGCAATTCACTTTTAGGATAAGTTGTAATGCAGACACCATTATGACCAATGAGAAAACGCTCCACCTGTGGGTCCTAGGCCTACCTATCTTGTTGCATCGTCATCCTTGCCATTCCTTTTTGTTGCAAAAAAAATCATCCAAGATGTGGCCTTTGGGCCACATCAACCCTCTATTTACGCAATAGTAATAAGGAAAAATCTATGCATCCAATCTGGGACTTCCATGATGACTGTTTCATTAGACTGACAGGATAATGCTTATTCCACTATGGCTATAAGGCTAAGCCAAAATTATGAGATAGTAGCAATGTTGTGCATTACAAAATTTCACCAAGGTTTGATTTGGGAGGTCTTACCAAAGCATAATCATCATTACCAATATTGAATCTAGTGGTTTCATCAGGGTTTGCCTCCCTCCTAGACATAACTCAATTTGCAAGCCACTTCGGTGAAGGCTTGGCTACTACAATTCCACAAATATCTGTATATGTGGCACCATTTAGTTATAGGCCTTAAGGCTCACTATATCACACACTAGTTCTATCCCTCCTAAGATTACGATAGAACCAATATTCCAGTTGAGTCTATAGGATTCTTGAGGCATCATGAAGGCCATGATGACATCCACCCTTCTCGAAGGAAATGGAAATTCCTCTTCTGGGTCAAAATACTAACGTGTGTCCTATGGGAAAGTGTTTCATCAATAAGTTCCCATACATCATGTATTCCTCATTTAAGGATAGAAAAATATATGAAATCTTGCACTAGTGACCTCTTGGTCACCCTCGGATAAGAATTCATGGAATTTTGAAGGGCCTCTGACTCTCCTACCACATGCTAGAGTGCTCACTAATTATTAAAACAACCCTACAAGTATCCCTATTGAAATTATTATAACCATAAACACAATCTAAGGGGAAATAATCAAAGGAAATATTGAAAGGCAATGGAATGTTTACTATAAGAGTCTCAGGGGCCTGTTAGAAATACAAAGAAGACAAGTGAATCAATATTTCATGATGAATCAAATTTTATTTAATTTATGTCTTTTATTTGAAAATTTATCTTAAACCATTATTTCATTAGGAAAAAATTATGTTGTATACCTATGCATATTTAGTAACCATGAGAAGTATTTAACATAAGAGTATATAAACCTCAATAGTGAAGAGTAGATAAACCATAATAGTACAAAAAATCATCAATGCATCAAAACATAGGGACATCAAATTTTTAGGTGGAAACCCAATTGGGAGAAAATCCCTATTGTTGTTGTACCTTTCTTCTTTATTATTATGAAGAAAATATTCTTACATCTTGCATGACTGTAGACTCTTACTAGTGTGCAAGATCTTACCTACTAGAGGCTACCACCTCCTTTAGCTCTCCAACTCCAACTAGAAGGAAGCTACTACTCCATGATCAAGTGTGTTGAATACTAATGGAAGGAAGTTGCCACTCCCTCACTTAGCACTACTACCCTTAGTACCTACATGGACCTTGTTTCAAAATATTTCTTTAACCTACCCCGGTTATTTTTTAGTGTAAATAAAAATAAGACAAAGGTTGTGGGACACATATTCCAAGCTAAATGGAGGGAAAAAAATCACAATGGGCATCACTTGTGGTTTAATAATGGCTATAGAAATTCGCAAAGGAAAAGAGGCAACAATTGTCATTTAATTATGAGAAATAAAGTAAAATGGGTGAAAAGGAAGGTGAAGAGACACAAAATTGCATGCAAGGTAAATTAGAGAGAAAATGAAGGAAAATGAAAGAAAAGGGAAAAAGGAAAGGAAGATACTAGACATCAATGATTAAAAAGAACCTAAGAATGAGTTGACCACATTTTCTCATTCATTGATAAGGATTAGTAAGGAGAAGGATCAAGCACTTGGAAAATTAGGCAAGGAAAGCAATAGTGCACAAGAGAAATGTTGGACAACTGTAAGTATGTAAAAAAACTAGTTGTGGATTGCAGGTAATAGTGTGCATGTGATATTTATCACGCTGGTTTTGGATGCATGGTATATGCATGTTATTCATTTGTTATGTTTTGTCAGTGCCATGAAGATTTTCCTCGATTGACAGTGGTTTCCTCCTTTCCTTGCCATTTTATGGATATCCATGGTGTTGTGGGTTTCCCATTTGTTATTTTGATAGGTGCTCAGGTTCCCTATGTCTCTGGGTTGGAATTAAGACTCTCGAAGCCTTGAAACAACTTAGCTTGATGTTGTAGCTCCTACAAAAACACCAAAATTTGATCCACTTGAAATTTTGGATCCCCACTCCTCTCTAAGGTTCTGACCTTCATTTGCATTGTGCTAAGTTTTTAGACTCATCAAATCGAGACAGGCTTTCCTCCAACACTTGAGAGATTTCAAATTTACAATTATTATCTTAACTTTCTCATGAAATTCATAAGTCACATCTAGAATCCATATCCTAAAATTAAAATATGTGACCTACGACCCATGCCAAACATACCTTGTTCTACACAAATTTCTAGGTCGGACATTTGCTCAGTCAAATAGATATGAATTTCATAATTTTAGTTGCTCCCCAATCTTTCAACCTCGTGATCTATACTGCTCAGTAAAGCAGAAGTCACAAGGCGAGCTAGTCAAACAATTATTGACCTTGTATTTTGCAACCTGTCATTATTTGTGACCAGACCACATTAGGAAATTTAGCCACTTGGTAATAAGGTCTATAGGTTGCACTGTATGAAGGATTATCACCCATGACCCTCCTTAAATTACAACCCTATGGCCTCCAACCCCACATGTTTGAGCTTTTCTATAAAAACCTCTCACCCTTATTTGTCATTCGTTGGCATTTAGGAGTGCTCGAAGAAGATGGTTTTGGAAACTTGGTGGGTGCATGAATTCTTCTCTTTGGGTAATAAAATCTTCTCCTAACTTGCAATACTTACCTATGCCAAGTGTCTTCTTTTCTTCACTTGACACTACACCTTCCCTTCTAGCTGACATTTACTCACCTCAATGGGCCATTTCAAGACCACGGCTCATCTTAAACCCTCCATCCCTCCATTCATCTATTCAATACCATATTTTGACTGCCCCACTTCTCATTAGAGAAGTATCTCCTCACTTTCAACTCACCTCATGATCCCTTGTGCCCTTATCAGTCAAGAACAAGCTGCCACATCTCTAGTTTCTACTTGAGCCATGACTGCACCACCCAAATTCTCTTAAGGAACTAGGTCACCCTTTTAAAAAAACACAATATCCTCATATCGTGACCCAACGTCCCAGTCACCTCAGTGATGTCAGGGTACCATTCGCCTTACCACCATTTGGAAAAGCCCCAAGTCATGAGGTCACATAACTGTGCAAGAAAGTTAAGTTAACCTTGTGACCCAAATACCCTACGACTTTGTGACCTCACCACCCAATGGCCTTATTAGTCTTCGCACAAAACTAAGTCACATGTTCATAAGGTAACACAACTGATTATCACATAATCCCATGACCTCATTACGATGTGAGTTGGTGACCTTCATTTCTTGTAACCCTGCAACTCATCAATCCTATCAAGTTGTTGACTCAAAAAGTCGCCCCTCTCACAATATCTCATCCTTCTGACTCATTAATATTTTGACCCTTATGACCTACTTGTAACCCACCTTTGTGAATCAAGTACTTTTCTTCATATTACACCATGAAACCAATTTTACATATTTTATTTTTGTTCTTGCCAATATTACTTATGTCATCATCCTCCTCTTCAGGTTTCTTGATCTAAATGTGAGGTAACATTTATTTGGAATGCATATCTATATCATTCTTCTATGGATAAATGGCACCATCGATAGTCAACCCCTCCCAAAAGAGTGTAGAAAGAAACACCCAAGAGATCATAGAGAGTCCACGTCCACCACCAATGAATAGGGATATAACTTGCAACATCAACAAAAGAACCAAAGTTACATGGTGGGAAATCTACTCAGAGTTCGCAAATAAGGACATCCCTAAATACCAAGAATACTTTAGGGTTTATATCAATGTTAAGAGGTGTTGGCTTCATAAAGTATCTATTTTCAGTCTAGGTATGACTGAAGTCTAGAATAGTTGTGAAGTTATAAGTTACTATTTGAAGATCTATACACAGGTTTGCCTTAGCGAAGGCGCATATACATGTTTGTTCAACTCTTCCAAGTAGCGTATGTGAAAGAAAAGCATGTTGTTCAAAGATGACTGATCTATCTAATCAATGTTGTTGTTTTACTACTATCTCTCAGTGATGTCTTCATTAGATCTTAAAGTAGAATTGAATGCATAAGGATATTGAGTCTGATTGATTGATTAATTAAGTGAGAAGGTTGATCTTTGCTCTATTTGTTTAGAAATCTATAGTTTGATAGTAGATCTTCAAAATTTTACTGGTTGGTACGGTTTTGATTCAGAGGTTTTTATGATTCAATATTTTTGAAGGTATACATCGGTTTGGTTAAAGGAAGTAACGTATATATGCAAGTTCACTTCATTGAAGTAGCGTATACATTTTTACATATTATTTTTTAGGTTGCAGTTGGTTGTCGTTGATGATGCAGGTTTCTGGGTTCATCACAGTGTTCTAGTGACAATGATCTGACTGTTTAGATTGACTAATTATTGGTAGATGCAATTATTGGAGTGGTGATTCTTTTTGAGCTTCAATGTTACTGATGGGTCAAGAATGAAAATTTGATGAAATGTGGCCTTGATATTGTGTTGTTATGTACCAGGAGTATCCACTCTGAACATTTGTGAAACATGGGCCCTGGAGAAAGAGCGAAGGTAGTAACCCTCTATAGGTTGGTGCCTACATACTGGTAAACATATCAGCTAGTACAAGAGCTAGGGGGTTGGTGGTCCCTCCAAGTAGAAGCTAGAAAATGAGAGAAGGTGGTAGCCTTCAGCAGGTAAATGTCTACATAGTGGAAAAGTCTGCACCAGTACAAAATTTGTAAACACTTTTTATTATAAGAAGATTGAAGACTAATACAACAACAGTGGTGGTCTTTTCCCACATTGGGTTTCCACCTAAAAATCCATGTTGTTCATGTGTGCTTCTTATGTGTGTTTATTTATTATGTTATTACTACATCTATTTACTTTTGAATGCATCACACTCTGATTAAAGACTACGAATTAGTTTTTTATTACATATACGTTGGTCTCATTCTTTATAGTCACAAAAATATGCTGGTTGGTTTGAATAAAGTAGTGTATACTATTTGAAAAGGAAAATCATAATTGTGAATGTGAAAATAATGATTCACCCCCCGCCCCACCCCACTCAACATTTTTCGTAACAATTGGTATCAGAGTAGGTCCTTCAGAAGAAGCTTGATCACTTGAAGGGAGATCTCTCAAGATGAACAATCACGAAGGCATGGGATCTATTAGACCACCAATATTCAATGAAAATAAATTAGCATATTGGAAGATAAGAACGAGAGCCTATATTCAGTCACTTGGAACTGATGTTTGAGGAATTTTGGAAGGAGGATATCAATATCCAACAACAGTCCCCACAGATCAAGCAGAAAAGAAAGTATATGACAAAAATGCCAAAGCCATCAACCTGTTACTGGGAACTCTATCAGAATCAAAATTCGTCAAAGTTGTGCAACTCAACACAACCAAAGAAATATGGGACAAAACCATTCAAAGCTACAAATGAAACTCCCAGGTAAAACATGCTAAGCTCCAAACTCTTAGAATTTAGTATGAAACTCTCAAGATGCATAGTGATGAAAGTATTTCTAGTTACATTTTATGAGTAGATGAGATTGTAAATTGTATGAATAATCTGGGTGAAGAAATAAAGGAGGCTTCTTTAGTAGAGAAAATTTTGAGATCTTTGTCCTCTAAATTTGAGTCAAAATTATATGTCATAAAAGAGAAGTAGGATATTCAATATATGACTCTTGTTGAACTTCGTGGAATTTTAACTTCCTTTGAAAGGAGGAAAGGAGGTCCATTAGATGTTAGAGAAGCCACTGTCAAAGCTTCAGCAAAGGGAAAGAAAAGGAAGATCTCAAGGAATTAGGATATATTTCAAAAGAGGATGAGGTAATTTGTAAAGAAGATTCAAAGGGGTTCCGGATGATTCAGAGGTAACCTTCCATTCAAACGTTTTGCTTGTGGTAGAGTTGGCCATTATGTTGTTTAAATGTCCTCATAAAGATAATCATGAAAAAAGAAAGGAGTCTTCAAAAGTTAATAGAAAATAGTTTGTTAATAGAAGAAGTTATCATACTCATGAAGAAAGTGATGGCTTGTCTAATAGTGATGAATATGAATCTGAACAAGATTTTAAATTACTTGTGTCTTATGACAATGATTATTTTATGGATGCCTTAGAAGAGGAGGATTTTCTTGAAGAAATCACTAAAATTAAAATATGTTTGGAAGAAAAGAATATGGTCATAGACACTTTGACACATCAACTCACTGAAAGAGAAAAGCACAGTGAAAACTTAGAATGTGAAGTAGTGGGTCTAAGAAAAGAACTTGAGAAGACAAAATCTCTTAATCTCAGATTTGCTAAAGGATCATAAACCTTATATGAAAACATCAAGGTTCAATGTTCTCCACTTTACTTGTCTTGGATACACTAGAGAAACATCCCAACTAGAAAAGCCTTCAGTCAACACTAGAAGTTATCTTGATGCAACAAAAACCAGCAAAAAATGCATCAATGCTCAGCAAAATCCTAAAGGTACTCCCCAGGTAAATAATGCTCATTTTACTCCAAGGGTGAAAATAAATAGAAGCACCAATCAAAAGGTGAACAACACCAAAATATTTTATGATCACATAAACATTTTCTTTAATGGACAATGTTTCTCATGCCATAAGTTTGGTCAAAAAGTTGCTCAATGTGTTTCTTACAAGACTATCATGACTAGAAAAGAAAGAAAACAAAGGAGCATGATAGGAATCAAGACAAGCTCTTATAATAAATTTTCTCCTCTTGAAAATGAAATGGAATGTTCATTTTGCAATAACTTTTTTCATGAAGAGTGTGAATGTAGGGGCAAATTTCGGCCAACAATTCAAAAGGAACAAGCATCATCAAATTCCGAGGTATGGAAAAGGAAGGAATTTCAGTCAGAAAGATGTGGCATAAATCTATTTGTAGAAGGAAAAGAAAATCAATGGTACATTGATAGCGGATGCTCTAAACACATGACAAGTGATAAAGATAAACTCCTTTCTTGCAAAGCTTTAGAAAAAGAAAAGAATGTCTCTTTTGGAAATGACACACTGGTTGTCATTACGGGTAAGGGTTTTGTTTATTTAAAATAAAAGTTTAAAGATGGAAGTGTTATGTATGTTGAAGGTTTAAAGAATAACTTTTTGAGTGTTAGTCAAATGTTTCACTAAGGAAATGAAGTTATATAAATGAAGTTATATTTCGATCAAAAGAATGTGTGGTTCGTGATCTTGACACAGGAAGGACCATAATCAAAGGTACAAGAATGGCTAGCAATCTATATATACTAAAAAGAGGTCAAGAAAAATGTTATCTAATAAAAATAGAAAATAATGGTTATTGCATAGAAGATTGGGGCTTCTAAGATTTTCTCAAATAAGAAAAGCATGCAGGCTCAAGGCGGTTCGTGATCTTCCAAATATCAGAAATTCATAAAATACCATCTGCAAACCATGTGAATTCGGTAAGCAACCAAAAGTTAATTTCATTGTCAAAGAAGGATCAACAAGTAAACCTCTTGAACTCATTCATAGTGATTTGTGTGGGCCAACAAGAAAAATGTCACCTTGTGGAGAAGAATACTTCATTTTATTCATTGTTGATTTTTCTAGAATGTGCTAGATTAGTTTACTAAAGCATAAACATGAAGAATTTGAGAACTTTAAAACCTTAAAAGCTTTAGGTGAAAATGAATTAGATCTAAAAATCAAATGTCTCGGATCTGATCGAGAGGAGAATTCATATCAGATGATTTTTTTCATTTTTGTGAACAACATGGAATAAAAAGATAGTTCTCTATTGCCAGAAATCCTCAACAAAATAGCATGGTGGAAAGAATGAATAGAACAATTCAACAAATGGCGCGAGCTATTCTTGATGAATATGGAAATCCTACCACCTTCTGGGGTCAAGCTACATAGACTGCTGTAAATACTCTCAACAAAGCTCATGTTCTGGTAAATAGTGATCAAAATCCATATGAACTTTGGTATGGTAAGCCTCCTACTATAAAACACTTCAATGTTTTTGAAAGAAAATATTTCATCAAAAGGACTGATGAAAAAATTGGTAAGTTTGAACCTAGAGAAAATGAAGGAATACTTCTTGGTTATTCATCTAGAAGTACAGGATACAAATGTTATAATAGGAGACTTCAAAAAATTGTTGAATGTATTGCTGTTGTAATCGATGAAGCATGCCGAAATCCAAAACAGGTAAAATCAACAAAGGAAGATGACAATGAGGAATATGATGAATGCTTTCACATATTAAATAAAAATGATATAGAGGAAGAAACCAATGAAGTATCAGAAGAATATAAAACTGACAGGGAAAAGGCTCCATCCATGTATGTTCAAAAGAATCATCCAGAATCTCAAATTCTAGGAAAAAAAGTGTATGGAGTAAAGACAAGAAGAACTCTTGTAGGAACTTCCGGTTATCTAGCATTATTATCCTCTATAGGACCACAAAATGTTAATGAAGCTAGCAAATATGAATGTTGGGTTAAGTCCATGAATGAAGAACTTGACCAAATTGAAAAGAATGATACTTGGGAATTATTTCCTAGACCTCATGACAAAATGTTATAGGAACAAAATGGATATTCAAGAATAAGTTAAATGAAAATGGAGAGGTTATTAGAAACAAAGCAAGAGTTGTTTGTAAAGAGTATGCTCAACAAGAAGGTATCGACTTTAAAGAAACATTTGCACCTGTTTCCAGACTTGAAGCCATAAGAATTTTTCTTGCTCTTTCAACTTTTTGAAAATTCAAAGTGTATCAAATAGATGTAAAATATGCATTTCTTAATGTATATTTAGAAGAAAAAGTTTATGTTGAACAACCAGAAGCATTAATTCTAGGAAATGATGCAAAGCTTGTATGCAAGCTCAGAAAGGATCTATATGGACTGAAATAAGTTCCAAGGTCTTGGTATTATCATTTTGACAAATATCTACAACCACAAGGTTCCACAAAAGGATTTTCAGACAAAAACTTATACACAAATATTGAGAATGATAAACTACTAATTATAGTTGTTTATGTTAATGACATCATCTTTGGTAGTAATGAAGAATATACGAGTCATAACTTTGCTTCTATTATGCAGCAAGAATTTGAAATGTCTTTACTTGGTGAACTAATGTATTTTCTTGCTCTACAAGTACAACAAACATAAGATGGAATTTTTCTATAAAAAACTAAATATCTCAAGAAGATTTTGAAGAAGTATGGAATGGAAGATTCTAAACCAATATGTACTCCAAAGGTAACAGGATGTACAGTCTCAGTTCTAACGATGAATCACCTACAACGAATCAACCAACATACAGATCTATGATTGGAAGTCTACTTTATAATTTGTATAATAGGTACTATACTAGATATCATGCATGTAGTAGGAATTATTGGAAGGTTCCAAGCGAATCCTAAGGAATCACATCTTTAGGCTATAAAAATTATATTCAAATATCTCCAAGCAACTCAAGACTTTGGTCTATGGTATCCTAAAGATACAGATCTCACTCTTCATGCATATACAGATGTGGATTGGGTAGGAAATATTGATGATCGAAAAAGCACTAGTGGAGGTTAATTCTATATGGGATCACGATTAGTGTCTTGGTTCAACAAGAAATAAAGTTTGTTCCTTATCTAAAACTGAAGCAGAGTATGTGGTTGCTACATCTTGCTGCACACAACTAATTTGGATGATGCAAACATTGCAAGATATTCAAATCACATGTTCTCCACCCATCTCCATTCTATATTATAATACAAGTGCCATTATTACTTCGAAAATCCAGTCATGCACTCCATGACCAATAACATACCCATTAAGTACCATTTTCTATGAGAACAAGTGCTTGAACAAAAGGTTAAATTGGAGTATGTTCCCTCCAAAGAACAAGTTGCTGATATATTTACCAAACCGCTTCCCAGAGAAGCATTTGAATATCTCACACAAAAGTTGGGAGTATTTTCTGCATCACACTACTATTAAATCTACTTTTTGGAGGAATGTTTTCTATATGTGGGTTTCATGAAGGAGAGTCACGTATATACGCGAGTTTCTATGGTTGCAGGAGTGTATATGTTTTTCTGATAGAAAAATAGTGGGTCAAACTCAAAATTAGTTTCTGACATGGGTGTTCAGTCTGATATTGGTGGTTATAGTCTACAGATATGATTTGTTCATTACTATTTATTTGACTGATGAATATGACTTGATGAATGATTTATTGACAATGCACTGGTAACAAAGGTTCAAGGGGAGTATTAGCCTTCAAAAACATCATGCATCGTTGACATCATGGTTGTTGAATTCAGGTATGGTTTAAGATATTCATACCATTTGTTGTAAAGGTCATGTAAAGACATATGGTGTCATAATATGTCTATTTCTATCATAGTCTATTGATGAGTCCTTTTGGACATATGATGTAATTTGTACCCCCACAAAGAATGGGAAGGATAATGTAATAATTGCAATTTTTAGTCATGTATGAACATTTGGTATATCCCCACTTGGTTGGGTGATTGATGTATGTCTAAGTCATTGGTGATAGGAAAGTCATACTCACATAGTTGAGTTATAGAGTCATGTTATTCCTTTTTTTTTTTTTTTGAAAAATATCTCTGTAGACTCTGCATGTACTCATGGGGAGCATTAATAGCATTGTGTATCTGAAAGGGGGAAGAATATCTTGGTCTACCCTTTGCCATTGATGTCAAAGGGGTAGAGTATCTTGGTGTTTCTTGATATATCTAACAGGTTACACAACTTGAACTGCTAAACACCTATATGGTTGCCATCAACTCCAAAGAGGGAGATTGTTGGCATTATGGTACATGTGTTGTCCTTGATGGCAACCCACTCATAGGTCGATTCAGATTTGATAAAGGGAAACTCACATTGTAACAAGTCAATTCAGATGTAACAAGGTAATTGTATAGAAGTACATATCAGAATCAAGCAATTGAAGAAAAATAATGTTTCAAGTTATTTTAAGTTATATATGTGTTCTCACCTAGTTGAAGTAGTGTATACAAGTGCGTTCATAGAACAAAAATATCATATACGTATGCACGCACTTTAACAAGAGGAAAATCACATATAAGATGGAAAATTAAGGAAAATTAGTGTCAAATAATAACAATGGTCCATACCATGGTATTAGCCCACAATATTGAGGGGAATAACGGTTACTTAAGCATGTCTAAGAATACCATAGGTTCTAAGTGTTTCTTTTCTCCAAGGTGATGTAAGAGCATCTAGCTGAGAAATTTCATTGTATTTTAGTAGACATAGGGGGTCTTATGTTTTCAAGGAAGTTGGTTTCCTGAGTATTAATTAATGTAATTAATAAGATTCTACGTGCAAAAGAAGGTCTTATTGGATAGGAATATTAAAATTCCTGGGAAATGTATATGAGATGCATTTTATATGCATACTGTGGGTATTTTCAGCTTAGGTTGCACCATTGGTGTATATGCAGCTTAGGCTAGCATCATTTGGTATCAGAGCTGAACAAAGAAAATCTGTGTGTAAGAATTCTTTGAGAAACTTAGAACAAAGTTATGTTTTGAAGGTGTGTATAAAGGTGCATAGTAGAACAAGATCATGCAGAGGTCTTGAAGGCAGTGGCATAAGAAGGTGAGAAGATTGCAACAACCTAGAGCAAGAAGTGCTCAATTGGTTCGAAAGGAAAGAACCAAAGAGATGCCAGAAGACTGAGCTTAGAGGAGAGAAGCTTAGTGAGGTATCATGTAGCAAGAGGGGCTAGTTACTACAGAGGTTTTGTTATAGCTCATGAAAAGATCATCAAGTAAATTCCATAGAGGATGTGGGTAGAATTGCTAAGGGATGAAGGAAGTTGGTAAGAGTTTCTAGTGAATGTAGAATGTGGCAGAACCTTGAAGAATTCTGACAGAGGTTGGATAAAGAGGGCAGTTGTGTTCTTAAAAGGTGCAAATGAGTTGAAGCCTAGAAGGAGTAGAGGGAAGTGCTCAAAGAGGTTCTAGGGATAGAGAACCAAGTGCTTTTCAAAATACCAAGTATAGAGGAGAGCTTGATGAGGTAAGTGGTAGCAGGGAGGACTTGCTATTGCAGAGGTTTTAATGCAACTCATAGTAAGTGGGTGAGGAATTTATGAAGATAGAGAAGGAGATGACTACTAATTGTAGAAATTCCCACTGTAGATCAACATATTATGCAATATACAAAAGCAAAATACAAGATCTACTTCTACAACAAACTTGTGGAAGCTTAATCGAATATGAGAAAGATCAAATAAAACACATATAACTGATAATGAGAAATCAATCACACGTGAACACACAAGAATACTCTGGGGAAAGCCTCAGCTAAAACTCTGATCTCTGTATTATCATACAAGTTGAAATATGTTCAGATTACACAAAGAATTAGCTCACAAGCTATCCGCTCTCTCTGCAATCCAAAAATATAGCTCACAGACTGAGTAGACACTAGATATACCTTCCCTTAGCCCCCAAGCCTCCTATTTCCCTGCACAATTTTTCTTGGGGTCCAATGATGCCACTCATGTGATTGGCCTCATCAAACTCTCACTAAACTGAAGAAGTAACTCAGTAATCTCTAAGGAATCAATTCCTTCTACATGCAAGAGATATTCACAATGGAATATTTGTGAAACTAATAGTACAATATCCCCACATATGATCTTAACTAGGTCTCTGACTGAACTGACATGCATGAGTTATTTATGAGAGAATATTCAGTTACCTAAAGTGTAACAGTTACATGCATGCATGCATTAACTAACTGAACTCACAATTATTTCAACAAACTATTTGCACTAATCTAACTCGACTTGACTCAATTCACTGAGCCAACTAATTACAACTCAATATTACAACTCATCCTTATCTCTTTAACTGATGGATAAATTCCTCAATCAATGGAGAAACTGTTTCATGTCTTCACATAGACTTCATGTTTGATTTTCTACAACTAATCAAATCAAGATGAATTAATTAATTATTTTACAAATAGCTACTAAGATCAACTTCGAATTTTACTTCTCTATTTTAGTTCAAGGACTAACTAAAATAGGAAGGTATCCTGAAATGCTATTTATAGCAATGCTAAATTTAACGCTTCTATATTTAGCATTTCTTGTTGCTATTTTCAACGCTCCTCAACAAGAAAGGGATTATCGATAACTCCAATCCTGTCTCTATGGAACTCAAACTTGCATTTTGACAATGCCTTCCTCAAAATATCTGCATCCTGTTCCTCAGTCGAAACATACAGCAACAACATGATCCTCTTGACCACACAGTTTCGAAGATGGTGATACTGGATATCAATGTGCTTGGACCTGTCATGAAAAACTGGATTCTCAGAGAGTTTGATACAACTCTGGTTATCACAGTAGATCATGGTTGGATCCATCCTCTGACAAAACAATCCCACTAGAATCTTTCACATCACAATGGCTTCACATGTAGCGTGACTAGCAGCGATGTATTCAACCTCTCCTGAGCTAAGTGCAACTAACCTCTATTTCCTGTTGTACTAGGAAACTACAACTAAACCAAGGTTGAAGATTCCTCAAAATGTTCTCTTCCAATCTGATGGACTCCCTGCCCCATCAACATCTGTGAAGCCTTGAAGCTTTACTCCCTCTGTCCATTTGTACCACAATCCAAACTGGTATCTCAGCATATGCTTTGTTGACTTCCAAAATAGCTTGGTAGGTTGAACCATAGCTTGACTCAGCTGGTTCACCACAAAGCATAAGTCGGTTCGTGTGTTCACCAAATATAGAAGTGAACCCAGCAACTGCCAATAAATAGTAGCAGCTACTACCTCACCTAAAGTAGCATCCTCCTTCCTCCAGTTCCCAGCTAGAGGAGTCTACATGGGCTTGCACTTCTCCATGTGAAAGCACATGAGTATCTTATTGACATACTTTCCTTGAGACACAAATACTTCCCCATCTTTCTACCGCACCTCCATGCCTAGAAAGTAGTGGATAAGACCAATGTCTTTCATTTTGAACTCTCTTGCAAGGTCCTCCTTGCAAGACTGGATCAAATGATCATCACCTCTCAAAATTAGATCATCAACATAAAGAACAATTATCAATGGCTTACCTTCTACCATGATGTGGTAAAGGTTTGCATCTGCTTCACTCTTGGTGAAGCCCAACCCAGTGAAATAGTTATCGATCATGGTGTACCAAGCACGAGATGCTTGCTTCAGCCCATACAAAGGCCTCTTGAGTCAGCACACATGCGACTCACGATTGAAGGTCTTGAAACCCTCTGGCTGGTCAATGTACACCTCCCCCTCAATCTTCCCATTAAGGAACGTTGTCTTCATGTCCATCTGATGGATCTTCAAACCCATCTGAGCTGATATTGCAAACATCGATATGATAGATGAGTACCTTGCTACAGGAGCAAAGGTATCATTGTAGTTGATCCCCTCTACCTATGAGAAACCACGGGCAACAAACCTTGCCTTATGTTTCTCAACACTGCCATCAGCTGCCTACTTTACCTTGTAAAGCAATTTGGAACTCACCACTGACTTTTCCTGAGGTCTTGGGACAACATCTCACACACTGTTCTGAATGATAGAGTTGTACTCCTTTACCATTGCATCAACCCAGACTGGTTGTTGCACTGCCTACTTGAATGAAGAAGGTTCGGTATCTACACACTCCCTAACCAGGGCCATGTACCCAGCGTACCACTCGGGCGACCTCCTTTGTCTATGCTGAGAAGATGGCTATCCCACATTCTCCTGTGCATCCAACATCAACTTCTCAACTTACCTTGAGGGTTTCCGCCCATCTCTGGAAGTCTCAGCATGAGTGGATGTCTCCACTTCCAAATCCTCTGCATGCGGCTGCTCCGCATCGATCTGAGGCTCCTCCTCCTTAGGAACTGAAAGTTCCTCCTCTACATGCAACTTGAGCTCCCTCTCAAGTGATACTCACATGGATTTCTGATCATCGAACTTCAGATCCCTATGTACCACTATCCTCTCAATGGTAGGCAAGTACACCCGATAGTTGTTGGGTGTATCCTTGTACCCCACAAGTATTCCCAACTCAGCTATTGGATCCAGCTTCTTCCCAGCATCTTTGGTCACATGACAGTAAATTGATGATCCAAAGATTCGGAAGTGACTGACATGTGGTCACTTCCCATAAAATGCCTCCATAGGTGTCTTCATTCCCAGTATACAGTGTGGGCTTATGTTCTCTAAGTATATTGCTGTATTGCATGCCTCAGCCCTCAAATGCAGTGGTAGGCTTCAGTCATGCAACATAGCTCGAGCTGCTTCGACAATCGATCCGTTCTTCATTTCGGCCACCCCATTCTGTTGTGGGTTAATGGGTGCTGTCAACTCTCATTTAATTCCTTCTGTAGTGCAGAAGTCCTTAAACTTTTGGGAGACATAGTCTCCACCATTGTCACTACGCAAGGAATTTTTTTTCTTTCCAAATTCTTTCTCTTCCAGGGCTTTAAACTCACAAAACCTCAAGAAGGACAGACCTTTCTTTTGCATAAAGTAGATCCAGCATCTACGAGAAAAGTCATCAATAAAAATAACATAGTACCTTTGTTTAGCGGTGGAGGCTGTAGAGAATGGTCCACAAACATCTGAGTGAACACACTCCAGGATTGCTCCAGCTCTACTGTCTTGATCCAGTAAGGAAGATTTCACATACTTACCAAAGGTACAACCTTTGCATGTATCTGTCTGCTCTAGTTTTCCCTTGGGAAGTTTGGTAGAAATTTATTGCATGATCTTCGGGGCTCCATGGTGAAATTGGCCCAATCTTCTATGTTGTAGCTTGCCAACATCTTGGCTCTGCACCATTTTAGCTTTGGAACTCAATGTAGCACAGTCTTCTACCTCCAGCTTGTAGAGATTCTTCACTGGAATCCTAATTCACTTGGTCTGTCCAATGCTGATATGCCTCAGGAATACCTTTCCTTTACTAAAGACTGCATCATAGCCTTTATCTTTTAGCATAACAATGGACATAGGATTCTTCTTCAGACCTAGTACATACTTTACATCAATTAGGGTGAGAGGAGTTCGATGCTCCCTCTAAAACACAACTACACCTTCACCTGAAACACGGTACTTTCCATCATCACCCATCTCAATCCGTATCTGGAGATCCTTCTCTTCCAAGCTACTGAAAATATTCTTGTCACCTGACATGTGGAATGTAGCTTCACTGTCCAGGTACCACACACATCCCAACATTGATGAAACCATGCATGCGATAAGAGAGAAATCCAACTCAAACTGTGAGGCCAGTGCCTCACCATCTGATCCCTTCGAGGATCCCTTCTTGGATTTCTTCTGTGGATAATTCATAGCATAATGGCCCACTTCATGACAATGTAAGCATCGCACTTTTGATTTGTCAAACTTCTTCCCACCATGGGAAGAACTGGACTTGGGATGTGATGCCTTCCATTTCCCTTTTCTTGCCTTACTTGCTAAGGCTAGATTTTCCTCATCATCTTGCTTAGATGAGGATCCATCTCTGGTGCTTCTTCTTATCTCCTCCTGCATCAGATCTGACCAAAGTTGTTCCCAATCTGGCAATTTTCTCTTCCATTAACCAAGTCTTGGTAGCTATGCCATCTCTTAGGAAGATCGAGGAGTGCAAGACTCACCATGACATCATCGACTGTCATGATCCCTACACTTCCAAGCTCATCCCTGCAGGTTGTGAGCTTGTTTAGATATGTATAGATCATGTCACCCTTTTCATAGTTGATTTTCCAAATCTTGTCTTTTAGCGCTAGCTTCCTCTAATCACTATTGTTCTGATATGGATCTTTCAATCTTTTCCAAATCGGAAATGATGTCTCCTTCCCATGGAGGCTTGAGACAATGTGGTCTCGAACACCCTCCAAGAGGATTCTCCTTGCTCTAGCCACACATTTCTTCCATTCTGCCAACTTTGTAGCATCAGATGCTACTGGCTTGGGGACTTCTTGATTAATGAAGTCCTTTAGACCATTATCCTCTAACACTGCTTCCATGCGATCCTTCCAGGCTATATAATTTGAGTTACCATCATGGGCATACTCAAGTCTTAAACTGTTGAATGCCATTGGTGAAATTGAGATGTGATAAGAACTCGATTTCTATAATCAGGAACCTCAAACTTCTCCCTTCTTGTATATTGTTCTTCACTTTGATCACCTTTGCTCCAATACCATGTAGAAATTCCCACTATAGATCTACAGATTATGCAATATACTGAAACAAAATACAAGATCTACTTCTACAACAAACTTGTGGAAGCTTAATCGAATATGAGCAAGATCAAATAGAACACATATAACTGATAATGAGAAATCAATCACACATGAACACAGAAGAATACTCTGGGGAAAGCCTCAGCTAATGTCCCGATCTCTATATTATCATACAAGTGGAAATATTTTTAGGTTACACAAAGAATCAGTTCACAAGCTATTCGCCTCTCTCTGCAATCGAACAATATATCTCACAGACTAAGTAGACACTAGATATGCCTTCCCTTAGCCCTCCAAGCCTCCAATTTCCTTGTGCAGTTTTTCTTGGGGTCCAATGATGCCACCTGTGTGATTGGCCTCATCAAACACTCACTAAACTGAAGAAGTAACTGCGTAATCTCTAAGGAATGAATTCCTTCTACATGCAAGAGATATTCACAATGGAATATTCTTGCAATTGATAGTACACTGTCACTTCATCTGATCTCAACTGGGTCTCTGACTAAACTGACATGCATGAGTTATTTATGAGAGAATATTCAGTTATCTGAAGTGGAATAGTTACATGCATGCATGCATTAACTAACTGAACCCATAATTAGTTCAACAAACTATTTGAACTAATCTAACTGGACTTGACTAAGTTAACTAAGCCAACTAATTACAACTCAATATTACAACTCATCCTTATCTCTTTAACTGATGGATAAATTCCCCAATCAATGGAGAAACTGTTGCATGTCTGCACATAGACTTCATGTTTGATTTTCTACAACTAATTAACTCAAGATGAATTAATAATTATTTTACAAGTCGCTGCTAAGATAAAATTCAAATTTTACTTCTCTATTTTAGTTCAGGGATTGACTAAAATAGGAAGGTATCCCGAAATGCTATTTATAGCAATGCTAAATTTAGCACTTCTATATATAGCATTTCTTGTTGCTATTTTCAACACTAATAGTCATAACAGAGGTAACAAAGGTTCTGAGGAAGACCACAACAGAAGAAAAGTGAAGAAGGAGGATTCCAAGGCAATTAGCAAGAGAATGAGGCAAGTGGAGCTTGACAAGAAGATTGTGGAGTTAAAAGAACAACTCGATGTATTAAGGATGCTACTAGAGGAAAACCAAAGACAAGGTTGGGTCTTGAGGAAAAAGATAGTAGCAAACTGTGAGAGCATAGCTAGTGGGGCAATGCAGCGTAAAGTATGGAGACCTGGAGAACAACAACAAACAATAAAAAAACATCATAAAGGAAGAGAGACAACCAAAGGCACACTACAGAACAAAGTATGGGATCGAGGAGGACAAAGGTCAGAAGCACATGATCAGGAGATCATGATTATTTTAACCTTGGGAGTCTGATGCAGGAGCATTCAGCTCAGAAATTTCATTGTATTTTAGTAGACATAGGGGGTTTTGTGTTTTCAAGGAAGTTGGTTTCCTGAGTATTAAATTAATGTAATTAGTAAGGTTTTGAGTGATTGTAATGAGAGAAACTATAATAGGGATTAATTAAGTATTGTGAGGCATATTTGTAAATGTTCTCAAATGTAGGAGAACGTGAGTGATGATGAGTGATTAGTGACGATTGAGAGATCTTGAAATATTCTAAATCCTAGATTAGGAATTGTTTTCATGATTTTGGGGGTTAAATAGAATCCTTAGGATTTAGTTAAGTTGTTGAGATCCCCAAGGGATCATTAAAAGATTTCAGGATTCGATGAGCAGATTAAGGATCTGAACCAGGAAATGGGTTACAAAACCTTATATATAAATGTAAGCCTAAAAGGCATAGGAGAGGGTTAGCTAGCTAAGAGTTAGAGAGTGATTTAGTTAGATAGGGTTTATTATAAGCCTACGGGTAGGAAAGGAAAAGGCCACTGATAGTGAAGATCAGGCCAAAAAGGAATCCTTTTGTAATTATTTGTTTATTGATACAGATAACTTGATTTTGAGTTTGTGTGGTGTGAATGGAGTTATTGTATGAATTATGTGCAAGTTAATAGTAATTCTACATAACATAGGTTTGCAGGTGTGTAGAACTGGAGGAGAAGTGCAGAGAAGTGTGTTACGAGTTTATACACAGACAGTATGGGAGAAAACCTTCAATGTTACAATGAAGGTATGATGTAAGGTTCTTAAAACATAAGGAGTTACGTAGCAGAAGCCTAAAGGAGTGAAAAAATAAAGAATGAAGCTGAAGATTGGATCAGAATAATTGAAGACTGGAAGGTGAAAACAAATACACAGACAGAAATCCGAAAAAATGGGCTATTACATAGTAAGAGACAAAAGAACGTAGCAGTGGAGCACAGTGATTGGATCAGTCAAATCAACGAATGAAAGTGATGGAGATAGATGGCCATGATTAAGTCACGTAGAATAAAGTTAAGAAGATGGATGGTGGAGGTTAAAACCATGTGTAGAATAGTGGAGTAGTCTACGGAAACAATAAGTGTTATCTCATGTGATCTAAAAGTGGTAAGCGGTATTTATAAAATTCATGTGATTACCTTTAGCAGGTGACACGTAGCACATGATGGAAAGAGAAAACCACTTTTCTCGCATGCCCTCAGTCTCATATCAATCGTGCATGTAATCTGCATGATATTATGTGATCACCATTGGATTGAGATAAGAGAGATAAATTGTGGAGATTCATCCGTGTAAGTTGATGATCAAGTGACGCGATGACTGCCAGATTAAGGAATGAGATCGATGGTGGAGGTTGAACATGCTAAAGGTTGAGACTCCAGAAATGTGTAAATTCATGTGAATCAGCAGAAAGGTAAGGTTTAAGTGTTATATGAAATATTTGTATTATATAAGAGTTATAATAGAAATAAGTGGGATTAATCTATTATGGTCTAAGTTGAGTTAAACAAAGTCTAAATCCATGGTATGGTTAATATGCATGGGTAATAAGAATTAACCAAAGATTATGAAGGGTTATAAGGTTCTGCTCAAAGGTTTATTAAAGTCTAAACTTGGGATATTTATATGAAATATTTCCGCTTAAGGAATTAAACTTTGATAAAGTGGGTTTTCATCAGATGTTATATTTCCACTGGTTAAAACGTTGGTTTAAGAAGGTTTTACTAGACAGGAATATTAAAATTCGTGAGACATGTATATGACTTGCATTTTATATGCATACTGTGGGTATTTGTGGCTTAGGCTACATCATTGGGGTATATCCAGCTTAGGCTGGCATCACAAGGTATTGAGAAAGGCTAAAAGTATATAAGGAGGAGAAGATCAAAGGGCTAGGTGTGAAAAAAAAAAATGTTTTCCAGGAATACTTCTATCTGAAGTATATTTTATGTTGTAAGGGCTATGGTTAAGATATGATCTTAAATATATTGTGCACCTTTGGATACAATATTGGATCGAGATCATGAAACCTAAAACGACTTATCATTGTATGAACTGAAAATTGTTGAGCTAGATCTAAATGCTAACACATATTTTATCCTGTAAATGTTATTACCTGGGTATGACTAAATTCTGGAATACCTGTGAAGTTATAAGTTATTATTTATAGAATTATACATTCGTTTGTCTTGGTGAAGGCATGTATACACGCTAGTTCGACTCTTCCAATTAGTGTATGCAAAAAAAAATCCCTGTATTTAGAGATGACTGATCTATTTGATCAGTGTTGTTGTTTTACTATTGTTTTCAACGATGTATTCATTAGATCTAAAAGTAGAACTGAATGTATAAGGAGATTGAGTCTGATTGATTAATTGATTAAGTGAGAAGGGTGATATTTTCTACTGCCTTTTCAGAACTCTGTAATTTCAGAGTAGATCTTCTGAATGTTACTAGTTGGTACAGTTTTAATTTAGAGGTTTTTATGATTCAGTATTTTTGGAGGTATACGCATGTTTCGTCAACCGAAGTATCATATACATGCAAGTTGGCTTCACTGAAATAGTGTATACATTCTAACATCTGATTTTTGAGGATGTAGTTGGTTCTAGTTGATGATGAAGGTTTTTGGTTTCAACACAATGTTCTGGTGACAGTGATATGACTATTTAGATTGACTGATTGTTGGTATATGCAGTTATTGGAGTGGTGATTGTTTTTTAGCTTCAATGTTACTGATGGGTAAAGAATGAAACTTTGATGAAACATGGCCTTCATATTGTGTTGTTATGTACTAGGAGTATCTAGTCTGAAAAATTATGAAACATGGTCCCTCGAGAAAGAGTGAAGGTATTAACCTTTTGTAGGCTGGAGCATACGTACTGGTAAATATATTAGCCACTAAAAGAGCTAGGGTGTTGGAGCCACCTTCCAGTAGAAGCTAGAAAATGAGAGAAGGTTCTAGCCTTTAGCAGGTAGATGCTTGCATACTGGAAAAGTCTACACCAGTAAAAAACTTGTAAACACTTTTTATTATAAGAAGATTGAAGACTGAGACGAAAAAAATGGTGGTTTTTTCCCACATTGGGTTCCCACGTGAAAAACCCTGTTGTTCATGTGTGTCGCTTATGTGTCTTGATTTATTTTGTTCTTACTACATCTATTTAGTATTGAATGCATCACACTTTGATTAAAGACTATGCATTAGTTGTTTATTACATATACGCTAGTTTCATTGTGTATAGTCACGAACATACGCTGGTTGGTTTCAGTAAAGTAGTGTATACTGCTTGAAAAGGAAAATCATAATTGTGAAAGTTAAAATATTGATTCATCCCCCTCTTAGCATTTTTCCCAACATATTTCTCTATATTTTGTGACAAACAGTGAGAAGATGTCCATGGAGTATCAAAGTTGCAAGTAATTGATGTGAACTAAAAGCCTCTTGCCTTTTTTTGTTGTGCTGTTATTTGTTAGTGATCCTTGTAATGAAAACAGAATGGAGAGAAATCATGTGTAACATTTTTAGAATAAAATCTCATATGAGTTGTGGAATTGTTTCAAAATTACCTTCATCTGTCATATATTCATGGCACATCCTCTTGGTTCAATTTGGGTTGGTGTTGGTTTTGTATGAAATTTTAAAATATGTGCCTTATGAACCTTCTGTTATTTCTCGAATCTGTACAATATTGGATTTAGAATAATGATGAGAAAGAAATATGACCACTACTAAGCATAGGAAGACGGTTTCTAAATTTATATTTATTTGCCCTTGATTTTTCAAATTCACTGGTAAGGAATTTGGAAATGAACTTGCATGTTTATATTTTGTTATAATTTGAAGCTATTATTGGTTGAAAAAAAGATCACAATTGCAAGAGACTTGATCAAAATATTGTAAGAGGCTATCCATGGGGGGCATCCTATCTTGATCACTGCTGAGGACATTCAACAAGAAGCCTTGGCTACTCTTGTTGTGAACAAGCTTCGTGGTGCATTCAAGGTTGGCACTTTGAAAGCTCCTAGATTTGGAGAACGGAAAAGACAATATTTAGATGACATTACTATATTTACTAGAGGTATTTTTCAAGTTTAGTTGCATTAAGGACCTACATGCACTAAGAGCTTAAGTACAATCTCAATGTGTATATAAGTAGTCTTATATCATTTGTTCTGGAAACAATATTTATTTGGTAAGGGTTTGCTCTACAAGTTCAGCTTTCATGTTAATAACATAAATTCTTACTAAGTGAGAGGTATTGAGAATAAAATCTCTCCACCATGTCTATAGTGATAGATTTCTCATATCTTATGTAGATATTTTTTTTGATTCGTTCTCTATGAAGGCACTATTGTTTTCAGGAAAAGTGTCTATTCAGAACGACCCTATCCCACAGGGTTGTGACAGAGACCTCAGAAACAAACAAGGAAAACTACTCTTGTATTCTTCTTTATGAACTATAAACGAAGATGATTAAGATGAACCGACCTGTGTCTTGCGCTAGTTGTTCGATCCAATCTATCTTCTCTTTGCCAACTTCCACCGATCTGCTCCCTCACTTGCCCAGCGTCACCAAGTTCCTGAAAGTTCACAGAAGAGAGAAACTACACAAAGACATGGATTTATGTTCATAAAAAGCTTAGGATCAGATTTAAGCTAAACATACAAATATAACACACATCAGATATACAAGCATGTAGGAGAAACTCAAGTAGTTTTATTGATAAAACAAGAAGATCCAGGAGGAGTTACAACCGATGAGTCCTGATCCAGCATCAGCCTCCCAGCATAGAATCCCTTCTTCACCTCCAACAAAGCATAAATCACCCAATACTCTGATATCAATCACAAAACCAACAGCAATTCTCTGCAATGTACAAAATTCCAGCCCCTGGATCTCTTGGTGAGGGATCCATATATAGATGTATGCAAAGGGGATGAGTCATCCCATGAGTTGATTAGTGGCTTCTCTCTATCAGTTCTTGCTTCCACTTGGAGACTGAGAGCCTCTTACTCATCACTGGTCGAATTCAGTGAGGCAAGTGTCATTGGAGAAGATTCTGGAAGCTTCCATTGTCTCTCCCCCTCGTTGAATGACTCTGCCACTTGACATTTCCCGCTCAACGCACCCTGGTAGTGCATCCAAGTGCATTGCAATGCACCTAGCTAGAGGATTTGGGTGCTTTGCAACGCAGCCAGCTAGTGGAGCACTTGAAATGATCCTGTTTTGACTAGTTTTGAGCAGTTTCTGGTGGAGAACTTCTGGGAGAAGCTGTAATTTGTTGACCTTGTTTCTTTAGGAGTTGGAACAACATCTTTAGGGACTTAGGATCCCTTGGTTTATGGACATTTCATGCTTATAGCTGTAAGGCACAAAAATGTCTATAACAGTTGCCCCCTAAAGTATGAGGCCGTTTATCGGGTGAAATGCTTTATTAGGAGGATCCGAAGTTCTTCTAATGCTGGAGAGGAGACCTGTAATGAGATACAATACAATACATTATTTTCATACTGTTTTCATGATCTAGCTGAGGTGGGCATTCCCATGCTCAGCTTTATAAATTCACTTTCATGTACATAGGACAGACAATCGTCTGATGGTAGACTGATGATTCTGATGAAGTCATCATCCTTTTGGTTGGATGATTATCTGTGCTGCAATGCTGTACATTTCAATGTCTTTATTTTTCCTGAATATATATCGCAGCTCGGATCGATGAAACTAGATCCTGGGTCTTCAATCTCATCCAATCTTCACTCTAAGTACAAGTCGATCCATGTGAGAAATGTTTTGAAGTCGAACATGGAAATACATCGCTTGATTACCAGTCAATGATGTAAACTGTTAACAAGCACGAGAGGAATCACCGATGATGATAATGAACCTCAAGGTACTGTAGTACAATTCACGTGGTGTGAATAAAGGACTTGGCGTCGAACACCACACAAAATCTTTCGGTTGAAGGTCATTGATGTATACCTGTCGTCGGAAGTGAGAAACTTGCCATTGAGGCATGAAAGCTTCAAAGTACTGGAGGGGTGTTCCTAGATCAACTTCTTGGATAATGAGCTGATGTCGACAAGAAGCGATCCGTCAAAGGAGGGCCTTAATGAATCCCACATCAAAGACACGGAATGGAGGAAATGATTTTGATGGAGGTGAAAACGATCTGGTGACATATGGTTTAGGGTGGCGGTCATGAAAGAGTAAAGTATAATGTATGGTAGTGGATGGGACACGGGTGACTTCTCTGGATGACTTCTCTTGAACATGTCGGCGACACTTATGTGATGGATTGGTAGCATTTACCCCAAATGTGGATGGTATGGCGTGACCATGGTGATGTGACCGGTGAATGAAACAACCCAACCCGACTCTGGCACTGAGTGGAAGTGTCATGTTCAAGAGCGACTTGCTACCAATAAAGTTTCCTTGAGTTTTCTTCCCAATTTTTCCCCAGTCATTTCTGACCAGTAGCTCTTTATTTTTGTCAAGCTTGAGGAGGATAACATATGCTTGTTCTACAATTTGCCCTTCGGGCAAACCCATCGCTATGTTTTAACGAGCCTAGCGATAGTAAAACTCGTTCTCGTCTAAAGACAAGTTTGTCGCTATTAATCTTTTTAACGAGCCTAACGACAAGGATAACTCAGTCCTTTTCCTTTTTAGGGAGTCTAAAAAGGTACATAAAGATAACTTCGGAATTCCTTTTTCGTCATCTAATCCCTTAAGTCCGAAAAAGTATAAAATAATACAGAAGGGATAGCACTTCTGGTCGTTTTAACAAGCTGGAAGGCCAAAACTCGGCAATCTTTTCATATTTTACGAGTTAGATGAAAAGAGATTAAAGAAGAGTTGTCTTTTGAGGAATGAGTGACAAAAAGGGTAGCAGCTGATTCCAGGTAAGGTTTCGAATTCTCCAATCACGGTAGTGTCACAAGGATGGCTAGTGAAATCACTCTTCACAGCTGTTCCTCAAAATGGATAAACAATCAAATGGAGGTGAACGATCGGCCAAATGAAAAGTGGAGGTGACGGTGCAAACACGACCAAGGCTTTAATGGCTGAAAATGTTTCATTCACGATGGTTATTTACCGGAGGATAGTTCATTTTTTAACGAGCTTAAACGCAGGTGGAAACATTTGCTCGATCTTATGTTTATTTTTTAACGAGCTTGAACTATGTGCTAAAACTACTCGATTAATCCAGTCATATGATAAGAATGTCTCATATAAAACGACAACTTTTAGATTTTTTCCCCACATCATTTCTTTATGCAAGTTAGGTGACGACTAATCCTACGAGTTTAAAGGGTTAGCCTACGGGTTTAAAGGGAGGACCTAAAAATTTTAAAAAATAAATAGCCGCCCCTTGCTTCCATGCCAAAAGGTTTGCATGCCCCCAGGTATAAAACAGAGTTTCAAAGTTACCCATCAATTTGCAGACAAAACATTTGTTCTATCAGGAGAGGCCTACCTCTTACAGGCTACCCAAAGATTGCTCTATTCGTGGTGCAAACAAAACACTTCTTTGGCGATGTCTACCGAGATAAACATAGGTGAGTGACTCCGTCTGTCAACTCACATAACCTTGACAAAAGAATCTTATTCTAGAACAACCCCTCTTCCAATCACGGACGGGGTATGGACTAGTCATATTCTCCCACGGAAACCTACTCTATACCTGAAGTTTTCTTGCCGAAGCAGACCAGGACACATGCCCCCTGGGTTTCAGTCATATCCCTCCGAATTACTCGCGCTCATCGGGAGGATGGACTGGGACTTGAGACATTTCTTGCGTGAAGAGACCATTTAGGGATGGTATATGACTATTTTCTATGCGTGGTGCGGGAAATGAAAGCTGGTCCACGAGCTTGACCACTCTTCCTTCGTGCGGAAAACACATTACTCTAAAGAGTGAGGAGACGATGGCTCCCATGCAATAAATATAGTCTCGTCCAAGGAGTAGGTTATAATCCAAGGGTCCTTGAACGACCATGACGTTCAGGCGAACTGTCTTCCCTCTCAATGTTATGGGCACATCGGGAAGGATCCCTAAAGGTCGACTGGTTCCTTTATCAAAGCCTGTCAGATTTCTCATTTCAGGCAATAGCGATGGCGAACCAAGTGCTTTCCAAGCAATAGAGGAAAGGATACTCACAGACGCCCCCTCATCTATGATGGTGCCAGCCATGACCATTCTGTATATTTGAACGATAATTTGGAATGGTATGCTTGCTGGCAAACGGGGTCTGCCTAGTTGATTCCAGTCGAAGGATACAACTAGGTTGCTTGGAGGTGGGACCGAGTAAACGACCGGGTATGGCTCTGAAGAACTTCCTTCCTGCGGTAAAGGAATGGGTGGATTGCCCCCATGTTCGTCGGAGTCTGTGCTGATGAAGAGAATTTGGACGGTGTCATCCTTATCCTCTTCAGTGACTGTATCATTCGAAGATAAAACCTCTGAAGGCAAGACCGGGTCAACTGCCGCCTCGACCTTTTGACTTTCGTCTGGTATGGATTCAGTTGGTTTATCTTCAATGATAGACGCTTCAGCTGACCACTTGAGCGGGCCAGATGGGTTCTCAACTAGTGACAGACTTGGCAAGAGTTTTTTGTATCCAGGAGGAAGTCGTAACGGTGAAACCCGACGATCATCCAAAACTCTTTTAGCCTCGTCTAAGAAGGGACAATGGTGGAGGGCATGGTCGCCTTCGCACAGCCTACAGGGAAATCTAGCTTTCTCTTTTTGTCCTGGGGCTTCACTTTCACTAGTTGACGGTGTGCTTTCAACATGGTCTCCAGAGGTTGATGACACCGGATTGTGCAAATGAGGAGACCAGTCCCTTAGTATCCTTGGGATGCAAGGACAATCTCTGTGAAAGTGGTCTCCTCTACAAATGACACATGGCGATTTAGGCCTGGTCGGTGTTGTGTGTTGATTTTCATTAGACGACACTCGTTTTCCCTTATTTGTCTTTGGCTCCTTCTTCTTTTCCTTCTTCTCCTTAGGAACTTGGTTTTTAGCTTTACCAGTCTCGTTAAGCGAAGAGGAAGGAAGAGAGGAAGTAGAAGGTTGGTGGGTAACTCTGGACTCGTCTAACTACTGATTCGACTATTCAGGAATAGTGGTGTTCTAAATGACATTGGTTGAGAAGAGCCAAACTGGCAAGCTAATTGTCAGTCCTGGAAGCGATAATGTGGCCATATGGGGCACACAAACATCTCCCCAAGAGGAGAAGGGACTAGGATTTCCACCAAGGGGAATTCCTTGGTTGGTAGGCTCCACTTTCTCAACCTAAAAATCAATGTAGGAAAAAGGGTATGAATGTTTCTTTTAAAATAAATTTTAACACGCTTTGACACAACTTTGTTTTTTCAGTTTTAAAGAGTCGAGAAAAAACAAAAGATGACTCTAGTCTCCTTCGATTTTTAATGTGCCTGAAGTGACAAGTGCTCAGATGGACCTTTTCCATTAAGGAGTCTGAAAAGGAACGAAAGGGACTGCTCTGGAGGTCTAGGTAGAGGGAGTGCCAAACCAATCACAAAACCGTAGAATACTTTTTAGGGTACGGGTGGTCAGTCTTCCCAAATGATGTGTTCAGTGCATTGCGATCAGTAGGGCGGCCGACACGGCTTCCTATGGATAAAGGTTTTATGCCTATAGGGGTCTCCCAATATATACTCATCGGTACGTGGGAGCACAAGTCCGTACTGGCACTTATCGTCTCAAAGTGGAGGAATCACCCAACCAACAGTGAGGACAACAGTTACCAGGCTTTACGACGCCGGAATACGTCTCTAGCCTAGACCTCTAGATGTTGTGCGTTAAGTTACAAAGCGTTGTTAAGTTCATTGAATTTATTTTAGGTTGATCTTTCTTATGAAGTTTGCCTTTTGGGTTCACCACGAGATGTAGATGTAATTCCTAAAATGAAGTCTAAAGATGATAAGCAAGCTTTTTATCTCTTTTTAGCAATGAAAATCCTAGCTACAAGGGGAAAAGAAAGACACAATCTTTTCTCAAAGAGCAAAGAGCACACTGTAAATGCACTTTTCCTAAATCAAGCCATACAAACTGTCAATATGCAAATGCACTTGTGCATGTATTTGTTTTTCACTTTCTTAATATTGATGCCTAAAAAGAAATTTGTTGTACAATTTTGAATTCGATTTCAAGTGAAAAACACAAACAAGCTTCTTTTCGAAATCAAAAGGTAGAGACGATTACGACACTTTATGATTTTGAAGTAAACACTTGTTTCGACACTAGAAATTCACAAATTCGAGCCAAAGGCAAAAATAAAAGCGTAATCAACTGTCAACAGCAAATAAACTTTCTCCTAAGATCAAAACGACACTTACGACAGATCTAGATCTAAGGGCGACAGTATGACCAGTTTACTTTTGCAATGGGAAACCGTAAATGACGTAACAAATACACAAAAACAAATACAATTTCTTTTATACAACTGAGGCAGAATTAAGGCAAAGAAAAGGGGCTTTTAGACCGACAAACACACTGATCACAGGCTGCAAAAATCAGAGGCAAAACTGTAAAAAGTGAGCAGTGAGCAAAGAACCTCAGCTAGGCAAGGCTAGGCTGATCAACGCACCTGCTACACAGAGAAACTGAATTGCAACGCAGGTAGCCCTCTCGGGAACTGCACTGAAATGCAGAGTCTCTTCACAGAGCCTGCGCTGAAGCAGAAACAAGAATTTTCTCTGGGTTCTGGGTCACGGTTTGCAGTTTAATCTATGGTTTTTGGCCGGATAAAAGCAATCAAATGTGCACAATTAGAGGGTTGATTTACAAGAGGTTTGAGAGCTATCACAAAGGGTAATCAGATCATTTGTGAGTCAAGTGTTCAGATCATAAACAGGCCCAGTGAATGGACTAGAGTAGCAGATGTCTACTTTGCATTTGTAAATGGCAAATGCAGTTCGATTCGCTACTCCTAAGTTTATGAGATGAACAACAATAGAAACACAAATAAACTAACTAGACACGATCCCCAGCGGAGTCGCCATTTTGTTTTCGGGAAAAGTGTCTATTCAGAACGACCCTATCCCACAGGGTTGTGACAGAGACCTCAGAAACAAACAAGGAAAACTACTCTTGTATTCTTCTTTATGAACTATAAACGAAGATGATTAAGATGAACCGACCTGTGTCTTGCGCTAGTTGTTCGATCCAATCTATCTTCTCTTTGCCAGCTTCCACCGATCTTCTCCCTCACTTGCCCAACGTCACCAAGTTCCTGCAAGTTCACAGAAGAGAGAAACTACACAAAGACATGGATTTATGTTCATAAAAAGCTTAGGATCAGATTTAAGCTAAACATACAAATATAACACACATCAGATATACAAGCATGTAGGAGAAGCTCAAGTAGTTTTATTGATAAAACAAGAAGATCCAGGAGGAGTTACAACTGATGAGTCCTGATCCAGCATCAGACTCCCAGCATAGAATCCCTTCTTCACCTCCAACAAAGCATAAATCACCCAATACTCTGATATCAATCACAAAACCAACAGCAATTCTCTGCAATGTACAAAATTCCAACCCCTGGATCTCTTGGTGAGGGATCCATATATAGATGTATGCAAAGGGGATGAGTCATCCCATGAGTTGATTAGTGGCTTCTCTCTATCAGTTCTTTCTTCCACTTGGAGACTGAGAGCCTCTTACTCATCACTGGTTGATTTCAGTGAGGCAAGTGTCATTGGAGAAGATTCTGGAAGCTTCCATTGTCTCTCCCCCTCGTTGAATGACTCTGCCACTTGTCATTTCCTGCTCAACGCACCCTGGTAGTGCATCCATGTGCGTTGCAACGCACCTAGCTAGTGTATTTGGGTGCTTTGCAACGCAGCCAGCTAGTGGAGCACTTGAAATGATCCTGTTTTGACTAGTTTTGAGCAGTTTCTGGTGGAGAACTTCTGGGAGAAGTTGTAATTTGTTGACCTTGTTTCCTTAGGAGATGGAACAACATCTTTAGGGATTTAGGATCCCTTGGTTTATGGACATTTCATGCTTATAGCTATAAGGCACAAAAATGTCTATAACAACTATTATCAGGGATGAAGTTGGATTTTCCCTTGGTTAAAATTGGAAGGATCTGGGTACCGCTACCAAGATGGCACTTACCAAGGATTCAATAATGATAGTTGGTGGTGGGAACACTCATGAAGCTGTTAATAATGAGTGTCTCAAATTAGAAGCTTGATTGAGGTGTGCTATTTCTCTATAACTTAAAAATAGGTTTCTTTATTCAACTGGAGGCTTGAAGTTATTGTCATGTTTTCTCTGTATAGCCACCATATATTGTAAAGTGGCCATCGCCTTGTGGGGAGGGATGTCATCATTAATATCATTCATGATGATGGTATTAATCTCAAATTTGAATTGTGAGTTGTCAAGAAAAGAGTGTGGAAAGCAGTGATTTTAATGCATGGTTTATACTTTGAATATATGTGCCTTTGAAGGAAAATGCAACAATAATTACAAAAATTAAATTTAAAAAACTTAAGGTTGCTTTAATATCATAATATGTTTGAATTGATAGTTAGCTTCCCTATCAACTTATTTTATCTAAGGTTTTCACCAATGATATCATTCCCACTTTCTTTGCAGGTTGCAAAACAAGACTACAAAAAAGAAAAATTGAATGAAAGGATTACCAAGATTTCTGGTCGAGTTTTTACTATCTAGGTAAAGTTTGGCATGGTTGAATTAATGGTAGCTATTTGTAACAACTCCTTGTTATTGGAATTATAGCAATCTAAATCTAGTTGGTGGATGTTGGTGACTTCATTTCAATGTATATTTGTTTAAAGTAAGAATGGAGGGTATATGATAGTGTTCATAATTGTTCATAGGTGAGAGCACAAACAGAGACAGAGTTGAAAGAAAATAATTTAAGAGTGGAAGATGCCTTGAATGAAAAAAAGTTATGCATGCAGATCATTACGCATAATCAATTATGGAATCTGATTCATATTTACAAAAATATGATGTCATATGAAATAATGGTGAATAATGAATGTTAGTTGAATCCTGTCATGCATGGAGCTGCTATAATATTAGAGGGGTATAGGAAATAAATGCTTGCAGCTTGGAATTGTTTGGAATGAGGCTTTCAATTGTTGTTGTGTGGGATTGGTGTTTGAAATAGTTTCAAGCTAAGCATCATGTCCAAGAATGTAAGGATCTAATTATCTAGTAGTTAACAATGGTTGGGAGGATATATTATGTTTCGTGTTAGTTTTCCTAGTTAAGCACAAATTTTGTCTTCGGAATAGATTTTGCATTCCTATTTATGGTCAAATTATGGTGGAGAGAGGGTCAATCTCCCAAGAATGAGATAGTGCTTGGTTTGATTGATTTGGCTACTTGGAGCATGAAATTATATCCTTTATATGAACTCTTTTGGAGGGGAATTCCCTTGTAGGGGCTACTACAAAGTCAATCTTCATTGGTGTAGAATGTTGGAAATGTGTTGGTAGTTTTTTTTATTCCCACCTATTCTAGGCCTTTTGTTTTTTATCTTCAAATGTGTTTGGATGATAGTTAGCTTGTTTAGATGGAACATGGATGTGAGTAGAGAAGGTTGTGATTCGGTGAGATTCCTTATTTGGAGTTGGAGGACAGCGTAGTTGGATCTCTTTTGGGCTCATCATATAACTAGATAGGGCATTTAATGCTTTGATTTTCTCTTGAGTATAAATTGAGAGAAGGATAGTAAAAAGAGCTTAAATATGTTAAGTATAGATGAAAAAATATTTAATGTACCCTAGTTTTTGTATAAAGATCATTGTTTTAGTTTGCATCCTCATGTGAGAGTGACCTTCATTCTCTACCCATTTTGTATATTTGACTCCCTATTATCTTTTCCCTATGCTCCTCCTTTATCTAATCTCTATATATTACTAGAACTTGGAGGCCATTTTCTAACTATCGTTGGGGAGTTTGTTGAGAAGTTAGGGCCAATGAAATATTTCATTTTCTTTTTCTTAATTTTATTATCAAATCCAATTACAGTTCAAATAATGGGTGGCTTGAATTTATTGATTGGCCATTTGAGTCTATGTATCGTTCGTTTTGAGGATGTGATTGGTATCCCAACTATCAAATGACTTGAATAATAGCTTTGGCTCTACTCACATTTATTTTAATTTGGATACTGGAATCTTGAGAGAAACTAGTGAGATGGGAGATTATAATTTGAGGAGTCCCCAACATTGCAATGTTTTTTCAAGTAATATTGCTCAATAATGGAACTCATTTTAGAAGAGCTTATGATTTTTCCATATTACTGTTTGTTTCACTAATATTCCATGAATATTTCAACAACGTTTGTTCCTTTGCAATATATATGACCCTTTGCGAGCTTGAGAGACCCTAGTTATCTTTCAAGGCCACTGTATGATAATGAATACATCCTTTTACTATAGATCCACTTGCTAATATTACTACTTTGTGGGTTATTTTGGGAGTATTGGTTCTCTTGAGCTTTTCTTGATTTATGATGCCTTGATTTTGAGATATTGGTTTGATATTCTAAGTTTATATCCACTTTTTGTTGCTTTGAGTTATATCTCCGCTACAAATTTTATTCGTGCAATTTGTAATGATAGTTTATGTTGTCAAATTAATAGTATATTTTAATATGATTTTTTATGAGACTCCAAATGTTACAGAGTCTTTTAACAAAGTTGAACCCTAGGGGTACTTCATTGTCTCCTCGGCAACTCTTCCACTTTAGGCCAATGCTTTTCGTACATTGAATTATTATGTGAAATGGGAATTTTTTATCAAAGTCTAGGTGGACTACGTTCAATCTGTTTTTGTACAGATACTTCATTGTAAATGGGTTGCAATTATTATGTAAAATGGGGAATTTAAATCAATATCTTGGGTGATTAGGAAAATTTCATTCACCTACAACATATAGTATGTTAGCAATATGGAAACAAGGTTGTTACCGGGTTTTGTGGATGATTAATATTATTAGTCCTTTCGTGCTCAGATTCATTCTTGTGCTGATAATATGGCATTGTAGCAATAAATTTAATGGACTCCACAAGCTATGTGGGTCATGCTGCAGGGTGTGTAATTCAGCTAACTCCCTTGAGTTATTAGGCTGATAGGCCTTTCTCTTGAATCAATACACGAGACCATTTCATCTACCATTTTTACAAGTATGTGACATCTTTCTAGTACCTCTAGCTCCACTCCTGTGACATCTGTCTACCGTTTCCACTCACTCCATTTTCTAAACTTCTTTCACTCTTCCAGCGATTTCCATGATGTACGATATTTCTTGTCATGTCAGATCATAGCACTATTATTAGCATTTTACACTCTACCGACAAGTTCCATAGCACATGATCTACCATTACTAGTAGTTTTCAATAATATGTAGGCATTATTCTATGGTTGAGATAACAGTCTGAAATGTCACTAAACCCATCCTTTTACAAATCCCCATTCTACATTTTCCAAGGAATTTCCGTAATAAATTCAAAGATTGGCACTGACGTCCATTCAACATTCGCATTCAATGTTTTTAATGTTTTTCAGAGGTGTAGACAACATTATTAAGTGAGGGTTTCTATTAAAATATTTAACTTCCAAAGAAGTACTGTCGAATACCAGATTTATTCGGGAAACATAATTTTAAACTATATAAATCTCATTACTCTTATTCAATTCCAGTTCTATGTTTTGACACAAATTTTCATTTCACTACTAAAATCTGTACTAAATTACCGCTAACAAAGGAATGGGAGGGCTCACCTTTAAATCATGTGGATTGTGATAAATTACTGAAATATTGTTAGCTACTAGGTATTTGTAAGGTGATGCACTAAATTTAGGTTGTTTTGTTGCATACATAGGGAATTCCCATTCCAGAGTTGTATGGAAAAACTGGCATATTTTTTCCATTTTTCACTTTAAATTAAGAATTTACATTGGATCTAGATTTGTGCGTGATTTGTTTCTTGTTATCTTGATGTTGTTTTTTACATTTTATGTTGGGTGCCTATAATACTAGTGATTACCCCATTACTATTGTAGTTATACCCCTTATTTATATTGTTGTGCCCCCATTACCCCCATATTGTTATTAATGTGCCCATAGAATCCCTCTATTGTTATTTTTGTGGCTTTATATTATTATTGTTAGGTCGGCTGGATTATATTGTGACTCCATAGACTCCTATATATAGAAAGGAGGCTTTTTCATTTGAACCATCGAAGAATTGTTCATTTATGTAATGTAAAGGAGGTTGCCCCCTCGAAGAGGCTGAATTCTAAGGCGTGGATCTCTCTTTTCTATCTTTTTGTGAGCTAGTTTCATAACATTTGGTATCAGAGCTTTGGATTCTAGGGTTTCGTTGCTCCAAACAGGTCATCGTGGAATTTTCACTATAACTGTTTTTCTGTGACGTTTCAGAAGTCAAAAAAAAAACCCATTTGAGAAGAAATCGTTTTGAACCTTGGGTCCGAATTTCAGAGCTTTTTGCGTGATATTTACAGAGATATGATCTCAGGAAGTTGGTCTTTTTGCAGACTCCTGAATTACACTCAAAACAGGTGACCTGGGGAAAATCGTCATAACTTTCTTTCTAAGCATCGGATTGAAATTTCGTAAGAAGGTACAGAAAGAGGACAGACTGTAGTTTTATTTCGTATATTTTTTAGAGTCAAAGGTTGAAACAGTGACACGTGGCACTTCATACAAGTTCGCTCTACTGAACTAGTCTATAATCAGGTCACTGCGGGAGATTGTGCATAACTCTTTCTTGGAGAATCCAATTTGGTTCAGACTAGTGGCATTGGAAAGAAGAAATAGAAGGCTACTATAGATCACAATTTCAAAACTGGATGATTCAAAATTACAGAGATACATCAGATTCAATATCAGGCTTCTACAAAGCAATAAAAGGTGTGTAGTTTTTATTTTTTATTTTTGCATAAGCTTGGTTTGAAGGAATTCAAAGGGCCTAGTAAAGCATTATTATTGGTAACTGATGCCCCGAGGAAAGAAATGCAAACACCTAGTAAGGAACCTGAAAGCTCTAGCATGACTCATGAAGAAGAGGAAGAAATGCTACATGATATATCAAAATTACAAGAACAAGTGCAACAAATGTCACGCTCACAAAAGCTAACAGATGCTAAGATAAATGGCGTCGAATCTAAGATAAAGGGCATGGAAGCTAAGATGGATGATTTGAAGATAGATTTGAAGACAGATTTGAAGAAAGACATGGCAAATTTGAAGACAGATTTGAAGACAGACATGGCAGATTTGAAGACAGATTTGACAAATTTTCTACAAGAGATACTTACTAATGGTGAAAAGGTTGTAAAGGAAACTCATGATGTGAGCAAAAGTAATGTTAATCATGATTCCATAGATTCTAATGTTGGATCGAAGACCCACCATATTCCAAAAATCGATATGAGGAAGTTTGATGGCAAGGATCCTGCCACATGGATATTACAGATGGAGCAGTTCTTCGATCTCAATAATGTGCAAAACACACAAAAGGTACGTATGGCAACTTTATATTTGGAACCAAATCAATTTGTATGGTATCAATGGCTTTGCTCTCGTAAACAATTTATCACTTGGGCAATTTTTACAGAAGAATTGATAGCACATTATGAGGATACAAAAAGCAACACTTTTTTTAGCCAATTGATAAGTCTCAAACAAAAGGGTTCAATAATGGAGCACATTGAGGAGTTCCAAAAATTGAACATAAGGGTAAAAGATATTCCAGAACAGCATAGGATTTTTTGTTCATAGGGTCTTTAAAGGATAATATCCAACATGATGTTCGACTTTGGGAACCTGATTCATTAGAGAAGGCATTCAGGTTAGCAAGAAAAATGGAAAGCAAAATTATGGCAACCAGGAAGCATACCACTCACAACTATAAAGACGAAAGTGCAGTTGCTCGTAGTCTTCCACAACCTATAAGGTTGACACCACAACAATTGGAGAAAAAAGAGCAAAAGGGCTTTGTTATAGTTGTGATAGAAAATACACTAAAGGTCATAAGTGTGCTGAGAAGAAATTATTCTACATAGATTGTGAAGAGGAAGAAGAAAAGGAGCAAGAAAGGTCAAAAGAAGAAGATATACTCCAGGAACAAATCCTAGATGAAGAACAAATAAATCCAACCATATCTTGTAATGCATTGGCGGGAATTACCACTCCTCAAACCATCAAGATAGAAGGACAAATCAAGAAGAAAAAGGTGATAGTGTTGATTGATTCAGGAAGCACCCACAATTTTATTCATTTTAGGGTAGCAAAAGAATTGAATTGCTTCCTATATCCAGCACCAGAGTGTCAAGTGATGATTGCAAATGGAGGAACAATAAATTTCTCTGGAAAGTGCCATAATATCATGCTATCTAGGGGAGAATATGTATTGACTAGCCCAATCCTTTCCATTCCAATGGGAGGTGTTGATGTTGTACTAGGAGTCCAATGGCTACAATCCTTGGGTACAATAGCTTTTAATTTTCAAGAAATTTTCATCAAATTTTCTGTGGAAGGAAAGGAAGTTGAATTAAGGGGTATTGCAGGGAAACCAGGAAAGATAATCAGCTCTAATGGTATGAAAAAGCTTCTAAAAAAGGAGCAAAGGGGTGTAATTGCACAATTATGTTCGCTAGATGTTTCCACATTAGAATCATCTATTTCTCCAGATCTCCAAAAAGTCCTGGACAATCATTCCAAGGTATTTGAGACTCCCAAAGGTCTCCCACCTATGCGTGATCATGATCATGCTATTCATTTGATTCCAGGAAGTGTTCCTCCAAACATCAGGCCGTACAGATATCCCTATGTCCAAAAAAGTGAAATTGAACGTATGGTTGCAGAAATGCTAGAGGCTGGTATAATTCAACCGAGTCAAAGATCTTTCTCTACTCCAGTAGTATTGGTGCACAAGAAGGATGGATCATGGCGCATGTGTCTGGATTATAGGGAACTCAACAAGCTCACTATTAAAGATAAGTTCCCCATTCCTGTCATTGATGAATTACTGGATGAATTGCATGGATCAATTTACTTCACCAAGTTGGATCTTCGTTCAGGATATCATCAAATCAGAATGAAGATTGAAGACATTCCGAAAACTGCATTTATAACTCATGAGGGTCATTATGAATTTTTGGTCATGCCTTTTGGCCTTACCAATGCACCTTCAACATTTCAAGGTTTGATGAATTCAATTTTCAAACCATTCCTTAGAAAATTTGTGATAGTATTTTTTGATGATATACTTATCTACAACAAGTCTTGGAAGGATCATGTTGAACATGTTGACAGGGTGCTACAACTATTGGAAGAGAAACAATTATATGCCAAAAGATCCAAATGTTTCTTTGGAGTCCAGGAGGTGGAATATTTGGGTCATATTGTATCTCATGAAGGAGTTAAGGTAGACCCTACCAAAATTAAAGCCATTAAGGAATGGAAAATCCCCACATCCATAAAGCATTTGCGCGGATTTCTTGGGTTGACAGGGTATTATCACAAGTTTGTTAAGAATTATGGGAGAATAGCAGCACCTCTAACGACATTATTGAAGAAAGATGCATTTTCGTGGACTCTGGAAGCAACAAAGGCCTTTGAACATCTTAAAGAGGCAATGTGCCAAGCACCGGTCTTAGCTACACCGGACTTCACAAAAACCTTTATTGTGGAATGTGATGCTTCAGGAAATGGAATGGGTGATGTTCTAATGCAAGATGAAAGACCCATTGTTTTTGAAAGTCGTCCAATCAAGGGAAAGTTTCTAAGAAAAGCTATTTATGAGAAGGAAATGTTGGCAATACTCCATGCACTTAAGAAATGGCGACCCTACCTAATGGGAAGACACTTCAAGGTAAAAACAGATCATGATAGCCTTAAATACTTTTTAGAACAAAGATTATCCTCTGAAGAGCAACAAAAGTGGGTCACAAAGATGTTGGGTTATGACTTTGAAATCATGTACAAAAAAGGGAAGCAAAATGTGGTGGCAGATGCACTCTCAAGGAAGGATGAGGATGTGGAAGCATTGTTGTGCGCTATTTCTATCATCCAACCAGATTGGATAAATGAAGCAAGGGAGGAATGGAAGAATGACGAAGAAGTGTGGGCACTTATTTGAAAGCTACAACAAGATTCCAGTACGTCTGATACATTTAGCTGGAAAAATGATTCGTTATGGTACAAAGATCACTTATACCTCTGTAAGAATTCCCAGCTAAAACAAAAGATTCTTATGGAATTGCACACTTCTCCCTTAGGAGGGCACTCAAGATTTTTAAAAACTTACCACAGCGTTAAGAAGGAAATTTTTTGGGATGGCCTTAAATCAGATATTCAAAAGTTTGTGGCAAAATGTTTGGTTTGCCAACAAAATAAAGTTGAAACAATTAAGACACCGGGTCTATTACAACCTTTATCCATTCCAAGCCAACGTTGGGAGGAGGTATCAATGGATTTTATCACAGGCTTACCCAAGTCTGAGGGAAAGAGTGTCATCATGGTGGTAGTTGACAGACTTACCAAGTATGCACACTTTTGTGCATTATCACATCCATTTAAAGCCAGTACAGTTTCTACTGCATTTATGGAAACAATTCAAAAGCTACATGGAAACCCAAAGATTATTGTAAGTGACAGAGATCCCATTTTCACTAGAAATTTTTGGACACAATTATTTTCTTGTCTTGGTACTCAGTTAGCTCATAGCTCATCTTATCATCCTCAATCTGATGGGCAAACTGAGATAGTAAACAAATGTTTGTAAGGATATCTTCGTTGCTTTGTATCTGATAAACAGACACAATGGGTCAAATGGTTGCCTCTGGCTGAATGGTGGTATAACACTTCCTTTCATATAACAACAAAAATGACCCCATTTATGGCACTTTATGGGTATCAACCACCATCCATCACATCATATTTAAGAGAAAATTCTAAGGTTTAGGCAGTGGAACATCACATCGAACATCAACAACAAGTCCTCCAACTCTTAAAGGATAACCTCGTGTTGGCACAGAATAGAATGAAACAACAGGCATATCAACATCGCAGTGAAAGATGTTTTGATGTAGGTGATTGGGTATTCCTACGACTACAACCATATAAACAAATGTTCCTCAAGCAAGTTAAGAAGGATAATAAATTATCACCAAAGTATTATGGTCCGTACAAGGTGTTGCAAAAGATTGGTACTATGGCATACAAATTGGAGCTTCCTGCAGCTTCTCGATTGCACCCAGTTTTCCATGTTTCATGCTTAAAGAAGGTTATAGGCGACAAGCTCCCAGTTCAAACAATATTGCCAGAACTTGATGAGGAAGGAAAAATTATATTGGAACTGGAAGTAGTTATAGAAACAAGAACTCGACAGCTACGAAATCGATCAATTTCAGAGTACCTTATCAAGTGGAAGAACTTATCCGCTGAAGATTCCACATGGGAGGATGAGAATTTTATGCAGAAGTATCCTGAACTACTCAAGCGTTGAGGATAACACTTTTTTGAAGGAGAGGGGCATGTTGGGTGCCTATAATACTAGTGATTACCCAATTACTATTGTAGTTATACCCCTTATTTATATTGTTGTGCCCCCATTACCCCCATATTGTTATTAATGTGCCCATAGAATCCCTCTATTGTTATTTTTGTGGCTTTATATTATTATTGTTAGGTCGGCTGGATTATATTGTGACTCCATAGACTCCTATATATAGAAAGGAGGTTTTGTCATTTGAATCATCGAAGAATTGTTCATTTATGTAATGTAAAGGAGGTTGCCCCCTCAGAGAGGCTGAATTCTAAGGCGTGGATCTCTCTTTTCTATATTTTTGTGAGCTGGTTTCATAACATTAAATCATGTGGATTATGATAAATTACTGAAATATTGTTAGCTACTAGGTATTTGTAAGGTGATGCACTAAATTTAGCTTGTTTTGTTGCATACATAGGGAATTCCCATTCCAGAGTTGTATGGAAAAACTGGCATATTTTTTCCATTTTTCACTTTAAATTAAGAATTTACATTGGATCTAGATTTGTGCGTGATTTGTTTCTTGTTATTTTGATGTTGTTTTTTACATTTTAGATAAATATGAACATATTTGAACATGAAATCTTCCTACTGGTGAAACTGTAGGAATCTTGGTTAATTGTATGTGCACTGGGAGGATTCAATGATGAAGTTCTGCAAGAAGTACTTGGAGCGCATACAAAGACACTAGGAGCGTCTCCCTGCAGTCTCCTACATTGTATTTAAGAAATTGGAGAATTTTTTCAAGAACTGCACTGCTAAATGCCACAAACAAAGGAAAACAGGGATGTCTTTGGATGAAGGAAATATTTCCAGTGAATTCTACAATATTAACGTAGAGGGGGATGGCATCAGTAGGACCTGCCACACCTCCTCTCCTTGTAAGTTTCGGAAGACTCTATTCTTCCTTTCTATAAAAACAATGGTTGAATAAATATGGATTTTTTAACACTCATAAAAAAACAAAAATACAACGAAATCCCATGTTTTCAATTATTACCATGCAAGCACATAATTATAGAGTAAAAGCAATAATTTCCAACAATCATTTTGCATTGTTGTAAATTCTGCTTTTATTTTTCCATTCCCGTATGAGAGAATGATTTAATTAGCTTTTATTTACAATTTTTAAATATTTTTTTCTTCTCTTGAAAAAGAAAAATATATTTAATAGTGAATGCTTCCTTCATATGCATAATTTCTATGAGTTGTGAGTATTTTGCAAAAGAAGTAATTTCTCTCTTCTCCGATGTGAAAGTAGAAATTTGACTTGTTTTTCCTTTCCCTAGGTTACACTGGTAATTTTTTTCCTCGCGAGCTTACTTTAGATTAAGAGCACCACAAATGCATCTACATATGTCAAAATATATTGTTATTTTGGAAGCTAGAAACCATGTAACTACAGCTCAAGGTCATGCTCAATTTCCATTGCTTCTAAATTAATACATATTGATTTGATTTTCCTATTGCTTTGTGCTAGACTCTGTAAAGCATTTTTGTGAAGGTTACTTGAATTAAATTTTATTTAGTTTCTGACTAATTTCAAAGAACTTACAAGTTGTTAATCTGATTTAAGTATCAAAATGTATTCAACATATGGAGGCATAAGTTTTGCGAAGCATATCAAAGTTGTGCATCTGGTTCCTGTCATTTCATTTTTTCTTTGAAAAAAGTCTTAAAATGGGCTCCAATTTATATCTAGTTTGTGACAGGATGTTCTTTCCATCACTATTGAATGAGATGGCTCTTGTGGTTTTTTGCTTCAATATGCATACAAAACAATTATTAGAATCGCACCTTTCTCGCTGGATTTGGGAAGTATATTGCATTTCTAACAAGTAAAAGGAGTGGTGATCACTTTGCAATGACCAAAGAGGGAGGGAATTTAGTAATATATGCTACCATAAATTCTCTGGCAAGGCATGATACTAGAAAAGTACGGCAAAGTCTATCCATATGGACATTAATAACAATAATTGGTTAATTATTTCTATAGAATTTTCAATATTAATGATTAATCTTAAGACAAAATGCTCTGATATAGGAGTGCATGTTCTCCTTTATCCATCTCTACTTTATCGTATAGGATTTAGCTTTTTTGTTTTCTTATTTGTAGTTTTACTAGATGAAATTTTTATTTTATGTACTTTCTTTTCATTTCGAGAGATGCTTTAGGTATCTCCTAGGTATGCAGTTAAACTTCAACTGAGGTTATGGCTGGACTCATGTAGGTGCAACATTACTAGGTCTAGATGCTACATGTAAGCACATGATTCCAGCATAATAAACTAGGTGATTATCTACAATCAGTACTATTTTATTCGCAAATACTATCTATGTTGAAACTGTCTTTTTAGTTCTTTTGTAAAACCATAAAAAAAAAAAAAAATATTGTCAAAGAACTTATCTTTCTCAAATATAAGGAAATAAGTGTATGACCCAGGACCTAAAGGTGTCTGGAAACACTGGAAGTCTTCCCCCTAACAAAGCACCAACATGTTTTAATAAGTAGCCACTTTAGGTTCTTGAGATTGTATCAATAGAGACTAGGCCATTTTAGATTTTCCTAAATCAACTAGGCCATTTCAAATTTTCCTAAATCATAATTAAAACATAGGTGCAAAGAGTTTTACTTATAATCCCTATCAATTCAAACTAAAACTCAAAATCAAATTATCCAAGTTTATACATCTACATGTAATCTTAGAGATTTGATTAAATTGGTAAAGTATTATGTTTTTATTGGTATGAGTTCAAACTTAAAATCAAACTCATATTACCAATGTTTATACATCAAAATGAACAATTTTCACTTCAGGGATTTGAGTAAATCTAGAGTTCATAGCTTTTTTATTCGTATAATCCTTAAATGTGGGCATAGTGCAATAAATTATTTATAGAAGTGTCCTAAAATTCTTCCCATTCTCTTTCATTGGTTAGGAAACATTATTTGATCCAGTCTCTTTGAAATGCGGGGACATCTTCTTCTTCAGTTATGCTTGTTCTATTGTTGTAGTTACAATTGTGTATGGTTTGTAGAGTGCAAACCCTAATTCTAAATACCCTCTATGTAGAAATGTGAGAATTCCAATGTTTTTTATTTTTTTATTTAATTTTATTTCTTTTTTATTTTTTCCAGGTGGTTAACAGACACTCACGATCACTGGGTGACTTCTATGTCAACAAAAATACCTGAGATTGATCTTTTATTACTCAGATTTTCCTTAGAAGTTATTGAAAGAAGGAAAGGAGTCCGAGGTAACCACAAACCAATCTTTTAAGTACAGAATCTAGCCAATCTGTACTCGGAGAGGGCTCTCTCTTTATAATTTAGCTTTGTCTAGGTGTGATATTAGGCTAGTTACTAATGTTCATGGTTGTTTTGTTTGAAAGTGGTGGAATTCTGAAACAAATGGGCAAACTAGGCTTTAGGCCATTGGGCTATGGAGTCAATCTAGGAGAATTCACTAGATCACATCAAATTTCTGAGGTGGGATTTCAACAGACAGGATAACAGAGTAAAAACAAATTCAGGGGTTGAATGGATGGTATTTTTGTTCAAAACAAGAGGGAAATTAAGAATCCTCAAGTTAGGATTAGATAGAAGAGGAGAAGATAGGTCAACCAGCATAACGAAATTAAGAATCCTATATCAGGGAATTATTATAGAAAACTACAGGGATAGAGGAGAAATTAAGAATTCCTTTACCGAAACAGTTTAGAAGAAAAGATGTAAATGGCATACTGTTGATAGCAGAGAGAAATGAAGCTAATTCTGATATACTTTGACTATTTTACCATTTAGATTAAAGATGCATGAAACATTGAAACATGTAGAAAACACATAAATCACAAGGATAGAATACTTATTTGTTATTAGACTGCACATGAATCTGATGAAATGTCCTCAACTTTTATTCCTTTTCCAACAAAAAATCCAGACTTAAGTACAAAGCTTTCTCCGCTTGATAGTATAGAGTTACAAAAATGTTATAGAATACCCTTAATACTTCGAATTAAGAAGTATTTATACAAAATTTACATCAAAATATCTCGTAATTGAATGAGATTTATTCTAGGAATACAGAAGATCTTCCCACACAAATATAGAGACAGATGGTCTCGAATATAGAAATAGATAGTGAACTGATTGTTGTTGTCCCTATTTTTGTTGAAGGAGTTGGAGGCATGCTATATGAATGTGCATCTTGTTGTTGCCCTAGTAACTCTATGGTGGACATCTAATTTGACATTTTCAACTGATACTCTTTCACCTGTATCTAATACACTTTACCTGTTCACCAACATTCATCCTTTTTACCAAAATTACTGTAGTAAATATTTCTATTTACCTCACTTTTGTCATGGAAATTTATAGGATGTCAGTCATGCTGGTCCACCACTCATCCTTTGGTATTTTTTTTCTTATCAGCTTCCTGTAAATTTCATCTACCTCTGTATACTTCACAAAATTGGGTTGTACTGGGAATAAGTGCTTTACTTCATGTTAAATAAAAAAGATGTTCTCTAAACTATCGTACAACACTTTTGCTATTGGTAATTCCTTGGCTGAAGATGAACTAGCCTGACTATCAGCTTGCTGATGTAATTTATCAATGTAATCAATCTAAACCATTAGCCTATCATTGATGAATAAAGGGCTTGGGAGTCCTTTATTTCTTAGGATGTCAAATTTTCTCATGAAATCGTCTATATCTTCCTACATGCTTTGAAATCTACGTTCTAGGCCTTGCATCAGATTCCTTTTGGTCAACACATTCTTCAGTTTGAGGATGGTAGCAGTCATATCCTCAATATCTAATTGTTCTAATTGTTGCCTAGTTTTACTGTTCAGAAAACTGATTAATCTGATTTCTTCCTCAAGTTTTCTACCCAGCTCTTCTCTGGTCTTCTTAATTTCTTCAGTAGCAAGCTTTACTAAATCAATCTGTTCAAAAATAATTTGAATTGATGACCAAATATCATTGATGGAATTAATGATATTGGTCCGCATTATCTTCCTAATGTCTATCAAAGGCTCTTCAAAAGTCAGGTCCTTCTCTAATGCTTTAATCTGTTCTGTCATGCTCTTATTTCTCCTTCTCTCTTCTACATAATTTATCTTTGATAAATCATATTTCTACTCCAAAGTAATGAACTTCTCTTTTACCTTCTATATCTCTATTACTTGGAGCTTCATTTCTTCCATTGACTTAATTAAGTCTTCTATGCTCTGTGTTGATGTACCTACTTGTGTTGTACCTGTTGCTTCCATTGGTGCGACTGTTGCCAAAGGAATTTTTGGTGTTAAAACAATTGTCATAGTGCAAGGGACTGCTGTTGAAACTATAGGCACTATAGTTTGGGGCTGGATGGTCAACTCACTTTGCCTTGACTGCACTGCTTTCTCCAATTCTTGTTCTGTTTCCTTCAATTGTTCATTTAACTTAAGGACCAAGTCCATAAGTTCTTCTTCATTTTTCTTCTCTATAATATCAGCAATTTGAGGGTGTATGAGGGGTGAAAACTTCAGTTGTTTTCTAAGTGCATCTATGTCCTCATTCTTCTTCTTGATTAAGCTTTCTGCTACCTTAACATCCTTTGGGTCATGACCCAACTGAATTACTAACTCTTCCAATGATTTTATTTTATTATCCTTTGCCTATGAGGAAGCTTTCTCCAGCTGCAATTGGGTTGTACTGTTGCTAAATGAATTTTTCAATCTATGAGCCATCATTGATTTGCCAGTCAATGTTGAATAGACCATCTCACCTATTTGCTTGTGTAGTTCAATCTTGTCAATAGGGCAGTTGTCATTAGCCAAAACCTCAAAATTAGTTTTGAGATAATCTGCCAAGGATTTTGGTTGTTGCACTATGGGCTTCAAGAAACTCATCTGCATTTTACCTTCTTTGATGTCAAAGGCTGACATCAATCTGGTCTGGTTTGTGGGGGCCATTTTTACATATTGAGCATAGGCTTGGGCATTTAGCTTCTCATTCTTTGTCTTGATCTCTTTAAACTTCCCTTTTATATCTATAATCTTCTCTGAAGAAGATCTAAAAGATGATACTTCTGTTTTGGGTTGTGTTTCCAGTACCTTCTTCTGTGAACTAGAGGGTGTCCCATCTATTGGGAAAGTTTGTAAGCTATCTATTTCTTCCCTCCTTATGCTTTCTGTAGTCTCTCCAATGAATTCCTCCTTTGAATAAGGATTCAACCTTTGCCTTTTAGCAAAGGTTTGATCTGTGGGTCTGGTAGAAGGGGTAGCTACTTTCTTTTCTCTTTTTAAGTTTCTTTCCTCATTTAGAGGAGTCTGTAGCACTGGAGGATTACCCATGTTTGTTTGGGCTGGTAGTGGCTATGGTGGAGCTAACTCTACATAGATTTCAAGCTGCTCTGATTTCTCTAGCTATTTTGCTGTTTCTAGTTGTTCTGATGTAGAGGAACTTGGTTTTTGCCTTTGTGAAGCCTCTGTTGTGGGAGCACTGGGTTCCTATGCTGGCCTTTGGGAAGACTCTGTAGGCACCTGTAAAAAGGAGTCTAGGTCAAGTCTCTTCTTGAAATCTTTCATCACATTCTCGATTTAAACTTTATCACTATCTTGTTCTACTAATGTCCCTTCCCTCCATTCATTTAAATTGGCATATTGTTCTATTTCAGGGATCCTATGATGGATGTAGGGTGTTAACTTGTGTTTCATCCTTCTATTGCAGATGAAACTGTGAGGATCATATGTCCAAAAAAAACTTTTCTTTAAATGCATCTTTGTTTCTATGATTTCTTCTGCTTCTTGCCCTGCTTTTTTGTTGTTGTACACAAATGGGCCTAAGTGGTCTTTGATTCTCAGCTGGGTTTTCTTATTTTCTTTCATGAAGTGGATTTGATCAGAGTTGATTATTCACCTGTAGTACTCCAAGGTAAATATTCTCATGGGGACATACTTGGGAAATGTATAGGGAGGTAGTTCACACCCATAGACTCTAATCTCAGTATGATTCTGGTATAAGTACCAGTCACCTATCCTATACAGCTTTGACAACTGAAGGATTCTTTTGATATCATCACTGATTCTCGGGGGGGAAATTCCTATCAACATGGTAGTTATAGAACGGACAAATTGATCAATGAAATCTATATATGAATAGGGAGAAGAGGGTGAGTCGTGAAAAATAGAGGTCCAGAAAATGACTGACCTAGGGTTACCTTTCGTATCAACATTATGCACAAAGAATGGGAATTTGTGAGTTTGGTAGTAAAGGAAGAGGTGATACAGGACTGTAGAATACTTGAACACTCTTTCATTCCCTAGCCTCATGCATTGGTCATGGATTTTGTCAGCTATGAATGCGGCATAGTCATATTTGGCAGCAGGAGGCTGACCAGGGGTGAAGATAGTCATGGAAGCTAGGGTCAATTTGTCAACAAACTCACTAATATTGAAACCCATAATGCCAGCAACCATATTAACAATATCTTTTCCCATATCAGTGAAGAAACATGTTAGGTAAGGAGGGGGATCTTTGGGTATATGATTCTTATCCATGAAAGTATGGAAAATACAGCTGAGTTCAGAACTAGACATTTTGCTGGATTTTTCTAGTAATTCTGCAATGGAAATGGGAGTGAGGTTCTGGCCACGCTGAAGCTGCAACATTTCATTAATTGAATCAGTAGTAATTGCAAACAGGACTGACTGGTTGTGGGACATTACGACTCTAATGTTAGGATTATAATTGGCATGACGTTGATGGATAATGTCCTAGAAAATGTGCATAGAAGGAAATAGCTACATTTGGAGATTTGATTCCCAAAGTCCTATGGTATCAGAATTGTTCAGGTAATCTTCCCAGCAGCAACAATATACTTTTAAGGGGAATTTATTAGGTTGAAGGTCTTTTATTTGTAAGTCTTTATCTACTAAGGGAAGGTTGTCCAAGTCCCAGTGAGGAGTAGTGATTGGAGCTACATTTAGGGCCACGGGGGTTTCCATCCCTGGTTCTTGTGTTTTCAAGGATGAAACTAGGACTTTTCAATGAAATTTGTTTAAAGCATAGGTGCCTAGGAAGTTTTGGACTAAGCTAACAACTCAATTGAACCAAAAACTTTGGATTTTAAAGCAATTTCAGAGGAATTCCAGTATAGAACTGGGTTTTTGGGAGAAAATCTGGTAAATACCTGTTCCTGGGCAACTGGCTATGATTTTCACGTTCGCGGGATGCACATAATGGACTAGAGCGGCATAAAAGGCAACTTTCAAGGTGGTTGACAGTTACAGGATGAGCTAGTTGATTTTGGACATGCTGCATGCATGCATGGGATTGTTCTAAATAAAGGACGAAGAATAGATTACACTTGTTTTTTATGTAAAGTCAATTTTTTGGCAGGTAAGCGACAAGGATAGATGGCATCAACTTGATGATGTGACATTTTGTCATTTATTGCAGGCGATAAGCGAGTTTCATCGCACCGCTTATGGGAGGTTGGTGGTATTGAGAGAGGGTCGTGCAATTCCATTTATCAGTTGACACATACCATCGACGATTTTTGGAAAACTGCTCATATCGCGTGCTTAACGTCTGACCAAAGGGCCCACACGATATGAGCAGTAGCCATCGGATCTAAGAGATTTGATCGGACGGTGGTCAGGGATTGGGAAGTGACTAATGGTTAATGGAGGCGGCCCGATGTTAATTAAAAGGATTTAATTACATCGGGGGCGATGTGATTGGTCAAAAGTTATAAATTAATCCAAGTGATTTAATTAATCCTTTATTGTCATGGTAGGGGGCGGGGCTCTTAATTAGTAACAAGTTGACTAATTAATACCATTTATCAAAGTTATTAAGGTTATTTCGCAACCGTGGGGTGGGATATATATTTATTGGGACTTTAATAATAATGGGGACAATGGGTGATTTTTCGAGAGTTAAGTAATAATACAAGTTAATGGTTAATATGACTTAGTGGGATATGAATATGTGCTAAGTTAAAATGTTTCTGAAAGCATTTCATCATACAACATTCATGACTTAGGCTAGTAGAATATGAGGGTTTTGAGATAAAATGTTTTAATTTTCCTAAGTAAAATAGGATTTTACTTAGGAAAAGATTTATAAAGGGAAAGAATGACTTCATGGAGGGGTAATATTGATGAAGGGGATTTAAGTACTTTAGGTATTTCAACTAGTTGGGCCGAGGGTCCAGTCCCTCCAAAAGTCAGAGAAATTCTCTCAACCCCTCTAACTTGTTATAGATACCTTTAGTACTTAGGGGAAATTAGTAAAAATTAGGGGAAAATGAGTGAGGAGGTTAATTATCTTGACTTTGAATTCTTGATATGCTGTCTTTACTATGCTCCATGCTTTGTCTAAGTGATGAAAGAAAAAATATTAAAGCATTAAACTTAACCATTCATCACACCTTTGTTTTGCAACCAATCATCTACTTACCCTACCTACTTAGCCTAGCATTTTTACTTCTTTATTAGGGTGCACTTAAACTGGCAAACCCTTATCAAACTTTTATTTTCTTTTACATATAGCAATCTATCTAAATCTACACTTATTAAATCCAAAGGCTCAGATTAAACCGTTGAGCTCCTTTTATTCACTCTACCTATCTACTTATCTGCCAAGATTAAACATTTTGGTCAGATTTTATTCTCTATCTCTATAAAAATGAAATTGAAAACATGGAATAACCAAGTTTAAACTATTTGGCTACCATGGATTGTGGCATAGGTGACAAGCTACACACAACCTTTATTACACAAAAGTAAAGTAGTGGCATTTGGACTTGCACACTTTCATGGTCTTTTTCTTTTTCTTTGGGGTTCATTTTCTTTCATTTTTTGACCTTTTCTTTATTCTTTTTGCCCTTTGATTTTTCTTTTAGGGCATACCCTCTTTACATTTTTTAATTTTTTGTTTTTCACAAATATGGAAAACATTTGCAACAAGAAAAGGTATGAACATATTTCAGAGTTAAACCAAGTCAATCATGATATATGACACCTATTGGTATAGGGGCATAACATGATCAAGGGTATCAAGCCCCATGGCCAATAGCTAGGCCTAACCCCAACATCTTTGGGGAGAATTGACCTTGTGACCTCTCAAAGAACAAGGCACTTACTTGACCAGTTGAGCTAACCCTTGGGGCTTATTAAATTGTTCACTTTTTCCCTTGTACCTTCACTTTATCTTTTAACATATATATTATATCTCCTTTTCATTCAATCTAAAACCTAAATTCATTCTAGATGAGGGTTTTTGGCGATGTTGTGTGTTTAGGATATTTGAGTGTTTTATTAAGCAAAAGATACTCACATATACTTTCCCATTTTTCACTTCTTCCCAAGACAAAAGTAAAGGGAATATATTGTTTCCACAGGAAAATCTCTCTGTTTGGTGGATTTATATTTAAATGTATAATATATCAATTTGGTATATGAACAATTATGAATGTGTTCTATGTCTCTCAACTATTAGGAGTATTGGGAGCAGAGGCTTCAGAGGGAAAAGGTTGAGCGACTTCACCAAGAAAAGTAACATTGGGAAAACCAATGTTGGGCATTCATAGGATTCTAAATCTGGTTCTTCTCAACTTGTTCTTCGACTATACCTCTTCCATTACATGGATCTATCCCACTATTGGTTGTCATGTTGGAGTTATTCACTTTCTTGTTCCAGTCTTTTTATCTTGATCCTCATACAAATAAGAGAAGGAAAATCATTTTATATGCATGACACTAACATGTTTTTCCTACAATCTTTCTGTTGATTCAGAAATTTGATAAACAATGAGTTCATAAACAAATCTTCAAGGACAAGAACATAAAGGACACACAATAATAATCACATTTGTTCTACCATAAAAAACCAAGCTAATATAGATCAGAGTGAGCCATTTGGAATTGAAAATTTGTACTGGGGCTCACAGAAGAAAGCATTAGATGGCGTTATTCAATATATCATTAATTTTCTTAACATGTATCGAGTTTGGTTGGATAGGTCTTACTTCAGAACCTATTTTCATATTCAATGTGTTAATTTCTTGAAGGTTTTGTAGTTGATTTAATTTTCATAAAATTTTCACCTATGCATGTTTTTAGAAAATGAAATACACAAAACCATTAAACATATTTACAACGAAATTTAATAGAACCCCATGTCACGAAAAAATGACATGGAATTTACCTTGGAAACCCTGAAGGGAAAAACTAGCTAGAGTGTTTTTCTTATTCAATCTCGATAGAGAAATATGAAAACAAAATTACAAAACAATAAGTCTTGAATTCTATCAAAGAATGACAAAAAAATTTTGCCAAAATTTCCATGCTTAAGAAACTTTAGATAACAACCTTGATATTTGTGCATAAAAGTGCCAAAATACTCTTTAAATCTCGTGTAGAATTATGTTGTTAATACAACAATATACACTTGAAGTCTGTGCCAAAATCCTATTGAAAATATCTAGGAAACATTGAGAAAAAACTATAGAAAATTTTAATATTGTAACCCCAACAAAATTAGCAAATAGTGTTTATATATTTCTTTTCTAGGGAAGAGGTCTGCCACATTTTTCACATGGAAAGATTTCCAAGACATAGAGTTGGGTAACCAGTTGTCTTGAAGAACTATCAAATGTACTTAAAGTTTTTTGATAAATCCTTAGGAGGTCCATTGTACTATCCCCTTACAAGTTATTCAAAAATAAAGTTAGTCAAGTTGCATGGCTTAAAACTTAAAATCTAATAAAGAAACTAGAAATTAGAGTTGTCTTTAGTGAGACTTTTTGGATTTTTCGGCACTGGAATCCTTCAAAAAATTTGAGGTGAAATCTCTATTTGTGTATTTAAACTAGTTTTTTTATTGTATATATGGATTCGGCACCCTGCAAAACCCCTAGGGCACTTATATTGTGGAGGGGTTACCCATCTATTGGATTTTAGAGAAATTAGATCGGAAAAACCTAAGAGAAAAGCTTCCAAAAAGTCTCACTCAAAGACAACTCGTTAGAAATCTCACTTTTCATTAAGAACTACAATGCTTGAATAATTGGTTAAACATTGGCTCAATCACACTTGCTTTACATCAAAGTTAGGTTGATATCTACACATAGGCTTTCATTTGAAATTTTGTTGTAAACTTCTATGGAAATGAGTCATTAAGAGAATTCATTAAGTATTGGTAAGTAGAAGAATGACTATTTTTGACATCTGAATTCTCTTAGCAATGAATATAAAACATTTCTTTTTTCTTATGGCTGATTTCATATAGATTTGTCTAAATATGACTTAGCCATTATGTGTTTCTATTTATTGTGATAACTTGTATACCATTTCCATAACTAAAAATCCAGTATTTCATAATCACACCAAACACATTGATATTAAATATCATTTCATCAGAGACTATGTGGGAAAAGGAGAAATTAAAGTAAAGTTTTGTACAACAAATGAACAACTTGTAGATATATTTACCAAAGCACTACCTAAAGGGAAGTTTGAATACATCAAGGATATGCTTGGAATCACCTCATTAAGCATTAAGGGGAGTGTTGAGGATAATGCTCAAACTGAGTTGTGTAATTACTGATAAATTAGCCAGCAAATTTTGTGTTCTGAGTTATCATAATTAGGATAGAAAATTAATAGATGTAGTCAGTTATCATTCAGAAAATTATTAGGGGCAGTAGATTAGTCAGATAATGGAAAATCAAATTAGAAATATGTAGGCTATATAATAATGTATTCATTGCTCCTATTAAGATATGAGATTCCAATGAGAGTTCAGCTCATGGATTGTGAATTAGACTTCTCTTATTTTTCTTCATTAGTTTTGTTTATGTTTTCATATGTATGCTCTTAGTAGCTTTAACATGGTATCAAAGCTAGGTTAAGGGAGATGATTTATATGTAAAGTGTGTGTTGTTGGTAGGAGGTTTCAAAAGTTTGTGGAAGCCATTAGAAAGAGTTTCATAATTTTGTGAAGCCTGTGCAGATTCAAGTTATTGGTGAGTGTGCTCAGTACTTAGCAGCAACGGCCAACAATATGAATATTTCTCAGCCACAAATACTAGTGTTTAAAGGTTAGAACTTTGGTTTTTGGAGCATTAAGATGGAAACATTATTTCTCTCACTAGATTTGTGGGATTTCATAGAGAATGGCTATACAGAACCAGATGCTCAAACACTTGCCTATTGAACTCAAGACCAAAGAATGCAGCGAAAGGAAAATCATAAGAAAGATCCAAAGGCTCTCTTCCTAATCTAGGAAGCAGTGCATGATTATATTTTTCCAAGACTAGTTGGAGTAACAAAATCAAAAGACACATGGGATGCTCTGCAACAAGCATATTAAGGATTTGTTAAGGTAAAAATTGTTAAGTTTTTATTATTAAGAAGAGAATTTGAAACCTTGTGCATGCAAAACTCTAAATCTATTCAATATTTTCTCACTAGAGTTATGGGTATAGTGAATAAAATTAGGTCTTAAAAATTGTTGAGAAGATTTTAAGAAGTTTGCCTGCAAAATTTGATCAGGTTGTTGTTGCTATTGAGGAGTTTAAGGATCTAACTCAGTTGTGTGTGAATGAGCTAATGGGGTCCCTTCAATCTCATGAGCAAAGAATCAATAGATCTTATGAAAAATATATTGAACAAGTTTTTCAAGCAAGAGGAAATATTTTCAAAGACAAAAGTGGTTCCTCTCATGATGAAAGATAGAACACTTTTGGAAGAGGAAGAAGAAGAGGACAAACATATAGAGGAGTCAAAGGTCAAGGAAGATTTTTTTCTGTATACAACAAAGGAATAGGTAATGATGACAATGATGGAGATACAAGATTTAAGAAATGCCAAGTTCAGTGTTTTTATTGTAATAGATTTGGCCATTGTGAAAGAAATTGTTGGAAAAAACAAAAACAAAAAGCTAATTTTTTTGAAGAAAAATAAGAGGTTGGCACTTTGCTCTTGGCTTCTGATTCAATTAATAATGTTTCGAAAGAGGTGTGGCTCATGGATAGTGGTTGCAGCAATCACATGACAAGAAAAAAAGATGGTTTTGTAGAGATAGATGAATCTACTAAATCTAATGTACTACTGGGTGATGACAAGCCAGTTGAAGCTAAAGGTAAGGGAACAATTGCTGTGAGGACAAAGCAAGGAAAGCCAAAGCACATTAATGATGTTTTATATGTTCCTGGTCTAGCACATAATTTGTTGAGTCTGGGGCAGCTCCTTGAAAATGGATATTTAATTGTTTTCAAGGATAAGCAATGCATAATCTATGAATAAAATGATCACAATAAAATTATTGCTAAGACTAATATGCTGCAAAACAATTTTTTTTTCTTTCAATCTCCCTTGTGAAGAAAGTACAATATTAAATGTTTCTTATGATGATAATTCATGGCTATGGCACATAAGGTATGGACATTTGAATATGAAAGGCTTGAAATTGTTATATAAGAAGAAAATGGTCAAAGAATTACCACTTATTGGTTCTATTGATAATGTCTGTGAAGGGTGTAGACTTGGTAGGCAACATAGAGATTCATTTCCAGTAGGAAAATCATGGAGAGCAAGTAAACCATTGTAACTAGTGCATGCAGATATATGTGGCCCTATGAAAACCTTGTCTCTCAATAAAAATAAGAATTTAATTATTTTTGTGGATGATTTTAGTAGAAGAACATGGGTGTATTTCATTAAAGAAAAATCTGATGCATTTGTCTTATTTCAACAATTTAAAGCTCTTGTGGAAAAGCAAAGTGGTTATTGTCTAAAAACATTACGCACAGATAGAGGGGGAGAATTCACTTCTAATAAGTTTGATTATTATTGTAAAATGAATGGAATTCAAAGGCAATTGACAGCTAGTTATACTCCCCAACAGAATGGCACTGCGGAATGTAAGAATAGAATGATCGTTGAGATGGCTAGGAGCATGATGAAAGGTAAAAACCATCCAAACATTTTTTGGGCTGAACTTGTAGCTACATATGTTTATTTTCTTAATAGATGCCCAACAAGAAGTGTACAAAATATTACCCTTTGTGAAGATGGTGTGGAAGAAAACCTAATATTTCTCATTTAAGAGTCTTTGGCTGCATTTCCTATGCTCATTTTCCTACTGAAAAGAGAAGAAAGCTTGATGATAAAAGTGTGAAATGCATTTTTATTGGATATTGTGAGGAAACCAAAGGTGATAGATTGTACAATCAAAAACTGAAAAATTAATGATTAGTCATGATGTGTTATTTGATGAGAAAGAAGAATGGCGGTGTAATCATGATGTACAACAACAAACTCCAAGTATTGTTGTACAAGAAGATGAATCTTTTGTTTCTGCAAATCCATCCTGTAATGAAAATACTTCAGAGGCCACATCCACTCCATCATCTTCTACTACTTCAAGTCTTGTTTTAAGTCCATGTCCTCCTCCAAAAAAGACAAAATATTTAAATGAAATTTATGGTTATACTAATTTTGCTTTGTTGTCTCATATTGAAGCAGAGACAAGATGTTTTGAACATGGATTAAAAGATTTAGTTTCGTGCAAAGAAATGGATGAAGAGATGGCAGCGATTAAAAAGAATAAAACATGGGAGCTTGTGGATCCTCCTATTGAAAAGAAGTCATTGGTGTGAAATGGTTGTATAAAACCAAGTATGCAACTGATGGATCAATACAAAGGCACAAAGAAAGGTTAGTAGAAAAGCGATATGCTCAACAACCAAGTATTGACTACAATGAGACATATGCTCTTGTTGCAAGATTTGATACAATCAAAACTGTTTTGGCATTGGCAGCACAATATAAATGGTTATTTTATCAATTTGATGTTAAATCAGCCTTTCTAAATGGTGAGTTAAAAGAATATGTATATGTTCACCAACCCTAGGGATATGAAGACGCGGGAAATGAACAAAAGGTCTACAAACTGAAAAGGGATCTTTATGGGCTTAAACAAGCTCCAAGAGCATGGTACAGTAGAATTCACACTTATTTTTTGAAAAAGTGGTTTAATAGAAGTGAAAATGAACACACATTATATATCAAGTCAAATGGTAATGATATAATAATTGTGTGCTTATATGTAGATGAATTGATATACATATCTTCAAGTGATTTGTTAGTGGAAGAGTTCAGGGAGGCTATGATGACTGAATTTAAAATGACTGATTTGGGTTTGCTCCATTATTTTCTTGGCGTAGAAGTGACACAAATGAATGATGGAATTTTTATTTCACAAGAAAAATATGTTTCAAATCTTCTTAAAAAATGGAAAATGGGAAATTTTAAACCCTTGAGCACAACCATGAATACAAATGAAAAATTTTATGTATAAGATGGAGCTGAAAAGGTGGATGCTCAATTCTATAGGAGTCTGGTAGGAAGCCTTTTGTATCTTACTACCACTAGGCCTGCTATTATGCATGTAGTAGGCTTGATTTCTAGATTCATCCAAAGTCCAGGTAAGATTCATTTTGGAGCAGCAAAAATAATTTTGATGTATGTCTGTGGAACAAGAAATTATCAAATTCGGTATACTTCATCAAATAATTTTTGGTTGGTTGGTTATGCAGATAGTGATTGGGCTAGATCTTTTGATGATAGAAAAATCACTTCAAGCTATGTATTCAGCCTTGGATCAGGTGTAGTATTATGGTGTTCAAAGAAGCAACCAAATATTTCATTGTCTTCTACAGAGGTAGAGTATATTGTAGCACCAACAACAACATGTGAAGCAATTTGGTTAAAGAAAATATTGTTAGATCTAAAACAAGAACCAAAATATGCCATAACTATTTACTATGATAACTTGTTGACCATTGCCATAACTAAAAATCATGTGTTTCATAATCACACCAAGCACATTGATATCAAATATCATTTGATAAGAGACTATGTGGTGAAAGGAGAAATTGAAATAAATTTTTGTACAACAAATGAACAGCTTGCAGATATATTTACCAAAGCACTTCCTAAAGGAAAGTATGAATACATGAGGGATATGCTTGGAATCACCTCATTAAGCATTAAGGGGGAGTGTTGAGGATAATTCCTAAAATGAGTTAGGTAATTCCTGACAAATTAGCCAACAAATTTTGTGTTCTGCATTATCAGAATTAGAACAACAAATTAATAGATATAGTCAGTTATCATTCAAAAATTATTAGGGACAATAGAGAAGTTAGATAATGGATAACCAAATTAGAAATATGTAGGCTATATAATAATGTATTCATTGCTCCTATGAAGATATGAGATTCTAATGAGAGTTTAGCTCATGGATTGATAATCAGACTTCTCTTATTTTTGTTCATTAGCTTTGTTTATGTTTTCATATGTATGCTCCTGGTAGATTTAATAGTTTCTACATGAACATTTAAGTGTATTCTAATATAATATTTTTAATATTTTTTCTAGAGATATAATCTGCCTCTCTGGGGCAATTGCTAGCTTTAGTAAGTTGAAAATATGGTATATGTGATTATAATTTTTATAAAAATTATATATCATGTGTTTTTTTTTCAAATCAATGGCTATAAATGTAATTTTCAGGATTGCCATAACTCTTCACGTAATTCTTTAAACTGTGCTAGCTCAATGGAAGAGCACATGCCTTACAAACAGGAGGTTGTTGGTTCGATTCCACTATGTGCTAACATGAATTAATCAATGATTTTGTAGTTTATTTTTAATTAAATGTTTTTTATATCGATTTATTTCAATGGTGAGATATTTCTAGATTCATTGTTTTATATTGCCTCTAGAGAGACAAAAGTGATCTTTAAATACAAAATTTATTGTTTCTAGAGAGGCAATACCTAGTATTAAAGACATATTGTCTCTAATCCATGTGTTGTATCTAGAGAGACAAAAATGAAATTGCATCAAGAAACACAATAATGAAATTGTCCCCTAAGAGACAATAATGCTTGTGTTATATATTTTCTTTATAGAGACAATTTTCTAAGACACTAATCTTTAAGACAATAATTTTTTAGACACCTGCTCAAAAGACAGTATTTAAGACAATACACAATTTTTTTTGTCTCAAGTTAACACAATTTACCCAAAAATTATCTCAAATATTTTCTTAAAGCCCCCCATTATGTAGTAGTGCCTTACATAATTCTTACTACCAATTCTTATTACCAAGCGACAAGGGCTCTCAACATCACCCAAAGTTCCCAAACCCCAACTCAGGACTAATTAACGTGACCGAAATTCAAAACACCAAACGATAACATGAACCTAGCGAGTGTACAATCATTAGACCTTGAAAAGAATCAGGAATTGAGAAGAGTAGAAGATGAATGGTCATTAAAACCTTCTCCCCAGCTTGAAACATAGAATTTGTAATAAGAATCTCACGTGTTAAAAAAGAACAACACGGTAAGATTATTAGGGTTACAACTAATTTCATGCAAAATATTTGGAATCAAGGAAATAAGCATGCAATAAGGGTTACTTGATAAAAGGTCCACGTCCACTTAGTAAGTCTCCAATAACACCACTAGAGAAATCCAATTATTAAATTTGTTCCTCAAGAGAACAATAAAATAAAATAAAAAGGGGGTCAATAAATTGGAAACATGAGTATATAACTGGAATGGAGGAACTATGGGTAGCTATATTAAGTTCATGTGGAATGTAAACTATTGAATAGGCTTGACTGCAACTAGTCATCCTTGGCAACAATGGTGTACGAAACTCCCAAGAAACATGGGCAATGGGATATGCCTGGGATGGAATGAGTTGTTAATTTTAGGTATGTTCTATGCTAGAGTAATTTATTTCAATTTTCACAGTTAGCTCATTAGCTTTTCCAGATTAGAAATCACATCAGCATTAAAGTAAACTGTGGATAGAACATAAATATAAATTGTATAAGGCAAGCCAAGACAAGAGGACACAAGATGTGGTGCTAGCCAGGGACAAACCTCACAATGTGGGGAAACCCTTGATCAATTCTTCTTTTATGTTCTTCAAATTTCAACAGAGAAAGAGAGAGAGAGATAGTACATTTTCAATAGAATTCAACACTTTGACTTACCTAGACAAGAGCATAGATCATCTCTAAGAAGATGATACATGAGATCAATTGAAGACATGTTTCTTCAACTGATTCTCCAAGGTGACTCCTTCACCTATCATTGTTGCATTTCGTCATCATGTTGTTCCTCACCGTGCTGCACCACGCTACACCCATCATCACTGTACTACGTTATGTGCCATTGCTGCACCATGTTGCCTTCCCGGTAGTTCCGGTTGTTCCCTACAGTTATGAAAGTTCTGGCTGTTCTCGGCAATTCCCCTAGTTCTCACAGTTCCAGCAGTTCTGACTTTTCAGCTTTTTCGGCAGTTTTGGTTTTCCTGACAGTTATAGTTTTTTTGGCAGTTTCAACTTTTCCAGCTTTTCTGGCCATCCTGACTTTTCTGGTAGTTGCTGTTTTTCTGGCTTTTCCAGCAGTTCCTGATTTTCCAACATTTCCAGCTTTTTTGGCAGTTTCAACTTTTTCGTTAGTTCCAACTTTTCCAGCTTTTCTAAGAGTTCCAACAGTTTCATCTTTTCTGGCTTTTCTGGCTTTCTCGGATTTTCTGGCAATTCTGACTTTTCTGGATTTTTCAGTAGTTCCAGCTTTTCTGGTTTTCAAGAACAAGGCAGTGTTATCCCTTAGGATCTCTCCTTGTACTAAAACCCAAAGACAAGTAGAGAGAGAATGAGATCCCAAGTGTGTGTTGAAATGACTTGAAGTCCTTTATATTTATACTAAAATGTAGATGATGAATAGGCATGTCAATTAGGCTTTTCAGCCTACTCGAGTTGCTGGTCAGATTGATAATAATTCCATAATCAAAATAAATTCATATCTCCATAAATACTTATCAGAATCAAATGATCTTTAGATCAATCCTACACCTCTTGATGAGTGGGATCCAATAAAAATATCAGCTGCCATAAATAAGCTGACCCACATGGAGTTTGGCCCTAGTTGCCAATTTTAACACTCCCTCTCAACTAGGGAGAACTCCATCCACTGATCCATATGTCTCACTGTACTATCTCTGCCATCAGTGCCCTACACTACTCTGCTCAACTCTGCTCAACTCTGCTACCCTTGCTCAGTTCTGTTGTCTCTACTTAGCTCTATTGACTCTGCTCTACTCTGCTCAGCTCTACTAAGCTCTTCTGTCTCTGCTCAGCTCTACTGGCTCTACTCTATTCTACTGAACCATGAAGAAGAAGAATTTATTGAGAATATCTCATACCATTCTCCACTGACCCGAAGTCAGTCTCACAGTGTGTACCATTAGTCCTAGACCAGTCTCAACCAACTTGAATTCATTGTCATAGTACGTACCACTCTCAGTAGTCCCAGACCAGTCCTCCACTAACCCAAAGTCAGTCTCAGAGTATGTACCATTGGTCCCAGACTAGTTTGAACTGACCCGAAGTCAGCGTCATAGTAGGTACAACTCCTACAACTGGTCCTAGACTAGTATCATTGATGCCAGATCAATGAAGCTCATCCTAGCATCAAGAGTATAGTAGATACAGTGATGCATCCATCGGTACTACTATGGTCCCTATCCTCATTTCCTTGCTCATTGATTAGATGAGAGGTACTTCCCATGAGTCTTAGACTGCATGGGTAGGATGCCTCGATAGCAGAACTAATCAATCATGTCCTCACAGGAGAACTTATCATCCTGCTACACAATCGCCATGGAGAACACATCATCCAGGCCTCACAGGAGAGCTAATCATCCTGCTACATAATCGTCATGGATAACACATCATCAAACCTCACAGGAGTACTAATCATCCTCCTACGTAATCGTCATGGAGAACAAATCATCCAGACCTCACAGGAGAACTAATCATCCTACTACATAGTTGCCATGGGAGAACTAATCATCCCGGCCCACATGAGAACTGATCATCCTATTCATAGCGCACCACTAGGGGAGGGTGAGTCACCCTGTGGTCATATGTTGCTCCAGTAAGTACCCCAAGCCCCCCAATGCTCCCAGAGCTCAATGCACGCAACATGGAGGACCCTTACAAGAAGGTCTCTCAACGAATCCAAGTCATTGGGGAAAGTCACAGATTTGACCTTTCCCGAGGGCTTTGACAAAATGTTTGTGACTTGTACATCAGTGTCAATTCGATGGAGCCCCCTTGCTCATTGACTTACCATATCCCAGATAAGGCAGTATCTAATGTCTATCTTCTAGAGCAATCATTAAATACAAGGTTCCTCAATAATCGAATCCCAACTCTAGTTGTCACAGAGAATCATAGTGGTATTCATCATGTGTACAAATAACTCACTTAAGAGCTTCTGCAGCCATGCAGCTTCACATGAGATCATACTTGTAGCTATGTATTCGGTCTTGGTAGTGCTTATAGCAACCGATTTCTACTTCCCGCTCATCCATGATATCGAAGCAGAATCTAAAGAGAACCAGCACTAAGAAGTGCTCTAGTGATCCTCCACACTAATGGCCCACTCAGCATTCGAATAATCATGCAGTTTCATATTTCCGACAGTGTATCTCAATCCATGAGAGATTGTGCCCTAAAGATATCTCAGAAGATTCTTGGCACCAATCCAGTGAGACTCAACCAAATGTGAGCTCACCATACTAACTGCAAAACATACGTTCAGATGGAAGTTCACCAAGAACATGAACGTGAATGAGTTTATGAAACTCAGAGGCATTTCCCAAATCTGGTCCGACATCACTACCATATAACTTTTGAAAGTTAAGATCCTCAAGGTAGTCACAGGCTTTTAGTTTATCATTCCACATTCGGAATCCAACTTCCTCTTACTTATGCAAATGAGAGGGTCTGCACCTGTCAGAAATAGGTCGTCCTCATAAGGTGTCAGTATGAGAGGTCTATCATCCACAACCTTCGGGTAATGGTTTGGATCGGTTTCACTCCTAGTGAATCTCAACTTCATCTGACAGTTATCAATCCTCTCATACTACGCCTGAGGAGTTTTTCTTCAAGCCATAGAGGGCTTTCTTCCACGTGCATATGTGAGATTCCTCATCATCAATCTCAAACCCCTCGGGTTGTTCCAAACCTATGGACATGCTACATGAGGGAATGCTCCACTTGTAATATTTTCCTTCGGTACATCTCAGACATGTACTTTCATGCTCTTTTTAAATTCAGGCATGCCTGTCACCATCTAACTCACTGACCTTCGATGCTATGTGTCAATGGACATGGTCCCCAGTGGACTTCCTGCAACTTGATACAACCCTAAACTCAAAAACATCTTTGAAAATTCTATTTTCAAACACATACCTTTCCATCGATGAGTGCCACCCTGAAACCTTTAACTTGCATTGTTGATATGGACACCAGGTTCTTCTTTCGATCAGGTACATAAGAGAGATGAGTTACCTTCATTCAATTAAGGGATAACATTCCCTGCACCCTTTCCGGAATAGGTGGCATCAGCTCCAAGTCTAATCCCACGATTGTTTCTATCTCTACCAAATTAGAGAGTGCACCCATATATCCGATGAAGTGCCTTGAAGCACTACAATCAATAAGCCAGATTCCCAAAGAATTCGAAGGAGAGGGCCAATACAAGCTAACACTTCTTTGTCTTATCAGAAACAAAATTTGATTCTTCATAACTGGGGTTCCTTTCTTTCTTTCAAGAGTCGACCATTTCCTTGATGACCTGCATTACCTGTCATTCCTTTTAACATTGAAGATGTCACTGGAATGATTGTTATCTTCATCAAGAGATGTGTCTCCGCCATTCAGATACTCCTTCGCATAATGGCCGAACTTATTGCAACCAAGGTATCTGCCTTTCCTTCCACCCATAGATCCAAACTTCCCAATGAAGTGATCTATAGGTAGGCTATCAGAAACTTCTACTATGCCATTCTGATAATATTGTCTGCTTCGACTTCACCCTTAGTGAATTTGAAGTGGGATGAGGAATCCACTAATCCTTTTGTCCTTTCCCAACTATCTTCGGTGATTGGTCTTTCACTCTTGCTTGAGCATTGTCTTCACCTCAGCTCTGATTCCATGTTAATTTTAGGTATGTTCTATGCTAGAGAAATTTATTTCAACTTTCACAGTTAGCTCATTACCTTTTCCAAATTAGAAATCACATCATCATTAAAGTAAAATGCAGATAGAACATAAATATAAATCACAGAAGACAAGCCAAGACAAGAAGACACAAGCTGTGGCACTAGCCAAGGACAAACCCCATAATGTTGAGAAACCCTTGATCAATTCTTCTTTTGTGTTCTTCAAAGTTCAGCCGAGAAAGAGAGAGAGAGATAGTACATTTTCAATAGAAGTCAACACTTTGACTTATCTAGATAAGAGCATATATCATCTCTAAGAAGATGATACATGAGATCAATTGAAGACATGCTACTTCAACTGATTCTCCAAGGTGACACCTTCACCTATCATTGTGCTGCATTTTGTCATCATGTTGCACCTCACCATGCTGTACCATGCTACACCAATCATCACTGTACTACATTATGTGCCATTGCTGCACCATGTTGCCTTCCCGACAATTCTGGTTGTTCCATGTAGTTCTGACAGTTCCGGTTGTTCTTGACAGTTCCTATAGTTTCAACAGTTCTAGTAGTTTCGGCTTTTCTGGTTTTTCCTACAGTTCCAACTTTTTTGGCTTTTTCGGCAATTCCGGCTTTTCTGGCTTTTCTAGCTTTTCCGGCTTTCTGGATCAGGGCAGTGTTATCCATTAGGATCTCTCCTCCTACTAAAACCCAAACACAAGTAGAGAGAGGAAGAGATCCCAAGTGTGTGTTGAAATGACTTGAAGTCCTCTATATTTATACTGAAACATAGATGATGAATAGGCATGTCTATTGGGCTTTTAAGCCTACTCAAGTTGCTGGTCGGCTTGATAATAATTCCATAATGAAAATAAATTCATATCTCCATAAATACTTATTGGAATTGGATGATATTTAGATCAATCCTACACCTCTCGATGAGTGGGATCTAATAAAAATATCAGCTGCCATAAATACACTGACCCACATGGAGTTTAGCCCTAGTTGCCAATTTTAACATGAGTATAGGGTTAGTTTAAAGCGCTAAACAAAAATATTAAATAACATGGTAATGGAAAATTAATTCCATCATTCTACTTGTATAACAGAGTTAGCAAATAGACATAACCTTCTGATCATACTGCAAGTAGTGATTTCAAGGACGAAAATTGAAGTTAAATTCCTACAAGAGGAATAGCACATTAATAATAAACCTCAACGGAAGAAAACTCACCTATTGGGGGAAAATGAAATACTACTCCATTTCCTTGTCAGAGCTTGCCATGGAAAAACATGGCATTACAAAGCCCCATGGATTAACATAAACCCTATGACTGAAATAGTGAGAGTCTTGTAAACGTTTAAAATAAAATTAGGAGAACTACGACAACAACATCTAGTTAAGAATCCTACCCAAACGTATCGAGAAGGGTTTGGTTGCAGAGTTCCTCCTCGATACCGTCGAATTGCAAATGAGCGGAGGGTCAGTGACTGTGCCGAGGAAGGGCTATTTTCTTAACCTCCGCAAATTCATTTAATAGCCAAAAAAAAGCCCTAGCTTTAACCTCATTGGATGAGTGACAACTTAATGAGACAGTACATCTCGAATTACTCAACCTGACTACCGTTGTTCCCCACATGGAATGGTATGTGAGAAATAATGTTTATGCATTTGAATGGTATCAAGGTATTGTTAATTACATTTAGGTATTAACCCTAATGATAGAGAGATAAGTAAGTTGCCAATGTATGTGTTACAAACAATCACTCACCCACTCCACATAAATTATATATTGGAGAAAAATAAAAGCACAATGGTGATATGACATTTTTAATAAATTAAACTATGCCAGGAGTAGTTAATGTGAAGAATATACTTGTGGTGACAACATTATATTTATATATATATATGCAAATATGGGTGGTACATGGTTTACAAGGTAAATTTTTTGTTATGGTGTATTTGAGAGTGGGGGACATTACAAGTGGTATTAGAGAAAGGTTATAATATTGTGGCCTAGGAGTTCGTTGATTTATAAAAATAATGTACCACTCAACAAACCTTTCCATGAGGAATTACTAATTAAGGAGTCGGTAATGAAAAACCATGTTATGGGTACACTGGGAGGAATTATTTTGCATAACTCAGAACACTATGTGGTAACTAAGGGGAATAGCTGATGTTTGGATTTAATTTGAGGAGAGTGTTTCCTAAGTAGCATTGAGCTTTCCCCAATCAAAGCATTGGATGGTAAATATTAGAGCTGTGCATGTTTCAAAGGTTGGAAACCTTAGAAGCCATGTTGTCGATGCTCGTGAATTAAGATTGCAAAGAGAAGTTTGTAATCACAGTTGTACTAGATATTAGAGGTTAAGATCAATGTTTCATCAAAAGAATATTGTTGTTAATCCTCTAATAGTGATTGTGGACACCTTATGTCATGATAATATCAAAGGTCTCTATGCATTTATTTCTTGTTTTGGGGAAAAAACATGTTGAGCCTAATCAACTCAATCTGTAAATGTGATTTGTTAGAATTGATTATGCTTCTCTGTTTGAATATTCAAGAGAATAACAAGTTCCCATAGATACTTTGGAATTAGAAACATTCATATTAAGCATAGATATATCAATGTAGTGTTTTTGCTACAAATGGCCACTTTAACCAATCATTGGTGAAGCTGAAACATTGATCCAAAATGGATTCAGCATAGCCTCCAAATCAAAATTCTTTAAATACAGGTGAAAGTGGAATAAGGTTGAAGAGATCATTAAAATGAAGCCAATGGTGCAAACCACATGCAAATCCAATTTCGGATAAGGAAATTAGAGCTAATCAAAGATTCATGTCAAAAGTCAATTCCTACATCAACAGGACAGGTGGAAACCCGGGAGAGAGTCATGGGTTCTTGATGATGTAAGCGTAGAAGATGATGTGGTAGTCGGTGATTGGTTCAAACCACAGGCGATGGGGATCAACAAACAACTGCGGAGATTGTCTTATCAAAGAATATTGACACATATCGCGTCGACACATGCAAGCATGTTATCTTGGAAAGTAGACGTGATAAAATTATGAAAAAGGTGCTAAACTCTTTGAGTTCCGATAGAAGGACTATAAATTTTTTATCGCGTTCCCTCAAGGAAGGAAGCGGTTTTAGACCGGGAGCAGGTGATTCCATTCAGCACTTGACAAATAGCATCCCAAAAGCCACTTTATCATGTGCCTTCAGAGAATTATCGAACGCGCTAGTTGGAGCGCAAGAGGGCGCGACAGCCATTGGATCCCTCAGGACAGATCAACAGTGAAGATTGTCTAGAGCAGTTGATGAGCGGGAAGCAATAGCCAACAGATTGTTTGTTCTCGAGATCAGCATCGGGAAAAGGCCAGATGATTGGGGTCCAGCCCGTGCCTACTGGTCCTTTCGTTTATAACATGTTTCTATTATAAATGTATTATTCCATGTTTATTAAAATTTGTAACTAAAATGTGTTATATAAACACCATAACATAGAAAAATTGACAGAGGAGTGTATTGAGAACCGTTCTAGGGTTTATGGAGGTCAAAGGGACCAGTACAGTCGAGCATATGCCATTTCGACTTGAAGATTCGAGCGAAACATAGTAGTGAGATCCATTTTTGTGTTTGAGACTTTGTTTTTTTGATATCGCACCTATAATAATCATTTGAAGACATAATAGAGAGATCAACACTTGAAGCTAGGACCAAGAGATGTAGCTAGGATGTATAGTGAACTCCTTTATCAATTTTCATTTTGCTGATGTGTTTTTATTGTGTTTTATAATTGTTTAAGTGTCTGTGTTATTCGCAATCTTTTCGATCCATTACATTAAGTAACATAGGAAACTTCGCACATAATCTATAATACCTTTATCAATATTAGATCAAGTGGTATCAGAGCTTCAGGATTTTAAGGTTTGACGCATTTGCATGGAGATTTGAATGCTTACTAGGATGAGGATCGGAGGAGGTGAAGGTGAACATGTTGAGGTGAATCCAGAGATTGGAAGAGTATTTTCACAGAGAAGGATGGCAGATGAAACTCCACTTGGGTCAAAATCCTAGTTCTTGGATGGTTTCATGATGATACATGCCATGGTGGAAGAAATGTATAACGAGTTTCAAAAGGGAAAAGGTGAAGGTACTTCATCACCTAAACTAGACAAAGGAGTAGAGGACCATTTTCTTTCTGGCCCTCAAGAAAAAGAAGATAAAGGAAAAGGAGAAAAGCCTCCTCCATCTCCTCCATCATCACCATCATCATCATCATCATTGTCTTCTTCTAATCAAACTAGTTCTTCCAACAAGAAGAAAAAGAAAGCCTCTTTGATCAAATTAGATGTAAAATTTGATTTGCCAATTTATAATGGAGAAATTAATTCTGAAAAGCATGATAATTGGATAAGGAAAATTGATGTATATTGCAAGGTGCAGAAAGTTGATTCAGAAAGGAAGAAGATCCAACTTTCTAGCCTTCGACTTGAAGGAACCGCACTTGTGTGGTGGGAAGGCAAGACACAAGCAGATCTTCAAAAGCATGGTAAAATCATTTCAACTTGGAATGAATTTGTTTCTGCCATTAAAAAGAAATTTTATCCTTTGGATTATAAGCAGCAAGCAATGATCAGTTGGAAAAAACTACGTCAATTGAAAGGTCAAAGTGCTTAGAGTTATACTCAAGAATTTCATAAGAGAGCTTTAACATTAGGCATATCATTGGACTGACCAGAGACATTGTTAAAATATATAGGTGGTCTTCATAGTTATTTGAAGCATACTATACTTACGTTTAATCCCACTAGCTTAGATAATGTATCAATTCAAACAACTCATCTAGAGGCTAGAGGTAAAAATGTAGACCCAGATTTTGGGAAATCATCCAAATCTATTGAGAACAAGAATAAAGGAAAGAAGAAACTGAAATGGAAGGAGAGGAAAACAAACACTTTGAAGAAGGATAAACCTTCATGCACTCATTGTAAGAAAGAAGGACACGAGGAGGCACACCGCTGGTCTTTGCGTCTAGAATTGAAGCCTAAGAAGTTCGGGGGTAAAGAGTGAAAGAATGTTTCTGCTATTTAGAAGGACTTGGGATCAGACTCAGGTGACGAAACAACAATTATAGCCATAGGTATAAAAGGTAAATATTCTAAAGCATCTACGAGTAATTCTTCGCATTTTTTTGATAATGAAAGTAATGAGAAGAAAAGAAATGAGTTATTTCATATTAGATTCATTTCAAAGCACACTAAAATTGATACTTTATTTGATAGTGGGTCACAAGTTAATTTTATTTCTGAATCAATTGTAAAGAAGTTGGATCTAGAAACAAAACCTCATAAAAATCCATAGCCATTAGGTTGGGTGTGTGATAAAATGAAGCTAAAAGTTACGAGACAATGTAAACTTCGGTTTGCTATTGGGTCCACATTTGTAGATGAGGTTGAGTTAGATATGGTCCCATTGGACATGTGCGGAATTGTTTTAGGAAGTCCATACTTGTATGATAGAAAAGCTATCTTCTATTGAGTAGAAAATAAGTATCAACTCACTAAGGATGGAATTGAATATATTGTAAGAGCTCATAAACTAAAATATAGCTTCACTCTCATAAATTCAAGACATATGAAAAGAATTTTAAATTGAAGTAAGAAATGTTTACTAATTATTGTAAAAGCAAAGGATCTTGATAAATCCGATGCATTCCAAGGCTATAATCCTAAACAGAAAGTAGATCTAGTTAAAGTTGTTTTCGATTATGATATTCTGTTTGAAGATCCTAAGGGGCTTCCACCCAAGTGAGGGATAGCACATGATATTTATTTACAGCAAGATTCTCCACTACCTAACATTGGAATGTACAGGTTATCAGCTCTAGAGAATGCAGAGATAAAGAAACAGGTAGAGGAGTTGCTCGATAAAGGATTTATAAGACAAAACACATCACTGTGCGGATCACAGATTGTGTTTGTGCGAAAGAAAGACGGTTCATGGAGAATGTACATTGATTTTAGAGCACTAAATAAAATAACAATCAAGAATTGTTATCCTCTTCCTCCTATTGATGATTTATTAGATCAATTAAAATATGAAGTTTACTTTTCGAAATTAGACTTGCGATGTGGCTACCACCAGATCAGAGTCGCAAAACAGCATGTATGGAAAACTGCTTTCAAGACAAAGCAAGGACTTTATGACTGGTTCGTTATGCCTTTTTGCTTAACTAATGTTCCTACTATGTTTATGCCAGTCATGAATGATGTATTTAGACCATTTATTGATGATTATGTAATAGTTTATTTAGATGATATTCTTGTTTTTAGTAAGAAATGGGATGAACATGTAAAGCATGTAAAGCAGGTTTTAGATATTTAAAAAGATAAAATATCTATGTGAAGCTGTCAAAATGTGAATTTGGCAGAACATCTTTAAACTATTTGGGTTATATTATAGGGGGTGGTGAATTGAAGATAGATCCCTCTAAGGTCAAAGTCATTGTAAATTGGCCTAAACCCAAATCTGCTATAGAAGTTAGAATTTTCTTAGGAGCAATGCAATATTGGAGAAAGTTTATTGCTAACTTTTCGTTGATTGTAGCTCCTTTACATGCTTTGACAAGTGTGAAAGAGGTGTTTTAGTGGGGAGGGAAACAACAGAAAGCCTTTGACACCTTGAAAGAAAGGAGCAGTACAATGCCAATACTAGCACTGCTAGATCTTCAACATCCATTTGAGATCGAGATAAATGCAAGCAACTATGCCATGGGGGCAGTGTTGATGCAGCACATGAAGCCTATATGCTTTCATTCTGAGACATTTACATCAGCAGTAGTTAACTATCCTACATATGATAAATAATTTTTTGCATTAGTTCAGAGTGTTAAAAAGTGGAAAAATTACATAATGGGTAAAGAAACAATCATACACATAGATCATCAACCACTTCAATATTTACACTCACAAACTAAATTGCAACAATCAAGACATTACAGGTGGATGGGTTTTCTACATCAATTTCATCTTGTTATTGTTGAGGAACGAAATGGGTATGTATTTACTATTAATCTCATCATCTTTTTCCTTGATTCTTATCTTTTCCATATCTTAATGTGCTAATATATTGAGGAACTATGTTAAGAAATGGATGAATTATTTTGCAGTTACGATTTAGCTAACTTTTACCCTTATTTATGTAGGAAAATGACAAATGGGACAATTTTTGTTCCCTAACAATGGAATAGAAAAAACCAACAAACAAAGGAAGGAATGCGTCAGTTGCCAACAAGGCTGAAGGCAAATCAGGAGGATCAATGCGAAAAAGGAAAATTGTCTAGAGTTAGCAATCAGTTGCAAATCTCTTAGGACTGGGAGATCTTGAGGGATAGCATTTATCTTTTACCCTTTCTGATTATAAAAGGAGATGATTGTAAGAAGAAAGGGGGGAATCTCTAAATTTATTGGAATTGTAATTTTAACTGCAGACTCTTGTTGTTAAGAGAACACGATTATATTGTAATGCTACTTACATTCGATGATTAATATATAATTGAAGTTTCTGTTCCCTTGCATTATCTAAAGTAGCTCAACAGTGTTCATTGGCGACTAAGGTCCCGGCCTCTGGTGGATTTAACTGCTTTCTTGTGTTATCTTTCTGATTCTCATAGAGTTTGGCTGGTTTGATGATTTTCTTGTTTTTGTGAGTTTACTTTATTTGTTGTTTATTACTTCCTTGTATTGAAGTAGTGTATGTTCTTTATGTATTTTACAGCGCTGTCAATTGATTCGAGTTATGTTTATTATAGAGTAAATTATATAGATAGTGAATCGCATTGATGTACTCAACTCTAACGAGTTTGATTATCACTATTGGACTCTTAGATTGATAGCATTGCTATTTGGATTGTTTACTAGAGATTGAGTTTGATTTAGATTAAATCAGTTAAGAAGAAATGAGTTATTGCTACTCTACTTTCAGTTGATGTTGTTTTTAATTGAGTTGCTGTAATATTTGATATCAGTAGAGAATTGAGCTTTGATATTTCCTTTAATAATTGCAATTAGAGTTTATTAGATGCATCTCTTTACTCTTGTATTAAAAGATCTATACTACAATTTAAGAAACATTACTCTCTGAATTTATAGCAGCCACATACTGTGTGCACTCTTGAAATAAGAGGACTTGCCTAGGTTGATGATTAATGTGGGGTAATTAGGAGTTTTAAAAGGCACCTTTTATCGACCAACATTTATCAAATATAAGAGGGGCATACATAATAAGGTTGTAGACATGTTATCAAAACTAATTATAAATGCATCCACTATACTTAAGCATAATTCAGTAATGCATGAAAGTTACATTGAACAATATGCTCATGATACAGATTTTAAGGATGTGTATGAAAAATTTAAGTCATGGAAAGCAGGTAGAAGAATTGGATTACTATATAAAGAACAAACTCTCATATCATTTGGGAAAATTATGCATTCCAAAAACTAAAAGAGTAAATATAATTTGAGAAGCACACACTTCTCTCATATCAGGTCATTTTGTTGTAAGTAAGACGGTTACACAATTGCAAAGGTTCTGTTACTGGCCATGAATGAATGAGATAGTTTCTAGATATGTCAAAGGATGTACTATGTGTGCTACAAGCAAGCCAAGTAATAGAAAATTAGGCTTTTATACCCCACTTCCAATTCCTTCTCGTCCTTGGGCAAGTGTTTCCATGGATTTTGTTGGGGGGTTGCCAAAGTCTAGAAAGGGTCATGATTATTTGTATGTAATTGTGTATAGGTTTAGTAAGATGTGTATTTTAATACCATGTAATAAACAGGTCACAGCTGAACAAACTTCAAAGTTGTTCTTTCAAAGTGTATGGGTTCATTTTGGGTCACCCACCTCTATTGTATTTGATTGAGATTCTTGATTTGTTGGGATATTTTGGTCAAGTCTATGGGAGTTAATGGACACAAGGTTAAAGAAGAGCACATCATTTCATCCATAAACAGATGGTCAAATAAAAGTGGTCAACAGGACAGTGATACAGTTTCTTTGAGGATATTGCAGCAAGCATACCAAACCTTAGGATGAGCGTTTGTGTTATGTACAACATGCTTACAATCGTGCAAAACATTCTTCTACTTAGAGATCTCCTTTTGAGACTTGTTTTGGTTTTATACCAAAGTCTCCCTTCGATTTTGTCTTTGGTAAAGACATAGCAGTTGATGGACACAATGATGTGGACAAAGCAACCAAGTTCGTTGAACAAATCCAGAAAATCCACCAGGCAATACAAGAATAGCTAGAAAGAAGCAAAGCAAAGTATAAGGCATGACATGACAAGCATCAACTTGAGCATAGTTTTCAAGTTGGTGATCAAGTCTGGTTGTACATCAGCAAAGAAATACTACAAGGGGAAGGTAAAAAGTTGAAACCAATTAGATATGGTCCTTTCAAAATACTTGATAAAATTGGTGAAAATGCTTTCCGCCTAGATCTACCAGCATATATGAAAATTTATTTAGTCGTTAGTGTTGAAAACTTGAGGTTGTATGAACCTTCATTCTTTGAGATCCCGAAGAGCAAGGTCAGCTGCCTTCTATTGAGGATCTATTGCCTGAGTATCTCAATGAGTTACAGGAGGACACAGTTCTTGACACAAGGATAAGAACTTCATGATGAGGGGATGTTGAGTACCTGCGAGTTGGACTCAAAGGTACAAATCCAAGTAAATCACAATGGATAGAGATTGGAAAAGTGAAGGAACTTTATCCTCACTTACTGGATAGCTAAAACCAACTTTTGGTGGACCAAAAGGTTCTAGTGGGGAGGAGTGATCCAAAATCTATTTAGCATAGCCTCCTAATCAAAAGTCTTCAAATACATGTGAAAGTGGAATAAAGTTGAATATCTCGTTAAAACGAAGCCAATGGTGCAAACCGCATGCAAATCTGAGTTCGGATAAGGAAATTAGAGCTAATCAAATATTTAGGTCAAAAGTCAATGCCTATGTTAGCAGGATAGGTGGAAACCCGGGAAAGAGTCACAGGTTCTTGATGATGTAAGTGCAGAAGATGATGTGGCAGTTAGTGATTGGTTCAGACCATAGGCGATCGGGATCAACGAGCAAGTGTGGAGATCGTCTGATCAAAGAAGATAGGCACATATTGCGTTGAAACATGCAAGCATATTATCTTGGAAAGCGTACGTGATACAATTATGAAAAAGGAGCTAAACTCTTTGAGTCCAACAAAAGGGCGGTAAATGGTTTATCATGTGCCCTCAAGGGAGGAAGCGGTTTTAGACTGGGAGCATGCGATTCCACTCAGTGCTCGACATGTGGAATACCGAAAACCACTTTATCACATGCCTTCGGAGAATGAGTGAACATGCAAGTTGGCACGAGAGAGCGCGAGACAACCATCGAATCCCTCAGGACAGATCAACAGTGTAGATTATCTGGAGCAGTTGATTGGCAGGACACAATAGGCGTCAGATTGTTTGTTCTCAAGATCAGCACCGGGAAAAGGCCGGATGGTTAGTGTCCACCCCACGCCCAAAGGTCCTTTCGTTTATAGCTTGTTTCTATTATAAATGTATCGTTCCATGGTTATTGCAATTTGTAACTAAAACGTGTTATATAAACACCATAACACAAAATTTGACAGAGAAGTGTATTAATAACCGTTCCAATGGGTTTGGAGGTTAGAGTGACTAGTACAGTCGAGTGTATGCTCATTTCAACTCGAATATGTGAGTGGAACATAGTAGGGAGATCCATTTTGTGTTTGAGACTCTGTTTTTTTAAGCTCACACCTGTAACAATCATTTGAAGACATAATAAAGAGGTCAGCACTAGAAGCTAGGACCAGGAGATGTAGCCAGGAAGTCAACTCCTTTATCAATTTTGGTTGTGCTGATGTGTTTTTATTGTGTTTTATAATTGTTTAAGTGTTTGAGTTATTCGCAATCTTTTCGATCCATTGCATTAAGTAACATAGGAAACTTCACACATAGTTTGTAATACCTTTATCAATATCAAATCAAACATTGACTAAGAAAAAATAAGTAATATATATATATATATGTATAGCAGTATTCTTTAATGCAACCTTTTTGAGATTTCAGTCATCCAAAAGGTGCATTATTCTAACAAACCACCCCTTCGCTTCTCTGTCACCTTCGTCTCCATCACCTCGCCAGAACACTCCTCAGTTACCTCTTTATTTGTCACCTCCAGCTCCTAGCATTAACTACACCTATTCACCACGCCAACTCCTAGCATTAACTTCACCATGTCACTGCACCAACTCCATTTGAATTTTCCTCCATTGCACTGCATCCCCTGCTAATCTGCTCATGCCCAGACCTTCTGTTGCATCTGCTCAAGTCAGAAGAAGTACTCTTGAAAACCAATCTTCCCCACAGTGCGAGTTTGGATGAAGGTTTATGTTCTTGTGTTAGAGCGGAATGTTTATTTCTACGCATTATGGACTATTCCATTGTTAATCTTCATGGTGCATCAAACATTCTCAATTCTTCTACTCCGGTTTTGACTGAAAAATATATGTGAAGCTATTTTTATTACAAGAATAATAACAAAGGGATTGATTAAAGAATAAAACCCCAAGCAATAGTCTTCGAAGGTTTGGCCATCAACAAGAATATTAAGAAACTCCAAAGAGAACTAGAAATCTCAAGTAGAAGAAAGACTAGAGAACTTGAGAGAACAATAATTACCATGGGTAGATCCTCGAATCAAATTCTTGTAATAGCTCAAGACTTGATCATACGAGAAAAAGGGAGCAAGCATAAGGAGTTAATGCTCGAAAGAGGCCACTAACAATCCATAGCCACACAACCACCGATCTAAGTAAGCATAACATTGCTTGGCTTTCTTGGTTACCCGTCATGCTCTTTGGAAGCCTAGAAAATCCATTTTTGGTTCTTCAATTTTATATAAGATGTCTAAAAAAATTGTAGGTTTTTTAACATTTAGAAAGATATATAAGCTAACAAAGCTCACTGTAAGCATTCAACTAAGCTCTTTAAATTCCAATCTATGGATTTAATTTTGTTTATGTATTAAAATTTTCCAAAAAAAACAAGAAAAAAGATCCAGTAATTATCACTGATACAAGCCAAAAGTCAAAAAGTAATTTAAATAGCTACAATGTTAAACTTAAATCTATAGGGTAATGAAAACAATTAGGATAAAAGGAAAGTAAGTTATAGTTGTTTAAAAGATCCAATGTTCAAAAGGATTTCTATACCAGTTTTTAATCTTTTTTTTTTACAGTTTTGGATGTTTAAAAATTTGGATAAACTCTTCTCGTTTTAGTTTAAACTATTTTTTAATCAATCTTTTTATTGTTTGGACATTTAAAAATATGGATAAACTCTTCCTTACTTTATTTTAAAGTGTCAACCACAGAAAAAAATCTTTCCTCACTTTGGTTTAAAGTGTCACCCACAGAAGTGACATGGCTATTCCATATCTTTCACCTTACGTCTCTGGTTATAATAAAATTTATGCCAACATAACTAATACTTTCTTGCTTCTCTCCTTCTATAATAAATGTATTCGAAAAGAGGTGATACTTGGTGCAGTGAAATTATACCAAAAATTTGTCCCAAATTAAATGACCTTTCTTCCCTCACTGAAATAAAATTTACTCAAATAAGGTGAACTTGCTTCTCTGGGTGTAATAAATTTTATTCCAAATAAGTGAATTTGTGATCACATCCCTGAAGAATTATTAGTTTTTAGCTTACATTTTCATCACATTCATATACAATGTGAAGGGAAGCCATTGTAGCTGAAGGCAATGGAATCTTAGCATTTCCTTCGGGCTTTGAGAAGAAGTAAAAGAAGGTGAAGAAAATCAAAAGAATGGATTAACTTATTAATTTATTAACCAATAAAAAATAAATGGTTGATTTATTCATTGCATGAATCTAGTTAATTATTCCATGAAACAATTGAACCAAAGACTTTGCATTTCCAGTTTCTTTAAACTTAACGGATTAGGTATATAACTTGTGGGTTGCAGTGAGAATATATCTAACACCGGAAAATAAGGTGAACAAAATCAGAAGAATGGCTTAACTTATTAATTTATTCAAAAATAACAAATAAATGGTTTACTGATTCATTGCATGAATCCATCTAAATTATTTTTCCATGAAACAATTGAAATAGAGACTTTGCATTTCAAGTTTCTTTAAAATTAACAGTTCAGGTGTATAACTTGTGGGTTTCATTGAGAAGATATCTGACACCAAAAATTATATCTAAACTTTGTAGCCATTTACTCATAATAGGCATCTCCTAGAAAATCACCTTAACAAGTGACAAACTCCTTTTGTTTGTTGAATTTAGACCAAAGTGGCAGCTTCTTAGGATCAATGTCCTCTACTTGATTTTGAAAAAAATAAATGAAGCACTTCGTAGCAAAGGCATAAACTAATTTTTTTTCTTGGTGTGTTCATACCCTGATTTGTTCAAATATTCACTTGCAGAACACTATCCAAGTCCAGGACGTTGAAATTAAAGTGATAGACTTATGCAGCAAGGATCCCCCTAATCACTTTGCTTTCCCCTTAGCTTGTTCTAGGCAATCCCAATGCTTAGAATCAAGGCATAGATATTGGGTTTGTTGGGTTGTTCAACAAAGAAGGACATGGGAAGAATGGAATCATAGTTAGCCTCCCCTACTTTGACAACACACTAATAAGTTCCTTCAACTAATTCTCACATGTTTTGAAGCCAAGAAACCCTTGAGCCCAAACAAGGGAAATATGGACGAAACCTTTGGACCATACCTTGAACAAGTCATTGTGAGATGTTCACATGTTTTTGGAGTGATCTTTCTTGACCAAATCGAATATCAACAATTTTAGACGTGCCTACTTGAATGCTTAATTTTTATTTCCTACTTGTTGTCGTACTTTTTGTTTGTGTTCATATTCATGTGTCTATACTAAAACGAGTTGTTAGACCTGTACATAATTTATGGGCATGTTCAAACATTTTAAGGTGACATATATGTATGCATTGTCCATGTGGAAGGTGCTGATACTATTGATATTTTATCTTAATTAAAGAAACACTTATATATAGTCATTTATCTCTTATTTTCTTGCTGATATTTCTCAATCTATCACACAATTATTGGATGCCCCATGGGTTCTTAGTGGTATGTGTACTTTCATCTTTAATACAAGTTTCCACAGCCACACAAGTTTCCCATTATGCATACCCATTGTATGAGACCATTTTTGTTGAGAGAGATGTAAGAGGAAAAGAAGATTACATATGATAATGAGAATTTAGTTTTCTCTATCACTCACGGGATGTATTCCCATGAAGAAACCAAAAATTCTAAATATGCCCTGATTCTGTTAACTTACACAGTTAGTACAGGCAAAATGAAGGTCTTCAATATGACTGTGTTTCCCTTTGATAACTAATTGCTGGCTATAAATATTACTTCAACTACCCAGAAAGGCTAGACTATCAATTGTGCCTCTAGTGGAGGCGGTCAAGGAAAATGAGATTGTGCACAAAAACTTGAAGAAGTGGAAATGATGATTGTAGATCAAAAATTTCAGGCCAACCCAGAGAATGAGGAGAAATTTTACAGTCACCATGACTTCTTTCAATAAAGGTGCTTAATGTTTTGTAAATGTTGCTTCATATTAGGAGTTTTTTTACAAAATTTATAAGACTAGTAGCTATTCAAAATCCTTTCCGAAGGATTGTTTTGCTTCTTAATTAGTAAATTCCATAGGACAATTCTCAGGTTTTTTTTGGACAGTTATAATATATGCATATCATTATCCCGACCAGTGCAAGTGCAACAACTTTCTAATGCAAAATATATATATTTTTTTTCAAAAAAAATAGGACTACAAATGAAAACCATGCACAGGAAAAGACTAATCTATTTCAAGTCCTGAGAATTTCCAAGATTATTAGGGTTACCAAACAATAGTGAACCTAAAAATAGAGTCATACTATTTCTGGAAGACAAATCAACTTCCATAACAAAGCATTGTATTGAAGGAAACTATCAAGTTGCTAGAGGAACAAGAAAAATAAATAAAAAGAAACGATTTCATATATAATATTTCAATCAGATGTCATATATCTCTTATATATAAGTGTTTCTTTAATTAAGATAAAATATCAATAGTACCAACACCTTCCACATTGAAAATGCATATATATATGTCACCTTAAAATGTTTGAACGTGCCCAAAAATTATGTACAGGTCCAACAACTCATTTTAGTATAGATACATGAATGTTATTTTAAAAAATACCATAAAAAAACTCCATTCTGAATAAATATGAGCACTAAGATTATATGTTTATATGATTCTAGTCATTTTGATATTTTGTCAAAGAGTTGGTTTACATACTGTTGTAGGTGACTGTTTGAGCTTTTATCTCCCAATAGGAAGGTAAAATGAACATATATGCCAAAGAGAGTTCAATATAACACAAATAACATAACAGCCATATGGTAGCAATATTTTTGAACATGCCAAGGTCACTTGTATGAAAGATGAAAGTACACATACCATTGATAACCCATGGGGTAACCAGCAATTGTGGGATAGATTGAGAAATATCAACAAGAAAATAAGAGATATATGACTATATATAAGTGTTGCTTTAATTAAGATAAAATATCAATACTATCATCACCTTCCACATGGAAAATGCATACATATATGTCACCTTCAAATGTTTGAATTTTCCAATAAATTTTGTACAGGTCTAACAACTCGTTTTAGTATAGGAACATGAATTTTATTTTAGAAAATACCACAGAAAAAGTCCACTCTAAAGAAATATGAGCATGCACAAAAATATCCAATAATAAAGGTATTGGTAAACTTTATTTATTTTTAAACCAAAAAAAAAAGTATTGTCAAAGAGACACATTTTCAATTCTACATATACCATATATATTAGCTACTTCCCTTCTATATAAGTAGTGCATGAGATGCAAGAGGCATTGAACTCTTTGTTGTATACAATGATTTATTGCAATTTTTCATGTGAAATTGTCATTATAAAAAAAAGTGTTGGAAATTACCCAATGAAGAAAGAGAAGGAAAGCTCAGAATCAAATCTGCCAGTACTTGATTATTGGACCATTGAAACACTATATTTACATAAAAAAGATGAAGTACATGTACACACTTGCAACTTATCACAAGTTGGACAATTTAAATCTCTTCTAACCCTAGATAGGGAAACCAAGAAAACCCTAAAGACCAACTCCTCATATATAGGAATCACACCTAACGATAGTTGGTCCCTACACCAAGAATCCTCAACAACCTAGTGTCATCAATTGCAATGACATTAATGACATGAATGTTGGTATGTGGGAGATTAAAGAAGAAGAAGAAGCTACATTTTCTCTCAAAACTTGTTTGAGAAGCCTATAAGTTGGCTAACCTTTATGTCTTTTCCTTAGCCCTGTTGGTTTATTCTATGTTCTGGTTCAATATGAAAACGTTCACACACCATATTAACAACATCAACAACAACCAATGCACAATTTAAGAGAAAACTAAGAGCATAGACATGGAAACAAACCTGGAAGATCACCAATTTGGGTGTTTCCAATAAGCCAATCATTTTCAAATGGAGGGTGATCCATTGCAGAAGTTTTAGTATTTGTATGATAACAATGCAATTTTCATCAGACCAAATAATATCATGTGAATTAATACATGCATCATAATCAAAACTATATTAGTTAGGGATCCCATTAAATGCACCCTAACTCATGTGATCAATAGAGTGACGGTGCTTCTATCTACGTGCTTCAAGTGAAGGCACAATATTAGGATGGTGCACCCATGCAAATATTCAAACACTACATTGACAACATCAACAACAACTAGTGCACACAGTTAAGAACAAAGGCATGGTAACAAACCTAGGAAATAACCAATTTGTGTGTTGTCAATGAGTCAATCATGTTTGGATGGAGCGAGATACATTGAAGAAGTTGTTGTATCTGTAACATAACAATGTAATTTTCATCAGAGAAAATAATATGATGTTAATTTATAGAGGAATAAAAATACAAACGACATCTATTAGGTGTCCCATCAAATGCACCTTGAATGATGTGATAAATAGAGGCATGGTGCTTCTGTCTATGTGGTTTAAGTGAAGGCACAATATTGAGATGGTGCACTCCTGCAAACGTTCAATGACTACATTAACAACATCAACAACAACTAGTGCACACAGTTAAGAGAAAACACAGAGCAAAAAACCTGGAAATCACAAATTTGGGTGTTTCCAATGAGCTAATCATTTTTAGATGGACGATGATGCATTGAAGAAGTTTTTTTATCTGTAAGATAACAATGCAATTTTCATCAGACCAAATAATATCATGTGAATTATTACATGCATCATAATCCAAACTATATCAATTAGGGATCCCATTGAATGCACCTTGACTCATGTGATCAATAGAGCGATGGTGCTTCTATCTACGTGCTTCTAGTGAAGGCACAATATTGGGATGGTGCACCCCTATAAACATTCGTGCAATACATTAACAACATCAATAAAAATAAGTTCACATAATTAAGAGAAAAAACATAACAACAACCTGGAAAATCACCCATTTGGGTGTTGTCAATGAGCCAATCATATTTGGATGGAGGACAATCCATTGAATAACCTGTTGTATTTGTAAGATAGCAATGTAACTTCCATAAGAGAATATAATATGATGGTAATTTATAGAGGCATTAGAATACAAACTACATCATTAGGCGTCCCATCGAATGCACCTTGACTGATGTGATAAATAGAGGGATGGTGCTTTTGTCTATGTGCTTCAAGTGAAGGCACAATATTTGGATGGTGCACCCCTGTAAACATTCAAGCACTACATTGACAACAAAAAAAACCAGTGCACATAGTTAAGAGAAAACACATAGCAACAAACCTCATAAATCACCAATTCGGGTGTTTTCAATGAGCCAATCATGTTCAAATGGACGATGATCCATTGAAGAAGTTGGTGTATCTGTAAGATAACAATGTAATTTCCATCAGAGAAAATAATATGACGGTAATTTATAGAGGCATCAAAATGCAAACTACATCATTAGGTGTCCCATCAAATGCACTTTGACTCATGTGATAAATATAACGATGATTCTTCTTTCTACGTGCTTCAAGTGAAGGTACAATATTGAGATGGTGCAACATTGCAAATGTTCAAAACTACATTAACAACATCCAAAACAACCAATGCACATAGTTAAAAGAAAACACATAACATCTCATCTCTCTATAGACATTACTTGGGACAGTAGAGGATGCATTGTTTGAGCGAGGATGACCACTCTTATTGAGGTGTTGAAATTGAAATGGTTCATCTTCAACTGCAGGGACATTCAAATCAATATCCAAGCTGGCATTTTTTTTCTTCTTTTATTTTTCTTTTTAGGACTAAGAAAACTTTTCTTCATCTTAAAAGATGACTCATAAGCACCCAACCCAAAGGTGAATTCATAATACATAATATGAATATAATTAGCATCATCCACAAAATGCTTAGCCAAATCAATCAATTGTTTTGTCTTGCACACAGTAGAAGGAGGACTATTCTGAAACAGGTCTAGATAGCCAAACAACTCCTCTCTCAACAAATTAAGTTCTTCAACATTGCCATCATCCATAATAGTTCTGTTACTATCTACATGAAGGTTTGGTGCCTCTATACTTATCTTAGGAGGGGCATTCAATGTATTAGGTGTAGTATCAAGATCCAATAAAGGTTTTGAATCCATTAAGGAGGAATGCAACCAAACTGTACCTTTATGGCATGCTTGTGAATGTTGCCATGAATAGAACATGGGAAACCACAAATGGTAAAACTTATATGATGCCATATGATAAGATATTTCTTATCAGGTTTACTTTCACTCCTCATCTAGTAAGCATGAGATATGCTCTCATGAAGCCTGCAATCACTGTCTGGAATTCTTCTAGCCTTGTCCATTGATGATTCAAGTTTCATCTCTTTCTTGTGGTTGTTCAAATAGCAATCTTTTTTCATAATTTCCTTGAATCAATAACATGGCTCAACATCTTTTAGTAGAGTATACAATAGCCAATCCATCGTATGAGAACATTTCTTTCATCTATCACATAGAAAGTTTGTCTTGAGATAACGTGGTATGACTCCACTACATTATTTGTCTCCTAATTTGCATGAGGAAAGTATTGGCAGCCTTTAACCCACATCCCTAAATGTAAAAATAGATTTAGTAAATATATCTTTTTGTTATGAAACAAAAAATGTATGAACTAAAAAAAATAGTATGCGAACTTAGGCATCTTGTCACCAACAACCCAATTCTTGTGGAAATAGTTCAAAAACTTCTCCTCGGTTGCAAATTTGGTGAAAAAACCATTTGTTTCCTTATCCACTTCATCATTAGAACAATTTTTCATGATATAACCAAGTTCATTGAACATCTCTTTTTCTTTTTCTGAAATGCTGGCCAACCAATTAACATTCTTTAGCCATGCCCTCCTTACATGACAAATACACAAGATCAGTTCACATCTAGTGATTCTTATACTATATTTAATTCTTTTTAAGATAAAAATATTTAGAATGAATGAAAATTGCAATGTCAAATAAGAATATTGATGTTATAAGCATTGATTTCAGCTAATGCATCATCAACCATAAAGGAATTGACCTTCCAATCAAGACGGAGCTAAAAACACATATGCATGAGGTGCTCCATCCATACCACTATACCTTGTGATGTATTTCGTGACATCGCCACCTGTGCGACTGGAACCCCACTTTGTTGCTCAACAAACAATGCGATTATGTACAACTAATACTTTCATATTAAAAAAAATGAAGTTAATTTTAATTCATTAATCATATTGAATCATTATAACCAAAATGATTTTATTAAATCTATCATTGCAAAAATACTCACGCCATATTTATTTGTACTGAATGTTGAGCCCATGGCTATCAAGCTATTATGGGATAACTTGACCATATTTTTGAACATCCATTTTGTTTGTATTCCATTTATAAAAGTGATCTCTCCACCATTGGGCTTCTGGTAGAAGAAGACATCATTATGGTGTTTTACATACTAGAAATTCACAATCATTTCATCTTTGCTATGCAGTTGGTAATTTTATTTTTTCAGGAAATTATAGATGTTCACAATATCTTTTCTGTGAAAGAAAAAATCCCTATCTCAAGCTATGGCATTTATGTCAACATATTTCTTAATATGAATTTTATAAATAGAGTCAATTGGCACTTGAAGAAAGTCTTGGCTTCCTCTTAGGACCATCATCACCTAAAGTGTCATGCTTTCCATGACAAGACCATCCTTTCCCATCTACATGATCATACATTTTTTATGTTATTATTGTATCATTGGGATCTTTAACCATGACCTTTTATAATAAAATGGAATTGGCAACCCCTCTTTTTGAAATTGAATGCCTTGTGTTGATTTCCCATTCTTCTCTCTTATCCGCTGGACCATATGAGCAAGTAAAACTACAAAATAAATTTTGAAATGTCAACACATATGGAAATGATAAAGTGTTGTTAATATCAACATGTAAACAAGGATTTTCTAAAATAATTATAGTTCCCATAGTAAGGAATAATGAGGACTTGAGCTTGGAGTTTTGATTTTTAGATGTTGGAAGGAACATGGAGCATCTAGATTCGATTCCTCTCCTTGAATAAAATCATTAATTCTTAGTTTAGGAATTTTTCCAACCTGATCAATATTCTTGTTCGTGTTGTATACTTTAGACCAAACTAAATCTATACTAGAAAATATGATTTTTTTCTTTAGGGTCTTTCACCTCAAAGCCCATAATAGTCTTACATTTCTTTTCCATGTTGTCTCAATGTATGCAAAAAATGTAGAAACATATTAGGAATTTGAATATAAAAGCTGAAGTTTTAAAAGAGAATAAATAGTTTCATTTACAAGTATACTATTGTGGTGGGTCCCCTTCATTGACAGATATGGAAGAAAGAAGGTGAAATGTCAAAAGAAAATATTCTACACTATTTATTGAGCAATAACCCCACATTATTCTAGTTTGGAGTACAAAAACATCATTGACAAAGCTCACCACCTCATGGAAATAATGTTGTGAATGTTGTAAAAAGTTTACAATGTAACTATGGGCCTCATGCTGTAATATGATGTTTTTTTGGTTTGTTAACGGTGGCACTTGTTACATAAGTCATTATGAGAGTTAATGTTACATTGTCACATTATTATGAGAGTAATGTTGAAATATGATATTTTATTAGTTTGTTAATAGTGACATTTGTTGATTCTCAAATATATTAAAGATGTATAATGGGTCAAGGAATGATAATTACACAATGATGAGAGAGTACTGAAAGATAAGATGAACTGAACTTGAAAAGGGAGTCAAAAGAGACAAAGAAATTCCTTATGAATACATTATTTACAAGCAGGGGAATTCTAAAATACATGAGACACTAGGATTCAGTCCTCTACCCTCAAGAAGAGTATGATGGTGGTTTCAAAGTTTATTAGATGCTCACCTTTTCTTAGTGGAGCCATCGAGGTCAATCCTTGGAATATTGATTCAGCCATTGTGATGCTTGAACCTGAGAAGTAATTAAGACACAAAAAACACTATTGATATGTTAGCACTCATGATGTGGGGTATTGGACACATAGTTTTTTGCAAGATTTGGAGAGAGTTTGCAGGGATCACGGTTGGAGGAGATGTTGGGGCATTGAATTTGCATCAAGTTTCAAGGCATTCATGGTTGATCCAAACTTCAGGAATCTTTCAACAAAGCATATTGTCTCTGCATATAAAAGGACAAGACCATGAGCAGGGTGATTGTATTGGATTATGATGGTACTATGATGCCATGAATTTCTATTAACAAAACACCGATCCCAGAGGCACTTTCTATTTTGAAGATTCTTTGTAACAATCTAAATAAATTTGTATTTCTTGTATTTCTTTGTATTAAATCCATAATGTCCATAAAATTATCAGTGAAAATAATCATTCATCCCATAATGTCCTTGGGAGATCCTACAATTCTTGCACCAACTAATAATCTACTTTCAAAGCTTTCTCAAATGACCTCATAATCTCTTCACCAATGCATCAATAATTGGTAGCTCCTCTAATTCTATGCACTGGTTGTGTTCAACATTTGATGTTTTGAAACACCAGAAAGCCCTCTTACTCTCGTCAATGTGACACTAGTCTCCAATTTTAGGATTATTATATTTGTTAATGCTCCAAGCTAATGATTTAACATGTTATTATATTCTTTTGCAAATATCAGGTGGAACTAAGATGCCGATCGGAAACTTGTGTGGCTGTGGCAAACTTCGATTGGAAACGAATTGCATATCCTGTTATGAAATGGTATAATGAAATTAGAGATGGATCTGCAATAGAAACGAAGGTGAGTGCTTTAGTTTTCCATTATTAGGATGTTGACCCAGTCTGCATTTGGCTAGCTTTTGCACTAGCACCTCCCTGATTTGAATTGCCTAGTTCGAACTTCCTGGGTCTCCCAAGGCTGGGGGTGGGTTAGCAACTGCTTGGTTCAAATTCCTAGCTTAGGCTCCTATTGATGCCTCGAAAATCGCTGCAACAACATCGGGGATAACCACCTGGTCTGGACCTTAGTACAGCTCCTTTTCTGTTTGGAATAGTGGCTCCGACTGGGGATAATGGGACCAGTTTCCCAAAAAGTAGATAAACGGGATGAATGGATGATTTATAAAACTAAGCTAGCGATGGGTGAATAACTAAATCTATTAACAAGAATAAAAAAGAACTATAACCTATCTCGGGAATCTATTGAGCTTTAGAGTGTAGCGTTTGATGGTCTATGTCTAAAGACAGGCATATAGATGACTCCATTTATCAGACATAGATGTTAACTTATTCAAGATTGCTGTGCATAAATAGTTAAGCAGAGCGATTAAAGCGATATTACCACACTCTATCATTTATATTATTGACATATACATGATTTAAAGAAAAGGCACATCATAAAACATCCAATAGTGGAATGAATAAAGATCTGTTGTTACAGCGCATGCATATAATCAACAATAGCAAGGATAATCAAATAACAATTCACATAACAGGAATGAATTCAGACATAGATAGAAATACCATATGAGCTGCTTTGACACTCCCGATATCAATCGCTACTTGTAATTCTTCGTTCAACACAGAAACATTCTCAACAACGACAATAGTGCACAATTGCATAAAAGCCTCCTTGCTGAATTAAGAATAACTGGTCCAGTTTCATAAAAGAATATTGACTGAAGCACAATAGTGCAAACTTCAGTCTATTAAGTCTGATACAAAACTTTACGACCCTTTCCAAAACAACGAAAGGGTCTATAAATACTAAACTAATTTAAATATCTAATAAACAGAAATCCTACTTAATTGGTATCAATAACTTTTGATCCTATTTTTGCCATGCGATCTGGCAAGCGGGAGCATGATTCATCAAGTCGGTTGCTTTCCTTTGAATCTGAGCTGACTTATCGCAAGCATTGGCTCTACTTCAGGAGGTTTGTTGAGGCGTGAACTGAGCTGTGCAGCATAGGTGGCATCCTGAATATCGGGAATTATACACCCGATTGCATCTGTTAAACACTTAAGGGCAGCTCGCTGTGTGTGCGGCTTAATCAGGAAAAGCCAATATGTATCCATAGTTAAAGTATTAATCCCAGCGATTAATCTCCCTTTCTCCTCTAAATCAGGATAGCATGTTTGTTCCAATGTATTTGTTGTTGTCATCTTTCCTGGTGTACATTGGGAAATCATATTTGCTAAGTAGAGAGTGTTGTTAACTAGATCAACCAGATTGCTAGAAGTTGATTTACACCTTGAAGCTGCCCTTTCTGCTTTCATCACCTGAGTGTGCCATTCTGTGAAAAGTATATCTTTATATGTTTCTAAAATCTTGGGCAAATTTGCTTCTCTCCCTTGATCAGAATCTTGCCAATCAAGATATCCAGTTATGATCTCTTCAGCCTGGTCTAACTCATTTCTGGCCTTCTCTACCTGCTGATTTATGGATGTAGTTAATTCACACAATGGCTCTGCCTCAGTGAGTTGTTGACACAGGAGCCTAATCTGGGATATCAATGCACTGTTGATTAGTGATGCCTCCTTTCTGAATTCTGCCACTTGTGAAGTGCCCTTTGCTTTTTCGAGCTGCGATGACAATTGAGCAATTTGCTCATCCTTTGTTTTCATCATTTGCTCATTCGCAGCTCTTAATTGTGCCAATGCCTCCGACAATTCCTTTTGTTTTTGGATCGCATTTTGGTCGATCCTTTGCCTTTCTTCTTGCAATTGCTGGGTTAATTGATCATTCATTTGCTGTTGTGCCAACAATTTCTCCTCTGCTTGCTCTGCCTTCTGCTTTGATTCAGCCAACTCTGCCTGTAATGCGAAAATTTCTTGGTCCTTAGTCTTCAGTAAAAGACTTACCTCCGATGCCTTGTTGATTGTTGCCGCCGAATAGGCTCCAGCATACTGTGACAATTTTGTTAGGTCATCGGAGGGGTCGAATTCCTCCTTCCAAACCATGCTGCCCGTTACAGTTTGTTCTGGAAAAAGGGGAGGTTGATCAATCTTCCTCCTTTTCCTTTGTCTTTTTACCACTGCCTTATGCCTCGGGCTGTAGAAAACATCCAGGGGAGGAATATCTTCTACCTGGAGAATGATTTGGTCGGAGGGGTCTTTTGGTATTACCTCAATATCTTTAGAAATGGGTGGGCCGCTGGTTCCACTTAGAACCTGAGGTGAAGTGATGTCCTGTGTATCATTTGTCTTGGAAGTGTCCCCATCTTTCGAACATTCCAATCCACTGATGATGGAATGAAACTGTTGCCATTCCTGGAGTAGTTTGGCATCTATGATAGTGTCCACATTGACATCGGTGGTGGTCTGTTTCTCCTTTTCGGCTTGGGACTCCTTCCGCATTTTTTCCTGCTCTCTTTTCTGCTGTTCCTCTTGTTCTTTCTTTTGTTGTTCCTCTTGTTCTTTCCTCTGTTGTTCCTCTTTTTCTTTTCTCTGCCTTTCCTCCTGTTCCTTTTTATGATCCTTTGTCACAACCGGAGGTTCCTTTGACTGTTGCCGACCAGGCTCGCTTGATGATGTCACCGGGGTTGTTGCTAGAAAATCTAGAGGTAGAGTTTGCAACCTCTATTCTCTAAGCTTATTAAAATCAGTCAGCCCTTCATCATTATATTTCATTCGAGCGAGTTCTTTAGCCTGACCTATTGTTTCGGTTGAAACGAATAGGTCGTCAAACATATCTTCTTTGTGCTCAAATTTTGTCAATTTGGCCTGTTCTAGTGCATTGTAGGCAACTTTCTTTGGATCATATGGCCTATTTGGGATAGTCGCCAGAGTTAAGGATTGAATCTTTGTGGCTTCCTTTTCTGCATGTTTGAGATCATGCAGAGTATAGACACCACACCTCAAGGGAAAAGAGGGCCAGCCCCTCTTCTTTTCTTTCTTGAGAGTCTGTGTAACACTCTCAGCCGTAATCTGATAAGCAATTTCTCTTGCTAGCAGTTTATCTGGTATATACAGAGGGAGAACATGTGGGTTGGCTTGGCTGCCGAAAACTCTTATGTAGGTAAATCTCTCCTCTCCAAACCAACTCGCTACCGCTGTTATATCAAACGAAGCTTGATAGGAAATCTTGGGAATGGGTTTATCAAAAATAGAATAATGAATAGGCACCATAAAGCCATTGCAGATTTGGTACAAATGTTGTTTATAAGAAGATTTGCACAATTTCTGGTGATATATATGAATGGGCGAGGGGTCTCGTGCAGTCCACCTCCAGCTGAGTACGGGGAATTCAGAGTTAAAACAGAGGGTGTCTAAAATATAGGCGCTGTAGTAGAATGGGGGAATTTTCCTTTCAAAGATGACAGTCTGATTTCTAAAATCACGCACAGCTTGTGCTAATTTGTCAGAAAGGATGGTGGCCCAATCCATAATTATACTGTTTACTGCTGCCTCCATTAGAGGAACCATTTCTATGGTAAAATTAGCAGAGTCATGCAATCCCCATAATCTACACATCATTATTCCTGCATAGCAATAAGGAGAAGCCAAAGAATCAACCGAGTACTTACCCGAAGATTCGTGTTTGTGTTTGGCTGGATTTTATCTCCAATCCCGGATGGGTTCGGATTCAACTTCATTTTTGCTTGCAAACTTCTCCAAGAACGCTTTATTATATATCTTCTCCGGCTCGGGCAAATGATACATTTGCCTTAGATCATCTGCCCTGAACGATCCGAAGATTCTTCCATCTCTAGTGCTGAAAGTTCTATCCAAGATTGGGATTTCTTGAATCGCCCACCGCACTACGTCTGTATATGGGAGAATTTGCTCCCTGGCCGCTATTCTGTGAAGGAAAGAATCGGCTAAATCCTTGAGAGTACTCTCAGACTTCCGAAGTAAATCCACACTAGCTTCTGTTACTGTTTTTTCTAGTCCTTCGTCTTCAATTAGATTGTAAGTGCCTTGCCACGTAACTCTGGTGAGACCCGTGCATGTAGTATCAGATATTAAGCCCTTTTTCTTGTCCACGGCAGCTTACCCTGCAGCTGGTGTAGCGGAAGCACCTGCGGTCTTCTTAGATTTCTTCCCCATCTTATTTGAGCTTCCTTCTATGGATGAATTCTGCACAGTGGTGCAAATATACGTAATATAGAGAAATAGCAATGAAAACTTGCAAGTGATGAGAAAACATGGACAGATGCGTAATAAGGGATTAGCCTTTAAAATGGGCACAGACACAATCTATGGGAATATTTTAGGACTTATGATCACATTAATTGGCCGTTTGAGACCTGTCATCCCTTAAATGCCCATTATATCGTTAATAGGCCGAATGATTCATTTAAGCGTGCAGTGGGCATTTTGGTGGTTGAGCGCAGGTGAATGATTGGTTAACCGATCAAGCTTTAAATATGAATGAACCATGATATCCCATCACTTAACGACTTTTTATTGAAATCTGTGCTTTATCGCAATCGGGCATCGGGACAACCTTAAACCTTCTTGTATTGACACTATTCACAACCTCCGATCGCCGATAGCGATATCGCATCGCGTCAGGGGTATGACCTGAGCGCCATTTTTTATTGTGAATTGGATATTTCCGATCCCCGATTGCGATATCGCATCGCATCGGGGTGGAGAGCTTTGGGTGCATCAAGAATGTTTTATAGAATATCGCCGAACGCCGATCGCCGATAGAATATCGCATCGGAACTAATGGCATGTGGGTGCTTTAAAACCTGCATAAAGTATCGCCGAGTGCCGATTGCGATATCACATCGACAAAGATTAATGTGCCGCTTATTTCTATTCCTTATGTCATTGCGATATGCGATCTCGCGATCGCTTTATCGCAAAGATTGTTTAATTTGATCGAATGGGTTTTTTCAAAAGGTTTTTATATAATGTTTTCATTTGGTTTTCGAACCTTCTTGAACAATACAATATTGATACCAATTAAACTCTAAAGGGACCCATTTCATATAATAATTTTGTAAATAGACATGATATGAAATGGGGGGTTGTTGTAGGGCACAACAGCTCCCAAACCGGTTTGACAAAGATTATATCCATCCATGATGATATATATGATATCTATGAATATAGGTAAGAGTACAAGAAAATGAATGAAACTATTTCCAATGATTTGCTAAGGATGTCTGTAGAAATTTTCATGGAGGGCATATTAGTTTGTCAGGACATGATGAGGAAACATGTTCTCAAGTTGCAAGTGCTATGTTTGATACAGAGATGAATATCAAAGAATGAGCTAACTCAAATCAAGAAAGTAAGAATTTTGTTATAGAAGTGTCAACACATCAGGGTGCACGAAACATACCCTATTTTCAAGAATATTTTGGAGAAAATAGACAATTTAAGAGTACAATGCAAAGTCACATTCCTTCTGTTCCATGGAAAGAAGGTTATTTTCGGACAATAATGTCATTTCTCCTCTGCGAGAATTCTGTTAATGATGAGGAATTATTTGAAAATCAAACATTTGAAAAAGTAGTTAACAAGTTCCAACAAGGAATTGAATAAAAGGGAATGAAAGGTTCTAAAATTATAGAGGAAGAAATTGATAAGGAAGGTGAATCTATGTAGATATTTTATCATCAACGAAGCCCAGAGCAAGAGAAATTGGAGAGATCCACATCCATTCAAATTTTAGAGAATATTTTGAATGTTTCATAGGAAAGTTTTGACGTGTGGAGGATCATGAACTCAATAGGATCCCAAACCAAGAGGATGGACATGGAAACTTCACTTTCATTGGGGCCATATTTTAATGCTCCTGCTAGAATGGAAATACGACCCTCAGGTTTGAATTTAGTATAACTTAAACGCTTTAACCATACTTTTGAGTCTTTTGACATTTGGCCTTCATTCATGTAGTTATAACTTTAAGTTTCTGGTATGAATAGAATTGGAGTTTGAAAGTCACCTCTGCTTACAGCCTAAATTTTCCATATTTGAGTTTTGATAAATTAATAATGTGATCCTTGAATGGTTTATTTGAAGACAAAATTCAAACTTAAAGTATAAATTTTGTTAAGAAATAAACTAATCCTAAGTTAATAAGGAATCCCATTGCGTAGGAGCATTGATAAAAATGTCATTCGTGCAAAATATTGTAAATAGAAAACAAGAATGGTAGGAAATGATCAAAATTAGCATTTTAATTGAAAACATAATATGTGGTAACTATGGTTACAACATGGATAAAAAAACTTCCGGATGGAGCGCGCAGGCGATTTTTCTCCAGCCCTAGGGTTTCAAGTTAAGATAGCTGCCGCCGCTTGCTGGTTCGCGCCGCACTGGAGGTGCGGCCATGGTTCTAAGCGAAGGGAGGTTTATGTGGATCTACCCTGTGATGGAGTCGAAGTTTGCTTGGTCTGCAAAACTGTCCCGCCAGACAGTGACGCGTTGTTCTGCAATGGCGGCGTTAGCTCCTGGCACATGCAGTGCCTGAACCCTCCTTCGATGGCTCCCCCTACCGGAGATTGGTTCCGTCCCGACTGTCCTCTCCCATTTCAGGACAACCATTCTCAATCTGTCGCTGTTAACAAGTTTTCCAGCGTGCCTGATGGTGATTTGATAAGCCAGATCAGGGCGATCCAGGCGAATTTGAATCTTAGCAAGGATGAGAAGGCAAGGAAGAGGCACGAGCTCCTTGCCAGAGGATACTCTAAGCAGCAAGGAAGCGGCGGCGAGGTCGAAGGCTCCAATCGAGAGGCCACACCGAAAAAGGAGCTGGAGATGTTCGACGAAAGCTTGAATTGCGCTTTTAGCATGCTGCTACCCAAGCGACCCGTTACGATAGGGCAAGATCCTGAAGGTCTACTCCCCCGGATGGGAAATAGCTACGGAAGCTCAGGAAGCCCTGACATTGCCTCATTTCAGATCCAGATCAAGCTTATATCTGGCAAAACCCTGCTACAATGGGTGAGAGCATCGGATCTAGTGCAAGACCTCAAGCAGGCTCTGGAAATCAAGGTGGGGATTCCCTCTGCAGCACATCGACTTCTCCACGAAGGTAAACAACTCGAGGATCTCTACCCCCTGTCTTTTTACAGCATTCAAAGAAATTCCTCCATTGCTCTCACCCTTCGTCTAAGAGGGGGCACTGCAGGACAATCATCCTCAGCTAAGGCGTTTTCTTACAAGGATGCTGTCCATGCTAAGATGCCTAAGAGAACAGCTCCACCTGCTCAAGCTCCCAAGCCTTTCCTGGTGGATAAACTGGAGGAAACCCCCTCCATAGAAATAAAACATCCATCGCTGGATGAGAAAACCCAGCATTTTGCGGAACATGGCATTATCTGCAGGTTTAATGGGCTATGGCCACGCGCAGCAGACCTCTACCAATGGATCCAATCTAACTGGACCAACAACTGCAAGGTTCTGCTATGCTCAAAGGGATTTTTCATCGTAGTGTTTGCCTTCGATGAGGACTATCAAAAAGCCTTAACTGGTGGCCCATGGTTCTGGGGTGCAGCTGGCTTATTCCTCACTCCTTGGTTCCCAGAGTTCGATCCCTCTACAGCAGTTATCACCAAACTTCCCATCTGGGTCAGACTTCCAAACCTCCCAGCGAATCTATGGCATTTTGTGGTATTCCAAGGGATTGGCAACTCTCTAGGCCGCCTTTTAGACACAGACGTCTCTAGAGGGGAAAAGGGCTTATACACTTTTGCCAGGATCTGTGCAGAAATAGACATAAGCAAAGGTCTCCCGGACTAGATCAATCTCAAAATAGGAGATTTCCATTGGACTCAGACTTTGGATTACGAGAACACAGCCTTCCGCTGCCGCAACTGCCATCTTACAGGCCACCTTCAGAGCTCTTGTCCCATGATGCCAGCCCAAAAGAAGAAAGCCAATACTAAGCAAAAATCCAAAAGCTGGAAGCCTCATGATCCTCCTCCCATGGACGATCTTGACTTCAGCTCCGATGAAGGGGAAGAGAACAAGGAAGGTGAGGCAGCAGCGTCGAAACCGGATCCGTCCTCGGCAGGTCCTATGGTTTCATCTGTCATACCAGCCTCTCAGAAAAGGAACCATGAATCCTCCTTCTCGGACTCAGACAAGGAGACCTCTCCGTCAGCTCATCTCAGTTTGCAAATCACGCCAGCTCAGCAAAATCCTCCTGAGTGGGTCAAAGTTGGAAAAAAAAAAAGGGAAAAAATGCAGAATAGTGGATTCCACACATGTTGGGTAGAATCCTCTGTTCTGATCCTGCTCCTCTGTTCCTCTTGTTTCTTCTTGTTCAGCATTGTTCTCTACTCTTTCTCTCTTAGGAGCCGAGGTGGACAACCAATCCTTTCCGGCTACCTTTGTTCTTGCTTCTCTTGTTTGTAACCTCGCATTGTACCATGCGTTTTCTTAATAGAATTAGTTTTTACTGAGAAAAAAAAAACTATGGTTACAACATATTTATATATGTTAATTATCTATTTATAATTAAAAATAAAATACATTTAAAATATTTGAGATTTTTTATTGATTGCATTACATCTATTTACTAAATTAACAATATAAGTATCATTTTATTCCTAATTGTTTGACAGTTTGTTGTCAAGGAAAAATGTTTTTCCAATTCTCTCATTGAGAAATACTCCACCAAATATATAGCCAAAATCTTGAAAAATGTCTAATTGAACTTCAATTTTATCAATTTATTCAAAATAGTTTGTTGTCAATAAAAAAATTGAATTTCCAATTGTTTCACTCATAAATACATAGCCAAATGTATATAGAAATGTTGAAGATGTTTCATATTGAACTTCAATGTTAGTTACCCATGGCTTCCCTCATTCATTTAAATTATTAATGGCTCTACTTTATTAACTTATATAATGGTTGTATTTTATTGCTAAAATTAAATACACCTTTTTGGAACAATGTATCCTAAGATTAGTTGAGATTCAAAATAGCAGATTGTATTCTTGAAACAATAAGAACTATGAGGAAGGATAACTATAACAATCTGTTTGTATTCTGATCATTGATATGAACAGAGAATACGAATCATAGAGGAGAGTGTGAAACTCCATTAAGAGGTATATCATTTTACATAAATAGAACGTGAGTAGCTTAACAGGTCATCACTGGATACGTAATGCTAACTTATTATTCATATTGAACAACTAAAGGAAGGATATATCTAACATGTAGGAAATAACGATGCAGAGGAGTCTCTCTTTATTTAATCATTGGAAAATCAGGATCCTCAGTCTTCTGAATCAATAACTACTCATGCTTTTAATTTCAAATTACGTCAATCACCCATGAAAGACTATGAGGATTCTGATACCTCATTGCAGATGGGGTATGCTATTACACATGTATCAAATCGTTGTGCTTTTATTTGTTTTGAATTTATTGGGTAGTAGGAATTGGGTGACATAATGTTCTTTATTTCACTTTATCTTTTCACCTTAAATTTTGAGACTCTTGCAACCATGGAAAATTTTAGGGGCAAATTTTTGCCCTTGGGTTAAATTAAGGGGTTTTATATTTTTATTGGTCGAATATTTGTATAATAGTACATTGTTAGAAATTGCCTCAAATTTATTTTATAAAAAAATTAGGTATGGAGGTTAGCCCACCTTATTTTAAGGGAGAGGGTTAAAAAGGTAAATTTAGCCCTTGAAATTAGGAGTTTACAATCTTCCATTCACCGTAATTTTCAAGAAAATGTATTTATGATAATTATAAATAAAAATATAAATACAGTGGAGGTGTGGCGAATAAACAAAAATACAAATAAACTAGAGATATGTTAAATAAATAAAACCTCTTTTTCTATGTAGTCCATAACTCTCTTTCTATTTAAGAAGGCTCAAAAACGAGGTTTCATTTAAGTGAATCCTATGGGCCAAATACTATATTTATAAAAGAGGTATGGTAAATTAATAAAAATATAAATAAATGAGAGGTATGGTAAATAAATAAAACATTTTTTTATATTTACTCCTTATGTCACCTTATATTTATAAACACGCAAATGTGTAAATAAATCAAATATACATAAAGTGGAGGTATGGTAAATAAATAAAACCTCTTTTTATACTTCAAAGTTATGGTAAATAAATAAAAATATAAATAAACTATAGGTACGATAAATAAATAAAACCTCTTTCTATATTTAGTCCATAACCCTCTTTCTATTTAAGAAGGCTCAAAAAAGAGGTTTTATTTAATTGAATCCTATGGGCCAAATACTATATTTATGAAAAAGGTATGGTAAATTAATAAAAATATAAATAAACTAAAGGTATGGTAAATAAATAAAACGTTTTTTATATTTACTCCATAAGCCACCTTATATTTACGAGCACTCAAAAAATGTGTTATATTTTTGTGAAGCCTATGGGCCAAATTATTATTAATATCATGAAAAAAACATTATTAACCCTAATATTACTATTAACAAAAATAAAGATGGCACATGGTATTGACCCATGGTATTCACATGGAATGCAGCCTATTTAAATGGGGGAATTAAACTAGCATAGATCTATCTTTACTATGGATCAAATATCGTGATATGCAAACTCATATAGAGTGAAAAAATATTTGATCCCTCTGGGGGCTTGGTAGATCAAGAGTAAAAATGGATCTTGTAATTTATTGTCACTTAAACATTTTAACTTGGTTAAAATAAAAAAATAAAATAAAAATCATCTATTAATTTTATTAATTTTTATAAATTACTAATAGTAGTTTTTAAGATCCAGGTTTATGATAACCCATGGCATTGACCCATCGTAATACCATGGTATTCATGTGAGCATAGACTATTTAAAGTGGAAATTCTATCATCTTAGATCCATCTTAATTCCAGATCTACCAAGCGCTGGGAGGGATAAATAGGTTTCATCCCTCTAAGAGTGGTAGATGTGGAGTTAATATGGATATATGTTGGTTTTTATGATAATGAAGATATTAAATAGACTTAGGAAATTATGTTTTTAAGGTGAATGGTTAAAGCCACATTTAGTCACTTCACAAAATTTAGTAAAAAATACCGATATCTCCATTAATATTGGTTTTTCTGATTTAGCAAAAAAAATTCAAAAAAATGAAATTTTAACTCTTTCCGCATCACCCTCATAGAAGAGAGCTAGTCACCGCCTAGATTTCCCACCATTTTTCAAACATTCTCAATATGATATCTTAATGAAAAAGTTAAGATACTGATCTTGGATTAGTTGTTTGAAAAATATGCTGGTTTGTACAACCTTTCATCTTCTCTGCAATTCTTAGTTTGTCATAATGATTTGTAGGGGTTGGGTCACTACACCATATTGTCCTAAAAGGCAGAGATTGTCTACCAAAAGGGAAATTAATCCACATGTTACAATGTTATTAAAAATGGTATGAAGGTAGTGAATTATGCTAATAAGAAATTTATATTGGGAGAGATGTAATTAAATTTTATTATTTACTTGAAGATTTCTAATTAAAATAATAATAAATCTATATTTATATACTGATTGGAAGGCTTCTGACAACGGTCACTTCTTTCCATTAGATCCCCTTCAAGCCTTTGGGATACCTACTACTTCATTATATTATATAGTTGGGGCTTGCTACTTGGCGTGTTGGGGTAAACAAACTTGATGTGTTTTTTTTTTTTTATCTCACAATTGGAGTCTATGGAATAAGAAATAAATTTGATAGCTTGGCAAAAGTGGTAGCTTAACAATAGTGGTAGAAAAAACATTAATCTCTCTTACCATGACAAACATGGCCACTAAAACTTGCAACATTGTTTGTAGCAAGTGAAAATTATGTTTCTTTTTTCCAAACATGTATGTTAGTATATTATAGTTTAATGTATATGTTTTATTATTATCATTTATGGTTTCATACTTTAACAAAACATTCGCCAAGACTTCACAATGTTTTATTATTGAGTGAAAGATTTTCCAAGATCTTATAAGATTTTATAATTCAATGAAAGATTCGCCATGACTTTACAAGATAATATAATTTGGTGAGAGATTGGCCAATATATATATATATATATATATATATATATATATATATATACATATTATATTAGTGATAAAATCGCCTCCCATTTTTCCTATGTATCATGGGGATTCGCCCATTTATTAAACATATAAATTTACGGTGGTTCTTAAAATTTTCCCTTCTTGCAACGTCATCTTCCGTGATCATATTTCAAAAGGTGATTCATATTTCTATTTTAACAATTTTATGATATCTTGCTCCTTACCCTGTCAAAGCAAAACTTGATCCGAGGAAAATTAAGCTTCAAAACTGTGCTCGGCTAAAATTCCAAACAAGTACATATACATAAAATTGTTAGAAAAACAATATTTTGAATCATCATTCAAATATCTTATGTTTTCAAGTAAATATCTTATTTAACCAGATGATAAGATAAAAGGGACTAATCATACATGGGGAGCTTAATAATGTTACTAATAAAATGTTTGGAAGTGAGTTCTTGTGAGTTCTATTTTGATTTTCACTCCATCATTGTGGATGATCTCTTTAAGATATTTCCGAGAGCCTTAGAGATTGGGTTCATGGGGGAGCGAGCTAATGTTGGACATAATAAATTGATAAATTGAGTACCAGAGATTCAACGGATGGAGCGAAGTAGTTCTTCTGACTTGAGTGGATGCAGTGTAGTAACTCTTCTGACTTAAGCAGATGCAGTGGAACCCAACGGCGAAGTAATTCTTCTTTCTTGAGTGGATGCAATGGAAAGTCTGGGCATGGGCAGAGTAGCAGGGGATGCAACACAATAGAGAAAAATTCAAATTGAGTTGGTGCAGTGACCAGGTGAAGTTAATGATGGGAGTTGGAGGTGATGGAGATAGAGGGAACAGAGGAATGTTCTGGTGAGGTGGAAAAGACAGAGGTGACAGAGAAGCAGAGGGGTGGATGGCTGGAATAATGCATTTTTTGGATGACCGAAACCTCCAAAAATTTGCATTATAGACGACTGCTATATATATATATATATATATATATGTATATGTATATGTATATGTATATGTATATGTATATGTATATATATATATATATATATATATATATATATATATATATATATATATATATATATATATATATATATATATATATATATCTCTTAACCAAACATAAGAGAAAGAAGAATAAAGAAACTCCATGTTGGAGTGTAATGTCGAAATACAAGTCAATGAAGAGGATATGATTATTAAATGGATCATGGACTAACAAGTAAATTATACAAGAATGTAATAAAGACTATGAATATATATATATATATATATATATGATATTCATATTAATATCTCCTTTTGGTGCTTCCACGATACTGCAATGATTTAATGATTAGTCATTCCTAAAGTTTGCTCAAAACAATTATTGTAACTAGAAAGGAATCATAGTTATGTGTTATCCCCATAAATTTTTGGTTATCTAGTGGACTCTCAATCGTGATTTCCATGTGAGAAAAACTATATATATGTAATACTAAGATGGATACATCTCATATCCAAATTATTTCCTTAGAAAGTTAGTGAATACAATAAAAGGGAACCCATGTATAGTAGAAGATGGATGGTTATTTCATCAGTCCTTATGATCATATTGATGTTGGACCTTAGATTAAGAAAGGTTATTAATCAAAACCAAGGTATCGACATTCTAAATTCTCTCTAGATTTTACATGATTACACCTCTTTGGGTGAAGGAGGGAGCAAGGATGCTACTTAAGTTTGAAGCTAGTTGTAATTTCCCATTTGAGAAACCAAGATTGGTTGTAAATTGGAAAAGGAAAGGAATGTGTTGAAAACGCTGTAACACCTAGGAAAAGGATTCATAAATTTGTATAACTGACAAAAACATCTCAACATACTTAATGATAACTATGTCTAAATATTGAATGAAGATATTAAAAACTTAGAATATACATGTATGAATAGTGGCGATAATAGGAAATGTTTTCATCAAACTAAGAAAATGATATGGCCAACATCGATAATGGTGGCAATGAAAGACAAAACTTATAACACAAGCATGAGTAATTCTGATACAAAAATCGTTATCTAGCACAAATTCCTGACTTAATGAACTTCATTATTGAAAGATTCCCTTCATGAGCATCGCAGTGTCACAAAAATGTGGGTTATAATAACAAAATGATTGACAAAAATTATAGCATGGAGCATTGAAAAAGTTAAGTAATTGAGAGAAACATTTGTTAAAGAAATCAATGAAATAAAAGTAAAATGTGATTAAGTTTCATAATCATTTGAGATGGAATGAAGACTATTCTTTGAAATGGTAAAGTAAGTGATATATAGGAGACTCACAAGTTAACAACAATACCTAGATCACTCCAAGAGATCATCTACACATATAAGCATACCAGAAAAATGTCGTTAATACTGAGAAAGATGTCAATGTTTCACCAAATTTAGTAAGTATAGAGAGCGAAAGAAGAGAATCAATTTCAACATATAGAGGAATTTTTTGAGGAGTATGAAATGACTCTTAAAATATAGAAAATAAATGTTGATAGCTTTTGAATTTATTGTACACAATAGATGTAAGGGAGGACTCGAGATGGGTGAGTTACAAATTGGTGATACTGAATCACGAAATGACTCGCTATTGGTTTATTTTCTAACTACCTCATAATTTGAAAAATAGGTATGCTCAAAATCAAAATAACAAAATTGATTAATTAAAATAATCATTGGAACAATAAAATGAACAAGAATAGATGCAAATGGGATTCGTCGGAAAACCCATTAGGATTGTAAGAAAATTGTTGGTAGCATATTGACACAAGCATCACATGTGCATGTTATCATATGGTGTGTTAAACTAGAAAGTACATTGTACCAACAATTAATATTGCCTAAGATAAGTAACTCAAAAGAGCTTCGAACGATTTTATAGATACACATTAAGTTTCATCAAAATTTAATTAGAATGATGGTATGGTTATAAATAATTATGCCAAGAGAAGCAAACTAATAGAGTGTATTGAGGCGGTTGAAAGACATGAAAAATCCAAGAGGGAAACAGATACAATGAAGAAAGCTAATTCAATTATGGAACCTTGATTTTGTCTGAACCAAACCATGAACAAGTAACATGGACATGGTTGGATCCACATGCACAAAGGATTAGATAACAATTGTTGTGGAAGACTTAGGTAGAAGTAATTGTCCTGGAACATGATAATATTGTGTGGTAGTATGTTTGGTATCATGAAAGTATGATAGTGCCTAAGGAATAAATTGTTGGATGAAAACCACCATGGGAATAAGGTAAGGAACCATTAAGTGTGAAGATAACAAGTATGTTTATTGTGTGAGGGTATTTTTCTCGGACCGAAATATAAGCATTGTCTATTAATATGCCACCAGACCTTATATGTGAAATGTATTAAAATAATTAGTGTTCAAGGAAGTGATTTTTTTTGTTTATATCGAGAGAACTATATTATAGTAACATGAAAAGTATAATACAACCAATACACATACAAGAATAAGATGGAGAAACGCTGTGACTGGATACATAAGAAAATTTGCTTATAACTTGCATCAATAACCTGCAATACAGGATGACAAGGGGTCAAAATTGAAAAACACAACAAAAATGGGCCTTGGATGACACTAAAGAAAATTGTAAGGCATCTTAGGATGATCATAACTATGTTTACTAGGACCAAGTAGAAAAAAATATGGTTATCTTATTTATGACAAGGAAAGGAAGTTAATTTAAACTCTACCCATGAATGACTAATGTGTATGTAACATTTGAAATTCAGATAAAAATATAGTAGTGCCATCCAGTATGAGAATACATTACCTAGAATTTCTAATAAAAGACAAGAATGGTATACACCCTCATGGAGTACTTGGGCCATACTCTGTAACACCCTCCTCCCACATCTACCCATGTAACTAGCTAGCGAGGGCATGCATGTGACCAGAAGTTACTATGATATGATTTGACCTCCTAAGTCACATTAACGAAGTGGAACCAATGAAAACACACCATACAGACCTTCCACAACAACAACACAACTCTTAGGAACCATCCCCACCTCTCAAGTAACTAGTCCTTGAGTCCCACTGAGTTTTTTTTGACTAATTAACCCCCAGACCCTCCCATGCAATGGGCATGCCAGCGTCCATAGGGCTCTAGATTCTCCCAGAACATGACAAGTCAGCGTCCAAGGATATTTTTATTAGTGTTCTGCCATCATCCCCGGGATTGATCCATATTTAAATAGTAACGCAACAAATTATAGATATGACCATAAATACAGAGTTGCAACAAAAATAATGCTTCATTTCATTGATTTAAAATACTGAAATACGTTTACAAACAGAAATGGAAATAAACTAGCTCGGGAGATGGTAGCTTATCTTTGAGAAGAGATGTGGCGGCTACATCCTCTGAATTGTCTTACAATGAGGCTCTAATGCATATTTATTATTGAGAAAGAATATAAAACACTAAAAATCGAGAAACCTAACCCTAGAAGATGAAGTGCCAAACTATGGGCCCCATTTTGGTTAAGTTGGTACATCAACTTCCCGGGGTCGTAACTTTGGCATACGATCTCCATTTGATGCGCACAACACCTTGTTAGAAAGATCTATCTGAGGACTACAAATTTGGGATGAGAAACATTCATCCATGGACCAATGCTACTCCCATTGTTCCCAAAAAATGTCGTTTAGGGACTCAAAACAGCTCCGGAAGTTGAGGACCTGAAAAACTACAAAAAATCGTAAATTGTGCTACAAATAAGGAAACTGAAAAACTAAAAGAAGCAATGGTGGAGGTCCAAGTGGAATAAGAGAGTGGCCACCAATATCCACTTGGACCATTCCTCCCCCCTTAGGAAGCAATGATCCCCATTGCGTTTAGTTCCTCCATGAGATGGGGAAACTTTTGCTGAACTTGGTCCCTCGTGAACCACTTGCCCTAGTGAAGGAGTTGGCCTACTTTGACAACTCGATATAGTTGGATCCTTTGTTGTCGGGTGTTCTTTCTCTGTGTGTCCATGATTCGATCAGTTGTGGCTTATTCCATGCAGTCTAGATTTAACTTTGTAGGTGTGAGTTGTTCTACAATGTCTGATTTGTCTAGCAATGGTGGGAAGTATGATCGAAGGAGGTCCACATTGAACACTAGGTGAAGGCTAAGGAATGGGGGAATGCTGAGCTCAAATGCATTGTATCCCATATACTTGTTAATGGTGTATAGACCATATCAGAGTGGTCTAAGTTTCTGATAGGTTCCGGTAAGGTGTTCCTTTTGCAAATGCAACCAGACTTTGTCACCCACTTGAAACTTGTGTGACGCCCAATGTTGCTCATGTCGCTGCTTGTATTTGGCATTTGATTTCTCCATAATGTCATGTACCTACTGGCAGATATGTTGGATGTGCTCAATGAAATTGTTTTCCCTCTCAGTTTTGGATTGTACATGAGTCGAATTTTCTTGAGTAGCTGCAAATGGCATGGCCACATCAATGTGACATAGTGGCTAGAATCCCAAGCCCACTTGAAAGGGGTTGTGGCCAGTCGAGTTGTGGAGAGCTTGGTTATAGCTGTGTTAGACATGGGGAAGGATATCATCCCATGTGCATGGATTCTTTGACTTGTACATGTGCCAAATGTGTACGATCATCCTGTTGACGACCTTTGTTTGGCCATCAGTTTGGGGATGAAAATTTGTGGACTTAGTGAGCTTTCTGTCCAGCATCGACTAGAGATTGGACCAAAATGCACTAAGGAACCTGTTGTCCCAATCTGAGATGATAGATTTTGGGATACCAAAGTGTACCCACACTCGTTCAAAGAAGAGTTTAGTAGTGGCTTCTGCTATGATATTCTTCTTGATGGCTGCCATAATGGCCATCTTTGATAATCTATCGACAACCACCAAAACATAGTCGTTTCCATACTTAGTAGAAGGAAGGCTCGACATGTAATCCATGGAGATGGATTCCTAATGTCGACTAGGCGTAGGAAGTAGAGCATAGAGGCCTTGCTTCTTGATGGTTGGTTTGGAAATGGTGCAAGCAGTGCAGGATATGATGTACTTCCCAACATCATGTCGAAGATTCAGCTAATAGAAATACTTCTACAGTACTGCCACCATTTTATCGACCCAAAAATTCCCAGTAGCCTGACTATAGTGCGCTTCCCAAATCATCTTGGCATGCTCGCTTGAAGGAACACAAAGGTGACCCAAGTGGCATAACAAGGAATCTTGGATGCGAAAATATGGAACATGTTGATCCTCCAAGAGCGTTTGGTATGTGTGACCGAATTCTGGGTCGCTTTTGTAGAGAAGTGGCCAATCAAAAGTCTCACGCCCACAATAGTTGAGCACAGTGGTTAACGCCATGATCAATGGTCGGCTAAGGCAATCTGCAACATTCTGGGGGTTCTGCCCTTCTTATACTTGATATTTAAATGGAACTGTTGCAGGTATGTGGACCACTTATGATGGAGATCATTCTATAACTTCCCTTGAATATTATGTGGGTGATTTTTTCCTTGTTGAAAAGGTAATGCTTCCATTGTCGGTAGGCCTACATAATGGAATACATCTCTTTGTCATAAGTGGGATACTTTCGGACTGTGTCTGAAAGTGTCTCACTATGATATGCCACTCGATGCCCATGTTGAGTAAGGGCTACCCCAATAACAAATTCAGAGGCATCTGTCTTGACCTCAAATGGTTGTTGCAAGTTTGGTAATGTGAGCACTGGTGTTAAGTAGAGGTAATGTTTCAACTCTGTGAATGCTTTCTGTTGAGATTCAGACTGAAAGAATTTTTCTTTCTCTCCTCCCTTGGTGACTTAAGTCAAGGGCCAAGTGATATGAGAGAATCCAAACACAAACCTGCGGTAGAAATTGGCAAGACCCAGAAAGCTACAGAGCTCTGTCAGAGTGGTTGGAGATGCCCAATCCCGAATGAATTGGATCTTGGTTAGATCCATGTGCACCCTTGTTCATCAATAATATATCCCAGATACTAAACTTGGGTCATGCCAAAAGTGCATTTCTCCAAATTAGCACATAGCTTGTGTTGTGCAGTGTTTGGAGAACCTGTCGGATGTGATGGAGGTGCTCTTCCCAACTCTGGATGAAGATTAGGATGTCATCCAAGTATACCACTACGAATGAGTTAGTGAATGACCGCAAGATGTCATCCATGAGCCTCATGAAGGTTGCAGGAGCATTTGCCAACCCAAAAGGCATAACCAACCATTCATAAAGGCCCTCCTTGGCTTTGAAGGTAGTATTCCACACATCAGAGGGTTCAATTAGTACCTGGTCATATCCTAATTTCAAGTCGATCTTACTGAAATATTTCCTCCCCTCAGTTTGTATATAAGATCATCAATTCATTGGATCGAGTACCTATTCCGAACAGTGATCTTGTTCAATGCTCGATAGTCAATACAAAGTCTCCAAGTCCCATCCTCCTTCTGTACCAACATGATCGAGCTCCCACAAGGTGATCAACTAGGTTGAATGTGACCTTTCTGCAACAGTTCCTATATGTGCCTCTTGATTTCATCATTCTTTAGAACGGAGCACCAATAGGTTTGTCCATTGGGCAATGGTGCACCTAGGATTAGATCGATGGAGTGCTTGACCTGGTAGTGGAGAGGCACCTCTATAGGGGAGGTGTAGATGTCCTTGTACTCCTCCACAACCTTGTTCATCTATTGTTGTCGTGTAGAGAGGCCTTGTCTGGAGGTCGTGGCCACTATCTTCTTCTTTCATTAACGGCGTATCATCAAGAACAAAAATTTCCCGTTATTGGAAATAAGTTTACTGCATTGTTTTCCCATAACCAAAGAGATAGTGGTAGGCAGTGCTACCTCTGATATCTTGTACAACTTATTTCCAAAAGTAAAAATAACAGCACGAGGACTGGACTCATACACATCATGTCACTTCCACAAGTATGATTGACCTAATAATACATCACATACATGAAGGGTAGCAACGTCACACAATACCTCATCTATGAAGGGCTTGATGTTGTATGGAAGGTGACATTGTTAGCTCATGTGAAGATCATGTCCTTGGTGAAGCCATCCGATGGTGTACAATTGTGGATGTGTTGTGGTTGGTACGACCAGCTACTTCATGACCTCTACTGAAATGAGGTTCTTTTGGCTCTCGTTGTTGACAATGAACTGTAGTGGGGAATAGTTTACCCACATCTGGTAGTGGAACAGGTGCTCCTCATCTGGATCTTCAGGTTCCTCCTTCTAGATCTTTGTGGTGGAAACATTGGCATTGGGCTCCACATCGATAATCTTCTTCCCTTTATCATTCCTCTTATCAAGTTCTGACTCAGGGTCAAAACATGCATATGATTCTGAACACTTTAGCTCAGCCACCAGTGACTGCCTAGTCCGACGTTCACTTATGTTGTGAGTGGAGCTCTTATGGAACTCACACCACTTTCCTATTTCCTTCTTTGGCTTCACAGTATTGTTCCTTGCTCGCTACTTTGGCTGGTTGTCCTGGGCCACCCCACCTTGGCTTTGTCCTTTTTCCAGTAGTTTGGGGGCACATTTCCCTTGCTTTGGATTCGCATATCCAAAGTCTCGTTTCTTCTGTTTAAACTTCTGCTTGATCTTGATAGCGTATCAGTATGTCATGGCAAGTGAGGAGATGTCTAGGAACTCCATCTTGTCCTAGATGTACCTTTGTAGGCAGCCACGGTATTCGGGTACCAAATGCAGCTCAGAATCCTTAACACCCAACTTTGTGCGAAGGGTATGAAAAATATTGGTAAACTTCGGCACATCTTGGTCCCTTCCCTGCCACAGCGTGGTCCACTTTATGTATTTATCCTCATAGCGTTTTACAGGGTATTACTACTCCTTGATGGTATTCCGGAATGAATTCCAAGTGGGTGCGGCTAAAAACAATGATGCCATACTTTCATCCTTCTACTCATAGTAGGTTTCCCACTAGTCCTTGACATGGTGGCAGCCTTGAGGATAGTGAAAGTAATATTTTCCTGGTCGGAAAAATCATGGACAAAAAAATACCCTTGTAGCAGATTTAACCATTTATCTACATCATCTGCATCTATCTAACCCTCAAATATGGGAATGTCAAAGTTAACTTGTACCTTAAATGGTGTGGTGCTTCCAGAGTAGCTGTTGGAAGTAGATGTGTTTCCCCTGGGTAGCTGTCGAAGGATCTGGGAAAAGTTGTCCATCATCGCGTTCCTTTGTTGCTCGAGGGCCTCTTTGAGCAACATTTTTATAGGATCTACTACCCCCCAACCCCCCATCTTTCTTTCATCTACCATTAGAGGCCATCAAGATTTGCAAGGCTGGTCTTGTAGAGGTTCAACCAATTCAAGCCCTAACTCCTTATACCCCGACATCGTTGGGGAAATGCAAAGAAAAATAGAGAAAGAGAAGACCACTATGATACCACTAATCCAAATTTAAATAGGAACACAACTAATTATAGATATGACCATAAATACAGAGATGCAACATGAATAATGCTTCATTTCATTAACGTAAAATATTGAAATACAATTACAAACAGAAGTGGAAATAAACTAGCTTTGGCAATGGTAACTTATCTCTGAGAAGAGATGTGGTGGCTACATCCTCTAAACTATCTTACAATGAGGCTTGAAGGCCTATTTATTGTTAAGAAACAATGGAAAACCCTAAACATCCAAAAACCTAACCCTAGGAGATGAAGCGCCAAACTATGGGCCCTGTTTTCGGTAAATTGGTACATCAAATTCTCGGGGTCATAGCTTTGGCATACAATCTCTATTTGGCACACATAATACCTCATTAGAAAGATCTATCTGAGAACTAAAACTTTGGGATGAGAAACATCGATCCATGGACCCATGTTTCTCCCAATTTTCCCAAAAAACGTCATTTAGGGCCTCAAAACGACTCCCGAAGTTCACGACCCGAAAAAATGCCAAAAATAGAAATTTGTGCTACAAATAAGGAAACTAAAAAATTGAGAGAAACAATGGTGGAGGTCCAAGTGGAATATGTGGGTGGCCACCAATATCCACTTGAATCAGGTATTTGAGCCACTCTTTCATGCCAAGATCCCAAGTCACTACCCAAAATTGAATGACACCTTCAGAATAGAAATATAAGAAGGGAATGATGATGAAAATGAAATTACTTGAAAAATACCTTGACTAGACCCCTACTAGCCATGACATACATTTCATCAAACATGTCACAAATATGTAATCTACAAGTGAAAACAACAAATCTAAGCATAGGGGTGTCGTACTCATCTGAGAATCACTTAGAAGCATTGATGCCTCAACACATTACATTATGTTTCACTGATTATTCCATAGATAAATTGTTCAATCATTTACAAGAGAAAACATGATGAGAGCCATACATAGCTACTGCCATAATACATGACCATTACTAGCATAATAACCACAAAAATAACAAGGAAACAAAAGCCATATGATCGACATATAAACTAGTACAATACTCATAAAATAAAAAGAAGAAATAACCTTATGTTAATGGTGAAAAGGCCAGCCATTTGTGGGACTTCCACAAACCACCTTACTGTAGACATGACTGATCCAAAATTCTCTTCAACTAGTCACCCTTGTTCCATATTCCAAGCATGAATGTGGGATCTCATAAAACACATCAATATGAAACCATCTAGGGCTTTGACAGGCCATCCATCTCCACCCATCAAATAGTGATTCAACCTCATAGTCAGACATCACAAAACCATCATCAAATTGGTCTCTATCCAATACTTCCAGGGCTCTAAATCATGTTTTCCAACAAATGCTTCCATGACTAGTAACTCAATCCACAGTTGTCATCAGGCTTCCATATGATTTGTCCAACCAGGGCTTCCAGGACTAGTAACTCAACCCAACAATGGATTCCATAGTGTTTTTCCAAACAAGGCCTCTAAGACTAGTAACTAAACCCAAGTTGTTACAGGGCTTCCAAAGCATTTGTCCAACTAGGGCTTCCAGGAACTAATAACTCAACACAAGGTAAGGAAACATGAGAACCAACCAGAAAAACAAAGGAATAAACCCACAACACCATGGATATCAAGGAAATGGGAAGGCTAGGAAAGTCCACTCTCAATCGAGGATATTCTCCATGCTTGTGACATAACATGACCAATAAACCACATTCATTTTCCATGCATTCCAAAACTAGTGAGGAAAACATACATGCAACTCAGTACCTACAAGAAAAACCCATTGTTATTGTTGATCCCGATGTCCTTGTATGATTTTTTCTCTTCCACTACCTTCTTTCTCCAAAACTCCAAGTATGCCACACCCTCCAACAGTGATCCAAGCAAACTCTAAGTGTCCAAGAATATGAGAGATAGAGAATAGAGAGAGCTCGAAATATGAACTGACAAAAGTCTCTGTATTGATCCTCAGAAACCTTTATATTAATGAGGCCTCTATTTTTTTCATTTTCCATTATCTTCCTGCATTTTCCTCCTCACATACAACATGTGACCTTTCACCTCCCTTTTCTCCTATTTTCAATTATTTTCATAAATAAATGTGCCAAAATTCCATTTCTCCTTTCCAAATCCTTAGCTATTTCCTTTGCCAATTCCCTTAGTCATCAATCAACCACAAGTGATCCCCATCAATATGCTTTTTCCAAACATTAAGATGGGAATAAGTGTCCCCTTAAGCATGGTTATTATTTTTTCTTTATTAACTTTTATTAGATGGAATTTTCACTAGGGTTGTTACAGAACCCTCCCCTTTGGGGGAACATCATCCTAAGTGTTCAACAACACCTATAACCATAAGAATGTTGTAAGAAAAACATGCTACCCATGGATATTTATAACTTAGCTCGTTGCATTATTTACAATGATCATCATGCTGAGAAGAAAACCAACATTACAACATAGAAAGTATAGCATCATAATGACATCACACCCATACCGCTTATTCGAGCTTTATAAAATAGGTTATGGCAATATTCACATCCATATATATATGTACATATACCGAACATCACCAAATATTTACCAAGAACATATACCAAAACATCCGATCAACCATCAAATACGAAAGAGTACATAGCCAAAATTTGATCCTCCATCTCCCATGTAGCTTCTTCGGGCCAAAAGTGTTTCTATTTCACCTTAACCTGCTCGATTGCTTGGTTTCGAAGCATACGCATATTTCTCTAGCTGGAATTCTCCTTTTGCCTCCACCTATAATAGAGACCAGCGAATCACATGATCAACATCTTTAACGTACTTCTTAAGAAATGACACATGGAAAACATCATGGACTTTCACGATGGGAGGCAATGCAAGTCGATAGCCTATTGGCCCAATCCTCTCAATAATAATGAAGGGTCCACAAAACTCGAATGCCATCTTAGCACATGATCCAATCCTCAAGGAGAGATTCTTTGGTCTGATGTGCAAGTACACATGTTGCCCAACCTGGAACTCCTTGAAAAAACTATTATGATCTGCATAACTCTTCTACCTATCGTGTGTTGTTTTCAAATAGTCCTTTATTACCTACATTTCTCTCTCGATGTCTCCCAATATATCAGGTCCAATCAACACCATATTAACTGGATCACTCCAACTGATGGGAGTATTATAACTCCGCCCATACAATGCCTCAAAGGGACTTATCCTTAGTGACTCCTGAGACCCATTGTTATAAGCAAACTCTACTAGTGGAATATACTCTTCCCACTACCATTGTTGATGCATCACATACATCCTCAACATGTCTTAAAATATCCTTTTGACCCTCTCTGTATGTCCATCTATCTGCGGATCATAAGTTGTACTAAAGGCCAACTGTGTGCCCAAACCTGCAAAAAACTCCTTAATAAACTTGGAAGTGAACTTCACATCCTTGTCTGAAACAATATTATTTGGAACTCCATGCAATCTAACCACGTCTATGACAAACACCTATGCTACATTGCTAGCCAAGAATGTAGACTTCACTGGAATGAAGTGTGCTACTTTGGCCGACCTATCCACCACTACCATGACAAAATCATGTTGTCTCACTATCCTTGGAAAAAATGTAATAATTCCATAGAAATAATGTCCCTTTTCCACTCTTGAATCACAATAGGCTATAATAGTCCACCTTGATGCTTATACTATGCCTTCACCTACAAACAATCCAAGCACCTAGCCACAAACTCTGCTACATCTCTCTTTAAATTCAGCCAATAATAGAATTTATTCATTGTTATTAGTGTCTTCTGATAACTTTGGTGAACTGAATATGGTTTCATATGAAACTCCATCAATATCATCTTCTTGAGCTCACTGCTATCTCACACATATATCATGTCTGTAAATCTAGCCTATCCATCTGTCATGAGACGATATTCCACATCATGTGCACCTCCATTTGTACCTATAACTATACATGAACCACTACCTATAATTGTACATGCACCACCCCATGTACCTATACCTATACCACCACCTGTACCTGTACCTATACTTGTATCACTCTTTCAACTATGCTACAACCGATGCACAATATCCATATACCTGACATCTTTCTGAGGTTCATGCAAGATCCTATCCTACAATTGTTCCCCATAGGAGCTCATAGACGCTAAGTGATTTACCTTTATCCACCTGCTAAGAGCATCTACCACCAAATTTTCTTTACCTTTTCTAAACCTGATATTGAAATTGAACTCACTGATCGTGGCCAAACATTGAGCCTGCTTTCCATTCAGATTTGATTGGTCAAATATATACTGCAAACCAATTTGATCACTCATCAATACAAATATTCTTCCAAGAAGATATTTCCTTCACATCATCAATGCATGTATGACTACTTCCAAGTCAAGATCATGTGTTAGATAGTTCTTCTCATGCTCATTCAACTTCTGTGACTCATAGCACACTAAGTGTGATTCCCACATACGGACTCCACCAAGTCCTCCCTTGCAAGAATTTCCATATACTATAAAATATTTGTCCAGATCTACAATCATTAACACTGGGGCATGCGCTAACAACTTCTTGAGCTACTCAAAACTAGCCACATGTTCCTCTATCCATTTAAACTTCTTACCTTTCTTCTATAATTATGTGATGGGATATGTAATTTGTGAGAAGTTCCAAATGAACCTCCTATTATAGCCTGCCAACCCCATGAAATATCTCACCTCATCCACTTTCCTAGGAGCTACCTAGTCCATGATAACTCTGATATTATCTAGGTCCACTACTATGCCATCCTTGGAAACCACACGTCCCATGTATTGTACCCTAGTATAAAAGAAACTACACTTGCTAATCTTAGCATACAACTGATGCTCTCTCAAAAATCTCAACACTGCTACTAAATGCTTAACATGCTCTTCTTCAACTTATCCAAGTACGAATGCAAAATAACATTCATCAAACACATAAAGGTAGTTGGAGCATTAGTTAGACCAAATGGAATGACAACAAACTCATAATTCCCATACTTGGTATGGAAAGTTGTCATATAGACGACTTCTTCTTTTAAGCAATACTTGATGATATTAAGATCTTAGATGAATCTTCGAGAATAGTTCTTCTCCCTCCAAATGTTCAAACAAGTCATCAATCCTTGGTAAAAGGTACATGTTCATGATGGTAACTTTATTTAATTTCCTGTAATCAATGCATAATTTGAGAGTACCATCTTTCTTCTTCACAAACAATACCAGTGCGCCCCATGGTGATACACTTGGCCTAATGTACCCCTTGTCAGGCATTTCCTTCAACTACATCTTCAACACTACCAACTCAAGTTTACTGATCCTATGAGATGCCTTCCATGCCGAAGCTACCCCTGGCACCAACTGAACAGAAATGTGTACTTTCATGTGAGGTGGAAACTCTGAAATATCCTCAAGAAATACATCTTGAAACTATTGTAGAACAAAATACCTTCTCAAAACATATACATCCTCAACTTCATTGCCTTTGTCACTCTAAATGTTCACTACAAACGACACACACCCTCTCCTACAATGACACTTGGCCTTCATACTTGTCACCATTCTAACTAATGTTGCTTTCTTCTTACCCCACAAGAATCTTGGTTCTCCATTGTCATCCAAGCACTCAATATATTTGTCATAACAATCCACCTTGGTTATATGAAGCTACAACCAATCCATGCCAAACAACATATTGTATGATCCCAATGGTTATACATTCAAATGTGCTATGATAGGCATACCATTCAAATCAAATGCACAAAATCTTACGCAATGATTAACTTACTTCTTTGTAACTATATCCAAGTTCCCTAACCAAGGCTCTGCATGCACTTCCTTATTCAAACCACACTTATCCTCCAAGTTAGGACTAACATAACTATAATTAGATCCAAGTTCTATCAAGATAGTAACAACTTGTTGATAAAGCTTACCGTCCATCTCAATGACACATGATTGATGGTCTTCCTGTCTATTATCCAGTGCTTCATAGATAGGAGGAACGCTTAGTGTAACACCCCCTCCCAACTCTACCCAAAGTAACCATGCCAACTGGGGTAAACATGAGAAGAGAGGATACTATGATTAGATTCAACCTCCTATGTGACCTTAAGGAAGTTGAACAGATGGAACATCACACACAGTCATCCAACATAATCAGAAGAACCCTCAGGCAACATGTCAGCCACTCTGACAGTCTGTCCCTTGGTCCCACTACTATTCTAAATCTCTTAAGCCATACTCATCTCATGTTATGGGCAAGGGAGTGACTAGGAACCTAAAGTTGCTCTCACAAGCCTACCTGCCAGTGACTATGGACCAAAATTGCTAGTTCTATTCGAGTGACCTCGGGATTTAAGCCACTTTTCTAGCCCATAATCCCGACCTCTGCACAAAACTTCTTATAACCTTTAGAATTCATTAAAGACATGATAACAATGTTGATAAATCAAAATAAACCTTAGGACTAGGCCTAAGCATCCCCAACTGGGACTGAAATTCTATCAAACACTTTCCATAAATGAAACCTACATGTCTAGGATACAAGACACAGCATAAATGACTGAAACAACTTATAAAACATGATCATATGGATCACCTCCTTCTCCATTGAACTACTACATCATCAGTTATGTTTTGCATCCATTCATTTACCAGTCACAATTAAATACGTGAAGTAACCATGACATGGACCATCCATTTAACCATGCTTATAACCAACATAAAACCATGTAAATATTGGAGATAAGATAACCATTAAATAGACTTATAAATCATTGAAAATTTAAGAGAAACTAGCTTTTTTTAATCATAGGAAAATCTGACAAGGTTCAGGACTTCCATGTATGACCCAACCATAGACATGGTTAAAAAAATATCTCTTTCAATCAGCCACCCTTGTGCCATATTCCAAGCATGAATGCGAAATCTCATAGAACAACCAATCCAAAAACAACCAAGCAAATCAAGAGGTTAAAATCACTCCACTCTCATCAAACCGTGATCACACCAAAATGGTGATCTGATCACAACTGAATAGGACATGGAATTCCATTTGGAATCCATCACCATCCATGAGGAATTTTCCATCTCCTTGTCTCTCAGGCTTTACCACAATCCAAACCCGGATTACTAGGCCCTAAATTGAGAGATATCCCTTAGGCTTTATCGTGTATCCCACCAAAATCGGTCAAGGGATTCCTAGGCCTTTGGGAATGTAACTTGAGACCATCACCTCCCCGAATTCCTAAATCCATCTGGAAACCAAAGCTCACAAGCCGAAATAAAGATCTCAACAACAGGCATCTAGAAAAAGGCAAGGCTAGGCTGAAATCCATTGTGATGTCGTGACAAAACCATGCCATCGATAATAAAAGAACCATACACCAACATAGAAAGCCATGCACATCCAAAGGAGCTAGGAAATCACACATGCAAAAGGTTACCTACAAGTATTCTTGTTGAACATTTTGAATCCTACTTTCCCTCCTTGAACCTTGCTTGCCTTCCTTTCCCATTTCTTTATTTTCCTTCCTTGATCCAAAGTTAGATTGCTCCAAGAAAACTCTAATTGATGAAGACAGTGAGAGAGAGAATAATGAAAGAGATCTAAAATTGAACTTGACAAAAGCTATGAACTGATCATCAGAAGCCTTTCTATGCATGAGGCCTCTAATTTCTTCATTTTCCATTATTTTCCTTCAATTTTCTCCTCACATGCAACCTGTGACCTTTCACCTTACTTTTCTCCTAATTTCCTTTACTTTCATAAATAAATGTGCCAAAACTGGCTTTTTTCCTTTTAATGCCTTTTCCTTAGCCTTTGCCAATTTTCCTTAGCCAAGATCGAGATCCAGTGATGCCCACTAGGATATCTTTGCCCAATATTTAGCTTGGAATAAGTGTCCCTTAACCATGGTCATATTTTGTGTTCATCAACTTTTGTTACATGAACCTTTCACCATGGCTATTACAAAACCCTTCCCCTTGGAGAACATCATCCTCGGTATTAAACACATCATGACCTCAGCAAAACCATAGAAAATAAAACATACTACCCATGGAGCCTTATAACTTAACTCAATGTAGTATTTACAATGAAGGACATCATCAAAAGAAAAACACCATGACAATCATGATGATATAAAAACAATAATAATATGATACCCATACCACTTATTGGAGCTTTATCACTTAGCTCGAGGCCATATTTATATCCATATACATGTACCAAAACATCAACAAGACATATGTCAAACATAGACCAACATCAACCAAAACCGCATTGCCTCAACTGCGAAACAATGAAGGGTATGGAGCGTGCATTTTATCTTCCATCTTGCATGTAGTTTCTTTAGGCCGAAAGTGCTTCCACTACACTTTAGCTTTCTCTATGGCTCTATTCCTAAGCATGAGATGTTTCCACTGCAATATGCACTAAGGCTCTCCTTGGAACTCTCCTTCTTGCTCCACCTATAATACAAACCAATCAATAACTTGATAAACATCCTTTATATACTTCTTAGCCAATGAAATATGGAAAACATCATGGAATTTCACTCTTGGAGGTAGCGCAAGTCAATATTCCATTGGTCCAATCCTCTCAAGGATCTCAAAAGCCTCACAATACAATGGTTCCAACTTGTCACAGGAACCAATATTTAAATATATTTTCTTGGGCTTGATGCACAAATACACATGATTCCCAACCTAAAACTCCTTGAAAAACCTGTTCCTAGAAGGATTTCTCTTTTTCTGATCTTATGCTTCCTTTAGATTCCTCTTTATAACCTGCATTTCCTACTCCATGTCTGCCAACATTTCCAGTCAAATAAGTACCATGTTCACTATATCATTCCAACTGATGGGGGTTTTACAACACCATCCATACAATTCCTTGAAAGGACTCATCCTCAATGACTCCTTATAACCATTGTTGTATGCAAACTCAACCAAAGGAAGATACTTGTTTCTGGGAAAACTAGTGTCTTTTTGATCTGCTAGCCCCACTAGGATCGGAGGTTATCCTAGAAACAAACAATCAAAGCAGTTTGCAATTTCCTCTATGTATGACAGATAAGAGAGAAGCAAAGGAACCAACCTAGATGTTCCACTTGACTCATTGCTCGATTTCTCTCCCCTTTGATAGAGCTTGTGCCTCTTCTCCTACTTATCCCACTGAGTGAATACCTATAGATACAAAGTAACAAAACACCATCAAAGCATCTTGATCTATTAAAATAGAAAGGAGAATTACAACCTAACTGTCTGATCCAGCATCATCCTCCTAGCATCAAAGCCCTCTTCACCTCATGAAAAGCAAGATCACCCAACAATACAATGCTCTTTCTCAGATACAAACTATCAGCACTTCCTTACGAATTACCAAATTCCAGCCTTCAGATCTCTCATATGAGGGATCAATTTATAAATGTTTGCAAGGGTGTGAGTCAACTCTAGGTTTTTGATTAGTGTTATTCCACTTGTTTTTTTTGGTTCCACTTGGAGATTTCTTGGATATCTTACTCATCCCTGGGTGAATTCAGAGAAAGAAGTGTCATTGGAGAAGTTTCTAGTAGATTCCATGAGAATCCACTTAGCAAATTGTCTCGAACATTTTTCCATTCTCACTCATCGCACCCCACAGAAGGCCTCTTTAGTATGCATTGCACCTGGCTAGTGTAGAAGTCCATATGCATCGCACCCTAACAGTGGAGCAGTTAGTATGGTCCAGGTTTGTCTAGTTCTGAGTAGTTTTTCAGGTGGAACTTCTGGGGAATGATGTAATCAGTTGACCATGATCCTTTAGGGTATGAAGCAACACTTTTAGGGGTTAAAGAGCCCTTCGTTTATCCACATATAAGATTGGGGTTGCAGTGCCCAAATATGTCTGTAACGGTTGCCCCCTAAAGCATGAAGTCATAAATCTTTGATGTTGGGTGAAATGATTTAACATGAGGATCTGAGGTTTTCGAAACTAGAAGGTGACCTGTATAAGATATAATGTAATACATCATCGTGTTACAGGGAAAAGTGTCTACTCAGAACTGCTTATCCCACTAAGGTGTGATAGCTACGTTAGGAACAAACACAGTAAAGCTACTTTTGTTTTTCCTTTATAAAGTATAGATAGAGAGGAACAAAGAAGACCAACCTCTATCTTGCGCTAATCTCTTGGTTTGATTCCTCTCTTCCTTGATAGTCTTTCGCTACTCGTTCCCTTGCACACCTAGCTTCACAGAGTACCTGTAAGATCACAGTAGCATAGCACTATACAAAGACATGGATCTATAATCATAAACAATCTAGGATTAGATGTAAATTGACCATACAAATGCAGCAAACATAAATGACACAAGAGTATGGAGGAAAACTTGAATAGCTTTTATTGATAAACAAGAAAAAGCCGAGAGGAGTTACAACCAGTTGTTCTGACCCAGCATCAACCTCTCAGCAAGGAAGCCCCTCTTCACCTCATACAATGCTTAGATCACCCAACAATCTGATGTTTGTCTCAAGAAACCAACAACAATTCCTTACAATATGCAAAATTCCAGCCTCTGGATCTCTGCGATGAGGGATCCATATATAGATATCTGTAATGGAGATGAGTCAGCTTATGATTTGATTAGTGTCTTCTCTCTGATAGTTCTTTCTTCCACTTGGAGATTGATGATCTCTTACTCATCCTCAGTCGAATTCAGAGAGGCAAGTGTCACAGGAGAAGTTTCTAGAAGCTTCCATTGCCTCTCCACCTCGCGGAATGACACTGCCATTTGTCATTTCTCATCCATCGCACCCCATAGAAGGGCTTTTTGAAATGCAATGCACCCTCACAGTGTACTTCGGTGAGATGCAATGCACTTGGCCTATGGAGCAGCTGAAATGATCCTGTTTTGACCAATTCTGAGCAGGTTTTCATGGAGAACTTCTAGGAGAAGCTATAATCAGTTGACCTTGTTCCTTTAGGGGTTAGAACAACACTTTTAGGGACTTAGGAGCCCTTGGTTTATGGAAATTTCATGCTTGGGGTTGTAGTGCCCAAAAATGTCTATAAAAGTTGCCCCCTAAAGCATGAGGTCATTAATCTTTTGATGTCGGGTGAAATGCTTTATTATGAGGATCCGAAGTTCTTTCAAGCTGGGAGGAGACCTGTAATAAGATACAATACAATACATTATCCTCATAATATTTTCATGATCTAGCTGAGGCGGGAATTCCCATGATTAGCTTTATAAATTCATTTTCATGTACATAAGACAGACAATCGTCTGAGTGTAGACTGATGATTCTGATAGAGCCATCATCCCTTTGATTGGATGATTATCTATGTAGCAATGATGTACATTTGATGTCTTTATTGTCCTGAATATATATCGCAGCCCGGATGGATGAAACTAGATCCAGGGTCTTCAATCTCGTTCGATCTTCGCTCGAAGTACAAGTCTATCCATGTGAGAGATGTTCTGAAGTCGAACATGGAAAGACATCACTTGATTACCAGCCAATGATATAAGTTGTTAACAAGCGCGAGAGGAATCACCGATAATGATAATGACCCTCAAGGTACCGCAGTACAATTCACGTGGTGTGAATAAAGGACTTGGCATCGAACACCATGCAAAATCTTTCGGTCGAAGGTCATTGATGTAAACCTATCGCCGGAAGTGAGAAACTTGCCATTGAGGCATGCAAGCTTCAAAGTACTGAATGGGGTGTTCCTAGATCAACTTCTTGGATAATGAGCTGATGTCGACAAGAAGTGATCCATCACAGGAGGGCCTTAATGAATCCCACATCAATGACACGGAACGGAGCAAATGATTTTAATGGAGGTGAAAACGATCTGGTGATATAAGGTTCAGGGTGGCGGTCATGAAAGAATGGAGTATAAATGTATTGTAGTGGGTGAGACACAGGTGAATTCTCTGAATGACTTCTCTTGAACATATTGGTGACACTGACGTGATGGATTGGTAGCATTAACCCCAAATGTGGATGGTATGATGGGACCATGGTGATGTGACAGGTGAATGAAACAACCCAACCCGACTTGGATGTGGAGTGAAAGTGTCATGTTCAAGAGCGACTTGCTACCAACAAAGTTTCTTCAAGTTTTCTTCCCAATTTTTCCCCAGTCATTGCTGACCAGTACCTCTTTATTTTTATCAAGCTTGAGGAGGATAACATATGCTTGTTCGATAATTTTCCCTTCGAGAAAACCCATCGCTATGTTTTAACGTGCCTAGCGATAGTGAAACTCATTCTCGTCTATAGACAAGTTTGTCGCTATTAAAATTTTAACGAGTTTAATGACAAAGATAACTCGGTCCTTCTCAATTTTAGAGAGTCTAAAAAGGAACGTAAAGGAAACTCCAAAATTCCTTTTTCGTCACCTAATCCCTTAAGTCCGAAAAAGTATAAAACAATACAGAAGGGATGAATTTTCGATACTTTTAACGAGCCGAACAAAACAAGCGCTCGATCTTTTTGTGTAATAATCCCTCAGGTCCAAAAAGATTAAAATTTAGAGGAGGGATAGCACTTCCGGTCCCTTTAACGAGCTGGAGAGGCCAATGGCTCGGCAATATTTTCATATTTTACGAGTCAATTGGAAAGAGCTTAAAGGAGACTCGTCTTTTGAGGAACTAGTGATAAAATGGGTAGCAACTAATTCCAGGTAAGGTTTGGAATTTTCCAATCACGGCAGTGTTAGAAGGATGGCTAACATGATCACTCTTCACAGCTGTTCCTCAAAATGGGTAAAAAATCAAATGGAGGTGAATGGTCGGCCAATGCAAAAGTGGAGGTGACGGTGCAAACACGACCAAGGCTTTAAAGGCTGAAGTATTACATTCACGATGGTTATTTACTAGAAATTGGTTTATTTTTTAATGAGCTTAAACTCTAGGGGAACATGTGCTCATTGCTTATGTCTATTTTTTAACGAGCATGAATTCCATGCTAAAGCTGCTCGATTAATCCAGTCGTGTGATAAGAATGTCTCATATATAAAAACGACAACTTTTAGAGTTTTTCCCCACATCCTTTCTTTATGCAAGTTAGGAAACGACCAATCCTACGAGTTTAAAGGGTTATAGGACCTACAAATTTAAAAAATAAATAGTCACTCTTCGCTTGCATGCCAAAAGGTTTGCATGCCCCCAGGTATAAAACAGAGTTTCAAGGTTACCTCTTCTTCTTTCCATTAAAACATTTGTTCTATCGGGAGAGGTCTACCTCTTACAGGTTACCAAAGATTTTTCTATTTACGGCGTAAACAAAACACTTCTTCGGTGATGTTTATCGAAATAAACAAAGGTGAGTGGCAATGCATGCCAACCCACATAACTTTGACAAGAGAATCTTATTCCAGAATAACCCCCTCCTCCAATCACGGACAAGAGTACAGACTAGTCATATTTTGTCGCGGAAATCTACCCTATACCCGAAGCTTTCCTGCCGAAGCAGACCAAGGTGCATGCCCCCTGGGTTTCAATCATGTCCCCCAGATTACTCGCACTCATCGGGCAGATGGACTAGAGGTTGCGACATTTCTTGCGTGAAAATACGATTTAGGGATGGTATATGACTATTTGCTCTGTGTGATCCCGGAAATGAAAGCTGGTCTACGAGCTTGACCACTCTTCCTTCGTGCGGAAAACACATTACTCTAAAGAGTGAGGAGATAATCACTCCCATGCAATAAATATAGTCTCGTCCAAGGAGTATATTATAATCCAGGGGTCCTTGAACTACCATTATGTTCATTTGAACGGTTTTCCCTCTCAATGTTATGGGTACATTGGGAAGGATCCCTAAGGGTCAACTAGTTCCTTTGTCAAAGCCTGTTAGATTTCTCATCTCAAGCAAAATCGATGGCGAACCAAGCGCTTTCCAAGCAGTTGAGGAAAGGATACTCACAGAAGCCCCTTCATCTATGATGGTACCGGCCATAACCATTCTATATATTTGAACAATGATTCGGAATGGTATACTAGCTGGTAAACGGGGTCTGCCTAGATGATTCCAATCAAAGGAGACAACTAGGTTGCTTGGAGGTGGGACCGAATAGATGGCCGGCTATGACTCTGATGAACTTCCTTCCTGCAGTAAAGGAACAGGTAAATTGCCCCCATGTTCATTGGAGTCTGTGCTTATGAAAAGAATTTGGATGGTGTCATCCTTGTTCTCTTCGGTGACTATATCATCTGAAGATGGAACCTCTTAAGGCAAGACCGAGTCAACTGTCGCCTTGACCTTTTGACTTTCATCTGGTATGGGTTCAGATGGTTTGTCTTCAATGATAGATGCTTCAGTCGACCACCTGAGCAGGCCAGCCGGATTTTCAACTAGTGACGGACTCGGCAAGAGTTTTTTATATCCAGGAGGAAGTCGTAACGGTGAAACCGGACGATTGTCCAAAACTCTTTTAGCCTCGTCTAAGAAGGGACAATGGTGGACGGCATGATGGCCTTCATACAATTTACAAGGAAATCTATATTTTCCTTTTTGTCCTGGGGCTTCACTTTCACTAGTCGACAGTGTGTTTTCAACATGATCATCAAAGGTTGATGACACCGGGTTGTGAAAATGAGGAGACCAGTCACTTAAGATCCGAGGGATGCAAGGACAATCTCTATGATAGTGGTCTCCTTTGCAAATGACACATGGAAATTTAGGCCTGGTCGGTGCAGTGTGTGGATTTTCGCTAGACAACACTCGTTTGCCCCCATTCACTTTTGGCTCCTTCTTCTTCTTCTCTTTCTTCTTCTTTTTCTTCTTTTTCTCAGGTACTTGACTTTTGGCTTTACCAGCCCCATCAAGCGAAGAGGAAGGAGGAGAGGAAGAATTGGAGGAAGTAGAAGGTTGGTGGATAACTCTGGAATCATCTAGTTGTTGACTCGATTGTTCAGGAATAGTGGTGTTCTGAACGACAGAGGTTGAGAAGAGCCATATGTAAAGCTGTAACAAGGGTCTCTTTCACCTCTAGTTATGCCACATTAATAAGTCAATCTGGGAATGCTTTGTTATTGCAAAGAGTAACTCAATCCGAGGCTATTCGTCAGAGTAGTGCTTAGTAGTACAGTGTCTAGAAAATACAAGAGTAAACGGATGCTAAATTTATGACTAATTTGCTTAAAAGAATAAGATCACACAAAGCATCTTATCAGTCAAGGGTACGGAAGCGATAACCGATCCCTCTAGAAACTGATGGAAAGGAAATTAGAGCATGGACCATAGGTCTGGGAGCTAAGCAGTGACTTGCTGAGGCTCACTACAGCCGTAGACCTTCTCTCACACTAAGATAGTAAATGCAAGTAAATGGAACGGCAGAAAGTAAAATGGAACAACAAACAGGAAATGGAACAACAAATCTGAAATGGAACAGCAATCCAATAAACTAAATCTCGCGAGTCAGACTAAGCTTTCTCTATTGAATTAAACTCACATTCTGCAATCAAATAACAATCTTCTCTCGCAAACAACTTTAATGAATTATACTTTATGGAACAGCAATCACAAATGAATTATGGAACAACAATCATCAAACATATATACACAACACGCTTACTATAGCAACCTGACTTAAAGAGAATATGACTATGCTTCAAAATAGAATAATATCACTTTAGGATTCCAACAATTGAGATTTCAAATGAATCCACCACAGCAATATTCAATATGAAGGCTCTGCAACGGAAACAGTTGGCATGCAATCGACTCTGAAAAGATTCACTCATACAATCCAGAATCACTTCTTGAAAGAAACCATTAATGAATTAATTGTAACAGAGCATGGAATAGCATATGAAAAACACGTTAGATTACCAAACTGTAAAGATAAACAAACCACACGGAAACCAAATTATAATGATACAAAAGCAAGTGTCCTTCGGAGCCGGGCCCTTAGCTTCCAACGGTACACTGCCTTAGATTACTTCAGATGTAGAGATGAAATAAATACCAGGTCTTTTGTATTAATACATCAACAATTGTACAGCAAAACAAGTCTTAGTAGGAGTCGATGATCAAAGTTGAATCTGAGATTCACAGTTACATATATGAACAAAAAGTCCCTTTGCTTAACATTGCTGTCCCTTTTTATATGAGTAACGACGGAGGTATCTAGGTAGCAAAAATAAGCAAAACAATGATCCCTCAGGATCAAAGATCCTGAGGGATTCGCCAATCCGTTAACCCTTTACTTTTCTTCCCCTGTTCCGCCGAATTGATAATCCTTCTTTCTTTCCAGGGTCGTCTTGCTTCGATTTGTTCGATCTTGTTCGCATCCGGTTCCCTCCTAAAGGGACAACAGTTATTGCTTCTTTGTCTTTTCCTTTCGAATGGCAGTCCTTCGTTTCCACCCTTTTCTGCATGGAAAAATAACAATTATCAACAATTAAGCTTTCCATACTAATTCTTACACATTTTATTAAAACTCTTTATTTCTTTAAGCTCATTCTGTAGAAAGGGTTACAATTGTTACTGAAAAGTTACTAAATTGTTCGTCAAAAACATACCTTTCCAGTGCTCCACACACCCCCCTGATTACCCTGTTTCATGCCCTCATGAAAACATTATAGTTGACATGCAAGGCGGTAAGAGAATAGGCTGGAGAGGGAACCTCGTGTGGAGGCCTACAGCCGTGATGAGCAACTAGATCATCAAAGAACTAATTTGTTTGACCTTCAGGCATTTCATACAAGGCCTGATATCCTGGTGCAGGGTGCCAAATAATTGGACTATGAAATCGATACCCTAACCAGGATGGCCCTGCTTGCAAGATACGCTCGCCATAAAGGTTCAATCGACTGGCAGCTAGCTCAAAATTTTCATATCTGAATGGTTCCCTGAGCTAGATGTTTGGGTTCGAAGTCTGGTATCGAAATTTTGCAGCATCGATGGCAAGGTCTTTAATAGTCAGAAAATATTCCAGATTTTGTCGGATTAGGTCCTCGTGCATGGGTCCTAGTGTCTCCATAACACCCGGGGATCTCATAAGGTTCCTATGTGCTCTCCATAACAATACTGGGTCTCTAGGCTCGGCTCTTACCCACAAGTCTAGGCTATTTTCCTGTCTCTGAAAAGTGTTATAAGCCCTGAGCCATTTTAGCTGATTAACCCCAAAGGAAACGAAGGCTTGCAATTGGATGTCCCCAACAAAAGGGCCAGGATTTAAATCAGTTTCCCGGTCTAGCACGAGGTTATGCAAGTAAAATTCACATAATAACCTTTGAACCTTAACTCCGTAATGCTTGCAACAATCTATGAAATCATTAACAGTATTGATTTGTATAGGGGCACCTGACCTGACAGCTTTTATCTTTAATTGTAAATATCGTTCAAGCAAAAATAAAGCATAGTTTTTAGCAGGGGCCCTACAGGCCAGAACGTCATTATACAAAGAACACACAGTGTCCATCTGCCTAACAACAATGTCTAATCGATGAGTTACCTTTGCAACCTTTTCTTGCTCCTTTTGCCAGCCTTTGAAGGCCTAGCTCTCGGACTGACTAATATCCCGAAGTTGCTGTTGCAACTCTTCATATTTCTCCCAGGGGACTGTTTTTTCCTTCAACTGTTCAGCTTCTTGCTGAGCTTGCTTCATCATCTTGTGCAAGGTTCTTGTTTTTGGATCCTTTTTCCATAGGGCTGTAGAGGCCGGGAGTTTTACCTGAACCTTTTTGTTATGTTGTTTGGAGTTCCGAACCTGGATCACCCCTGAGGGCGGTGCCTCTGTTTGGATCTCCTTATTCTCCTTTTCTTTCTTAACACGAATGAAGGGTTGTCGTGGTTCCTCTGTTAATGGAACATCATCCTGTCCCTCTACCCCAAATGGAACGGCAGTCTGTTCTTCATTATCAATTGGAACAGCAGTCTGTTCCTCGGTGACAATTGGAACAGTAGTTTGTTCCTCAGCGTCATTTGGAACAGCAGTCTGTTCTTCTGTGACAATTGGAACAGCAGCAGGTCTTCCAATCGGGTTTCGACCAACAGTGCAACTGTAAGTCCCTCGTCTTCTTGTTCTGCGGGATTTTGCTACAGTGGTCCTCTTTCTTTTCCTTGTGGTCCTTTGTATCCTCAAACTGGCTTTCAAGATCCGAATTTTCTATCGAAGCCGAGCTATAGTGTTCAGCAGCCTCTCCTGTTTAGTCCTTAATTTCTTGATTTCCCTTGCTTCAGCAGAGGGTTTGCTACTGGCCCTTAAATCTGCTCCTACTCTTTCTAGAGTTTCTTCTGGTGCCTCGGGAACAGATTGTTCCCGGTTGGTGTCCCTTATTTCTTCCTCATGAACAGGCGGGTTTTCTTCTCCTTCCTTTTCCGCATGTGAACCCTCAGGTAGGTCTTCCTCTGGAGGTTCATCGGGAGGACATGCTGGGCTAGAGGGTTGGCCATATTCCCCCAAACTGGCCAGGATTGCGGCCAATTCTTCTTCGCCCACAGGGTCTCGCAGCGGGCTGCTTTCTGGTTGTGCTACGTCCTCCTCCCGATTGTCCTGTTCAGTGACTGCCTTGGAGTGTCCAGCTTCTATTTCTGTTTCGGAGTGCACTTCTCTCTCCTCACCTCCTCCTCCGGCTTGCTCAGCTTCGCCCCCAGATTTTCCAGCATTTTCTTCGGAAGGTACTCCTTCTGGTTCTGGAGGTTCGTCTATAATCTCAATTGGTTGGCTGGTGCTTTCTCGAATCTTTTCCAGCCTCCCTCGTATTCGAGCTAGCCGGACTGATTTTCTTGCCTTCTATGGTTGTTCAGGTGTACAAGCAATAGGTTTTTCTGCTATCACTTCTCTGCATTTTTCTGGTCGCTCCGGTGTCCCTGAAGAATGCTTTCATTTTCGAGCGACACGTTTTCCTGCTGCCACTTCTCTGCATTTCTCTGATCGTTCTGGTGTGCTGGAGGAAGTTTTAGGTTTTGGGGGTGGTGCAGCCAATTTCCCCTCAATCAATGCAACGAGCTCCTCCCAGCTGTTCTGCTGTTGAGTGAGACTATGGCTCACTATCAATCGAATCAATCCATGGTGGCTAACAACTGCTTCTACATGCTGTGCCGTTTTCAGGCTTCGGGCCGCATCATGCAGTAGTGAATTTAAAAGTGCAGGCATATTTACATAACATTTTTCTTTCAAAACAGCTAAGAGTTTAAGATGGCATGGTCTTACCATGTCCTTCCTTCCTTCGCACGTAATGTAGCTCTGTACTATCCTTGCTAGTTCGGTCCAGGGTTCTCCTAACGTTGCTGGCAAAACTCCCTTCCCCTTCACTGTCAAGCTTTGGCCTTCATCCTGGAAAATCTCCATAATCTTCTGTAGTCTTTCTTTCCTCAGCGTCCATACAGGTCTGGTGGCTGGTAGGCCTGAGACTTCTGCAATTACATCGTCAGTGACCGCTATCCGCCTTCCTCTTATTGTGGAGTAGTCCTCCTGCAAGTTTTGCAGAAATTCCAATGCCACTGTCTCGTTTGATTCTTGTAGGCGACTGAAGTAATTCAGCCATCCAGCCTTTTCCAGGATCTCCCAGGTGGCAGCAGAGACAGTCAATTCCTGAGGTTCGCTTCGGACTGCCTTTCCTCCCATGGTTCTACTAAGGATTTTCATTGGAACAGCAACTGCCTGTGCTGTTTTGGGATGCAAAGAAGGTGATCGTCGCGGAAAAAAACAAAGTATGCAGCAAAAATGGATTGTGGATGGCAACTTTGCGTAAAATATAATTATCATACCGTTAAACCATGCCATACTTTCATACACTATCTACCCCGAATGGTGTGCTGACACGTAACTCATGGAGTAATGAGATTACCTTCCCCCCTGCGATGTGATAGGCTGCCCCAGCCGTCAAATAGAGGAGCAGCAGCCATCGTGTAACCAGTCATAAAGGAACAGCATATAGAATTACGCCATGTTTTAGATGGACAACGAAATACCGAAATCGAGGCAAAAAGGTGGATCGCGTTTTACATAAGAGCCTGCGTAATATGATGCGAGGCCGGGGGATGGGACGTCTGTCAATCATACGAAGTCCCCAGAGGTCATTGTCAGTTCCCTTGCCATGATTGGTAGTAATGAGTGTTCGTGCGATATGTTCATCGGGAAATAAAATATGAATTATTCATAGGATAGAAGAGACAAAGAGATTTTAATATCATCCCCGTTGGTGTAACCATTATGACTTTGATACCATTAACAGAGCTCTGCTGCCGATAGGTGTTCATAACCTTGGCAGAGTTGTTTATTTCACCCCCGGAACCATGATCCTGTATGTGTATAAAAAGTATTTTGTCAAAACGCAGGCCATTATGCTGGCTTGGTAACCAGATAGCCATAATGCCATTCACAAGGAAGGTGCGAATCGTGGGCAGGCCGGCTCGTGATGAGACCCCCTATTCCAGGTTTTGTTTATTTAGTATACCTTTTGGACCATATCCCTGGTGTGGTGGCCATGTTGGGAATGCCACTTCGCTTCCAACCTGATGATCATGGTAGGCTGGCTCTTGATGAGACCCCCTATCCTGCATTTGACAATTAATAATCCATATTCATCATCATTTTTTCTTTGCAAGGAACTTTTTCTTATTTATTTACACATAAGGGTGGTTCAGCACTCCTTAAGAGTGGGAATGGTGGAAGAAGTCTTATCATCCCAACAGGAAGATATAAATCCTCTGTTCTTATTCCTGTGTAATAATCAGAATTTTTTTTTTTTTAAGGAGATCGCCATGATAAAGATAACCAATCAGGACAATGGGAATAAGTCAATGACAACGGAGATGAGAAATAAGTATGTCCCTCCTCTTGTCCTCTTATCAATACTAGGCTCTATAAAGATAGCGATTTTATGATCTGCTGACTTCGGCATGTTGTAATTGATGTTCATTGCATAAGTGTATAGCTGTATCTTAAAGACTGGAGAGATCATGGCGAAAAGCATCCTCAATATGAATCATCACTGAGAGCAAAGATATGGCTATAGTGTTCCTTTTGAAAGAGAAGAATCCATACAAACAAATAGTTGGGATGCCGTTCTTTGAGAAGAAACAGCCTAAGATCATGAGTGCTTGTCTGCAAAAAAAAACTCTCAACTATTGTTCCTTTTGAAAAGGAACAACAAAAACTCGCAAATGCTGTTCCTTTTGAAAAGGAACAGCAAAAACTCACAACTGCTGTTCCTTTTGAAAAGGAACAACAACGACTCAGAAATGTTGTTCCTTTTAAAAAGGAACAGCAAAAAACCCAGAAATGTTGTTCCTTTTGAAAAAGGAACAACAAAGACACGAAATGCTGTTCCTTTTGAAAAAGGAACAACAAAAACACGAAATGTTGTTCCTTTTGAAAAAGGAACAACAAAAACATGACAACAAGCAACTGCTGTTCCTTTTGGAAAAGGAACAGTCAATAACTCTCAACTGCTGTTCCTTTTGAAAAGGAACAGCAAAACCCCAAAAATGTTGTTCCTTTTGAAAAGGAACAACAAAAACTCACACTTGCTATTCCTTTTGAAAAAGGAACAACAAAAACACGAAAACAAGCAAATGCTATTTCTTTTTGGAAAAGGAACAACAAAAACACACTGACTGTAAAAAGAAATCTTAAGAAAGAAAGATCAAAGAAATATTAAGAAAACGTATATACAAGAACTTATGTACAGGTCAAAAAAAATACGTTCCTTATTGAATTATAGGTGAGGAAGATCTTACTTCCTCTCCTAAAATCTCCATGTCAGTGTCTTGACGTAGCTGCTCACAGAAGGATTCCCGAGTGAGTGGCCTGCGATAGAGACGAACTCAGTGGCCATTTACCTTGAATGCGTATCCAGAACCATCGATTGTGATGAGAGTAAGGGTCCCATTATCATGTACTTTCTGGATTTCGTATGGCCCCAACCAACGAGTCTGCAGTTTCCCCGGGAAATCCTGAAACCGAGAGTCATATAACAGAGCCCAGTCTCCTTCATGAAAGACTTTATTCTTGATAAGTGCATCATGCCATTTAGCTCGCTGCTGCTGAATAAGTGCTGTGTTTTGTAATGCAGAGAGCCTTATTTCATCCAATTCATTAATCTGCTGTAGTCGATTGATTTGTGCCTCACTTAAATCTAGGCCAACTTCCTGTGCAGTTCGTAGCGTTTGGATTTCAAATTCTATGGGGAAAATAGGTTGCTTCCCAAACACTAATTGATAGGGTGAATAACCAGTGGTGCTTCTCCAGGTGGTTCTATAGGCCCAGAGTGCTTCGGGTAGTCGGGCAGGCCAATCACGCCTATGTGAAGCAATGGTTTTTGTTAAAATTGATTCTATTACCTTATTGCTACTTTCTACTTGCCCATTCACCTGCGGGTGATATGGGGTAGTAATTTTGTGCTGGACGTGATAATTGTTAAGTGTTGCAGCTAATTTGTTTCCGACAAATTGTGGTCCTCCATCTATGATTATTTTTCTCGGAAGGCCATATCATACAAACAAATGGAATAGGAACTGTACTACCGAATCTTCTGTAGCTCTAGGCAATGCTTCGGCCTCAACCCATTTGGTAACATATTTTGTGGCTACCAAAATATATGTTCTCTGATTTGATGATGGGTTGATGGGTCCAACGAAGTCAAGAGCCCATCGTTCAAATGGTTCAATGACTAATTGTGGCCTCAGAGGCATTTCTTCGGCTTGACCAGGTCGTCCTGCTCGCTGGCAGCTATCACAAGCTTGAACAAATTTCTTCGAATCCTTAAAAATTGTAGGCCAGTAGTATCTCGTCTGCAATACTTTATGTGCTATTCGTTTCTCGGCGAAGTGTCCCCCGCATTGTCCATTATGACAAGCTTTTAAGATGTCGAAGATTTCATCTTCTCGAATACACCTTCTAATTTGCATGTCTGCCCCTGCATGGAACAAATAACCCCCGATCCACGAAAACCGAGTACTCTTCTGAACAATCTGCTTACGTTCATTAGGGGTTAAGTGTTTTGGTAGCTTACCTACTGCTAGGTAGTTGGCAACATCAGCATACCAAGGTTTTCGAACAGCAACTGCGAACAGGTGCTCATCCGGAAATTGGTCTTCCACTGTTGCTGCCTCAATTGATTTTGGTATTCGTGAGAGAAAATCAGCTACAGGGTTTTCCTTGCCGGGTCTATCTTTGATTGTGATATCGAACTCCTGCAATAAGATCAACCATCTCGTTATTCTAGCATTTGTAACAGGCTTATTCGCTAAATATTTGATAGCAGAATGATCTGTATATAAAACAACGGGATAGCCTGTAATATAATGTCGAAATTTATTGATAGCATGTATTACAGTGAGGAATTCCTTTTCGGTGACAATGTAATTTAATTCAGCAGGGGATAAATTTTTGTTGATATAATAAACAGCATATGGTTTTTTATCCTCCTCCTGTCCAAGGACTACACCGATTGCTGTGTCTGAGGCATCAGATGAGATTTGGAATGGTAAATTCCAATTTGGTCCTCGAAGGACTGGAGCTGTTGATACAAGCTTCTTTAAATCCTAGAAAGCGCGGTCACATTTTTCTGTCCACATGAAATCAACATTACCAGTTGTTACACTAAAAAATGTCACCATGGCTATTTACAGTTAGTATGGCTCTATCAACAGTCATGCTATCCTCCTGGGCAAGTCTTATGCCTCTGCTATCCATGTCAAACTCCAAAAAAGAGAGAAAGTCTTTGTAAATGTGTTTATCTCTGGGTACGCAGATTCTCTCGGCCTTACCTGTGTATACGCACCTAATGTTCACAAAAGCTGCGTGCCTGTACGCTCTGTATGTAAAGGGATAGGTGCGTACCCCTGTAAAGGTCAAAAGGCGCGAGTTTCATCTTTAAAAAGTTACTTGTGGTCATTTCTAGAGCATTTTAGAAGGTTGTTCGACATGTATTGAGCGCCTCCAGATGGTTCATGTACCCCTATGAAAGAGGAACTTATCCCATCAAGAGAGGAGCTATCCCATCCAAAGAGGGGATTATCCCATTGATGGTGGACCTGATTAACTTCCTCTTGAGCACTATAAATACAGGCATTGGGCCAGAAGGAGGGGAGGTTGAAAGCTAAACATTTCTAAGGGTAGATGCTGCAGGAATTAGGACTCCCATTTAGAAGCTTGTGAGCAGAGATTCCCATCCTTTCTTGTTTCATTTGGAAGTGGGTGAGCTTTGTCAAAGTAAAGGAGAACTCTTGATGGACCTTGGGAGGGACTTGCACAACACCAAGGCTCAGGTTGTAATTGTTCCTTTTGTTTCCTATTAATGCAAATGAGTCCATTCTTCTCAATAACTTATTATTTATGAGTTGTTTCATGTACTCCTTGGTCTATATGTTAAATATGTTTTATTTTATGAGATTATCAAGTGCTATTTAATCGTTTGATTGTTAGTGAATGCAGGTTTCGAAGTGAAGGAGGAGCTCATCCGGATCAGCGAGACTGGACTACTACAACAGCGTTGGACTACAGGTAGGATCTAAACACTTGATTTCTTATATGGTAAATGCATGTTTAGAGAAGGATTGCTCTTGTTTGTCTTGTTTGTCACTAGAGAGTCTTAGACTCCTAGGGAGGTTGGTTGTGTCCACACTATCGACTCTTTCCGCCTGACAAAATGGCGACTCCGCTGGGGACTCCATTGATGTGAAAGTTTTTTCCTTTGTATGCAACTTTGATCTGAGAAAAGTCATTTATTTTCTAGTTTTTGGCTGTGTGACTTTGTATTTGGGTGGGCTAGCTTAGGGTTAAATTAGATTTAGTTTTTATTGGTCTTTCCAGTAGTACGCACCCTCTGAGTATTGCACAGTGCGTACTTGTACGCACTGTTGCTGTGTGCACAGAGCGGGCCCGCACCTGGCTTAACAGGTTGCCTGTGTACCCTGCTAAAAATCAAGAAATTTCCATTTTTTACATTTTTCCTCTTAGATTTTGCTTTTTCTTAGTTTTTACTGCCCAGATCCATTAGTCTCCTGTCAAAGATTTTTACCTGAACTTGTTTCGATAACATTGAGTGTTTTAGTGGATTTCATAGAAGTTTAAGCCGTAGGGTTTGATTTTTGAGTAGGTCCTGTAGTGACTTTGGCGGTAGAAGTTGTCAAGCCTTAGATCTCTCTGGTTTTGTCAGCCTTCTTAGGAGTTGGACCTGTCATAAAAGTCTACCTGTGAGAGCGACTTACCTTTGAGTTGTCTCTTTGGCGAATTTCGAAGTGCTTGTTGATTGAGTATTGAATTCCATTTTACAAAAAGAACAAAAAGATTTGAGTTTTGTTTTGACTGGTTTTTTGATTCTGTATTAGCTGGTCCTTGGCTTGATTGTGGTCAAGTAAAACAACCTAGAATCATCCTTGTAGGCTTTTGCCTCGTTAGGTTTGCTTTAGAGTAAATTTCCTTTTGATTTGCTTGTGAGTTCATTTTTCATAGATTTTATAGATTTTGAGATTGTTTTTTGTTAAAATAGATTTATATGCTTTATTAAATAGGGAAAATACAAAAACATCTCCTTTGAAAAGTTTTGTTTCAAGTAGCTTTTGGAGTATTTTGAAAGAGAAAGAATTTTTCGTGCACGTAATGAGTGTTCATGTTTGTATGCTTGGAAAGATAAAGAGTTTTATTTCTCTGATTTTCGTTGCCAAGAGAGTTATTTTTATATAAATTTGCATTCTCTAAACTTTCTTAGCTAAGAATTTCATTGAAAAAGAAAAGTAGTGTAAATCATCCTAAGTGCATCTTTGTAGTGGTTTGAGTCGAGTCTACACACCATTGGTTTCATTTCCACTACCCTTTGTCTTAAGGAAACCATAAAATTAACGCTTAAAGTAAAATCAACGTAGTAATTTTTATTTACTAGGGCTCTGAAACACCAATATAGATCAGGCTAGTGTCTTGGGGTAGGAGAGTAATTAACTCTCCAAGACAGGAAAACCAAACAAGTAGCTTATCTTGTGGTAGGATAAATCCATCTGTTGCATTTATACTCTGGGAAAGCTCCTCTTAAAGGAGAAGCATGAGCTCATGTCCGAACCAGTGAGGGGATCAATCCTCCCTCGTTGGGAACGACGCCAGACACGCACGTATCACAAATGGTAAACCTCGGATTAACCATTGTCGAGGAGCCAGGGGTCACTTATCGGTAAACCTTGGATTGTTGTCAAGGAGCCGATAAGGGGATTGAGCTTGATACTCTGCCCTTGCGTGCTGTCGGAGTTTAGACTATTCCCCCAGGTGTATTTGTCGCTGTTGGTAACCTTAGTGGCCATAATCTTAGGATTCTACCCAAGGTGATGATGGAGGGAAGATCCCACTGTACCTGGAGCAGACGTCGGCTAGACTCACTTGGATTTTCCGGGCGGTTCACTTCACTCGAGACGGTTAAAGTGGAGGAACTTGTGCCGGTCTATTCATTAAGCAGGTTGCCGGGGTAACTGTTCCACCCTCCACTTCTGTACTGAATTCGGCGATGTTGGGTTTCATCTCCAACTAGTGTTTTCGGTCTTGAAGGCTACTGTTTGTGCATGGTTTGACACCCTAGATTCTTTAGGCGTGTGATTCAAATTTGTTTGCTTCTTTAGCGACTTTAGGTGGTTTGATTTGAGATTTTACTTTGTTTTCGTGTGTAGTAGTTAAAAGTTTTTAGCTGTGGCGGAATTACCGAGACAGTCCCGTAGACTTCGGGGCAAGTCACCTGAGATTGTTACCGGAACTGATTTGTTGAGGAAACTCTGTAGATCGCGGGGTGGACCTCCTGAAGACGTCCCGGGTCAGTACGAAGGATTGAAGCTCCTTGTAACTCCTCCTAGTGGCAGTAGAGTAGGATCACCTGAAGAAGGAGAGTCTTCCTTGGTAGTCCATCCAGATTACCAAAGTCTAGAGACAGGTTATAATCCCGAAGCTGTTACAGTTTCCGAGCTTGCTGGTAGTTTTTCATCTACTAGTGATTTAGGTGAGGAACCTGAAATATCTGAGCCTGTTACTCCAACTTCTAGTGTTCCAGATTCACCAAGAGTAGAACGAGTTATCACCGAAAATCTTCCTACTGGTTTGATTGCTATTGAAGAACTTGCTCCAGAGGAAGAAATAGGCGTCTCTAACCTTGAAGATCAACTTACTATTAATCTAAGGGAGCGTGAATCTATCTTTTACAGTCCTCCTAGAAGTACTACTTGGTACCTTTCGTTAACTAACTATTTAGACAACTCAGGGTTAAGTTTTTCTCCACATCGTACTCCTTTTCCACCTGGAGGTATCTATACTCCTGTAAATATGTCTGGTCAGTCGTCCATGTTCACTCAATCTTCTGAATCTTTCTTACACGGCGGTCCTTCTGTTCCCACCGGGTATCAGTCACTTTCTGGTACCTTTGCAGGGGCATCTCCTCAACCCGTTGATCATGGGTTATTAGCTGGAAATAATGGTAATAGACCGTTGGGTGTAGGGGACATTTACATGATGTCAGGATCAGTTCCCGTTTCTCAACCTCAAGGTGGCCAATTACCGCCTGGGGGGCAGCCTCAATTAACGCCTGGGGGGCAACCTCAAGGTACACAAATTGTGTCTGGGGGGCAACCTCAAGGCCAGTATGTACTTATGGTACAATACATGCCTCAAGGTCAACCCCAGCCTCAATATGTACCCCAGGGTCAACCTCAGTATCAATATCAACCTCAAGGGTATCAACCTCAAGGGTATCAACCTCAAGGGTATCAACCTCAAGGTCAAGGTCAACCCCAGTATCAGTATTTACCCCAAGGTTATCAACCTCAAGGTCAATACTCGAGTCAAGGTTATCAACCACCTCAGGGTCAGTCTTATGTTCAAGGTCCGGGAAATGTACCTTTCAATTATCAACCCTACCCTCAACCTGGTTACGGATCTCAGTATCCTCAACCTGTTACGGGTCAATACCCCGGAATGATAGTGTGGGATCCATCACAAGGTCAACAGGTGTTGCAGCCAAGTATACAGTTGTTACCTCAAACTGGACAACCCGTAGTTTTTGGTCCACCCCAACAACCGCAACCTGTCCAGTCAAATGTTCAAACTTCTGTAACCTCGGTAGTTACTCAGCCGCCAATTGCACCTAGTACTCCATCTCAAACGGCTGCTGCAACTACCGCAACATCTGCCGCACTTACTTCTGGAGTATCGACAGCTCCTGTTTCTACTGTCTCTGTAACTACTCCTCAGACATCTTTACCCTTATCTGGATCTACGATTCAAACTACGATTCAGATGCCTGTAGTTCAGCCTGGTATAAGTACGGTTGTCACTACTCAACCACAATTTGTTCATCAACCGTACCAGGGACAGTACCAATATGGGCAAGCTGTCCAGCAGCCAGTTTACCAGTATCAACCGTATCCTGGGTACACTTATCAACAACCTCAACAACCCCAGTACGGTCCAGTTAATCCTGGTTTTCCAGGAGGATACAATATCCCGAATGCAATGCCTATTCCAAGTTATCCTGGATATCCTCCTCCTGGGGCTGGTGTCATGACTCATAGTTTTAGGGATCCGAACCGGCAATTGCCGTTTATCGTAACTTTGGATTTACTAGACTTGTCGCGCCTAACGAACAATCCAATCAATTATCTTCCGTTCTGGTTGCCAATGCCAAATAAGTTGCCCAGCGATATACCCAAGTTCGAATGTAAGTCTGGAGAGGACCCGTCGAATCATGTGATGACTTACCACCTCTGGTGTGCTTCAAATTCTATCTCAGATGATTCGATCCGCTTACGTCTTTTCCAGCGTACACTCATTGGTCTCGCAGCCAAGTGGTACATTGAGTTACCACGGGCCTCTTTTTACAATTTTATACAGTTAGCTACCTCGTTCTTAACTCACTTTCAGTTGCTGGTCAGATACGATAACGGCACGGAGTTATTAACTTCACTAAAACAATCGACGTCCACGTATATTTCTTATCATATTCATGAGTGGAGACGTCGAAGGAGGTTAGTGAAAGTTTTTATTCCGGACCAAATCTTAGCTGAATGGTTTGTTAAATCATTATTACCGAAGATTACTAAAGATGTAGCTAAGGCCGGAGTAGTTACTGAGGAGCAAGTCATTGCTCAGGTGCAGTACCTTGACTTAGTTTATACTCAGTCGGGTAGGTTACACGAGAAGATCCCAGATCTTCCAAAATCGAATCAAATTGCTGCTGCTCCTTCGGGATCTCATGCCACTGATGGTATGATCGGCACGGTGAACACAAAGAGCAAGAAGAAGTCTCCCAAGAATTCTACTACTCCTATAATCACCTTGCCTGATTCCCCGACAGGAGAGTCTTCTCCTGAACTTTCCGCCGATATTCACGCTGTAGAGTCATCTACGGCCAAATCAAAAAACGGTGGAAAGAAGAAAGGAAAGAAAAAGGCTAAAGCAGACAAGGCTCCGAAGGAGAAAACGGAAAAATCGGAAACCAATGACAAAAAGCGCAAACCTCGATATCCTTGTCTTATTTGTGAAGAGGATCATTTTACAAGAGATTGCCCTCATCGGGACGAGGTTGTGAAAATAGTCAAAGGTTCTCCCACTCCTGCTGTGTTGAAAGATCCATTTCGAAAGCAGGAGAGTAAAATGATAGGTTCTTCCTCGACTGCCAGTGAAGAACCCATTTTGATGATGTCTCATGTGAGGATTGCGACTCGGTCGTAAGATTATGGTAGTAAGAATCCTGTTGATGGTAAGGAAGCAGAATCTTCTCATTCTAATCCATCAACCTCAGCTCCTGGTCCTGATCCACTACAGATCGAAAAACCTAACCCGGACTTAGTAATCAAACCGCCCGCCAAGGGTGTACTTCGAAGGTCTGCTTTTAATCCACATGCAAGAGCGGCCCAGAATTACAACATTGTTGAGGACTTAGCTGTTTCACCCTCAGCAATGTCGGCTTTAGAAGTACTGCAATCATGCCCAGCACAACGGAAATTACTTTTGTCGGCTATCGGAGCTGTTGATGTTCAGGACCTGAATCTGATAATCTTCGATCTAGAAAATAGTACACCGTGCCTACCCCATCAAATGGCTTTCCAGATTCCAGTGATAGTTAAAAATAGGCCTATTCATCAGACTGTAATTGATGAGGGAGCTTCTATGTGTATTATGTCGATTCAGTGTTGGAGATCGCTTGGTTCTCCTTCGCTGAACCAATCCCCGACCATCCTTAAGGCCTTTGATGGCCGTGGGTTCCGTCCATTTGGTATTCTACAGGAATTGCCTATAGGGGTAGAAGGTAAAACCGTTAGTCTGGATGTGGAGGTGGTTGATGCCCCTCTAGACTACAACCTTCTTTTAGGTCGAAGTTGGTCATATGCTATGACAGCGGTCATTTCATCGGTCTTCAGAGTAATAAAGTTTCCACATAACGGCAAGATCGTGACAATTGATCAGTTGACATACTTTTCATCCGACCCAGCCTCTTCAGCGAGTATCCAGCATGTCGGTAAGACGACAATCCCTTATAGGGACGTTGGCGTAGGTTTAGTTAAAGATTCTGGTTTACTAGGAACTTTTCCTTTCCCTCCAATCAACGCAGACCCTTCATTTGCATCAATTCATATGATTACATCAGACACCATTATTTACGACGATCCTTGGATTGTCCCATCTGAATCTGAGATAGACTCATTCGGTGATGCTATGCCTTTGAGTCCATATGAAATTTCTTATGAAGCCGTCGTGTCTTTTACTGACTCGCGTTCAACCCAAATCGACCAAATGAATGTGGTCAGTGAGGAATCATTTTTCACACCAACCTCAGAATGGATAGTGCTTCCCGAAGTTGTGTCATCTGACGAACAACTTCGCGAAATCCTAAGTGTAGACGATCTACCATGGGAAGATCTCCATCATAGATCTTCGTTTTTACCTGAGGGTGATGCTTTTGAAAATGATTTCTCATCTATTTTTACCGCTGAATATGTCAAAGACGCTCAGAATCCAACGAAACATCCCGATTCAGAGTTGAATTTAGGGAATATTTCTCGCACTATTCCCATTGACATTTCAGTGAAGCCCGGAATTGAGGAAAACATTCATATAGGTGCCTCATGTACAGAAGATGAAATTCAAACTTACAAGGCCCTATTCCAAGAATTCCACGATGTGTTTGCCTGGTCTTACGAGGAAATGCCAGGAATCGATCCTGCCATTGTTGTTCATGAAATAAAGACCTACCCGGACGCTAAACCCGTCCGGCAACGGTTGCGTCAGATTCACCCTCGAAAAGAAGCTGCGATTAAAGCAGAAGTCGAAAAGCTGTTGAAAGCAGGTTTCATTTATCCAATCCCGTTAACGGATTGGGTGTCGAATATTGTTCCGGTTAACAAGAAACAAGGAACAATAAGAATCTGTATCGACTATAGGGATATAAATCGAGCTTGTCCAAAAGACAACTATCCTATGCCCTATATCGATCAAATAATTGATGATTGTGCCGGAAGTGAAATGTTTTCCTTTATGGATGGTTTTTCGGGCTATAATAAAATCAATATTCTACCTGCCGATCAACCAAAAACGGCATTCATTTGTCCATGGGGGACATTTGCTTACTGCAAATTACCTTTTGGGCTTAAGAATGCCGGAGCCACTTTTCAATGGGTGATGTCTTATGCATTTCATGACATCAAGCACATTGTGCAACCATACCTCGATGATTTGCCTACTCATTCTTTACATCGAGCTGATCACCTTGTCCACTTACGAGCAATCTTTATGAGGTGTCGGCATTATCATATTCGATTGAATCCGCACAAGTGTGTTTTCTGTATAGAAGCGGTCCGATTGCTGGGATTTGTTGTTTCAAAAGCTGGCATTCGCGTCGATCCCTCGAAGGTCGAAGCCATCATCAAATTGCCTCCTCCTTCGAGTTTGCGCCAACTCCAAAGTTTGCAAGGGAAAGCAAACTTTTTACGCCGATTCATTCCAAACTACGCCGAGGTCACTAAGGGTTTTACACGATTGTTGAAACAGAACGCTCAATTCTTTTGGGACGAGATTGCCCAACAATATTTTGATGCACTTAAACACGCGTTGACCCATGCACCGTTGTTGCATCCTCCCAACTACAACCAGGACTACTTCTTATACCTCGCAGCTTCGCATTCCACTATTGGAATGGTGTTAGTCCAAGAAGATGAATTCGGAATGGAACATGTGATATATTATCTTAGTAGGACGTTAAACCCCACTGAGCTAAAATATTCGCATGTGGAGAAATTGGCCCTGGCAGCCGTTCAAGTTGTTCAGCGTTTTCGTCACTACATTCTTCTCCGTAAGACTACAGTTATTTCGGATTGCAACCCTATGATTTATATTTTGACTAAACAACTGCTAGGGGGCAAGTACTCTAAATGGATCGTTGTCCTGCAAGAGTTCGACTTGGAGTTCGAGAAGTCCAAGTCTAAGAAATCCTTAGTTTTTGTGGAATTGATGTGTGATTTCCCGCGTGTTGACACAGAAACTGTGGCAGAGGAGTCCATTGCAGACGAATCTTTGTTTCTTATCAGTACTTTAGATCCGTGGTATGGGGATATAATCATCTATCTCCAAACCCAAACCTTTCGGCCTGAAACTTCAAAGTCGGAGCGTCGAAAAATTCGGTTTCAATCCCAGTAATACAGAATTATTGGAGATACACTTTATCGCCGGGGGGCAGACTCGGTTTTTCGACGTTGTTTAACTCACGAAGAGGCTGAGAGGGTTTTGAATGATTGTCACTCTAGAGCATGTGGTGGTCATATGTCTGGGTATGCCACAGCTCAGAAGGTGTTGCGTGCTGGCTATTTCTGCCCGTCCATGTTTAAAGATTGTATCATTGCGGTCCGAAAATGCCACAACTGTCAAGTGTTTGATCGCAAGATGCACACACCACCTGCTCCTCTCCATTCCATAATTGTCGTTGGTCCTTTCGCCAAATGGGGTATCGATTTTATTACTTGTAACCCTCACTCGGCCGGGGGGCATGCGTATATCATCCTCGCGGTTGATTATTTTACTAAATGGGCCGAGGCGATGCCTACATTCGACGCAAGCGGCAAAACAGCTACAGTTTTCGCATTCAATCACATTATAACTAGGTTTGGTGTCCTGCAAGCGATCATCACTGACCATGGGAGCCATTTTCGAAACATCATGATGACTGAGCTTACAAGCCAGCTTGGTTTGCGCCACGATAGCTCTACTCCTTATTATCCGCAAGCCAACGGTTTGGTTGAGTCTATCAACAAAGTTCTAGTTATCATGATCCGACGAATCATTGGCATTCATTGGTCGAATTGGCACAACATGTTATTTTCAACGCTATGGGCATACCGAACTTCAGTGAAAACTTCAACAGGGTTCACTCCTTTCCAGCTAGTTTATGGTTTGGAAGCTGTGTTACCCATTGAATGCGAAATCCCATCACTTCAAATGGCTGTCGAATTACTCCCAGCTACTTCCGAAGAGGAGAAAATTTTATTATACTTAGCTCAATTGGATGAGACTCGACGTGATGCTGCATTGGCAATCGAGACTCACGCGAAGCGAATGAAAGCTCAGTATGATAGAAATGTGACCCCTCGAAGTTTTTCAGAGGGAGACCTAGTGCTATTATATGATCAAGCTAACGATAAGCTAGGTGCTGGAAAATTCGTTCCTATGTGGCATGGACCCTACATTGTAAAGCGAAAGCTAGCAAAAGGGGCCTATGAGCTGGTAGATTTTGATGGGGACTCTTTGGGTAAACCCAGAAATGGACTTTACCTCAAGAGGTATTATGCTTAAATGATGGGTATGGAGAATTTTTAGTTAGGTTAGGTTTTCTTTCTAGCTAGTATGTTTGTTAGTTTAGATAGTGTGCTTAGCTTAGAAAGTGTGTTTTTCGTCATTATTCTGGCTTATCTTGGTTTTACTCTTGATATTGCAGATGTCGACGCCTCTCCAAACGTACATTGGATTTGCCGATGGTGCTTCTCGTAGTACACGGAATATCTCTTCCGCAGCTTGGGTTATCTATTCGTCCTCTGACGAGTTAGTTTCTATGCATGGGGTGAGCCTCGGTCAAACAACGAACAACATTGCAGAATACAGTGCAGTGGTTGAATTATTGTCTGAATCTATTTCATTTGGAATTCGACGTTTGATAGTGAGGTTAGATTCTAAACTCATTGTATTACAGCTTAATAGAGTATATGCCATTAGAAATCCTGTGTTATTAAGGTTGTTTTTTAGAGTGCGTCTCTTGGAACGTGAATTTGATTACATTGAATATCAACATATTCCAAGGTCTTTAAATACATTAGCAGATGAAATTGCTTCTCGAATGTTGGACAGACATTTGCGATAATCATGCAAGTAAATTTAAAAACATTTCATCACATATGTTAAACGAGATAAGCCGGTAATAATAATATATAGATAGGAGTGTGTCAAAAATATACATCGTCTTCGATCATAGGTTGAAAAACACCTTATGATCGGAAAAAATGATAAGTACAAAAAACCAAAAATGTCATATGTGTCTACAAAAGTGACTAGTTAATCACTAGTGATGCTCTCTATACGACACCACTGCACGGGCTACTCTACACAAAAAACTCCTAAAGGGTCCCGGGACTACAACTACATAGCGCTGCAATCTGATAGGAATGTCATCTATGGTCATCTCCGGTATACCCGCCGTCAGACGCTCTAGATCCTGCTCTAACTCAGCCAGTGTCTCTGCAGCTGCATCCTGTGGGGCCGGTGCCAGTGCAACTGGTTGTCTCCTCTCAAAAGTACGGAGATTGGCCGGACGCCGTGGACCTACATCTACATTTTGGAAATTTTCCACTATCAGTTTTGAGACGATATATATAAAAAACAAAAAATATATATAAATTAAAAACTTGTGAATAATGAAGTACCTCTGTCATCCCACTGTTCTCCCTATGGAAGAACCATGTCCGGATCATTCCGAAAATCCATTATGGCATAGGGAAAATCCTGAATAGCAAAGACCTGGCCCTCTAGCCAGTGAAAGTAACCATCAGGAAATCGAACAACTGTTGTTCCCTCATCAGGATGCCGGGCCATTACCGCAACCCATCTCGTCAACTTAGGCTCCCGAGGAGCCCCAACTGGGACAGTAAGATGCTGGGGGATCAGCATTGGAACTCTCTCTAGGGCAAAGCTCACAACCAAAGGCCCATATCCAAAGGTCTTCAATCGTCTGGTCTTTGCCCTAGTCAGTTGGCCCTTCATATTGGCCAACACAGCATCGCACCAGTTGAAAATGGTGCCTTGGAAGCAATCTATCGCCATCCGCATTTGGGACCCGGTGGCATTGTGTAAGGCGGCTGCGCCGCAAAGTCTGGTAACAGTAAAGGCTATCACCATAAGTTCAGGTCGGGATATGTATTTGATTTCTATCCCCTTCTCCTGGTTTTGATTGTTGCACCACTCTAGCCGGAGGCTAGCAAGGGATTGGCCACCCGGCCTAGTCCCGGACAGAGTCAGTTGCTCGCCCCTATTAGGCAAGCCAGTGAGAAAATATATGTTGGAGGACTCTATCTCGAGCTGGTTCTCTCCAATGTAGAAACATTGATCCTGAATATTCCACCTTTCAACTAGCCACTCAAGGAATGCTACCTGGCCCCTCATGTCAGGTATGGCCCAGTATTTATACAGACCGCATGCTTTTAACGCATCAATAGAAGGTTGATGATTTATTGCGGCCAAATCAACGTCCTCGTGTTCTCTTTCTCTCCAATCTAGCATGGTGACTGCCCTACACACCAAGAAACAATAGTTAGAATTCATAATTTTAAATTTGGTTGGTTGATTTGGGAGATTGGGGTTTCAAAACATATGTTTCGCGGGGTACGCACCCTGCGTTCAGCACACAAAGCGGCGGTACGCAGCTGGGCTGAAGGCGGGCTGCGTACCCCGACCTTTTTCCTATGTAGAAAAAAGGTCGGGGCCCGCAGGTCACTCATAGGGCACCTGCGTACCCCGAGAAACATACCTCAAAACCCTAAACCCCCTAAAAAATAAAATGAAAACTGGAAATGAAATTCTAAATGGATGAAATTGAAGAGGAGGATGTTGTGGAATACCTGAAAGAGACGGCATTCGATTCTGACGGTCAGATTCTCCGCAATGTCCATGGGAAGTTTCTTGCCAAAAGCCCTTTTCTCAACCTCAACAGTAAAATGGTAAAAATGACATGGTAAAAGGTCTTTTTATAGGTTTTTTGGATGAATGAATGCTAGGTTTGTTTATTTTTTACCATGGAAAGATGTTTTTCAATGTATTTTTGCCTATCTCAAACAGGTATGAGTAATGTGTTGTTTTTGTGCAGGACAAAAGGATTTAGAGGGAAAATTGTCATTTTTCACGAACCAAAACATCAGAGTCATCTTTTAAGCCCTTTTCTGACTCCTAAAATATGAAAAGATCGCCGAGCGTTTCTTTTACACTCGTTAAAACGGAATTAAATGACGGTCCCCTTATAGCCCTTTTCTGACCGTAAAAACAGGAAAAGATGGCCGGTTTTTTGTCGTTTCAAACTCGATACTGGAAATAAAACGACGTGTCCTTGATCGCTTTTTACTTTTCAGGTCAGTGACACTAATCATGAAAGTACTCCTTGGTTGCGAGATCAAGCGGTTCTCCCAGGTATTATTTTATACTTTTTCGGGCTTGGGGGACACAAATTTACGAAAAAGTTCAATCTGGAGTCTTCTTAAGTTTTTCAGACTCTCTAAATTTGAAAAATGCCGAGTTTCTCCTATATTGGGCTCGTTAAAATTTCACAGTAAAGGGCCTGTTCAATTACAAACAGGAACGAACCACTCCTTCCTAGGGTTCGAATCAAAACTAGGTTGGACTCATCCGAAGGATGAGCTTATAATCAAGCATATGTTATCCTCCTCAAGCTTGTAAAAAATAAAGAGGTACTTGCCAGAAATGGTGGGGGAAAAGAGAGAAGAATGAGCCTATTTGTTATCCTTTGTCTCAGAAGAAACCTTATTACCACTCTTGAACACGACACTTTTCATTCACCTGGGTTGGGAAATCCTTTGCTTCACAGTTGATCAAACCACATTGAAAGTCTTCAGCCGAGTTTCGGGGATTAACTTTGAGTCATTCGTTACCAAGCCATCTGTTGTGTCGTTATGTTTTCAAGAGGTCTGCAAATAAAACTTTCATCTGCGAAATACTTGTTATCGATTTTGACCATCCCTGAGTCAGTCCTTACAGCAATATTTCTTCAACTTGAACTATGATTTCGTGTTGCGGGCTTGCCTGCAACGGGTCACTTTCTATCGACATCAGCACATTATCCAGAAAGATGACTTAGAGATCGTCAGTACCTTGAAGTTTGCATGCATCAATGGCAGGTTTCTCGCCTTTGACGTCAGTTTACATCATTGACTTTTGATCGAAGGATTCCGTGAAATGTTCGACATCAACTCATTCATTCACATCTCATGGATTGTACTGGGTACTTTGAGAACCATTGACATTACTGGTGGTCTCTCTCACACTTGTTAACAGTTTACATCATCGACTGGTAATCAAGTGGTTTCTACCATGTTCGACATCAACTCATTTATTCACATGGCTAGAATCGTACCAATTCGGGAAGTAGAAATGAAGACCCTGGATCTAGTTTCCACCATCCAGGCTGTGAGGAGTTTTGTATTCATTATCTAGTAGACTAATCATAAACAGATGGCTGCATCCATACTGTGTCTACAGAAAGTCTACGATTATGATGTACTGCAAGATCATTCATGTATCAGAATAGTTAGTCTGTTAGTTAAAATTTTGATCTGAGTATGGGAATGCCTACCTCAGCGATGATATAATCTTATACATGTATTTTGTGTTGAAAATTGCAGGTTCTGACCAGGCTCTCCACGAGATAATCCTTGAAATGATAAAGCGCTTCACCCTTCCTAGATAATACAAAACCCTAATCTACTACAGGCTTCGCACTTTAGGGGCAATCTGTTACACTAAAAAATGTCACCATGGCTATTTACAGTTAGTATGGCTCTATCAACAGTCATGCTATCCTCCTGGGCAAGTCTTATGCCTCTGCTCTCCATGTCAAACTCCAAAAAAGAGAGAAAGTCTTTGTAAATGTGTTTATCTCTGGGTACGCAGATTCTCTCGGCCTTACCTGCGTATACGCACCTAATGTTCACAAAAGCTGCGTACTTGTACGCTTTGTATGTAAAGGGACAGGTGCGTACCCCTGTAAAGGTCAAAAGGCGCGAGTTTCATCTTTAAAAAGTTACTTGTGGTCATTTCTAGAGCATTCTAGAAGGTTGTTCGACATGTATTGAGCACCTCCAGATGGTTCATGTACCCCTATGAAAGAGGAACTTATCCCATCAAGAGAGGAGCTATCCCATCCAAAGAGGGGATTATCCCATTGATGGTGGACCTGATTAACTTCCTCTTGAGCACTATCAATACAGGCATTGGGCCAGAAGGAGGGGAGGTTGAAAGCTAAACATTTCTAAGGGTAGATGCTGCAGGAATTAGGACTCCCATTTAGAAGCTTGTGAGGAGAGATTCCCATCCTTTCTTGTTTCATTTGGAAGTGGGTGAGCTTTGTCAAAGTAAAGGAGAACTCTTGATGGACCCTGGGAGGGACTTGCACAACACCAAGGCTCAGGTTGTAATTGTTCCTTTTGTTTCCTATTAATGCAAATGAGTCCATTCTTCTCAATAACTTATTATTTATGAGTTGTTTCATGTACTCCTTGGTCTATATGTTAAATATGTTTTATTTTATGAGATTATCAAGTGCTATTTAATCGTTTGATTGTTAGTGAATGCAGGTTTCGAAGCGAAGTAGGAGCTCATCTGGATCAGCGAGACTGGACTACTATAACAGCGTTGGACTACAGGTAGGATCTAAACACTTGATTTCTTGTATGGTAAATGCATGTTTAGAGAAGGATTGCTCTTGTTTGTCTTGTTTGTCACTAGAGAGTCTTAGACTCCTAGGGAGGTTGGTTGTGTCCACACTATCGACTCTTTCGGCCTGACACCAGTTAATGCATATAAAGGTGCATCAATGTGTGAATAATGTTCTATAAATCGTCTGTAATACCCAGAATATCCAAGAAAGCTGCGTACCTCTGTCTGAGTAGTGGGGGTGGGGATAAGCAACAGAATTTGAATTTTGGCCGGATCTACCTGAATTCCAGCTGCTGAGACGAAATGTCCTAGAATGAGCCCTTCAGTCATCATCATATAACATTTTTCGTGGCTTAAACAAAGCTTGGTATCAATGCAACGCTGTAGGACTTTTTCTAAAGTGTCCAGAGCTGGATCAAAACCATCTCCGTATAGTGTAAAATCATCCATGTATACTTCAAGCCCATCATTTATTAAATCTGCAAAGATGCTAAGAATGGCCCTTTGGAATGTGGTAGGAGCATTACATAGGCCAAAGGGTAGAACTCTATAGGCGAACGTTCCCCAAGGACAAGTAAAGGTAGTTTTATCCTGGTCTTCAGGGGCAATCTGAATCTGATTGTATCTGCTGAAGCCATCCAGGAAAGAAAAGAATTTCTTTCCTGCTAACGTGTCCAATACTTGGTCTATGAATGGGAGGGGAAAATGGTCTTTTTGTGTGGCTTTGTTTAACTCTCTATAATCCACACAAATCCTCCATTTCCCATTCTTCTTGGGTACAACCACAAGTGGAGAGACCCACTTACTATCAGAAATAGGATAGATAAAATTAACATCTAAAAGCTTCTGAAGTTCTGCTTTTACAACATCTTTTAGGTGAGGGTTGAGTCTACTTTGCGGTTGACGGATAGGTCTTGCATCTTTTTCTATATAAATATGGTGGGTGCACAATTGGGGGTCAATCCCTTTCATATTAGGGTAATCCCACGCAAATGCTTCTTGATGCTTACGTAACAGGTGGATGAGTTTTATTTCTTGGTCCGGTGTAAGGTTGGCATTGATGTTTAGTGTTTTTCCCGGTTCAATTTCCACTGCTTTACTATTGGCAACATAAGTCACAGGTATCGTTTGGTCATGTGTATCTTTCAAGGGATCTTCTTCTAGTTCATTCTCGAATGCAGCTTCTATCATAAAACACTGTGCATGAGGTCTAGATTCAGTTTGACTAACAAAGTTATTGATGGCATCATCTTCTGTTTGGTCTTTAAAGTCTAGGGCCTTCTGTATAGTCAATGGTGATCTGATATTATCAGTAAGGTATGATACAGGGTGCTGGTTAGTTTTTATCATTGTAAGACTTGGCTGTGCTGGAGGGTATAGAACTAGATTTTTAATATCTGGTCCTCTGGTTATGGTCATATTCCCCTGCCGGCAACCAATGTAAGCATCGGCGGTAGCAAGCCAAGGTCTACCTAAAATTAGCGGGTGTCCATCCAGTTGGGTTTTTGGATTAATTACCAGGAAATCAGTTGGGTATTCCCAAGAATCTATAGAGACCATAACATCGTATAGAGTTCCTTCCGGTCGAACTACAGATCGGTCAGCCAATTCTAACAAAGTAGAAGTGGGTTCTACTGATGTAATACCGAGCTTTTGGCAAGTAGAAGTTGTCAAAATATTGATTGCAGCTCCTAAATCAACTAAAGCATTAGTCAGGGTCTGACCATAGATTTGGACAGTTACGATTGGATTTCCTGGATTGTCATATTTAATGGGTGCTCCTGTTAACAGGTCAGATAAAGTACCGACTACTTGGACTCTTGGGTTAGTGGTTACATTCCTCCTCATTTTTTTTATGCACAATTCTTTTATAGTTTTTGCATATATAGGGATGTCTTGAATGGCTTGGAGGAAAGGAATTCGTATGTACAGGTTTTGTAGCTCTCCCAGAATGTCAAAGTCTGGATGTTGTACAGGTCGTGGTATGACTAATCGTTCTGGGAAGGGAGGAGAGGGTGTATTTGCTTGATGATGAGTCTGTTCCTTATTTGCACCCTCTTGTTGTAACGGCTGTTCTATTGGTAACTGATCTTCAATGTGAACTGTTTTATCTCCCTCTGTTTCTATTATACATCCAGATCTTAACTGAAGATCATTGCACTCCCTTAGTTCAGGTCCGATTTCTGCTGATTCTATAATTTGGAGGGATTGGACCGGCCTATTATTAGGATTAGGATTGGGTTGGGCTGGGAGTTGCGGTCTCAGATTAGACTGGGGATTTTGTTGCAAAGCTGGCAGAGTCGGTTGAGGGAGCGGAATAGTTCCTGTTGGCTGATATGTCGATCTTGGCCAATTTGTCTGCCAGGGTGAACTTTGTGAAGTAGGGGGGGTCCATTGTGGAGGGTATGAGTTATTCTGCCAATATGGTGAAGCGTAAGGAAAATTCGGCCAACCAAATTGGCTTGGCTGATTCATCCATGGATTTGGAGAAGGAAATGGTTGTGATGTCCAGTTCGGGAATGGGGGTTGAGATTGGTTTTGCCACATACTATATTGCTGAGCATTATACTGTGGAGGCTGAAAAGAAGAAGTTGAGTCTAAAAGCATACCTGATTGCCTTGGTTGCCATTGGCGATGCTGGTTAACGAAGTATGCTGATTCTGGTTCTTCTTCTGCTTCCTTATATACTGCTTTCAATCCAGGAAGAGAGGGGCAACTTTCAGTAAGATGATCTTTTGTACAGATAGCACATGTTTGAACTGCATCCAATGGACATTCCTTGTGGCTATGTTTTCTTCTACATCGGGGGCAGAAGATCGCCAAATTCTATTCTGCCTCTATCTGCTTCTGTTTAGCCTACACAATATCAATTTGTGTAGTCAATGTCCACATGATATCAGTTTTAAATTGTTTTAATAAATTCCCAAGTTCTACACGTGTTACTCCTTCTGTTGATATTTTGTTATCTCTGACAAACCGATCATATCCTGTTGGTTTTATCCTCGTGCTGCCTCTCGAGCTCCTGATACATAAATCAATGATGTCAGCAAAATTTTCTTGATAGATATCCCCTTTTCCCATGATATTTAATGTTTCAATCCATTGTTCCTTCATGCCTCTGATCAATGTTGTTTTTAGCACATTATCAGGCAGAGGCAGTGATGCATATGGAGATCTTTGCAAATTATACTGAAAACATTCTACATATTCTTCTAGTGTTTCGTTTGGTCTAGCTGTCATCTGAAATATTTCATCTTTCAGTTCTCTAGACCTACAATAATCTTGATATTTCTTTAGGAAGGATTCTTTCATTTGTTCCCAGTTATTTATAACCCCACCACCTAAACCCATAAACCATCTTAAAGCTGCTCCTTTCAAAGTGGAGGGGAACAGCTTTAATTTCTGGGGGTCAGGGGTGTAATCATATCCCCTACATAATACATCAAATTCAAATAAGAATGCATCAGGATCCTCTGATGTAAGTCCATGAAATGTAGGAATGTGTTGAAGGGGAATTGCTTTCATAGGCGCATTTGCTGCGGAATCCACTATAGGATATTGTAATGTAGAAGTTTGAGTATTTGGCTGATTCTGTGCCATGGGATCGAATATGTGCTAGTAACCTTCCGGGATCTCTAAGAGGGTGTTCTTAGGCGGAGAAGGAACGGCTTTAACAGGGATTGTTTTAGTAGCACTTCCTTTGTCTGGAATAACGAGAATCCCTGTTGCTTGAGGAGATTGAATCCCTTCAACAATGGTTTTTACAGCACTTCCTTTATCTGGGCTTTTTAATGGATGGATTATCCTAAGAGGAGATCTTGGCTCCTCAACTTCTCCTGTTTCCCCTTCTCCTTCACAAAGATTGCTTAGATTCCCTTCTTGCAGTCGTTCTGGAATAGAATTTTCAATTTCTTGAAAGTCCTGTTCATCAGTTTGACTATGCACCTCAGTGAAGGCTACAGATGGTGATCCTGCGGCCTGAAGGGAGCTAGTAGGTTGTTTAGAATTGGTTTTCCTAAACCCTACTGATGGCTGAGATTCAGTTTTCTTATAGATTTCATCTATGAAGGTTGTTCAGCCAAGGGTCACCAGCCCTTTGGCTTTTTCGGGTTTGAACGGAGGTTTGATAAATTTTTCTGGCTTTTTCTGCTTAGTCATGCACTCTATAAACTACCAAATTCTATTCAACCCACAATTCTGCCAGCAAAGCGGACGGTGGAGCAGGGCTTTTACATGCTCCGTACGCAGGTTCTTACCTTCCGTTTTTAAAATCCAACTCTCCCTTAGTAGACTCGTACACTACTCTGTAAAAGACAAATGGCTGTACTCTTTCCCCGGTAATGGCGCCAAAATGTAGAGCTGTAACAAGGGTCTCTTTCACCTCTAGTTATGCCACATTAATAAGTCAATCCAGGAACGCTTTGTTATTGCAAAGAGTAACTCAATCCGAGGCTATTCGTCAGAGTAATTCTTAGTAGTACAGTGTCTAGAAAATACAAGAGTAAACGGATGCTAAATTTATGACTAATTTGCTTAAAAGAATAAGATCACACAAAGCAGCTTATCAGTCAAGGGTACAGAAGCGATAACCCATCCCTCTAGAAACTGATGGAAAGGAAATTAGAGCATGGACCATAGGTTTGGGAGCTAAGCAGCGACTTGCTGAGGCTCACTACAGCCGTAGACCTTCTCTCACACCAAGACAGTAAATGCAAGTAAATGGAACGGCAGAAAGTAAAATGGAACAGCAAACAGGAAATGGAACAACAAATCTGAAATGGAACAGCAATCCAATAAACTAAATCTCGTGAGTCAGACTAAGCTTGCTCTATTGAATTAAACTCACATTCTGCAATCAAATAGCAATCTTCTCTCGCAAACAACTTTAATGAATTATACTTTATGGAACAACAATCACAAATGAATTATGGAACAGCAATCATCAAACATATATACACAACATGCTTACTATAGCAACCTGACTTAAAGAGAATATGACTATGCTTCAAAATAGAATAATATCACTTTAGGATTCCAACAATTGAGATTTCAAATGAATCCACCACAGCAATATTCAATATGAAGGCTCTGCAATGGAAACAGTTGGCATGCAATCGACTCTAAAAAGATTCACTCATACAATCCAGAATCACTTCTTGAAAGAAACCATTAATGAATTAATTGTAACAGAGCATGGAATAGCATATGAAAAACGCGTCAGATTACCAAACTGTAAAGATAAACAAACCACACGGAAACCAAATTATAATGATACAAAAGCAAGTGTCCTTCGGAGCCGGGCCCTTAGCTTCCAACGGTACACCGCCTTAGATTACTTCAGACGCAGAGATGAAATAAATACCAGGTCTTTTGTATTAATACATCAACAATTGTACAACAAAACAAGTCTTAGTAGGAGTCGATGATCAAAGTTGAATCTGAGATTCACAGTTACATATATGAACAAAAAGTCCCTTTGCTTAACACTGCTGTCCCTTTTTATATGAGTAACGACGGAGGTATCTAGGTAGCAAAAATAAGCAAAACAGCGATCCCTCAGGATCAAAGATCCTGAGGGATTCGCCAATCCGTTAACCCTTTACTTTTCTTCCCCTGTTCTGCCGAATTGATAATCCTTCTTTCTTTCCAGGGTCGTCTTGCTTCGATTTGTTCGATCTTGTTCGCATCCCGTTCCCTCCTAAAGGGACAACAGTTATTGCTTCTTTGTCTTTTTCTTTCAAATGGCAGTCCTTCGTTTCCACCCTTTTCTGCATGGAAAAATAACAATTATCAGCAATTAAGCTTTCCATACTAATTCTTACACATTCTATTAAAACTCTTTATTTCTTTAAGCTCATTCTGCAGAAAGGGTTACAATTGTTATTGAAAAGTCACTAAATTGTTCGTAAAAAAAATACCTTTCCAGTGCTCCACACCATACAGACAAACTGATTGTCAGTCCTGGAAGCAACAATGTGGCCATATGGGGTGCACCAACATCTCCCCAAGAGGAGAAGGGACTAGGATTTCTTCCAAGGGGAATTCCTTGGTTGGTGGATTCCATTTTCTCAACCCAAGATCAACGTAGGAAAGGGTAATGAATATTCCGTTTAAAATAAATTTTAGACGCTTTGACACAACTTGTTTTTTCAATTTTTAAGAGTCGATAAAAACAAAAGATGACTCTAGTCTCCTTCGATTTTTAATGAGCCTGAAGTGGCAAGTGCTCAGATGGACCTTTTTAGTTAAAGGGTCTAAAAAGGAATGAAAGGGACTGCTCTGGAAATCTAGGTAGAGGGATTACCAAACCAATCGCAAAACTGCAGAATACTTTTTATGGTACAGCAGTCAATCTTCCCGAATGTTGTGTTAAGTGCATTATGATCGATAGGGTGGCAGACACGGCTTCCTATGGATAAAGGATTAAGCCTATTGTGGTCTCCCAAAATATACTCGACGATACGTGGGAGCACAAGTCCATACTGGTACTTATCGACTCAAAGTGGAGGAATCACCCAACCATCAGTGAGAACACAGTTACCAGGCTTTACGACGCTGGCATACGTCTCTAGCCTAGACTTCTAAATGTTTTGTGTTAGGTTCCAAAGCATTGTTAGATTCATTGAATTTATTTTATAGTTGATCTTGTTTATGAAGTTTGCCTTTTAGGTTCACCGCGAGATGTAGATGTAATTCCTAAAATGCAACCTAAGATGATAAACAATCTTTTTATCTTCTTTGTGCAATGAAAATCCTAGCTACTAAGGAAAGAAAGACAGAATTCTTTCACAAAGAGCAAAGAGGACACTCTAAATGCACTTTCCTAAATCAAACCAATCAGACTATCTAAATGTAAATGCACATGCATGTATTTGTTTTCGACTTTCTTAGTATATGAATGATAAGAAGAAAGTTGATGCACAAATCTGAATTTCTTTTCAAGTGACAAATATCAACAAGTTTCTTTTCGAAATCAAAAATGGAGATGATCACAACACCTTACGATTTTGAAATGAAAACTTGTTTTGACACTAGAAAAATTACAAATTCAGACCAAAAACAATAGTAACAAGATAATCGACTATTAACAGTAATCAAACTCTTTCCTATGATTGAAATCGACACTTGCGACAGTTTCAAATCAAAGGATGATAGTACGATTACGCTACTTTTGCAGAGGAGAACTGAAAATGACTCAACAAACACACAAAAACATTTACAGTTCTTTTGTACAAAGGAGGCAGAATAACAGCAAGGAAAAGGGGTTTCAAATAGACATATACTGATCACAGGCAGCAAAATTCAGGAATAGAACTGGAAGGAATGAATCACAAAAACCAAAACTGCACAAAGCCTAGCCTGATCATTGCACCTGTAACACAAGGAATTTGAAATGCAGTGCACCTTCTACACTCGGGAAGTGCACTGAATTTTAGATTGTCAGAACAGTACCTGCGCTGGGCCAGAAACAAGACTTTGCTTGGGTTCCGGGTCATATTTTGCAGTTCCGTTCATGGGTTTTGGCCGAGCAAAAGGTAATCAGTAATTCAACAATCAGGGGTAGATCTAAGGAGGATCTAAGAGCTATCACAAGGGCAATCAGAGAGTTTGTGAATCAGTTATTTAAATCATAAACAGATCCCGTAGATGGACTGAAGTGGCATTTATCTACTTTGCATTTGCTATGGCAAATGTAGTTCGAATGCTACCTGTAAGTTTATGAAATAGACAACAAGGAAGATAAACAAACAAACTAATTCGTCCCCAGTGGAGTCGCCATTTTGTTACAGGGAAAAGTGTCTACTTAGAACTGCTTATTCCACTAAGGTGTGATAGCTACCTTAGAAACAAACATAGTAAATCTACTTTCGTTTTTCCTTTATAAAGTATAGATAGAGAGGAACAAAGAAGACCAACCTCTGTCTTGTGCTAATCTCCTGGTTTGATTCCTCTCTTCCTTAATAGTCTTTCGCTACTCATTCCCTTGCACACCCAGCTTCACAGAGTGCCTGTAAGATCACAGTAGCATAGCACTATACAAAGACATGGATCTATAATCATAAACAATCTAGGATCAGATGTAAATTGACCATACAAATGCAACAAACATAAATGACACAAGAGTATGGAGGAAAACTTGAATATCTTTTATTGATAAACAAGAAAAAGCCATGAGGAGTTACAACCAGTTGTTCTGACCCAACATCAACCTCTCAGCAAGGAAGCCCCTCTTCACCTCATACAAAGCTTAGATCACCCAACAATCTGATGTTTGTCTCAAGAAACCAACAACAATTCTTTACAATATGCAAAATTCTAGCCTCTGGATCTCTGGGATGAGGGATCCATATATAGATATCTGTAATGGAGATGAGTCAGCTTATGATTTGATTAGTGTCTTCTCTCTGATAGTTCTTGCTTCCACTTGGAGATTGATGATCTCTTACTCATCCTTGGTCGAATTCAGAGAGGCCAGTGTCACAGGAGAAGTTTCTGGAAGCTTCCATTGCCTCTCCACCTCGCGGAATGACACTGCCATTTGTCATTTCTCGCCCATCGCACCCCATAGAATGGCTTTTTGAAATGCAACGCACCCTCATAGTGTACTTAGGTGAGATGCAACGCACCTGGCCTATGGAGCAGCTGAAATGATCCTATTTTGACCAATTCTGAGCAGTTTTTCATCGAGAACTTCTGGGAGAAGCTGTAATCAGTTGAACTTGTTCCTTTAGGGGTTATAACAACACTTTTAGGGACTTAGGAGCCCTTGGTTTATGAACATTTCATGCTTGGGGTTGTAGTGCCCAAAAATGTCTATAACACATCATCATATAATTTTCATGATCTTTCTGAGGTGGGCATTCCCATGCTCCGCTTTATAAATTCATTTCATATACATAGAATAGATAATCATCTGCAGTTGTAGACTGGTGATTCCTCATATGTAGGGTCATTGTCCCTCTCTTGGATGATCATCTGTGTGGCTTCTGTGTACATTTGATGTCTTTATATTCGTGAATATATCACATCCCGGATGGATGAAACTAGATATGGGGTCTTCAAACTCGTTCAATCTTCACCAAATGTACAAGTCGATCCATGTGAAAATATGTTTTGAAGTCAAACATGGAAAGACATCGCCTAATCACTATCCAATAATGTGAGTTGTTAATAGACGCGAGTGGAATCAACAATAATGATAATGACCCTCAAGGTACTACAGTACAATTCATGTGGTGTGAATATATGAACCGATGTTGAACACCATGTAAAATCTTTCGGTCAAAGGCCATTGATGTCAGCCTATCACCGGAAGTGAGAAACTTGCCATTAAGGCATGCAAGCTTCAAAGTACTGAAAGGGTTGTTTCAATGTCAACTTGTTGGATAATGAGTTGAGGTCGAAAAGAAGTGACCCATCATAGGAGGGCCTTAATGTATCCCACATCTGTGACACAAAATGAAGCAATGATTTTTTGGAGGTGAAAACGATTGACGACACAAGGTTCGAGAATGGCAGTCATGAAAAATGCAGGTTGAAGGTATTGCAGTGGATGAGGCATTAACTGGGTGGTGAATTCTCAACTGAATGACTTCTCTTGAACATATAAGCAACACTGAGATGGATTGGTAGCGTTAACCCCAAAAATGGATGGTGTGAAAGACCAATGGTGAAATGACAGGTGAACAGAATAACCCAACCTGACTCAATTATGGTGATGGAGTGAAAGTGTCATGTTCAAGAGCAACTTGCTACCATAAAATTCTTCAAGTTTTCTTCCCTTTTTCCCGAGTCATTTCTGACCAATACCTCTTTGTTTTTGTCAAGCTTGAGGAGGATAACATGTGCTTGTTCTATAATTTTCCCTTTGGGCAAACGTGTCACTATGTTTTAGTGAGTCTAATGACAGTGAAACTCGTTCTTATCTCGGTGGACAAGTTTGTCGCTATTGTTTTAACGAGTTTAACAAAAAATATAACTCTGTCCTTTTCGTGCTTAGAGAGTTTGAAAAGGGATGAAAAGAAAACTCCAGTAGTTCTTTTTCGTAGCATAATCCTTTAAGCCCTAAAAAGATTAAAATAATACAAAAGGGATGACTTTTCGATCATTTTAGCGAGCCGTAAAAGACAAGCACTCGAACTTTTTAATGAGATAATCCCTCAAGTCTGAAAAGGATTAAAATATACATGAGCGATGGCACTTTTTATTACTTTAACGAGCTGGAAAGGCCAATAGCACGACAATATTTTCATATTTAACGAGTCTGAAAAGGGTTTAAAGGGGACTCATTTTTTAGGAACGAGTGGTATCCGGGGTAGCAACTGGTTCTGGGTAATCTTGGAACTTCTCAAAACATGGTGATGTGAAGAGGGTGGCTAATAGGACCACTTGTTGCAGTTGTTCCTCAAAAGGGTAAACAATCAAGTGGAAGCGTATGATCGGCCAAAAGAATGGAGGTGATGGCAGGAACACAACCAAGGCTCAAAAGGCTGATGTAATGGCAATCACAAAGGTTATTTACCGAAGGTAGGTTCATTTTTTAAAGAGCTTGAACTCTGGGGGAACATATGCTCTGTTTGGGAGTGGGTTCATTTTTTAACGAGCTTGAACCTTGCGGAAACTATGCTCAGTGAAGGTGGGTTCATTTTTTAGCGAGCTTGAACCTTGCAAAAACTATGCTCGGGGTGGTAGATTTATTTTTTAATGAGCTTAAACCATGCGACAACATGCTCAGTGGTAGGTTCATTTTCTAACGAGCTTGAACTCTGGGGGAACATATGCTCAGGGTGGTAGGTTTTTTTTAACGAGCTTGAACCATGCGATAAGATTGCTCATGGTGGTAGGTTTATTTTTTAATGAGCTTGAACCTTGCGATAACATTGCTCATGGTGGTAGGTTTATTTTTTAACGAGCTTGAACCATGTGATAACATTGCTCATGGTTTTCTCCTTTTATGTGAACTAGAAATAACAAAACTAAAAGCCAGAAAAACTAAAAAGCTAAGGAACTACTAAGGTTAGGTAGGATGGTTTTGTCAGCAGTTTAGACAAAACACTTCCTTTGCTTCGTTCGTAGCACAGACAAAGGTGAATGGTGGATTAGACCAATCACCTAACCTAAGAAGTTTAAAACTAAAAAGCTAAAAAACTAAAAAAAGATGAAAAGCAAAAAAATGAAATTGGTCATTTTTTGCTTGCATAAAAAGGTTTGCATGCCCCCAGGCATCGAGAAAAGGAGAGTCTCCAGGTAACCATATGGAAATCACTGTGGTTAAGAAGGATTGTTTTTTTCAGCTGAGCTGACAAAACACTTCCTTGGCTTTTTCCATTAAATAGACAAAGTTGAATTGTGTGAGATAACACTTCCAATCACATAACCTATAGGGAAACCTATCTTTTCAGTTGGGTTCATCCACCTAAGCAGACCAGGGTGCATGCCCCCTAAGCTTCGTTACATTCACCAGACTACTCGCGGTAATTAGGTGGAGAGAATGAAGGTTGAAGAGACATTCTCGATGCAAAAGGACCATTTAGGGATGATGTTTGACTTGAAGTTATGTTTGAACCAGGAAATGAAAGCTGGTCAACAGTGACAATTTTGCCTTCATGCGGAAAACACATCACTCAAAAGAGTGTTGAAACAATAGCTTCCATGTTATAAACATAGTCATGTCTGAGGAGTAGATTGTAATCTAACGGTCCTTGGACTACCATCACGTTCAAGTGAACAGTTTTCCTTCTCAAAGTAATTGGTAACGTAGGAAGGATCCCTAATGGTCAATTGGTTCCTTTGTTAAAGCCTAACAAATTCCATGTAACAGGCAGAAGCAATCGTTAAACAAGCGCTTTCCAAGCAGTTGAGGAAAGGATACTCACTGAAACCCCTTTATCTTTGATAGTGCCAGACATTGTCATTTTGTAAACTTATACTATGATCCAGAATGGTACATTAGAAGGAAGGTGGTATCTTTCTAGTCGATTCCAATCAAAGGAAGTAACCAGACTGCTTGGAGGGGGTACCGAATAAACAGTTTAATTAACCCCTTGAGTCGTGGGAACTGGGAGATTCTCTTCCTGTTATGAAGGAATGGGCGGATTGCCCCCAAGTTCATCGGACTCTGAAGTAACAAAGAGAATTTGAACAGTATCATTCTTACTCTATTTGGGAGTGGCATGATCTAAAGGTGGACCTTTTGAAGGAAAAACTAGGTCAACTGCCATTTCAACCTGTTAACTTTGGTTCGATATGGACTCTAAAGATTCACTTTCAACGATAGGTGTTTCGACCGAAAGTTTAGTTAAGTCAGTCAGATTTTCAACTAGTAGAGGACTAGGGGAGAGTTTCTTATATCCAGGTGGAAGTCGCTGCGGTGAAGCAGGATGGTTATGCAAGAGCCTTTTGGCCTCACCCAAAAATGTACAATGGGGAATTATATGGTTCCCTTCACATAACGCACATGAAACTTTGACTTTTCCCTTCTGTCCATGGACTTCACTATCACTAGTTGACGGTGTATTATCAACATGATCAGCAAAGGTTGATGACACCAGTTGGTGTGAATGGGGGGACCATTCTCTCAAGATCCATGGAATATACCGACAATCTCAATTATAATGGTCTCCTCTACAAATTATGCAAGGATATCTGGGTTTATGAGCTTTAATGTGCAGATTTTCACCAGCTTATGCATCCAAATCTATCGTTGGTTGGTTTCCCCCTTGCTGAATTGGCTTCTTCTTCTCCTTACCTTTCTTTTTCTTCTAAGCCACTTGGTTATTAGCATCACTACTTTCACCAAGCGAAGAGGAAGTAGGGCAGGGAGAAACAAACGAAGAAGAAGGTGAGGGGTCAACCTTAGCATTAACTGGATGTTGATTCGATTGTTGAGGAATCATGGTGTTTTGAACAACAGAGGTTGAGAATAGCCATATTGGTAGGCCAATGGTAAGTCCCAGAAAGGACAAAGTGGCCATATGAGGTGCACCAATATTTCCCCAAGATGTAAAAGGACTAGGAATCCCTCCAAAGGGATTCCTTGATTGGTGGACTCCATTATCTCAACCTAAGACCAACGATGGAAACAGGGATGTTATTTCGAAATTAATAAATTTTAATGACGCTTTGACACAACTTTTGCTTTTTCAATTTTTAAGAGTTGAGAAAAAGCTAAAGATGACTCTAGTCCCCTTCAATTTTTAATGAGCTTGAAGTGACAAGTGCTCAAATGGACCTTTTCTTTTAAAGAGTCGAAAGGGAATGAAAGTGACTACTCTGGAGATCTAGATAGAGGGATTAACAAACCAATCGCAAAATTGAAAAATACACCTTGGTGGTAAATTAAAGAGAAATTACCAAGGACTTACGTATGGCAGTCAATCTTCTCGAATGCTATGTTCAGTGCATTATAATCGATAGGGTGGAAGACATGACTTCCTATGGATAAAGTATATAATCCTATTGTGGTCTCCCAATGTATACTCGATGGTATGGGGAGCACAAGTCCATGCTATCACTTGTCGTATAAAAGAGTAGAAATCACCAAACCTTCGATGAAAACGATAGTTACTAGCTTTTACGATGCCGGAACATGTCTCTAGCCTAGACCTCTAGATGTGTTGTGTTAGGTTCCAAAGCGTTATTTATTTCATTGAAATTTATTTTAGAGTTGATCTTGTTTTGGAAGTTTTCCTTTCAAAGGTTTACCACGTGATGTAGATGTAAAATTCCTAAATATGCAATCTAAAATGATAAAGAATCATTGTTTATTTTTAGCAATGAAAATCCTAGCTACTAAGGAAAGAAGATTATGATTCTTTAAAACAAAGAGCAAAGAGCACACACTAAATGCACTTTTCCTAAATCATTTTTCACACACAGTCTAAATGCAAATGAAAATGCATGTATTTGTTTTTCGTTCCCCTTAATGTGAAAAATGCCAAAAGGAAAAATAAGTATAGATCCAAAATATTTTCTTCAAAGCGACATTTCGACAATTTCTTTTCAAAATGAAAGGAAGGCTTAAATGACACTTTTCAATTTCGAATAGAAGATGCTTTCGACACTTCAAAATATCAACAAATCAAATCAAATATGTGAAAAAGGGTCCAATCGACCATCTAAGGAAGGAAGACTCAACGACACTTCTCTTTTTGACACAAAAAGACAGTTACGACACTTTTGCATCAAAACGACAGTTCGATTTAAGCAACTTTTCGACAAAGGACCATAAATGATGGACAAATACATAAAAACATTTACTAATCCTAATCAATGGAGGATGAAATATGTAAAGTAAGGACGCTTCAGCAATGAGATATTATTCATAAGCAGCAAAAAAATTGAACAGAGCTGAAAATAAGGACAAAAACCCCAAATTTCAAGGAGAGAAATAGGATTACTTAGTCATCGCACCTGTGCTTCATAGAAACAAGGATGCATCTCACCTACTACACTCAAGAAGTGTGATGCATACTGGCTTCCAGTGATAGACAATGCGATGGGCTAGGGAGCGCAACTGAGATGGGTTTTGGCTCAAATTTGCAACTGAATCTAGTGAGTTAAGATGAGCTATTATGGACAATAAAGAGCAAAGTACAGGGGTATGATCTTGGGAGGCTACTAAGCTACCAACAGGGCATCTAGAATGCTTGTAAGTCAGATGTTTAAATCATAAACTAAACTAGAGATTGACTACAGCAACATTCATCTACTTTGCAATTGTACAGCAAGAGCAGCTCGAAGGATATCTGGCTAACTTTAGGCTCCATCTATAGTTTATTAAATAAACAATCAAGAACAAACAAAAAAACTATTTGATCCCCAGTGGAGTCACCATTTTGTTTTTGTGAAAACTATTGACTTTTCGATCTGCTAGCCCCATTAGGATTGGCAGCTATCCTAGAAACAAACAATCAAAGCAATTTGTTATTTCCTCTACGCATGACAGATAAGAGAGAAGCAAAGGAACCAACCTAGATCTTCCGCTTGACTACTTGCTTGATTTCTCTCCCGTTTGATAGAGCTTGCACCTCTTCTCCTACTTATCCCACTCAGTGAATATCTGTAGAGACAAAGTAACAAAACACCATCAAAGCATCTTGATCTAATATATCATAAGTATTACAGAATCAGAAATATAATGAACATACAATAGCATTGACAAATACATAATTGTATGGAGGAAAACTCAAAGAAATTTATTAAAATAGAAGGGAGAATTACAACCTAGCTATCTGATCCAGCATCATCATCCCAGCATCAAAACCCTCTTCACCTCATGAAAAGCAAGATCACCCAACAATACAATGCTCTTTCTCAGATACAAACTATCAGCAATTCCTTACAAATTTCCAAATTCCAGCCTTCAGATCTCTCAGATGAGGGACCCATTTATAGATGTCTGCAAGGGTGTGAGTCATCTCTAGGTTTTTGATTAGTGTCATTCCACTAGTTGTTTTTGGTTCCACTTGGAGATTTCTTGGATCTCTTACTCATCCCTGGGTGAATTCAAAGAAAGAAGTGTCATAGGAGAATTTTCTAGTAGATTCTATGAGCATCCACTTAGCAAACTGTCTCAGACATTTGTCCATTCTCACTCATCGCACCCCACAGAAGGTCTCTTCAGTATGCATCGCACCTGGCTAGTGTAGAAGTCAATATGTGTCACACTGTGATAGTGGAGCAGTCAGTATCGTCCAGTATTGGCTAGTTCTGGGTGGTTTTTTAGGTGGAACTTATGGGGAATGATGTAATTAGTTGATGATGATCCTTTAGGGTATGAAACAACACCTTTAGGGGTTGAAGTGCCCTTGGTTTATCGACATATAAGATTAGGGTTGCAGTGCCCAAATATGTCTATAACAATACTCCTCCCATTTCTCTGTTGGTGAATCACATACATCCTCAGCATATCCTCCAGAATCCTTTTGACCCTCTCTATTTGTCAATATACTGCGAATGATAAGTTGTATTAAAGGCCAACTCTATACCCAAGCTTGCAAATAGCTCCTTCCAGAACTTGGAAGTGAACTTCACATATTTTTTCAACACAATATTCTTTGGAACACCATGTAGTGTCACTATCTCTCTGATGAACACCTATCGTACCTCACTCGTTGAATATGTAGCCTTTACTAGAATGAAGTGAGTTACCTTGCTCAACCTGTCAACCATGACCATAATAGAATCATGTTGCTTCACTATCCTCAGAAGACCTACGATGAAATACATGGAAAATACCTCTGATTTTCACTCTGGAATCACAATAGGCTGTGGTAGAACAGTTGGATGCTTGCATTCTTCCTTTACTTGTTGGCAATCTAAACATCTAGCCACAAACTCTATCACATACTTCTTCAGGTTTGGCCAATAACAAAAAAAAAATTATCGTCGTCAACGTCTTCTGATATACTTGATGACTCGAGTATGGCTTGACATGAAACTTCCTCAAGATAAGATTATTGAGATCAATGCAATTTGGCACATAGATCCTATCCCTGCATCTCACCAAACCATTTTTCGCGAGACGATAGTCTACATCTTGATCACATGCACCTGGACTCCGTTGTAACCTTTGCATGATCTCCATGTATTTGTCATCCCACCGTCCTGCCTGCAAGATCCTATCTTATAACTCTATCCCATAAGAGCTCATAGTTGCTATATGATTTACCTGTACCATCGTTCTAAGAGAATCTACAACTTGGTTCTCCTTCGTTTTTATATATTTGATCTCGAAGTCGAACTCGCTATGGGTAGCCAACCATCTAGCTTGCCTGACATTTAGATTTGGCTGGTCGAAAAAATTCCTCAACACACTTTGATATCTCATCAATTTAAACCTCCTGTAGTAACTTGCCAATCGCATAAACGATCTTACCTCATCTACCTTCCTAGGAGCTTCCCGCTCCATGAGGGCCCTTATCTTTTCTAGATCCACTACAATGCCTTCCTTGGAGAAAACATGGCCCAAATAATGTACCTCAATCTGAAAGCAGTTTTACCTACTAAGATTATCGAACAACCAATGCTCTCTTAGCGAGCTTAACACTGTTGTTAAATGCTCAACATGTTCCTCCTCATTCTTAGAATATACCAGTATGTAATCAATTAATATAATAACAAACTTGTCTAGATAAGGAGGCAACACACTATTAATCAAACACATAAATGTAGCTAGAGCATTAGTCCAACCAAATAGAACAACAAAAAACTCATAATTCGTATACGTGGTCCTGAATGAAGTCTTCAATATATCATGTTCCTTGATGGGTACCTGATGATATCCTAATCTCAAGTCGATCTTAGAGAATGTTGCTCCTCCCTTTAGCTATTCAAACGAATTATTAATCCTCAGCAAAGGGTACTTTTTCTTAATTGTCACTTTATTTAGCTTCTTGTAGTCAATGCACAAACTAAGAGTACCATATTTCTTCTTCAAGAACAACATTGGTGCACCCCAATGTGATACACTTAGCCTAATGTACCCCTTATCCAACATTTCCTTTAGCTTCAACTTTATGTCAACCAACTCTAGTGTGCTCATCCTGTAAGGTTCTTTTGATGTTGGGGTTTCCCCTAGCACCAACTCAATAGAAAAGTCTACCTCCCTATGAGGTGGAAAAATTTGTAATGTCCTCAGGAAATACATCCTGAAACTATTGCAAGATTAGTTATTTTCTTAACACATCTGCATCCTCAACCTCCTTACCCTTGTCACTAGAAATGTGCACTACAAGCATCGCACAACATTTCCTGTGACTATGCTTAGCTTGCATAGCGGTAAGCTTCCTCACTAATGTAGGATTCTGCTTTCCCTACAAATTCCTATTTTTCCCACTATAATCCACACACTCAATGGCTTTGTCGAAGAAATCCACTTTGGTTCTATGAAGGGATAGCCAATCCATACCCAAAATCATGTTATATGATCCCAATGGAAATACATTCAAGTGTTTTATTGTAGGCATACCATTTAACTCATATGCACAAGCTTACCCAATGGTGAAGTCACATCTTTGTAGCTATATCCAAATGTACCAACCAAGATTCTGCATGCACTTCTTTTATCAAACCAAACTTGCCCATTAGTTTAGGATTAATATAACTATAGTTAGATCCATGATCAATCAAACTATAAACAACTTGATCACAAAGCTTAGTTTCCATCTCAATCATCAATGCCTGATGATCTCCCTTCCTATTGTCCACAACTGCATAGATCCAAAGAATGCAATGACAAACATTGTGAACTATATGCACCTACTAAGAACTGTAGATCTAAGGTTTACCAACACTCTAATACTTCTGGCAATCCTTCTTACGATGATCCTTACCACATAATGAACACTGCACTAGTTCTCTACCACTACCTCTAGCTTGTTACTCTCCACGTCTCTTCTTAGTTGTATTGAATCTCTTGTAAGGAACTGCATTTTATTTCTCACTTGCATCTTGAGGTCTTCCTCTCTTTGGTCGTCATTTTCCTTTAAATTTCTCATTTCCTTTCAAGTCACGTTTAGGATCAACTTTGTGCTTCAACTTCTCATAATAATGCTTCAGCTTTTGGATGGCCTCCTCCAATGATCTAGGCTCATTGAACTCAATCCATTCTCTATATGCTACTTGTAGTCCACTGATGAATCTCTGAACCTTGGCCTTCTCCTCCTTGAGGTAAGGCACATATCTAAACAACTCCAAAAATATGCTAGTATACTCCTCATCTATCATAGAACCCATTCGTAACTCATAAAACTCCTTAGCTCTGTCACCATAGTACCTCTCCGACAAGTACTTCTTCTCAAAGATCCTTTCAAATGGATGACAAGCCAAATCATCTTCATCAATAGCTTTAAGATTCTTCACATCTTCCCACAAAATATCTGCTTTACCTTTGAGACTGAGAAGAGCTATCCCTACTTTCATGTTTTCTGAATAATCATACAATCTAAAGAATTTCCTCATGCCCACCGAACATTCCTCTCCATCCTATGATTTCTTCATCTCTCCATCAAAGGTAGGTGGCTTCACTTTCTTGAACTCATCTAGCAAGTATCCCCTACCAGTGCTCCTATAAGGATGATAATGATGACGATCATGATACCTGTTAGAACCAAAACTAGAACAATACATGTGTCTAACACCTCTCCTATTCAAAGTGTCCAACAACCTAGCATATCTGATCATGTCAGATATATCTAAACTATGCCCACCATAATACCTATGTCTACTAGGAGTCCTACTCCCATATATCCCATTAGTTCTATCCTCTTGCCCATGCTTGGTCCAAAGTGGCCCATGTCACTACAATTCTAACAAAGTCAAAATTCGTATTGAATTCACCTCTGCTTGTTTCTCTTGTGCATGCACCGTTTTATCATTGTCCACTTTGCAACTCCTTATTTATTCCCAAACACTTCTCAATGTGTCTACGAAATCAGAAGAATTCCCCATGCCATGTTGCTCATCTAATGCATAGGGAGATTCTATGTAGTCTACCACCTTGCTAGCCAATGATCTCTTTCTTGCAAGGCATCTTATGTTAGCTAAACCAAATCACAATAAACCAACGTACTTTAGCATAATTCAGGGAGGATACCTTATCTGCAAGATCATCAAGTTGACATGATACATGTATAACATAATGATAATAACATATATACATATATAAAATCTGTGTATCAATGCATAAACACTATTCTAGCTAGGGTCAAGTCATCAATGCAAGGCCATATCCAAAATGCATGTTGTGACCTCATGCATGATAACAACCATTAATCCATTACACACATTGCCACATTCAACTATTAACATGCATAAGAAATGACTAATAAACCAAACACACATATGAATGCATGTAGTTGATCATAAGTGATCAATTCTCCTAATCAACCTCCAAGAATGATACATGTAATCAAAACATTCAAGAATGCACCTCACATTCAAGGATGTAGTCAAGCGATATATAATCAACATGCAACTAGTCATATAATTCTGACAATATATCCCACAAGATAAAATCAAGCTCCTCATGACAACCTTACTACAAATCTGATCCACTTGAGGCAATGCAACAAGCACATGTAATGCAAGTGTAAGAGACATGCATGCACCTGACAGCTGTGCATGACCAACACACACCACCCATCTAGTGCAAGGGGTGAACCATGATTTGAGACCAATATTTAACACCCCCTCCCAGGTCTACCCAAAGTAACCATCCCAACCAGGGTTTACCTTAGAAGAGAGGCTAATATGATAAAATTCGACCTCCTTTGTGACCTTAAGGAAGTGGAATCGATGGAACATCACACATTCATCGAACATCATTAGTAAAACCCTTTGAAGACAAGTACATCACTCTAATAGCCTATCCCTAAGTCCCACTATTATTATATATCTCTTAGGCCATAGTTTTTCTCATGTTATGGGCAAGGGAGAACCCAACAACCTAAAGTCACTCTCATAGGCCTACATGCCAACGACTATGGACCAAAATTGCTAGTTTTGTGTTAGCAACACTGGGACTTAAGCCACCTTCCTAGCCGAGAATATCGACCTCTACCCAAGACTTCTTATAGCCTTTAGAATTCATTAAATACATGATAACAATGTTGATCAATCAAAATCAACCTCAGGTCTAGGCCCGAGCATCCCTAATCGGGACTAACATTCTGTCAAACACTTGGAATCAACACAACCTAATGTTCTAGGATACAAGATAGAGCATAAATGACTGAACAACTTATGAAACATAACCAGAAGGATCATCTCGTTCTCCATTGAGCTACTACGTCATCAATTAGGTCTTTCATCCATCCATTTAATTGCTACAAGTAAATACATGAAATAGCCATGACATGAAATAGTCATTTAACCATACTTATAACAAACATAATACCATGTAAATATCAAAGATAAAAAAAAACTAAATCCACATATAAATCAGTGAAAAAGTAAGAGAACTTAGCTTTTATTAATCATAGGAAAATTCGACCAGGTTCAGAACTTCCACGTACCATCCGACCATAGGCATGGCTAAACCAAATCTCTCTTTCAACTAATCACTCCTGTGCCATATTCTAATCATGAATATGGGGTCTCATAGAACAACTAAGGGAATCTGGAGGTTAAACCACCTCCACCCTCATTAATTCGTGATGACACCAAAATAAATGCTCTAATAACAATCGAGCATAACTTGGAATTCCATCTGAAATCCATCACTATCCTTGAGGAATTTTCAGTCTCCTTGACTATCATGACTTACCACAATCCAAACCCAAATCACTAGGCCCTACACCGAGACATCTTCCTCTGGATTTACTGTGTATCCCGTTGTTGATGATATTGGACCCGCCAACATGTTAAGGGGATCTCCTCAGTAAGAAGTCCCAATTAGACCTCAGACTATTGGTGTAGGAGTCCCAAAAGTCAGTCGTAAGGTAATGCCTTCACCGCGATGTTGCAGAGAAGCAAGTAAGATAAATATTTCAGTAGCAAGGGTGTGACCACTGCAATGAGTCAAGGAAGTTGAATGATAGATTCTAAGACATGGGGGTGAGAAGAGTGCACCCCTTGGCAACCTGTAGGAGTACTAAGATGAGAAGGGAACACACAAGCGAAGATGCATCACAAGCTGGAAAGCAGACCAGTCGGCAATCCAAATTGATGGTTAAACCAACAGCACATCTGTAATAATGTTCATATAATCACATACGAAGTAGTTCATACACAAATGCATAATTTAAACAACATATATTTCTAAGAAACCAGAGAATTCCAACTACAATAACAACATATGCATGAAAATGTGTTGGCTCTTGTTATATAAAGAAGTGTAAGTCCCAATCATACAATACATCCATGTATACCTGCTAGCCCCAACAGTGGAGCATTACAACCACATCCACCTACTCCTCCAAAGAGATGTATTGGCTCCGTGCAGTGGAGAAGCCAAGGCGCATTATGATACTATCTAATCTTTCTCCAAGATAGTCTTATCAGAAGCTTGGTTGACCAAAAGCCCTTACAATGAGTTATAAGGGACTATTTATAGTAAAGGGTGGGGTGACCCCTGACATTCTCCTTTGTGATAGTTCATCTACCCTCATGACTCTTCATCTACTCTATGACTGTTACATCCAACTAACTTGACTTACACTTGAAATGACATTACATTACAATGCACATGAATTCATGTGAGACAACATGGCTTGAGAAAGCCATGCAAGACATCACTGACACTCGGTCTGTTGTGATGAGACCAACTCTTTGACATGCTTGTGATGGTGAAGGTGGTGAGCTAATGCCAAGCTTGGTCATTCGTGATGGTGTGCATGCACCCCATGGTGACATCTTCCTGAAGCAAACTCTTGCCTCTATTATATCCGGTACATTGGTTTTGTTCCTTCATCCAACTCATCTGCTAACATGCACATGGTCTTCTTGGGTGTGGCTGAACTGGCACAAACTAATGCATATTGTCCATGCTGATCTCAAAGTGTGTGTTGGTGGTCATCTGCATCAACTTGTCGAAGTACATGTTCAGCTCTAGTTGGTCTTGCTTCTTGTCTTCACCTTGGTGAGTGTGCTGAATGGGTTTGATTTCATGTGTGTGCACAATGACATGGATGTTGTTGAATCCCTTCCATGCAATCAACAACACTGCTCACCATGTCTACTTTGTGCCAGCTCCTGGGATTGATCTTTAAATTGCATGGGTGAAGTTTCATCCATGAGTGCATTTTTCTCTCACTATTGTTCATATTCCTGCTGCAACTCATTCGTATGTTTGTGCAGCTTCATGTTCTTCCTTGAGCTGCTGCTTCAACGCATGCAACTCCTTCTTTGTTCCATTCTCAGTCTTCGCATAATCTTCATGTCACATTGTCACCTCAAGCCTGAGTGTTATGAAACCAACTCACATGGATGTGATGGAAGGTGGATGATATCCATAAAGTGCCATAAATGGGGTCATTTCTATTATAGTATGGAAATAAGTGTTTTACCTCCATTCAACTAGAGGCAACCATTTGACCCATTGTGTCTGTTTATTAGATACAAAGCAGCAAAGATATCCTTCCAAACATTTGTTTACTATCTCAGTTTCCCCATAAGATTGAAGATGATAATATGATCTATGATCTAACTGAGTACCAGGGCAAGAAAATAATTCTGTCCAAAAATTCCCAGTGAAAATGGGATCTCTGTTGGTTATAATAATCTTTTGGTTTCCATGTAGATTTTGAATTGTTTCCATAAATGAAGTAGAAACTGTACTCGCTTTAAATGGATGACATAATGCAAAAGTGCGCATACTTGGTAAGTCTCTCAATTACCACCATGATAACACTCTTTCCTTCGGACTTGGGTAAACCTATGATAAAATCCATTGAAACCTCCTCCCAATGTTGGCTTGGAATGGATAAAGGTTGTAATAGTCCTAGGGTCTTAACAACTTTATTTTTTTGGAAAACCAAACATTTCGCCACAAACTTTTGAATATCTCATTTAAGGCCATCCCAAAAAATATCCTTCTTAACCCCATCGTAGGTTTTTAGAAATATTGAGCGCCCTCCTAAGGGAGAGGTGTGCAATTCCCTAAGAATATTTTTTTTGAGTTGTGAATTAGTAAATAGGTATAATCAATCCTTGTACAATAATGAATCATTTTTCCAGCTACATGTATTAGATATACTGGGATCTTGTTGTATCTTTTGAATGAGTGCACACACTTCCTCGTCATTCTTCCATTCACCCCTTGTTTTGTTTATCCAATGTACTTGGATAATAGAAATGGCACAAATAAATGCTTCCACATCCTCACCCTTTCTTGAGAGTGCATTTTCCACAACATTTTGCTTCCCCTTTTTGTAGATGATTTCAAAGTCATCACCCAACATCTTTGTGACCCAGTTTTGCTACTCTTCTAAGGAAAATCTTTGTTCTAAAAGGTATTTAAGACTAACATGATCTGTCTTTACCTTGAAGTGTCTTCCCATTAGGTAGGGTTGCCATTTCTTAAGTCAATGTAGTATTGCCAACATTTCCCTCTCATAAATAGCTTTGTGTAAATACTTTCCTTTCGTTAGATGACTTTCAATAGCAAATGGGTCTTTCTTCTTGCATTAAAATAATACCAATTCCATTTCCAGAGGCATCACATTCCACAATAAAGGTTTTTGTGAAGTCCGGTGTAGCTAAGCTTACTGCTTGGCACATTGCCTCTTTAAGATATTCAAAGGCCTTCACTACTTTTGGAGTCCATGCAAATGAATATTTCTTCAATAATGTTGTTAGAGGTGCTGCTATTCTCCCATAATTCTTAACAAACTTGCAATAATACCCTATCAACCTGAGAAATCCTCGTAGATGCATTATGGATGTGGGGATTTTGCATTCCTTAATGGTTTTAATTTTGCTAGTGTCTACCTTAACACCTTCATGAGATAGAATATGACCTAGATATTCCACCTCTTGTACTCCAAAGAAACATTTGGATATTTTTGCATACAATTGTTTCTCCTCCAATAGTTTGAGCACCATGTCAACATGTTGGACATGATCCTTCCAAGACTTTTTGTAGATTAGTATATCATCAAAAAAGACTAACACAAATTTTCTAAGGAAGGGTTTGAAAATGGAATTCATCAAACCTTGAAATGTAGAAGGTGCATTAGTAAGGCCAAAAGGAATGACCAAAAATTCATAATGACCCTAATGAGTTCAAATGTTGTTTTTGGAATGTCTTCAGTCTTCATTCTTATTTGATGATATCCTAAACGAAGATCCAACTTGGTGAAGTAAATTGATCCACGCAATTCATCCAATAATTCATCAATGATAGGAATGGGAAATTTATCTTTGATAGTGAGCTTGTTGAGCTCCGTATAATCTGGACACCTATGCCATGATCCATCCTTCTTGTGAACCAATACTACTAGAGCAGAGAAAAAACTTTGACTAGGTTGAACTATACCAGCCTCTAGCATTTCTACAACCATACGTTCAATTTCACACTTTTGGACATAAGGATATATGTAAGCCCTGATGTTTGGAGGAACACTTCCTCGAATCAAATTAATAGCATGATCATGATCACGAATAGGTGGGAGGCCTTTGGGAGCCTCAAGTACATTGGAATGATTGTCCAGGACTTTTTGTAGATCTAGACAAATGGATGATTTTGATGTGGGAACCTCTAGTGAACATAATTGTGCAATTATACCTCGTTGTTCTTTCTTTAGAAGCTTTGTTATTCTGTTAGAGCTTATTATCTTTCTCAGTTTCCCTCAGATACCCCTTAACTAAACTTCCTTTCCTTCTAAAGAGAATTTCATGAAAAGTTTTTCAAAATTAAAAGCTATTGTACCCAAGGATTGTATCCATTGGAATCCTAGTACAACTTCAGCACCAGCCATTGGAATGGAAAGCATTGGGCTATTCAATACATATTCTCCCATGGATAGCTTGATATTATGGCACTTTCCTAAGAAATTTATGGTTCCTCCAATTGAAACCATCACTTGACACTCTGGTGTTGGATATAGGAAGAAAATAAATTCCTTGGCTATCTGACAATGAATAAAATTATGGATACTTCCTGAATCAATCAACACTATTACCTTTTTCTTCTTGATATGCCCTTCTATCTTGATAGTTTGAGGAGTGGTAATTCTGGCTAATGCATTACAAGATATGGTCGGATTCATTTATCCTTTTTCTAGGGTTTGTTCCTGGTGTATATCCTCTTCTTTTGACGTTTCTTGTTCCTTTTCTTCTTCCCCTTCACAATCTATGTAAAATAATTTCTTTTTGGCACACTTATGACCTTTATTGTATTTTCTATCACAACTATAACAAATCCCTTTTTCTCTTTTTTCTTCCAATTGTTGTGGTGTCAACTTTGTAGGTTGTGGATGGCTAGGGGCAGCAACACTTCCATCTTTATGATTGTGAGTGGTAGGCTTCCTTATTGCCATAATTTTTCTTTCCATTTTTCTTGCCAACATGAATGCCTTCTCTAATGAATTTGGTTCCCAGAGATGAACCTCATGTTGGAGGTTATCTTTTCAAGTCCCTATGAACACATAAATCATATGCTCCTGTGGAATATCTTTTACCCTTATATTCAATTTTTGGAAGTCCTCAATGTGCTCCATCATTGAACCCTTTTGTTTGAGATTTATTAATTGGCTAAAAACAATGTTGCATTTTGTATCCTCATAATGTGCTATCATTTCATCCGTAAAAATAGCCCAAGTGACAATTTGTTTATGAGAGAAAAGCCATCGGTACCATACAAACTGATTTGGTTCCAAATATAAAGTTGTAATGTGTACCTTTTATTTGTTTTGCACATTATGGAGATCGAAAAATTGTTCCATCTGTAGTATCCATGTTCTGGGATCCTTTCCATCAAACTTCCTCATATCGATCTTTGGAACATGTTGGTTCTTCAATACAACATTAGAGTTTGTGAAATCATGATTAACATTTATTTTGTTCTCATGATTAGTTTCCTTTACCGCCCGTTTGCCATTAGTAAGCATTTCTTATAGAAACTTTGTCAAATTTGTCTTCAAATATGTCTTCAAATATTCCGTGCCTTTCTTTAAATCATTCATCTTAGCTTCAACACCATCCATCTTAGCTTCCATGCCATCCATCTTAGTTTCCACGCCATCAATCTTAGCTTCCACATTGTCCATCTTAGATTCCATGTCATTCATCTTAGCTTCTATGCCTTTCTTTAAACCATCCATCTTAGCTTCCATGCCATACATCTTAGCTTCTACATATTTCTTTAAACCATCCATATTAGCTTTTGTTACTTTTTGTGTGAGTGAAATTTGTTGCACTTGGTCTCATAATTTTGATATATCATGTCGCATTTCTTCCTCTTCTTCATGAGTCATGCTAGAGCTTTCAGATTTCTTACTAGGTGTTTCCATTTTCTTTCGTCTAGGCATCAATTACAGATAATAATTCTTCACTATGCCCTTTGAATTACTTCAAACTAATTTTTCAAACCAAGTTTATGCAAAAATTTAACAAAAACTACACATCTTTTTTCACTTTGTAGGAGCTCGATATTGAATCTGATGTATTTGTGTAATTGTGGATCTCCAATGTCTAAAATGTCTTCCTGCAATAACTCTCTAAGTAATATTTCTAACCCCAGAAGTGTGATCAAGATTGGATTCTCCAATGAAGAGTTATGCCAAATTTAGCACAATGACTTAAGTATAGAATAGTTCGGTAGAGTGAACTTGTACTACGTGTCGCAGATCACTATTTCAACCTTAGGTTCTAAAAATGATACTAAAATAAACTACATTCTATCGTCTTTCTATAACTTGTTACAAAAATTCAATCTGCTGCTCAGAGTGAAAGTTATGACGATTTTCCCAAGGTCACCTATTTGGAATGTAATTCGGGTCTCTACAAAAACCCTAACTTCCTCAGATTATATGTCTGAAAATATAGTGAGAAAAGATCTAGAAATTGGACTCAAGGTTTAGTGATATTTCCTCTCAAATGGGTTTTTTTTTAGCTTCTGAAACATCCCAAAAGTGAAAATTCCAAGATGACCTATTTGGAGCAGTGAAACCCTAGAATCCAAAGCTCTAATACCAAATGTTATGAAACCAGCTCACAAAAGGATAGAAAAGATAGATCAATGCCTTAGAAGTAAACCTCTTCGAGGGGGAAACCTCCTTTACATTACACAAATGAACAATTCTTGGATGATTCAAATGAAAAACCTCCTTTGTATATATAGTTGTCTAAGGGGTCACAATATAACCAAAGCCGACCTAACAATAATAATATAAAGGCACAAAAATAATAATAGTGGGATTCTATGGGGCACAATAATAACAATATGGGGAAAATAAGGGCACAACAATGATAATAAGGGATACAACGAAAATAATAATGGGGGAATCACTAGTATTATAGGGACCTAACACTGAGTCTCCCAAGTTGCTTTCATCATCAGTGGATCTGCTTGATCTTGCAACTTTTTTCCGCCTCTGTGTTGTCAACAACCTTCCTCTTGCATTCATTGCATTCACTGCATTCACTACATTCATTTTGTTCACTGCATTCAATTTTCTCTCTGCATTTGGTATGTTGCCTTCACCTACTATTCATGATGCTTCTAGCTGTGATTCCTTGATGTTCTTGTCTACGAAAAACTTGATGTCTTCCTGAGTAGGCAAGATCATAGAAATTTGATCAATTACATCTATAGGTATGCTCTGAGCATTGCCTTCGACTCTGCCCTCTTGGAAACCATTGCACCTATAGTGTTGAGAGGCAGATTGATGCCTGCAATACCTGGAGAGATGGAAACACTCATGGAAAGCAATATGTCAGTCGAAAACCAAAATGAGCTTGAGAACTGACTTGAAACATACTTTTATGATTGGTCTTGAAGGTTGTGCAATTTCAGCTGGGAGGTCAGGAGACTAACTGCCGAGACTATGCAAACCACAATCTGGGCTACTGGGAGATTAATTGACTGCTAGAACTATGCAATGAAAAGTCCAGTCTGGCCGCTGATTGTTGGAATTGTGCAATTTGAAATCTAAGCTGGCAATGGCTCCAGGCTCAATGACTACATTGCCAATTTTCTGCGCCAGTAGTCACTATCCCTTAGAAATGAAAAAAACAGACCTACGTTACAGTCACTGGGCAGAAATGCAAATTTCCTGAGAGGAAGATAGAGCCTTCCCTCTCAGGAATGCGCAATGCTGTCTTCGTAAGATAGAGTTTGGGCCAAGGCTGCCCAGACTCGCCGACAGGAAAGTGAAAGTGAATGTGAGTGTGAATGCATGCTGATACTAAGTGTAAGCATACGTGAATGATCATGCATGCAAACGATGAATGACTGATTTAGAAAATGGAACAACATGCATGTGGGTGAGGTGAGTCGCCAAATCGATGACCGTTGATGAAAAATAGTTTCATACATGCGGCAACAAAGGGATAGCAACGAAAACTGAAACAATGCTAGGAAAAAATAATACACATGTGAATGACAACAAGCGGTCACTAAAATAAAGAAAACAATACTCACACAACCGAAAACACAAAAGCGGAAGAAATGAAACACAATGCATGGGAAGCGATCTTACCCCAAAATAGTTGAGCAGAATGTGTTGAAAACTCCTAGATGTGATGTGGGATGTCATAGATGTAAGGTTCATGTAAGGAATGAGCTCTGCAGTGTCCGGTTGATGAGTCTTGATAATATTGAGGTTGTGACATGCATGCCATAAATCTAGGGAAAGAGACACTTGGTGGGAGGTTTCTGAAATGATCCTTGCATGTAACCTCCAACTACTAGAAAAGATACTTGAAATAAGGGATGCCTTTGCATGCTACCTTGGGAGAAGTAGCCCATGCATGCAAGTCAGTTTTTCTCAGTCGCGGAGGGAACTAGTCAACTCAGCTACACATGTAAGAGATTACTCGATGGCTAGGAGAAAATGCGCATTTCTAGCTGGGAGCTAGGCTAGCTACCGAGGAGATTTGCACAATTTTTGGGCAGAGAAGTTGATTGCTACCCATATTTTCTCAAATTCCAAGCTGAGAAGCCCTGCTAGGGAAAATTACGCAATTCCTACTAAGAGTGTTGACTAGAAGAACTGAGTAATCTTGGAGCCCAGCAAGCTACGAGACATGATTGCACAATTGCTGGAGGGAAGGTTGGTTGCCTTCCAGAAATATACAATTTTCTTGGGGAAACTACTCAATCTGTAGCTGGATCAAGTCTAGGTGAACAAACTTTGAGGGGAATGCACCAAGCTATGACCAACAGGCTGCCTTTGTGCAAGCAAAGAACTGACGCTTGTGAACCTGATGAAGCAAGACAAGTTGTTGTGAAGGTTGGAAAGGAGGCTCCAAAATTAAGCTAAGGAAAAATTTTGGAGGGTGGTTGTAGTCACTACAACACTTAGCGACACACTGGTAGGACTCCAACTCTCTAAATGGACCTTGTTCGAAAAAAAGAAAGTCTAACACCTCTGATGTATTGCTCGGTTCTCAACTCCGTTTGGTTTCACACTAGCTTGATTGTAAGATGTAGCATCTGCCAAACTCTTGGTCCATTGACACACATGACAAGCCAAGTCAACACAGTTGTTTCATTGGGGCTGAGGGGTGTATTGATACACAAGCAGTATCATTGTCAAAGTCTTTGTTTCATCTCCGGTGTTTCTTCGTTGTCAGCAGGCCTGGACAATACCCCGACCGAGTCAGATAGGAACACAGGCATGGCTCTACTACCAACGAGCCAGGTAAATACCCCGGTGGAGTTAATTACATCACCTCTCCATGTAGGAACCCTTTCCCTTCTTTCTCCTTATTCATTTTCATTTTTATTTTTTAAACTTTTTTTTACATTTTCATTTTTTTCATTTTCATCTTCGTAATTGTGCATAGCACTTATTCATTTCAGAGGCAGGAGAGGGATCTCGACTTATTGAGAGAAGAAGATGTTTTTCCTGGAAAGAAGTAGTTTATTATACCTTTGACGTGCCTGTTAAGGTTTCCCCCTCACCTTACTCTACTTGACCGAGCTGACAAGGGTTAACCCAAAAGCAACCAACTAGAGTAGGTGACACTAGTTAGCGTGCAAGAATTGTGTTTCCACCAAGGTTCACATCAAACAATACATATTTTCCATCAATGTATCATGGATGGAAATTAAGAATTTCTTCATACAGTGGGAGGATGATAGATAACCAAGTAGTGATAGCAACACACCGCCTCTTGTACTTTACCCAACTTGCTTCAAGAGTCATACATGGTTTCAAGTGAAACGAGACAAGTGAACTAACAAACAACAAAGCAAAGCAAGAGCAGAAGCAAAAGCAAAAGAAAAGCAAGTAAGCAAACAAACAATTAAACAAAGCATGTAAGCAAACAAGCATCCAAGAAAACAACTCAAAAGCAAACAATACTCCTACTCCTAAGCTAACATTTCATGGGTCATCTCACATGAAGTGATACTTCCAATGTAGCCACCGACACATTGGTTGACCCATGTTGTGGTTCGTGAACAAGACAATTGTGATAATGAGTAAACAAGAAAGATGCAATAGTGAAGAAAAACACACTCCAAGCTTACAAGTGACCACAGAACAAAGATGATTGAAAGTGCATGACATGCATTCTGGTGTGTTGCCATGATGTTGTGCTACACTATGTGTAGATGTTTAGTGTATGCATTCTCCTGACTGTGACATCCAAAGAAATGTGAGAAAGGTGGACTTCTTGTTTTTTGCATGTGTTCTTGTTGTGTGAGACTCATCTAATGCATGAGCAATGGGATCTTGTAGTTCGAGAGGAGGAAGAAAAATCTAGGTGTTTGGTTGATCTTCAATGCAAAGGAGAGAGTGATGAGGATCCTTGAGTTTTTCAATAATTTCTTGACCGCAAGTGAAACAAACCTCAGGACAGTGAGGGCCTGACATAACCATCAACTCAGGATGAAGTGCCTCGACAGTGTGGGGGGTTTCAACCTCATTGACAAATAGATCATCATGGATCAGTGTCTTGGATAGATTAAGAATGGTTGAATCAACATCATGATCAGATGAGGAAGTGAGTAGATCATGACAACCAAGATTACAAAATTCAGGATGTTTGTCGGCATCCTCATGATTGGATGAATCGGGCAAAGGGGTAGATGAGAAGAAAAGATGTTCACCCTCTACGTTTTCAAGAAAGATAAATGAAAGATTAAATAGATTTTCATAGGAATATGTTTCCTCTCTACAATGTAATGACAGACTGACATTCGAGGTGTGTTGTGAATGATGAGAAGTAGAAGCATCCAGAAATGCGTTTTCACAAGGAAAATCAACAGTGGGAATCACAAGGCATGTCAGGATGAAGCGAATGAGGCACAGATGATATGGAACCACCCTCCACCATGGTCTCTTCTTTAGATTCCCACACACACTGATCATGAATTATGGCATAGGTTGGCTGCCTAACACCAACCCCATCAACAACTTGATCCTCGTTCACAGCAGGTGAGGAGTCCGAAATGGAAGAACAAAAGACAGTACAATCTGGAGGATTGACAAAATGAGAGGAAAGAGGTCAAGGGAATGAGTCCATGTGAAAACCAATAGGCTTACAAGAAAAATATGTGCAAATATCAAGAGCACGTGGGGTGGGAGGATGTGATAGTTTAACCAAGGTGTTTGTATGATCTCCCACATCACTCCATAGTGGTGGAGTTGTTTGATGAGGTGAAGGTGGACAGTCACTTGTCACAACAATTGTGCCTACCTATGATTGTGCAGCTCCATCACCGATGCGTGTTGAGCGAGGTTTGGCTACATGAAGAAGATACTTAAATCTTCCATCAAGAAATTCCCAATCAATATCATCTTTCGGGAATCAGTATGTAAGATTACAAAAGTGCATGTAAAATTGTTCAACGGATTCATTGGGTGCTTTTTGGAATTTCATAATTTCTTTCTTGAGTGCTTGATGGTCGAAGTGATTGAAAGCACTGTCTATCTCTGAGACCAAATGAGCAAGAGAATGAATGGATATTTTAGTCAACGTGGCACACCAGTGCATCAGGTGTCCTCGAAGAGTGTAGATGAACAACATGCAACTCATGTATTCTTCAAAGAATCCATGTCTTTCACATGAGCCTACAATGCTGACCATGTGCCTTACAAAGGCTATGTAGCCTCCACCAACAAATGTTTTATGAGAGAAGTTATCTGAGATCTTTTTCAAGATGATGAAATTGTTTGGATAAGACATACATTCTGGAAGAGAAACTCAGTAGTTAGTCATGATAGATGTGTAGAGATTCAAAAGAGATGTGAGGACTCAGCTTGTCATATGGCCCTCCTTCTAGCACAAAAATGTTGATGGTGTTGGACCCGCCAACATGTCAAGGGGATATCACCGATAAGAAGTCCATATTAGACCTCAAACCGTTTGGTGTAGGAGTCCTAGCAGTGGGTCATAAGGTAATGCCTTGACTGAGATGTCTCACAGAAGAAAGTAAGATAACTCTGTCAGTAGCAAGGGTGTGACTGTTGTAGTGAATTAAGGAAGGTGAATGAGAGGTTCTAACACATGGGGGGTGAGAAGAGTGTGCCCCTTGGAAACCTATAGGACTACTCAGCTGAGAAGGGAACACACAAGCAAAGATGCATCACAAGTTGGAAATCAGATCAGTTGGAAATCCAATGTGATGGTTAAATCAACAATACATTTGCAACAAGATTAATATAATTGCATATGAAGTTGTTCATACACAACTACATAAGTTAAACAAAATATATTGCTAAGCAACCAGAGTGGTCCAATTACAATAACAACATATGCATGAAAATGTCTTGGCTCTTATTATATAAAGAAGTGTAAGTCCCAATCATACAATACATCCATGTAAACCTGCTAGCCCCCATAGTGGAACGTTACAGCCACATTTTCCTGCTCCTCTAAAGAGATATACTAGCTTCATGCTGTGGAGAAGCCAACGCACGTTACAATACCGTCCAAGCTTTCTCCAAGATAGTCTTATCAGAAGCTTGGCTGACCAAAAGCCCTTACAATGAGTTATGAGGGACTTTTTATAGCAAAGGATGGGGTGGCCCTTCACATTCCCCTTTGTGACAGTTCATCTACCCTCATGACTCTTCATCTACTTTATGATTGTTAAATCCAACTAACTTGACTTACACTTGACATGACGTTACATTACAATGCACATGAACTCATGTGAGACAACATGGCTTGAGCAATCCATGTAAGACATCACTGACATTGAGTCCATTATGATGAGACCAACTGTTTGACATGCTTGTGATGGTGAAGGTGGTGAGTTGATGCCAAGCTTGGTCATCCATGGTGGTGTGCATGCACACCATGGTGAAATCTTACTGAAGCGAACTCTTGCCTCTCTTATATCTAGTGCATTGGTTCAGTTCCTTCATCCAACTTGTCTACTAACATGTGCATGGTCTTCATAGGCGTGGCTAAGCTAGCATATACTGATGCATAGTATCTATGTTCATCTTCAAGTGTGTGCTGGTGGTCATGCACATCAACTTGGCGAAGTACATGTTTAGCTCTAGTTGGACATGCTTCTTGTCTTCACCCTAGTGATTTTGCTGAATGGGTTGGATTGCATGCTTGCGCACAATGACATGCATGCTGCAGAATCCCTTGCATGCAATTAACAACACTTCTTACCATGTTTGCTCCATGCTAGCCACTAGGATGGATCTTTAACTTGTACGGGTGCATTTTCATCCATGAGTGTATGTTGCATGCACTGTTGTTCTTGTTCCTACTGCAAATCATTCGTTTGTTTGTGCAATTTCATGTCCTTCCTTGAGTTGTTACTTCCGCACATGCACCTACTTCTTTGTTCCATCCTACATCTTCGTGTAATCTTCATGTCGCGCCACCACCTCAAGCCTGAGTCTCCCAATCTTCTTTCATTATCAGTGGATCTACTTGGTCTTGCAACTTTGTTCCACCTCTATGTTGTCAACAAACTTCCTCTTGCATTCACTTCATTCGTCGTGTTCATTGCATTCATTGCATTCATTGTGTTCTCTGCATTCAATGTGCTCGCTGCATTCGGTATGCTGCCTTCAACTATTGTTCATGATGCTACTTTGTGATATCTTGTTGTTCTTGTGTACGAAAAACTTGATGTCTTCGTGAGTAGGAAATCTCATAGACATTTGATCGACTGCATCTCCAGGTGTGCTCTGAGCGATGTCTTCGACTCTTCCCTCTTCGAAACTATTACACCTTCACTACTAAGAGGTAGGTGAACACCTTTAATACCTGGAGACATGGAAACACGCATGGCAAGCAATATGTCAGTCGAAATCCAAAATGAACTTGAGAAGTGACTTGCAACATACCTATGTGATTGATCATGAAGCTTGCACAATTTTGGCCAGGAGGTCGAGAGGCTGACTGCCAAGACTGCACAAGGCATAGTTTGGGCTACTGGGAGACTAACTGACTGCTGGAACTGTGCAATGCATAGTCCAGTCTGGCTGCTGACTGTTAGAATTGCGAAATGCACAATCTCAACTGGCAATGGCTGCAACCTTAGTGACTGCATTGCGCAATTTTCTGGGCCACCAGAAATTGTCCCTCAGAAAAGCACAAAATGGTCCTGGGGGATAGTCACTGGGTAGAAATGTGAATTTCCTGAGAGGGAGACAGAGCCTTCCCCCTTAGGAATGCACAATGTTGTCTTGGTGAGGCTCTTGGTGAGGCAAAGTTGAGGCCAAGGATGCCCAGACTCATCGACAGGCAACTGAAAGTGAATGTGAGTGCGAATGCATGGTGATAGTAAGTGTAAGCATAAGTGAATGATCATGCATGCAAACGACGAATGACCAATTTAGAAAATGGAACAACATCCATGTGGGTGAGGCCAGTCACCGAATCAGCAACCATTCGTGAAGAACAGTTTCATGCATGCAACAACAATGAGATAGCAACAAAAACTAAAAAAATTCTAGGACAAGCTAATACATGTAAACGACAACAAGTGCTCACTGAAATCAAGAAAATAGTACTCAGACAAGCGAAAACACAAAAAGCGACAGAAATGGAACACAAGGCATGGAAAGTGAGATTACCCAAAAACATCTGAGCTGAACGTGCCGACGGCTCTTAGATGTGATGTGGGATGTTAGAGCTGCAAGGTTGATGTGAGTAATGAGCTCTGTAGTATTTGGTTGATGAGTTTTGGTAATATCTCGAGGTTGTGATGTGCATGCCACAAATATAGGGAAAGTAACACTTAGTGGGATGTTTCTTAAATGATCCTTGCATGTAACCTCCAAATGCTAGAAAAATATCCCTGAAACAAGGGATGCATGTTGATGCTGCCTTGGGAGAAGCAGCCCATGCATGCAAGTCAGTTTTTCTCAGTCCCAAAGGGAACTGGTCAACTCAATTGCACATGCAAGAGACTCCTCGACTGCTGGGAGAAAATGTGCATTTCTGGCTGGGAGTTAGGCTAGCTACCCATGAGGTTTTCACAATTTCTGGGTAGAACAGCTAACTGCTACCCATATTTTCTCAAATTTTTGGCTGAGCAACCCTGCTGCAGAAAATTGTGCAATTCCTATTGGGAGTGTTGACTGGTAGAATTGTGCAATCTTGGAGGCTAGCAGGTGACCAGAAAGGATTTCACAATTTCTAGAGGGAGGGTTGGTTACCCTCCCGAAATGCGCAATTTTCTTGGGGAAACTTCTCAGCCTGTAGCCAGAACAAGTCCGAGTGAACAACCTGTGAGGGGAATGCATCAAGCTATGATCGACAGGCTACCATTCTGCAAGAAAAACACTGAATCTTGTGAAGTTGATGAAGCAAGACAAGATGTTGTGAAGGTTGGAAGGGAGGCTCCAAAATGAATCTAAAGAAAAATTTTGGAGGGTGGTTGTAGTCGCTACGAAACCCGCTGAAATTGATCAAGGTATTCCTAGGCCTTTGTGAATGGAACTTCAGACCACCTCCACCCCGGATTCCGAAATCCATCCAATAACCAAAGCTCACAAACAAAAATAAGCATCACAACACCATGGCATCTAGGAAAAGGTAAGGCTACGATGAAATCCACTATCACATCCCAGCAAAACCATACCATCGACAAGAAGAGAACCATAAAACAACATGCAAAGCCATGAATGTCCAAACTAGCTAGGAAATCAGACATGCAAAAGGTTACGTGCAAGTATTCATGTTGAAGCTATTTGAATCTTGCTTTCCTTCCTTGATCCTTTCTTTCTTTTCCTTTCCTTGATCCTTTCTTTCCTTCCTTTCCCTTTTCTTGCTTTTGCTTACTTGATCCAAAGTTAGAGTGCTCCAAGAAAACTCTAAGTGACCAAGAGAGTGAGAGAGAGAGAGAATAATGAGAGAACTCCAAAATTGAACTCAACAAAAGCCATGACCTCATCATCAGAAGCCTTTTTGTGAATGGGGCCGCTAATTTCTTCATTTTCCCATTATTTTCCTTCAATTTCCTCTTCACATGCAACCTGTGACTTTAACCTTACTTTTCTCCTAATTTCCTTTACTTTCATAAATAGATGTGTCAAAAATTCACTTTTTTCATTTAAAGCCTTTGCCTTAGCCAAAACACACATCTAGTGATGCCCACTAGGATATATTTTCCCAACATTCAGCTTGGAATAAGTGTCCCTTAACTGTGGTCTTAGTTTTCCTTTATTAATTTTGTTACATGAAATTTTCACCGGGGCTGTTACAAAACCATACCCCTTTGGGGAACACCGTCCTTGGTGTTAAACCACACCATGACCTTAGTAAAACCACTGAAAAGAAAACATACTACCCATGGAGCTTTATAACTTAGCTCGATGCAACATTTACAATGAAAGATTTGCTCGAAAGAAAAACATCATGATAATCATGAAAATATAACAATCATAATAATATGACACCCATACCACTTTTTGAAGGTTGATAACTTAATTTGTGGCAGTATTCACATCCATAAACATATACATACATATACCAAAAAATCAACAAAAAATAATGAAGGATATAGGGCCCGCATCTCCCATGTACCTTCTTCAAGCCCAAAATGCTTCGACTTCACTTTAACTTGATCTATGGCTCTATTCCTAAGCATGATATGTTTCTAATGCAATATGCACTCAGGCTCCAGCTAGAACTCTCCTTCATTCTCCACCTATAATATAGACCAAACAATAACATGATCAACATACATTATATACTTCTTAAGCAATGAAATATCAGAAGCATCACGGACTTTCACTATTGAAGGCAGTGCAAGTTGATATGTCACTGGTCCAATACGCTCAAGGATCTCAAAAGGCATGTAATATCATGGTGCACACTTGGCACATGAACCTATCCTCAAAGCTATTTTCTTGGGCTTGATGTGAAAGTACACATGATCCCCAACCTAAAAAACCTTAAACAACTTGTTCCTATTTGGATAGCTCTTATGCCTATCCTCCACTGCCTTTAAATTCCTATTTATGACTTGCATTTCGTACTCCATGTCTACCAACATATCAGGTCCAATAAGTACCCTATTCATTCAATCACTCTATCTGATGGGAGTGTTACAATGTCTTCCATCCAATGCCTCGAAAGGACTCATTCTCAATAACTCCTGATGACCATTGTTGTATGCAAACTCAACTAAAGGAAGATAATCCTCCCATTTTCTCTGCTGGTGCAAATTGTACATCCTCAGCATATCCTCAAAAATCATGTTGAGCCTCTCATTTTATCAATTTGTCAATGGATGATAAGCTAAACTGAAGGCCAAATCTATACCCAAGCCTACAAATAGCTCCTTCCAAAACATACGAGTGAACTTCACATTTTTGTCTAACATAATCTTCTTTGGAACACCATGCAGTCTCACTATCTCTCTGATGAACACCTGTGCTACCTCACTGGCTGAATATGTAGTCTTTACTAGAATGAAGTGAGCTACCTTGCTCAACTTGTCAACCACGACCATAATATAATCATGTTTCTTAACTGTCTTCAGAAGACCTGTGATGAAAGCCATGGAAGTGAACTCCCATTTCCATTCTGGAATCACAATAGCTTATCGTAGACCACCTTAATGCTTTCGTTCCACCTTTACCTGCTGACAAACTAAACATCTAGCCATGAACTCTGCCACTTTCTTCTTCAAGTTCGGCCAATAGTAAAACTTCTTTATCACTGTTAACATCTTTTGGTATACTGGATGACCCAAGTATGGATTGATGTGAAACTCCCTCAAGATAAACCTCTTAAGATCATTGAAATTTGGCACATAGATCATATCCCTAAATCTCACCAAACCATCTGCCATGAGATGAGAGTCTGCATCCTGATCACCTGCACGTGTAGTTTGTTGTAACCTATACATGATCTCCATTTATTTGTCATCCCACTATCTGACGTGAAAGAACCTATCCTATAACAGTATCCCATAAGAGCTCATTTTTGTTATATGATTTACCTATACCTTCTTGCTAAAAACATTTGCAACCTGGTTCTCCTTCCCCTTGATATATCTGATCTCGAAGTTGAACTTGCTAAGGGTAGACAACCATCTAGCTTTCCTGGCATTTAGATTTGGTTCGTCAAACAAATAACATAACCCACTATGATCTCTCATCAATGTCAACCTCCTATAGTAACCTATCAATCCCATAAATGATCTCACCTCATTTACATTCTTAGGAGCTTCCCACTCTGTGATAGCCCTTATCTTTTTTGGATCCACTAAAATGTGTTCCTTGGAGACAACATGCCACAAACAATGTACCTTAGTCTAAAAGAAGTTTCACTTTCTAATCTTATCATACAACTAATGCTCTCTTAGAAAACTCAACACTACTGCTAAATGCTCGACATCTTCCTCCTCTTTCTTAGAATATACTAGTATGTCATCAATGAATACAATAACAAACTTGTCCAGATAAGGAAAAAACAAACTATTCATCAAACCCATAAATGTAGATGGAGCATTAGTCAAACTGAATGGAACAACAACAAACTCATAATGCCCATAACTACTCTTGAATGCAGTATTGAAGATATCCTCTTCCTTGATGTGTATGTGATGGTATCCGAATCTCAAGTCGATCTTAGAGAATAGTGCATCCTATAATAGTATCCCATAAGAGCTCATTGTTGTTGTATGATTTACCTATACCTTCTTGCTAAAAACATTTGCAACCTGGTTCTCCTTCCCCTTGACATATCTGATCTCGAAGTTGAACTTGCTAAGGGTAGCCAACCATCTAGCTTTCCTGGCATTTAGATTTGGTTCTTCAAACAAATAACATAACCCACTATGATCTCTCATCAATGTCAACCTCCTATAGTAACCTATCAATCCCATAAATGATCTCACCTCATTTACATTCTTAGGAGCTTCCCACTCCGTGATAGCCCTTATCCTTTTGGATCCACTAAAATGTGTTCCTTGGAGACAACATGCCGCAAATAATGTACCTTAGTCTAAAAGAAGTTTCACTTTCTAATCTTATCATACAACAGATGCTCTCTTAGAAAACTCAACACTACTGCTAAATGCTCGGCATGTTCCTCCTCTTTCTTAGAATATACTAGTATGTCATCAATGAATACAATAACAAACTTGTCCAGATAAGGAAAAAAAACACTATTCATCAAACCCATAAATGTAGATGGAGCATTAGTCAAACTGAATGGAACAACAACAAACTCATAATGCCCATACCTACTCTTGAATGCAATATTGAAGATATCCTCTTCCTTGATGTGTATGTGATGGTATCCGAATCTCATGTCGATCTTAGAGAATAGTGCTCCTCCCTTTAACTAATCAAACTAATTATCAATCCATGGCAAAGGGCATCGTTTCTTGATTGTTACTTTTTTCAGCTGCCTGCAGTGAATGCACAATCTAAGAGTACCATCTTTCTTCTTCACGAACAACATTGGTGCACCCTAACGTGATACACTCAGCCTAGTGTGCCCATTGTCCAACATTTCCTTCAGCTGCAACTTTAACTCAACCAACTCAAGTGTCCTCATCCTGTAAGGTTCTTTTGATGTTGGGGCTGCCCCTGGCACAAACTCAATAGAAAATTCTACCTCCCTATGAGGTGGCAACTATATAGTGTCCTTAGGAAATACATCCTGAAACTCCTGCAAAACATCACATAAACTTTCTTGCGACTACACTTAACCTGCATAGTCGTAACCATCCTCACTAATGTAGGATTCTCCTTTCCCTGCAAAGTTATTGTCAGGCCAACCAGGAACTCCTAAAAGCAAAATTGATTCGTATACCATATTCCTTCAGGTTGGTCTTTATTATATACATAAGGCAGAGACTGTTCACTTCATCTCTCGATGACTGTTCATATCACTTATTATTTATTTACATTATATTCACCCAATCCTGATGATTAGGTGTCAACATTCCCCCCCTTAATCTAAAGGGATGTTGGTTAGTCCAAGCATCATTCCGAATCATTCAAGCTTTTCTCTTCCAAGTGCTTTGGTGAAGATGTCGGCATTTTGCTCATTAGTGGAACAATGATGGAGATGGATTGATTTGGCCTCAACATGATGTTGAATCAGATGATATTTGGTATTGATGTGCTTCGTTCCATCATGGAACTTTGGTTTCTTGGCCAAATTTATTGCAGAGGTATTTTCAATCATGAGTGGAGTTGATTATACTTGTTTTACCTGCAATTCTTCAAGAATTTTCCTGATCCATACAATTTCTTTTGTTGCTTCAGCTGCTGCCACGTATTCTTCTTCTATTGTGGAATCTATTGGAACTGATTGTTTGCATGATTTCCAGGAGACAGCTCCTGATCCAAGACTCATAGCATATCCTAAAGTAGATACCCCAGTTTCTTTGTCTCCATCGAAGTCTGAATCAGAGTATCCAATCAAGCTGAAGTCGTCCACCTGTGTATACTTGATTCCAATATCTTGAGTTCCCTTCAAGTACCTTAGAAATCTTTTTGCAGCAAACCAATGTCCCTCACAAGGCTTTTGTATAAACATGGAGAGGATTCCAACAACAAACGAAATGTCTGGTCTGGTAGTAGTTAGGTAGTTGAGAATTCCTATAAGTTGTCTATACTTTGTTGCATCCTCAAATTCTTTTCCTTCAATAGATGTGAGCTTTGAGTTTTGTTCCATTGGAATAGTAAGAGGATTACATTCTGTCATGCCAAACCTATTCAACAGATCTCCAATGTATTTCTTTTGAGAAAGAAATATGGACTTCAGATTTTGGGTTACTTCAATACCAAGATAGTAATGAACATAGCCCAAATCAGTCCTTTCAAAACTTTTCCCCAATTCCTTCTTTGTCGATGCAATGTAGCTTTCATTGTTCCCTGTAATCAAAAGATCATCTACATATACCACAAGATATACAACTATTTTGCCAACTTTTTTTACAAATAAAGTTGCATCATCAAGATCATAATGTTTGAAATTGAGTTTCAGAAGATGCTTAGTTATTTTTTCATACGAGGCTCGCGTTGCTTGTTTGAGGCCATACAAGAACTTCACAAGTTTGCATACTTTATTTTCATGTCCTTTCATAGCAAATCCTTCGGGCCGGGAAATAAAAACATTCTCTTTTTGATCTCCATTCAAGAAAGTAGTTTTTACATTCATTTGATGGACTTTCCAACCATTCTGAGCTGCTATGGAAAAAAGTGTCCAGATGGTAGCCCATTTTGCTGTGGGCAAAAATTATCCTCATAATAGACCCCTTACTTCTGTGCAAAACCTTTTGCCACAAGCCTAGCTTTGTGCTTGTCAAGTGAGCCATCAGCTTTATACTTGTTATTGTAGACCCACTTGTAGCCAATTGGTTTGGTTCCTAATGGAGGATCAACCAGCTTCCAAGTGCCATTCTTTATGAGGGCATCCTACTCCTTTTGCATCACTTCTTTCCATTCATCATGAGAAGCAGCTTATTTGAAGGAAGTTGGTTCAAAATATGTAGACAAGTTCAATTCATAATCGTAAGAAACATCCATATCAATAGGTCAATTAGAGTCATATACATCACCTCCATTTTGTCGATTTGAATTTCTAGTTCCTGTCTTTCCAACCTCATCAGGATGGACACTTTCAAGTGTCTTTGTTAGCCACTTTGGGGGACCTTTCTCAGATGGTCCAGGCCGCTCCACTGATTGAGTTGGGACTGAATCAAGGTTGAGTCTCCCAATTCTATCAATCACATCACTTAAAGCATCATCCGTTGTTGGAGTTTCATCTAGGGGAGAGTGTTCTTCAAAAGAAGATTCCACATGTTGATCTAGTATAGGAATCCCCGCTTCAAGATGTGGAATCTGATTATCAAATTCTTGAAATGATTTTGCTTTTGTGAATCTATCCAAGCGATCAAGTTGCCACTCAACAACATTGTCAGTTTTGGATGATTCAAGAAAAATTACATCTCTAGATAGAACAAAATTTTTATTTACTTCATCATAGAGACAATATGCTTTGGAGGAGTTTGAATACCCTAGGAAGATACATTTACAACTTCTAGCACCAAATTTTTTTCTATGTACCTTTGGTATCAAGGCATAACAAGTGGAACCAAAGACCCTGAGATGCTTTACGGAAGGAACATGTCCATACCACATTTCATATGGACTCTTGTTTCTAATAGCATTAGATGGACATCAATTCTTTATATATGTAGCACATAGAATAACATCAACCCAAAACATTATCTTTACATTTTTGAAGAAGAGTATGGATCGTACCATATTTAGGATTGTCCTATTCATTCTTTCAAATACACCATTCTTTTGGGGATTATAAGGCACAGTTTTTTGATGTTTGATCCCATGTTTCCAAAGATGGTTTTCAAATTCATTTGATGTGTATCCTTTTCCATTATCAGTGCGAATAGACCCAATATGAGATTGTGCATCATTTTCAATCCATTTATGAAAGTTCCTGAATGTGTAAAAAGCATCAGATTTGTTCTTCAATAAATAAACCCAACACATTCTGTTGTAGTCATCAATAAATGTTATCCTATATTTGTTTCCATTTGCAGAAGGAGCAGGCATTGGACCACATAAATATGAATGAATGAGTTCAATTTTTCTATGTGCTATTGAATGTGAATCATGAAAACACTGTTTTCTATGCTTTCCTAGAATGCAAGCATCACATTGCTTAAGTTTCCTAGGAATTGTAGGCAAACTAGCAACACCATTTTTCTTCAACAAGCGGAGGTTGTCATAGTTCAAATGTCCAAATCTAGAATGCCATAATAAACTTTATGGAAGTGTACCTTCTTCACAATGAGAATTGTATGAGAAATGTTGTGCACAAGCACAGGTTCCTTGCAGCTTGAGAAGCCTTTCTTCTTATATTCCCCTCATGACAAGTGAGTGGTCAGATGAATTTTTTACCTCAAGATTGCCATCAAACATATGAATGCAGTGACCTCTCTGGCAGATGTGGACCAAGGGTAGAAATTTTTTCTCGAGCTGTGGGAGATATAGAACATGATGCAAAAGAAATTCTGGAAGACGAGGCAGTTTAATCCTGATTGTGCCAATCCCTGATGGCTTGATTTTTGATTGGTCTACAAAGTATACTGCTCCATAAACATTGTCATTAAATTCTTAAAAAAAAAAATTACATGAGTCATGTGGCAGGTTTCTCTTGAATCAAGCAACCAATCATTTTTCCAAGAAGCAAGTGAAGCATTAAATAAATCTTCAATTACTCCAATATTACATTGTGCCACACCATAGTGAGTGGATTCAGGTGCTTTACCTTTGTTTGTATCATTAGTTTTACCTTTCTGTTGGTTTCTTTGCTGCTCAATTTTGTCCCATGGTAACTTGCATGTGGAGGCATCTTGTGATCCATTTCTTTTGCAGCGTATGCAATGCAAATCTACCTTTTCCCCTTAAGAGTGTCTACCCCCCCTGCCTCTGAAATATCTTCCTCTTCCTCTTCAACCACCTCTTCCTTTGGAAGAATCTTGAGCAAGATTCTTTTCTTTGTGAGCAAGGCACACAACCTCTTCAGAAGATTCAGGGGTTGTCTTCTTTCCAAAAGCTTTCTCTCTTTCAGCAAACTTTTTCACAAGAGAGTCAAAGGTGATATCTTTGAGGTTTCCATTTTCTTGCAATGACTCAAGATAATTAGAGTAAGTAAGAAAAAGTGCCTTGAGAAAAGTGATAAGAGGAATATCCAATTCAACCTTAGTGTATTTGATATCATGCATTATAGACTTTACTTTAGATGCAAGAGCAAGAAGATCATTATTTTGCAGTTCAAGAGTGAAGAGTTTAATCATGAGCTGAACAACTTCAAGTGCAGAATATGAGTCATAGAGTTCTTTTAGCCTTTGTAAGGCTTCAAAAGCAGTTGAAAATGGTGAAATATGGCAACTCACCTCTTCATTTACAGATGCTATTCTTGTTTTCCCAAATGACGAGCTCTTTGTTTGAGGTAGGTTGTTCTGGCTCTTTGTTTCCATCTCCAACACACACTCCTTTCCACAACTCATTAAAAATGAGTGTGTTTTTTATCATCCGGGACAACTCAGGATAGTTCTCTTTGCCAGTGAGAACTATTCCCACGATCGATACGATTGAATGCATGCTGTAAATAAATAAAAAAATCTGCTGCAAAACTTTTACTCTTAATGGGAAAAAAATATAGTTATGATATGACTAGATAGCAAACTCAACTTGACATCAAATGTCAATACCCAAGACATATATATCAGCCTTTTTTGGTAATACGCACTATTCAAAATATATAACGGTTTATTTTTACATTGATCACCCAATGCAGCGCTTCAAAAATTTTAAGACACAATGACAATTTTAAAATATGCACAAAATCACAGCTCAACTCACATATACATCATAGGACAGCGTACCAAAACAGTTCAAGATACCATGTATAGGCAGCGTACCAGAACAGTTCAAGATACCATGTATAGGCAATGCATGGCATTTAACTTCAATGCTTGCACTTCATAAACTAGTGAATAGTATCTTGTATACCAGCATATGGCCAAAAAACTTCAACGTATAGCCAAAAACAATGCTTGTATACTAGCGTATAGTCGAAAAACTTCAACGTATAGACAAAAAAATTCAACGTATATACCAGTGCTTCACATCAATACTCTTTCTTGCAGATCGATCTTCAAAGGCTTTAATTCATGCACCAGTAGCATTTCACGCAGTAAACTTGGTTATGGAGACAATTCATGCACTCAACGCAATGATGCTCTCAATGCAACAACAATAATGCTCTCAACGCAGTAGCAGTAATGAGCATATCTCTAGCAGTGTCGAATGAGCAACGGTTCAGCACTCCATCCTGACACATGGCAGAGATGGCCTTCAGTCCGCTCAGAATACAATTATGCAGTGGACGCAGAACAATTATGTAGCAATATAATTATGCAGTGGGCACAGAACAAATATGCAGCAATATAATTATGCAGTGGGCACAGAACAATTATGCAGCAATATAATTATGCAGTGGGTGCAGAATGGGTCAAAATCACTTATGGCAGGTAGAGCTCACAAGGGTGTTGGACAAATATCGTAGTAGACAGAAGGGAGTTACAACTATTTTTGGGAGCTGGCTCTGATACCATGTCAAGCCAGGCAGTAACTCCTCAAAGAAAAATTGATTCGTATATCATATTCCTTCAGGTTGGTCTTTATTATATACATGAGGGAGAGACTGTTCACCTCATCTCCTGATGACTATTCATATTACTTATTATTTATTTACATTATATTCACCCAATCCTGATGATTAGGTGTCAATAGTTATCTTCTACCCAATACCATCGAAACACTCAATGGCCTTGTTGAAGAAATCCACTTTGGTTCTATCAAGGTATATCCAATCCATACCGAAAATCATGCTATATAATCCCAATGGAAACACATTCAAGTGTACTACTCTATGCATACCATTTAACTCAAATGCAAAATCTCTTACCCAATGGTGAACTCACTTCTTTGTACATGTAGCCAACTGTACCAACCAAGATTTTGCATGCACTTCTTTTCTCAAACCACGCTTATCCACCAAGTTTGGATTAATATAACCTTAGTTAGATCTAGGATCAATCAAAATAGAAAAAACTTGATCAAAAAGCTTATTGTCCATCTCAATCATCGATACATGAGGATCTGCCTTCCTATTGTCCATAGCTGCATAGATCCTAGGAATGCTATGTCCAACATTGCCCACTATATGCACTTCCTAAGCACTATATATTTTGGGTCTATCACCACTCTAATACTACGTGCAACCCTTCTTACAATAATCCTTATCACATATGCAACACTATAATGGTTCTCTACCACTGCCTCTAGCTTAATGGTTCTCTACCACTGCCTCTAGCTTGCTTCTCTCCACATCCCTTCTCAGTTGTATTGAATCTCTTATAAGGAACTACATTTTCTTTCTTAATTTCATATTGAGTTCTTCCTCTCTTTGGTGACCATTTTACTTTAGCTTTCTCATTTCCATTCAAGTCACATTTAGGCTCAACTTTGCGCTTCGACTGCTCATAACAATGCTTCAACTTTTGGATGTCTTTCTCTAATGGTCTAGGCTCATCAAACTCAATCTGGCCTCTATATGCTACTAGCAGCCCACTGATGAATCTATAAACCTTAGCCTTCTCCTCCTTGAGGTAAGGCACATATCTCAACAACTCCAAAAATCTCCTAGTATACTCATTTGTCATAGAACCAATCTGCAACTCATAAAATTGCTTACCTTTGTCACCATAGTACCTCTCCGACAAGTACTTCTTCTTGAAGAGCCTTCCAAATGCATGCCAATTCAAACAATCTTCATCAATACCTTTAACATTCCTCACGTATTCCCAAAAAACTTCTTTAAATTTGAGACTGAAAAGGGTTATCCTTGCTTTCATGTTTTCTGAATAATCATGCAATCTGAAGAATTTCCTCATGCCAAGCAACCATGCCCCTACATCCTATGATTTCTTCATATCTACATTAAATGTAGATGGCTTCACTTTCTTTAACTCATTCGAAAAGTATCCCCTACCACTCCTCTTGTAAGGATGATAATGCTGACGATCATGATACCTATCAGAACCAAAACTAGAATAATACCTATCTTGAACACCTCTCCTATTCATACTGTCCAACAACCTTCCATGTATGATCATGTCAGATCTACCTAACCTATGCCCACCATAAGACCTATGTCTACTAGGAGACCTACTGCCATATACCCCTTTAGTTCTAACCTCTTGCCCATCGCTGATCCGAAGTGGCCCACATCGCTGAAATTCTAACAAACGTTGCAGTAGTATTGCATTCACCTCTGCTTATTTTTGTTGTGCCCGTATGATTTTATCATTGTCCACTTTTCAACTTCTTATTTCTTCCCACAAGCTTCTCAACGTGTCTGCCAAATTAGGGGAATGCCCAACACCACGCTACTCATCAAATGCATAGGGAGATTCTATGTATTCTACAACCTTGCTAGCCATTACTCTCATTCTTCCAAGGAATACTATGTCAGCTCCAAATCAAAATAAACCAATGTACCTTAGCATAATTTGGGGAGGATACCTTATCTGCAAAATTATCAAATTAGTTTGATACATGTATAAAACAATCATAACAACATATCGCCATTTTAAAAAAAATTGCATCAACACATAAACACCATTCCATCTAGGCTCCAGCCATCAATGCAAGGCCATATCGACAATGCATGTTTTGGACTCATGCATGACAACAACCATTACTCCACTGCACACACTACCACTTGGAACTATTAGAATGCATAAGTAATGCCTAATCAACTACACATACATTTGAATCCATGTAGTTGAGCATATGTGATAAATTCTTGTACTCAACCTACAAGTATTATACATGTAATCAAAACATTCAAGAATGCACCTGACATACAATGATGTAGTCAAGCAACATATAATCAACATGAAACTAGTCATATACTTCCAATGATGCCTCCCACAAAACCACATGAAGTTCCTCATTAAAACCTTACTACAATCATGATCAACATGCTGCAATGAAACAAGCACATGGATTACAAGTGTAAGAGGCACACATGCAACTAACATGAATTCATGACCAACACACACCGCCCATCCCATTCAAGTGGCGAACCATGCTCTAATACCTATCTGTAACACCCCTTCCCAGGACTACCCAAAGTAACCATTCCAACTAGGGTAAACATGAGAAGAGAGGCTACCATGATTAGAGTCAACATTCTATGTGACCTTAAGGAAGTGGAATTGACAAAACATCACAAATAGTCATCCAATGTCATCAAGAGAACCATAAGCATACAAGTAAACCACTATGACATCCTGTCCCTGGGAACCACCGCTATTTTTGATCTCTTACTCCACAGTCACTCTCATGCTATGGGCAAGGGAGCGACCAACAACCTAAAGTCACTCTCACAAGCCTTCCTGCCAGTGATTGTGGACCAAAATTACTAGTTTTGTGTGAGCGACCCCAGGATTTAAGCCACTTTTCTAGCCCATAATCCCGACCTCTACCCAAAAATTCTTATAACCTTCACAATTCATTAAAGACATGTTAACAATGTTGATCAATCAAAACCAACCTCTGGACTAGGCCTAAGAATCCCCAACCAATACTGTCAAACACTTGGAATCAATGTAACCTAGAGGTATATGTTACAAGGTAGAGCGTAAATGACTAAAACAACTTATGAATCATAACCAAGAGGATCAAATCCTTCCCCATTAAACTACTAAATCATCAATTAGGTCTTTCATACATCCATTTAATAATTACAAGTAAATACATGAAATAACCGTCACATGAACGAATCATTCAACGATTCTCATAACCAACATAAAACCATGTAAATTTCATAGATAAGAAAACCAATAAATGTACATATAAATTAGTGCAAAAGTAAGAGAGCTTAGCTTTTATTCATCATAGGAAAATCTAACCACGTTCGGGACTTCTACGTACCACTTAACGATGGACATGGTTGAACCAAATATCTCTTTCAGCCACTCACCCCCGTGCCATATTCCAAGCATGAACATTGGATCACATAGAACAACCAATCCAAAAACAACCAAGGGAATCTAGAGTTTGAACCACCTCCACCCTCATCAAATCGTCATCACACCAAAACGATGCTCCATTCACAACCGAACAAAAATTGGAATTCCATCTAGAATCCATCAATTTCCTTCAGGAATTTTTCGTCTCCTTGTCTCTAAGGCTTTACTGTAATCCAAACCTAGATCACTATGCCATACACTGAGACATATCCCTGAAGATTTACCATTTATCCCGCCAAAAGTGGTCATGGGATTCCTAGACATTTTTGAATGGAACTTGAGACCACCTTCGCCCCAGATTCTAAAATCCATCTGACAACCAAAGCTCAAAAATTGAAATAAAAATCTAAACACCATGCAATCTTGAAAAAGGAAGGGCTAGGCTGAAATCTATTATCATACCCTGCTAAAATTATTCCACCGACAACAACAGAACCATACACCAACATGCAAAGCCATGCTTGTCCAAACCAACTAGGAAATCACACATCCAAAAGGTTACCTGCAAGTATTCCTACTGAAGCTTCTTGAATCCTCCTTTGCTTCCTCAATCCTTGCTTACCTTCCTTTCCCTTTGATTTCTTTTCCTTCCTTGATCCAAAGTTAGAGTGCTCCAAGAAAATTCTGAGTGACAAAAAGTGTGTGAGAGAAAGAGAATAATGAGAGAGCTCCAAACTTGAACTTGAAAAAAGCCATGAACTGATCCCCATAAGCCTTTTTATGCATGAGGCCTCTAATTTCTTCATTTTCCATTAATTTCCTTCAATCTCCTCCTCACATGCAACCTGTGACATTTCACCTGACTTTTCTCGTAATTTCCTTTATTTTCATAAGTAAATGTGCCAAAAATGTATTTTTTCCTTTTAATGCCTTTGTCTTAGCCTTTTCCAATTTTCCTTAGCTAAAACACACATCCACTCATGCCCACTAGAATATCTTTGCCCAACATTTAGCTTGGAATAAGTGTCCCTTAACCGTGGTCTTATTTTTCCTTTATTAACTTTTATTACATGAAATTTTCACCAAGGTTGTTACACTCTACCCAACATATCCCATTTTTGTGCCTCTTAAGCACTATATATCTAAGGCATACCACCCTGATTCTATGAACAACCTCTCCTTCAATGATCTTTGCCACAAGTTAAACACTCTCTAGGCTTCAAGTCTGCGTCCTAGTTATGCTCCTCATATCATTGTCCATGCCCTCTATCAGATGCATTCAACTTCTTTAATGGCAATCCATTCTCTTTATTACATGTGCGCTGAGGTCTTTCTCGCTTCTTGTTCAATTTTCCTTTGTTCCTTACATTGCCTTTCGATTTTTTCTTAGTCTCATATCTACGCTTTGAGTATTCATAGTAATGCTTCAACTTTCATATGGCCTCGTTGAATGATCTAGGCTCATCAAACTCAATATGATATTTGAATACAATCAGTAATCCACTAATGAATCTTTGAATATTGGATTTCTCCTCCTTGAGCTAAGGCACATACCTTAGTAGCTCCAAGAACTTGCTAATGTATTCCTCATCTGTCATTGATCCCATTCTAACTCAAAATTATTTTTCATTGTCATCAAAGCATCTCTCTATTAGGTATTTCTTCTTAGATACCCTCTCGAACTCACTAAAAATCAATTCCTCCTCATAAATACCTCTGACTATCTTCACATCTTCCCACCAAATATATATTTTACCTTTTAGACTAAATGTAGCTATTATGGATTTCATGTTCTCTGAATAATCATGTAAGCTGAAGAACTTCCTCATACCAAGAAACCATGCCTCTACATCATGTGGTTTCTTCATCTCTACATCAAATGTAGGTGGATTTTCTTTCTTAAACTCATCTAGAAAGTATACCTTTTCACTCCTCATGTAAGGATGATAACAATAGCAATCATAGTACTTAATTGAACCTAAACAAGAATAGTACCTATGTCCATCACCTCTCCTATCTGAAGTCTCCAACAACCTGCCATCTCTCAATGTGTCATCTATATCCGATCCGTGACCACCACAATACCTACTACCATATGCCCCATTAGTTTTGTCCTCTTGCTCATGCATAATCCGAGGTGGTCATTTTCACTGAAATTCTAACAAACATTGATGTATCACTACATTTACCTCTACTTGTTTCTCCTTTGCTTGTATGATTATGCCATTGTCTTCCTTACAACTCCTTATTTCTTTATTTAAGCTTCTCAATGTGTCCATGAAATTAGAAGAGCACCCAAAGCCAAGCTTCTCATTTGATCCATAAGGAGAGTATTGGGAACTGTAGTGTACCATCTTGCCAGTCATCTTTGTTATTCTTCCTACAAGTTATATAATGTCAGCTAAACCAAACCACAATAGACAAACATACCTTAGTATAGCTCATGGAGGATACACTATCTGCAAGATCAACAAATTAACATAATACATGTATAACAAAATCATGACATCATATAACCATATAACCATCATTCTAGCTAGATTCCAGTCATCAATGCATGATAATATCACTACACATACCATGACCTCATGCATGACAACAACCACCACACCACTTTACACTTGACAACATGTTAATACTAACATGCACAAGAAATGCATAATCAACCATACACTCATGATGACACACTCCACAAAAACACCATCAACTTTCCATGGGTACCTCACTACAACCATGACCCATACCATACTAATGCAACAAGCACATGGTCTTACAACAAAAGAAACACATATCTAGTTGACATGAATGCATGACCAACAAATGTCCCATCTAGTTTTAGTTGGAGAACCATGCTCTGATACCACTACATAACACCCTCATCCCACATCTACCCAAGTAACCAACCAACTGGGGTAAGCATGTGACGAGAAGTTACTATGATATGATTCGATGTCCTAACTCACATTAAGGAAGTGGAATCGATGGAAACACACCATACACACATTCCACAACAACAACAAGACTCTTAGGAATAACCCGTACCTCTCAGGTAACCAGTCCTTGAGTCCCACTATGTTCTTTTGACTAAATAAACCCCAGACTCTCCCATGCTATGGGCATGCTAGTGTTAAGAGAGCTCTAGAAGCTCCCGTAACATGGCATGCTAGCATCCAGCGACTATTTCTCTCAGTGTTGTGCCAGCATCTCTAGGATTTGAGCCACATTTTTAGGTCTAGAGCCCAGATCACTACCGAAAATTTAATGACACGTTCATAATAAAATGATAACAAGGGATTGATCATACAAATGCAATAACTTAAACAAGCCCTTGACTGGACCCCTACTAGCCTTGATAGGTGTAAACAACAGATATAAAGATAGGGGGTTCGTACTCATTTGAGAATTTCTAAGAAGCATTGATGCCTCAACACATTAGCTCTCATTTCATCCATTAGCCCATGGCTACAATGTCCATTCATTTACAAGTGAAAATATGATGAGCTCCATACATAGTTACTATCATAATACATGATCATAACCAGCAAAATAACCACAAAAATACAAAGGAAAAAAGAACCATATGATCCACATATAAACCATTACAATAGTCATAAAATAACAAGGATAAATGACCTCTTATTAATGATGAAATCACCAACCTTTTGTTGGACTTCCATGAACCACCTGACTGTATACATAGTTGACCCAAAAATCCCTTTAGCCAGTCAGCCCCATGCCATAATCCAAGCATGAATGTGGGATCTCATAAAACACATCAATCCAAAACCATATAGGTCTTCCAGAGGCCATCCAACTCAAACCATCAAACAATGATTCCACCACAAGATTGAACATCAAAAAACCATCATCAGATTGGCCTCTACCCAAGCCTTCCAGGGCTCAAGAGTGTTTATTCCAACAGAGGCTTCTAGGACTAGTAACTCAACCCACAGTTTGCACCAGGCTTCCAGAGCATTTGTCCAACCAGAAATTTGAGGACTAGGAACTAAAACCACCAAGAGCTTCATGAGGATTTTTCCAACCAAGGATTCCATGACTAGTAACTCAACCCAGGTTGTTATATGCCTTCAAGAGAATTTGTCCAAACGAGGCTTCTAAGAACTAGTAACTCAACCCAAGATAAAGGAAACATGAGAACCAACCAGAAAAACAAAGAAACAAACCCATAACATCATGGTTATCTTGTAAAAGGAAAGGCTAGGAAAATCCACTATCAATCTAGGTAATCCTCCATGCTAGTGACAGATCATGACCAATAAGCCACATGCATTTGCCATGCATGAAAAACTAGTGAGGAAAAAATACATGCAACTCGGTACTTGTAAGAAAAACCTATGGTAGTTGTTGATCCTAATGTCCTCTTGCGCTTTCCTGCTCTTCCTTTTCCTTCTTGCTCCAAAACTCCAAGTATACCACACCCTCCAAGAGTGCTCCAAGAAAAATTTAAGTGTCCAAGAGTATGAGAGAGAGAGAATAAAGAGAGTTCTCCAAAACTGAACTCACAAAAGTTTTTATACTGATCCTTAGAATCCTTTTTATTAATGAGGCCTCTATCTTTTTTTATTTTCCATTATTTTCCTTCATTTTCCTCCTCACATGCAACGTATGACCTTTCACCTCCATTTTCTCCTAATTTCAATTATTTTCATAAATAACTTTGATAAAATTCCATTTTCCCTTTCAAAAGCCTTAGCCATTGCCTTTGCCAATTTCCTTAGCCATTAATCAACCATAAGTGATCCACGTCACTATGATTTTTCCCAATATTTAGCTTCGTGTCCCTCAGTCATGGTTATTATTTTACCTTTATTAACTTTTATTACATGGAATTTTCAGTAGGGCTATTACAAAACCCTCCCCCTTGGCGGAACACCATCCTTGGTTTACAACTAAACCTATAACCACAAGACTACTGTAAGAAAAACATACTGCTTATGGAGCATTATAACTTGGCTTGTTGCAATATTTACAATGATCATCGTGCTAATAAGAAAAACCAACATGACAACATAACAAGTATAACATCATAATAAGATGACACCCATACTGCTTATTGGACCTTTATAACGTAGCTCATGGTGGTATTTACAGCCATATACATATGTACATATACCAAACACCACCAAATCTGTACGAAAAACCTATACAAAAGACATATACCAAAACACAAACCAAAACATCCTCTCAACCAACGAGAAAGGAAGGATACATAGCCCACATATGATTCACCATCGCCCATGTAGCATTGGGCCCAAATTGCATCCCTTACACCTTAACCTACGTGATTGCTATGTTCCAAAGCATGAGAATATTTCTCTACATAATGCACTATAGTTTGGGCTGGAGTTATCCTTTTGGCTCCACCTGCAATATAGACCAGTCAAACACATGATCAACATCTTTAACATACTTCTTAAGAAATGACAGATGGAAAACATCATGAAATTTCACTCTTGGACGCAGTGCAAGTCGATAAGCTACTGACCCAATCCTCTCAATAATACTTAAGTGTTCACAAAACTAGGGTGTCAGCTTGGCACATGATCGAATCTGCAAGGATCTCTTCTTCTGTTTGATGTGCAAGTACATTTGTTCCACAATTTGGAACTCCTTGAACAACACATTCTGATATTCATAGCCCTTCTGCCTATACTATGTTATTTTTAAAATTTTCATGATTACCTACATTTTTCGCTCCATGTCTACCAACATGTCTGATCCAATCAATGCATTATTAAATAGATCACTCCTACTAATGGGAATATTACAACTCCGCCCATACAATGCCTCAAAGTGACTCATCCTTAGTGACTCATGGTACCTATTGTTATAAGTGAACTCTATGAGTGGAATATACTCTTCCCACTTCCACTACTAATGCATCACGTACATCCTCAGCATGTCCTCAAATATCCTCATGACCCTCTCTATATGTCCATCCACCTATGGATGATAAGTTGTACTGAAGGCCAACTTTGTGCCAAAACTTGCAAATAACTCCTTCCAAAACATGGAACTGAACCTTTCATCCCTGTCTGACACAATCTTCTTCAGAAGTCCATGCAACCTCACCACATCTCTGATGAACACCTATGCTACATCGCTAGTTGAGAATGTAGACTTCACTCGAATGAACTGTGTTACTTTTTTCAACCAGACCTCCACTACCATGATGGAATCATGCTTTCTCACTATCCTCAATAAACCTTTAATAAATTCCATGGAAAAAGCCTCCCATTTCCAATCTGGAATCACAATCGGCTATAGTAGTCCACCTGGATGCTTACACTCTGCCTTCACCTACTAACAATCAAAAAACCTAGCCACAAACTCTACTATAATTGTCTTCAATTTTGGTCAATAATATAATTTATTCACTGTTCTCAGTGTCTTCCGATAACCTAGGTGACCCAAATGTGGTTTCCCATGAAACTCCCTCAAGATCATCTTCTTGAGCTCACTATTATCCACACATATATCCTATCTCTATATCTAACCAATATGTCTAACATGATACAATAGTCCACATCCTGTGCACCTACATCTATACCTTTACTTGTACCACTACCTATACCTTTACTTATACTTGTACCTATACCACCACCTACCTATACTACCACCTATACATATACCTATACCACTATTCGAACTCCACTACAACCTATGCACAATTTCCATATACCTTACGTCCTACTCACTTTCCTGTAAGATCCCATATTATAAGTCTGCCACATAGGAGCTCATATTTGCTAATTGATTTAGCTATATTTTCTTGCTAATAGCATCTACCACCCTATTCTCTTTGCCTTTGATATATCTTATCTCAAATTGAACTCAATGATTGTGGCCAACCACCGAGCCTACCTTCCTTTTAGATTTGGTTGGTCAAATAGATACTGCAAACCACTATGATCACTCATCAATACAAACCTCATACCAAGAAGATAGTGCCTCTACATCTTCAATTCATGTATGATCACAATCAAGTCAAGATCATCTGTTAGATAGTTCTACTCGTGCTCATTCAGCTTCCGTGACTCATAGCACACTACCTCTCCTTCCTGAATAAGGACTCCACCAAGTCCCCTCTTGTAAGAATTTGTACATACTACAATTTCTTTATCCTTATCGGAAATATTTAACATTGATACATATGTCAACAACTACTTGAGGTGCTAAAAAATAACTACGCACTCCTTTGTCCATTCAAATGTCTTACCTTTACTCTATAATGATGTGATAGGATAAGCAATCTGCGAGAAGTTCCTAATGAACCTCCTATAATAGCCTACCAACCACATGAAAGATCTCACTTGATCCACATTCCTAGGAGATTCTGACTCCATGATAGCTCTTACACTCTTGAGGTCCATTGTTATGCCATCCTTGGAAACCATATGTCCCAAGTAGTGTACCTCAATCTGAAAGAAACTACACTTCATGAGCTTAACATACAACTGACGCTTCTCTCAATAATCTCAACACTACCGCTATATTCTCAGCATGATCTTCTTCATTTTTCAAATATACCAATAATCATCAATGAAAACAATAAAAAACATGTCCAAGTACGGATGCAACACAGTATTCATCAAACACATAAAGGTAGATAAAGAATTAGTTAAACCAAATGGAACAACAACAAACTCATGATGCCCATACCTAGTGCGGAAATTTGTCCTATAGATGTCTTCTTCTTTAATGCATACCTGATGATATACAGATCTTAGGCCAATGTTTGAGAGCACTTCTTCTCCCTCCAATTGATCAAACAAGTCATCAATCCTTGATAATAAATACATGTTCTTGATGGTCACTTTGTTCAATTGCCTGTAATCAATGCATAATATCAAAGTACCATATTTCTTCTTCACAAACAATATCAGTGCTCTGCATGGTGATACACTTGGCCTAATGTATCCCTTGTCAAGCATTTCCTTCAATTGCAACTTCAACTCTACCAAATGAGGTGTACTCATCCTATAAGGTGCATTTGATGTCAGAGATTCCCTTTGCACCAATTCAATAGAAAAGTCTACTTCCTTGTGAGGTTGAAACTCTTAAATATCCTAAGGAAGTACATCTTGAAACTCCTATAGAACTTGGAACCCACTCAAAACATCTACATCCTCAATTTCCTTACCTTTATCACTAGAAATGTGCACTGTAAATACCACACACCCTTTGTTGTGGCTACACTTGGTCTGCATGGTTGTCACCATTCCAACTGATGTTGGTTTTTACCCCACAAGAATCTCAATTCTCCATTTCCATCCAAGCTCTCAATAGCTTTGTCATAACAATCCACATTGGTTCTATGAAGGTACAACTATTCTGTCCCCAATAACATATTGTATGATCCCAACAGTAATACATTTAAATATCTTGTGGTATGCATACCATTCAAATCAAATGCACAATCTCTTACCCAATGATGAACTCACTTCTTATTACCTGTAGCCAACTACACTAGCCAAGGCTCTGCATGCACTTCCTTATTCAAACCACACTTATGCACCATGTCAGGACTAACATAGCTATAATTAGAGCTAGGGCCAATAAAAATAGAAGAAACTTGATCACAAATCTTACTGTCCATCTAAATGATAGATGCTCAATGGTATTCATGTTTGTATCCATTGCTTCATAGATATGAGGAATGCTCTACGCAACATATCCCACTATACGTGTCTCCATAGCACTATCTATTTAGGCCTACCACACTGATTCTGCAAGTAATCTCTCCTACGATGATATTTTCCACAATTCCAACACTCTATACGCTTCCATCCTACATCCTTGTTCTTCTCCTAAGATCGATGTCCCTCTCCTCTGTCAGATGCATTGAACTTCTTTGATGGAATCTCATTCTCTTTATTACCTATGCCCTGAGTTCTTACTCACTTATTGTCCCATTTTTATTTGTTCCTTGGGTTAAATTTCTAGTCTCTCTTAGTCTCATATATGTTCTCTTATTGTTCATAGCAATGCTTTAGCTTTTGGTTGGCCTCCTCCAATGATCTAGTCTCATCAAACTCAATAATGCAATTGATAACCAACTAATTAATCTTTGAATCCTATCCTTCTCCTCCTTCAGGTAGGGCACATACCTCAGTAGCTCCAAGAACCTGCTAGTGTACTCCTCATGTGTCATCAATCCCATCTTTAACTCATAAATATTTTTTTTCCCTGTCATCAAAGTATCTCTTTGATAGGTATATATTCTTTAATAACCTCTCAAACTAAATCCAAGTCAAGTCTTCATCATGAATACCTCTGAAATTATTCACATATTTCCATGAAATATATGCTTTACCTTTAAGACTGGATTTATTTATTCTATGTTTCATGTTTTAAGAATAATCATGTAATGTAAAGAACTTCCTTGTACCAAGAAACCATGCCTCTTCATCTTGTGATTTCTTCATCTCTAAAACAAATGTAGGTGGATTTTCTTTCTTAAACTCATCTGGAAAATATCCACTGTCACTCCTCCTATAAGGATGATAACGATCATGATCATAGTGCCTATCTGAACTAGAACTATAATAGTGTCTTTGCATCACCTCTCCTATCCAGAGTGTCTGACCACCTTCCATCTCTCACTGTGTCTTATCTATCCAATCGGTGACCACCACGACACCTACTACGATATGCCCCATTATATTTTTCCTCCTACTCATGGGTGATCCAAGGTGGTTCCTATCACTGCAATTATGAAAAACTTTGAAGTATCATTTCATTTACCTCTGCTTGTTTCTACTGTGCTTGTATGATTATTTCATTTTCTACCTTACAATTCCATATTTCTACCTTTAACCTTCTCAATGTGTTTACCAAATGAGAAGAGTTCCCAACACCATGCTTCTCATTTTATCCATAAGGAGAGTTTCGAGAATTGTAGTCTACCAACTTTCTATTCATCTTTGATATTCTTCCTGCAAGGTATATCATGTCATCTAGACAAAATCACAATATACCAATGTACCTTAGTATATTTCAGTGAGGATACCTTGCCTGAAAGCTCAAGAAATCAGTGCAATACATTTATACCATAATCCTGATAACATATATACATATAACACATAAGCATATAAGCATATAACCATCATTCTAGCTAGACTCTGGTCATCAATGCATGATCATATCACTACACATACCATGATCTCATGCATGAAAAAAACCACCACACCATTGTACACTTGAAAACATGTGAATACTAATGTGCATAAGCAATGCATAATCAACCATACACTCATGATGACACACTCCTCAACAACACCATCAACATCCCATGGCAACCTCACTACAACCATTAACCATACCATACTAATGCAACAAGAACATGGTATTACAACACAAGAAACACCTATGAAACCGACATGAATGTATGACCAACACACAACCCATCCAGTCTGAAGGGTGAACCGTGTTTAGGTACCACTCTATGACACCCTCCTCCCACATCTACCCAAGTAACTAGACAACCAGAGTAAACATGTGACGAGATGTTACTATTATATGATTCGACCTCCTAATTCACATTAAGGTAGTGGAACCAATGGAAACACACCATACATACCTTCCACAACAACAAGAAGACACATAGGAACCATCCCCATCTCTCAGGTAACCATTCCTTGAGTCCCACAAAGTTTTTTTGACCAATTAATAGTTGAACTCTCCCCTGCTATAGGCATGCCAACGTACAGAGGGCTCCAGATTCTCCCACAACATGGCATTCCAGTGTCTAGGGACTATTTTCTCAATGTTGTGCCAACATCCTTGGGATTTGAGCAACTTTTTCAGGCCAAAAGTCGAATTCACTACCCAAAATTGAATGACACCTTCAAAATATAAATATATCAAGGGAATGATGATACAAATTCAATTACTTGAACAATCCCTTGACTGGACCCCTACTAGCTATGCCAGGAATTTCATCAAGGATATCACAAATATGTAATCTTCATGTGTAAACAAGACATCTAAGCACAGGGGTCTCGTACTCGTATGAGGCTTGCTAAGAAGCATTTATGCCTCAACAAATTAGTTGTCATTTCATCCATTATGCCATAGATACATTTTTCATTCATTTACAAGTGAAATCATGATGAGAGCCATACATATCTACTATCATAATACATGATCATAAACAACCTAATAATTATATAAATTCCAAGCAAACAACAACCATATGATCAACATATAAACCAGTACTATACTCATAAAATAACAAGGAGAAATAACCTCATATTAATGATGCAAAGGTCAACCAGTTGTGGAACTTCCACGAACCACCTGATCATACACACGGCTGATCCAAAACTCTCTTCATCCAATCACCCTCATGCCATATTCCAAGCATGAATGTGGTATCTCATAAAACACATAAATCCAAAAGCATCCAAGGATTCCAAAGGCCATCCACCTCAACCCATCAAACAGTGGTTCCACCTCACAGTCAGAGATTAGAAAACCATCATCAAATTGGTCTCTACCTAGGCCTTGCAGGGTTCCAGAGTGTTTGCTCCAACCAAGGCTTCTAGGACTAGTAACTCAACCCACATCTTCCATAGGAATTCCAGATCGTTTGTCTAATGAGGGCTTCCAAGAATAGTAACTCAACCCACCAAGGGATTCTAAAGAATTTTTCCAGGAAAGTCTTCCAAGACTAGTAACTCAACGCAAGTTGTTACAGGGCTTCTGGAGTGTTTGTCCAACCATGAACTAATAACTCAACCCAAGCTAAAGGAAAAATGACAAACAACTAGAAAAGCAAAGAAATAAACCCACAACACCATGGCTATTTAGGAAAGGCCAAGCCTTGGAAAATCCACCGTCAATCCAGGCAATCCTCCATGCTAGTGACAAATCACGACCAATAAACCACATGCATTTTCCATGCATGCAAAAATACTGAGGAAAACATACATGCAACTTGGTACCTACAATAAAAACCTATTGTGGTCATTGATCCCAATGTCCTTTTGCTCTTTCCTTCTCTTCCTTTGCCTTATTTCTCCAAAACTCCATGTATGCCACACCATCCAAGAGTGATCAAAGAGAACTCCAGGTGTCCAAGAGTATGAGGGAGAGAGAATAGAGAGAGAGCTCCAAAACTGAACTGAAAAAGGTATGTGTATTGATACTTAGAAACCTTTTTATTAATGAGACCTATATTTTCTTTATTTTCCATTATTTTCCTTCATTTTCTTCGTTACATGAAACTTGTGACCTTTGACTTCCCTTTTCTCATAATTTCCATTATTTTACTTAACAAATGTGTCCAAATACCATTTTTCCTTTCCAAAGCCTTAGCCATCTCCTTTGCTAATTTCCTTAGCCATTAATCAATGACAAGTGACCTCCATCACTATGCTTTTTCCCAACATTTAGCTTGGAAGAAGTGTCCCCTCAACTGTGGTTATTATTTTGCCTTTATTAATTTTTATTACACGCAATTTTCATGAGGGTTTTTATAGAACCCTCGGCTTTTGGGAAGCACCGTCCTCAATGTTCGACAACAACCATAACCATAAGTCTGTTGTAAGCAAAACATACTACCCATGGGGCTTTATAACTTATCTTGTTGTATTATTTACAATGATCATCCTGTTGAGAAGCAAACCAACATGACAACATAACAAGTATAACATCATAATGACATGGCAACCATGCCACTTCTTGAAGCTTTATAACATTTCTCGTGGTGATTTTTACATTCACATACATATGTAAATATACCAAACATCACTAAACATGTACTAAAAACATATATCAAAACAGATACCGAAACATCCACTCGATTAGTGAATAAGGAAGGATACATAGCCCATATATGATCTTCCATCTCCCATGTAGCTTCATCAGGCCCAAACTACATTCATTACAGCTTAACCTGCTCGACTGCTCAGTTCCAGAGCATGACAATATTTCTCTACAAAAATGCACGATGATTCCAGCTTGGATTTTCCTTCTGGCTCCACCTGCAATACAAACCAATCAATGACATGATCAACATCTTTAACATACTTCTTAAGCAATGACACATGGAAAACATCATGGACTTTCATTGTCGGAGGCAGTGCAAGTCAATAGGCTCCTGGCTCAATCCTCTCAATAATACTAAAGGGTTCATATAACTCAGGTGCCATTTTGGTACATGATCCAATCCATAAGGATCTCTTCTTCAGTTTGATGTGCAAGTACACCTATTCACCATCCTGGAACTCCTTGAACAACCTATTCCAATCTGCATAGCTCTTCTTCCTATCCTGTGTTTTTTTCAATTTCTTCTTGATTACCTACATTTTTCACTCCATGTCTTCCAACATGTATGGTCCAAGCAACACCTTGTTAACTGAATCACTCCTACTGATGATGGCATTACAACTCTAACCATACAATGCCTAAAAGGGATGCATCCTTAGTGACTCTGGTAACCATTGTTATAAACAAAATATACTAGTGGAAAATACTCTTCCCACCTTTTCTATTGATGCATCAAGTACATCCTCTGCATGTCCCCCAATATCTTGTTGACCCTCTTTTTTTGTCCATCTGTCTGTTTATGATAAGATGTACAGAAGGCCAACTTTGTGCCCAAATGTGAAAATAACGCATTAAAAAACTATGAAGTTAACTTGGCATCCCTGTTTGACACAATCTTCTTTGGAAATCCATGCAATTTGACCACATCTCTTATGAACTCCGGTGCTACATCGCTAGCTAAGAATGTAGACTTCACTGGAATGAAGTTTGATACTTTGGTCAAACTGTCCAGAACTACCATGATGGAATCATGTTGTCTCACTGTCCTTAGAAAATCTACAATAAATTTCATTGAAATAATCTCCCAATTCCACTCTAGAATTGCAATAAGTTGTAGCAGTCCAACTAGATGCCTACACTTTGCCTTCACCTATTAACAATCCAAGCACCTAGCAACAAACTCTGCTATGTCTCTCTAAAAATTCAGCCAATAATATAATTTCTTCACTGTTGTTGTGTCTTCTAATAACTTGGGTGAACCGAATAAGGTTTCCCATGAAACTCCCTCAAGATCGCCTTCTCGATCTTACTGTTATCGAGCTCATATATCAAGTCTCTAAATCTAACTAATTTTTCTACCATGAGATGATAGTCCACATCTTGTACACTTACATTCGTACCTGTACTTGTACCACTACCTGTAAATATACTTTTATCACTACATTTACCTGTATCTATACCACCATCTGTACATGTACTTTTACCACCACCTATACCTGTACCTATACATGTACTACCACCTGTCCTATATCTGTACCACTATCCAAACTCCACTACAATGTGTCCACAATCTCGATATACCTAACATCCTTCTGAGATGCCTCCAAGATCCTATCATTGATGTCTTTACCATAGGATTCATAGCTGCTAAGTGATCTAATTGTACCTACCTACTAAGAGCATTTTCCACTGTTGGGTGTGGAGCCTGATTATCTTCTTTATTCAAAGGTATCGCCGCATTGGACCCCAATTCGTAATGGGGTGGAAATGCTACCCATTATTTATGCTACAAAGGGCGGTCAAGGGGCGGTTGTAGCAATCTTTAGGAGCCTCCCCCTAGTGGGGGATCAGGGGCAGTATCCCAAAAGATAAAAATAGATGTAAAATTTACTTGTAAAATGTTATATTTTTTTAATCAATCTAGGTCATTCATTAGGCAGAAATTTAACATTATAAGTTATGTTTAATTTAGGGTTTTTTCCCTAGAATAAAACCCCTCGCTATATCTGAGGGAATTGTAATGCGGCTATGTGGATGTGTATTCTGAGTGAGAAAGAGAGAGGAGATTGTGTGAGAGAGAAGAGGGAATTATAACAGATTTGTTGTAGGTTGTATCTCTTCATTTTGCTAGATAATGTAAAAGGAATTAATGGTTGTTTCTCCATGGACGTAGCCCAAATTGGGTGAACCACATATATCTGTGTCTCTCTTATTTTCTGTGTTTTTTGTGTTTATATTTATGCAATATTTTTTGTTCCATTGCTCTGTAATATATAATTTTCTAATAGACACCCTGTTCTCTTTACCTTTGATATACCAGATCTCAAAATTGAACTCACTAATCATGCAAAACCACAGAGTCTGCCTTCCATTCATATTTTGTTGGTCAAATAGATACCACGAATCACATGATCACTCATTAATAAAACCTCCTACCAAGAAGATAGTGCCTCCACATCTTTAGTGCATCTATCATTGCCGCCAACTCAAGATCATGTGTCAGGTAGTTATTCTCATGCTCATTCAACTTCCCTGACTCATAGCACGCTACATGTCCTTCCTTCATAAGGACTCCACAAAGTCCCCTCTTGCAAGCATTGTACATACTACAAATGTTTTTATTGGATCTGCAATCTTTAACATTGGTGTGTGTGTCAACCACTACTTGAGATTCTCAAAACTAGCTACACATTCCTTTGTCCCTTCAAACTTCTTATCCTTCCTTTGCAATGATGTGATAGGATAAGAAATATTCAAGAAGTTACTGATGAACCTCCTATAATAGGCTTCCGACCACATGAAATATCTCACCTCATCCACATTCCTAGGAGCTTCCCACTCCATCATAACTCTTATCTTATTTCGGTCCACAACTATGTCATCCTTAGAAACCACATGTCCCAAGTAGCATACCTCAGTCTCAAAGAAACTGCACTTTTTGAGCTCAACATGCAACTGATACTCTCTCAACAATCTCAACAGTGTTGCCAAATGCTCAACATGTTATTCTTCATTTCTCAAATATACCAATATATCATCAATGAACACAATAAAAAACTTGTCTAACTACAGATGCAACACACTATTCATCAAGCACATAAATGTAGATGGATCATTAGTTAAACCAAATTGAATGACAACAAACTCATAATTCCCATACCTAATCAAAAAAATTGTCTTGTAAATGTATTCTTCTTTAATGCATACTTGCTAATATCCAAATCTCAGATCAATCTTAGAGAACACTCTTACTCCCTCCAACTAATCAAACAAGTCATCAATCCTACTAACATATACTTGTTCCTAATGTTCAATCTCTTTAATTTCTTGTAATCAATGACTAATATGATATTACGATATTTCTTCTTCACAAACAATATCAGTGTGTCCCATGGTGATACACTTGGCCAAATGTACCCCTTGTTAAACATTTCCTTCAACTACAAATTCAACTCTACCAACTCTGGTGTACTCATCCTGTAATGTACCTTTGATGCCAGAGCAACCACTAGCACCAACTCAATAGAAAATTCTAATTCCTTGTGAGGTAACAACTCTAAAATATCCTTAGGAAATACATCCTCAAGCTACTGTAGAACTAGGTACCTTCTCAAAACACCTGCATCCTCAATTTTTTGACCTCTATCACCAGAAATGTGCATTTCAAATAACACACACCCTTTCCTCAAGCTACGCTTGGCCTGCATAGTTGTGACCATTCCAACTGATATTTCTTTCTTCTTACCCCATAAGACTCTTGGTTCTGCATTGTCATCCAAGCACTTACCTTTTTCATAATAATCCATCTTGTTTCTATGAAGGCAATACATTGAAATGTGATGTGGTAGGCATACCATTCAAATCAAATGCGCAATCTCTTACCCAATTATGGACACTCTCCTTTGTAGTTGTAGCCAACTGCACTAACTATGAATCTACATGAAATTCCTTACTCAAACGACACTTATCCACCAAGTTAGGACTAACATAGCTATAATTAGATCTTGTGTCAATCAACATAGAAACAACTTGATCACAAATCTTTCTATCCATCTCAATGATAGATGCCTGATGGTATTCCTGTCTTTTATCTAGTACTGTAACATATGAGGATCGATCTTCCCAAAATCTCCCACTGTCGATGGCTCCTCATCACTATATATAGTAGGCCAATCTCCCTAATTCTGTGGAAAATATCTCCTATGATGATCTTTGCCACAATTTCAATACTCTATAGGCTTCCAACATGTATCCTTGTTCTTCTTGTCAGATGGATGTGCATGTCCTTTGTCAGATGCATTGAACTTATTTGATGGTGCTACATTATCTTTATTATCTCTTCGCTAAGGTCTTGATTGCTTCTTGTCCCATTTTCCTTTGTTCCTTGCATTAACCTTCCAGTTTAGCTTAGTCTCAGATCATCGCTTTGATTGTTCAGAACAATGCTTTAGCTTTTAGATGGCCTCCTCCAATGATCTAGGCTTATCAAACTCAATCTGATCATTGAATGCAATCACTAATCGACTAATTCATAATCTTTGAATCTTGGCCTTCTCTTCCATGAGGTAAGGCACATACCTCAGTATCTCCAAGAACCTACTGGTGTACTCCTCATCTGTCAACAATCCCATATTTTACTCATAAAATTGTTTTTCCCTGTCATCAAGGTATATCTCTGATAGATATTTCTTATTGAATAGCCTCTCAAACTCACTCCAAGTTGATTCATCCTCATGAGTACCTCTAAAATTCTTCACATCATCCGACAAAATATCTTCTGTACCTTTAAGACCAAATGTAGATATTATGGTTTTCATGTTCTCTGAATAATCATGTAACCTGAATAACTCCCTCCTACCAACCAACCATGCCTCTTCATCCTGTGATTTTTTCATCTCTCCGTCAAATGTAGGTGGCTTTTCATTGTTAAACTCATTTGGACAGTATCCCTTGTCACTCCTTCTATAAGGACGATAATGATGATGTTCGTAGTGCCTATTTGAATCAGAACTAGAATAGTACTTGTGTCCATCACCTCTCCTATCTGAAGTTTCCAACAACCTGTCATCTATCACTTTGTAATCTCTATCCAATATGTTACCAGCACAATACCTACTACCATATGCAACATTAGTTTTTTCCTCATACTCATGGAAGATATGAGGTGGTCCTTGTCGCTGCAATTCTGACAAATTTGAAGTATCACTGCATTTACCTCTACTTTTTTCTCCTCTTCTTATATGATTATTTCATTTTCTGCCTTACAACTCCTTATTTCTACCTTTAAGCTTCTTAACACCATACTGCTCATCTAATCCATAAGGAGAGTCTTGAGAACTGTAGTCTACAATCTTGTTAGTCATATTTGATATTCTTCCTCCAAGGTAAATCATGTCAACTAAACCAAATCATAATATACCAACGTACCTTAGTATAGTTTAAGGAGGATACCTCATTTTCAAGCTCAAAAAATCAGCATAAACATGTAAAACATAATCATGACAACATATATACATATATCACATAAGCATATAATCACGTAACCATCATTCTAGCTAGAGTCCAATCATCAATGCATGACCATATCACTACACATACCATTACCTCATGCATGACAACAACCACCACACCACTGTACACTTGACAACATGGAAATATTAACATGTATAAGCAATTCATAATCAACCATACACTCATGATGACACACTCCACAACAACACCATCAACTTCCCATGGAAACCTCACTACAACCGTGACCCATACCATGCTAATGTAACAAGGACATGGCATTACAATGCAAGAAACATATATGCAACCAACATGAATTCATGATCAACACATAGGCCATCAAGTCTAAGGGATGAACCATGCCCTGATACCACTCTGTAATAACCTTGCTGAAAATTTCATGTAATAAACATTAATGGAGGAAAAATAATAACCATGTTTGAGGGAACACTTATTCCAAGTTGAATGTTTGGAAAAAGCATAGTGATGGGGATCACTTGTGGTTGATTAATGGCTAAGGAAATTGTCAAAGGAAATGGCTAAGTCCTTGGAAATGAAAAATGGCATTTTGGCACATTTATTTATGAAAATAATGGAAATTATGAGAAAAGGGAGATGAAAGGTCATAAGTTGCATGTGAGGAGGAAAATGAAGGAAAATAATGGAAAATGAAGAAAATAGGGGCCTTATTAATAAAAATTCTTTTGAGGATAAGTACACAGACGTTTTTTAGTTCAGTTTTTCATCTCTCTTTATTCTCTCTCTCTCATACTCTTGGACACTTAGAGTTTTCTTTGGGCACTCTTGGAGAGTGTGGCATACTTGGAGTTTTGGAGCAAGAAGGTAAAGGAATAGAAGGAAAGTTCAATGGGACATCAAGATCAACAACTACAATAGGTTTTGCTTGCATGTACCAAGTTGCATGTATGTTTTCCTCACTAGTTTTGGCATGCATGGAAAATGCATGTGTTTTATTGGTCATGATCTATCACTGACATGGAGGATTGCCTGGATTGCTAGTGAATTTGTCTAGTCTATCCATTTCCTAGATAACCATGGTGGTGTAGGTTTATTTATTTGTTTTTCTAGTTGGTTCTCATGTTTCCTTTAGCTTGGGTTGATTTATTAGTTCCTGAAAGCCCTAGTTGGACAAACGATCTAGAAGTCCTATAATAGATTGGGTTGAGTTAGTAGTCTTGGAAGCCTTGGTTAGAAAAATTCTCTAGAAGTGCTTGGTGGGTTGAGTTACTATTCCTGGAAGCCCTGATTGGACAAATGCTCTAGAATCCCAGCCGCAACTATGGGTTGAGTTAGTAGTCATGGAATCCTTGGTTGGAACAAACGTCTCGAGCCCTGCAAGGTTTGGGTAGAGACCAATCTAGTGATGGTTTTGTGATGTCCAACCGTGAGGTCAAATCATTATTTGATGGGTTGAAGTGGATGGCCTATGGAACCCTTAACTAGTTTTGGATTGATGTGTTTGATCAGATCCCACATTAATGCTTCAGAATATGGCATGGGGGTCACTAGTCGGAGAGAGTTTTGGCTCAACCATGTCTACCATCAGGTGGTTCATGGAAGTCCCACAACTAGTTGTCCTTTGCATCATTAATATCATGTTATTTCTCCTTGTTATTTTAAGAGTATTGTAATGGGGTATATGTGGATAATATGGTTTTTGTTTCCTTGGTATTTCTATGGTTATTATGCTAGTTATGATCATGTATTATGATAATAGGTATGTATGGCTCCAGTCATGTTTTCACTTGTAAATTAATGAACAATGAATCTATGGCCTAATGGATGAAATGAAAGCTAATGTGTTGAGGCATCAATGCTTATTAGCGATTCTCAGATGCTAGTTATTATGCTAGTTATGATCATGTATTAGGATAGTAGGTATGTATGGCTCTCATCATGTTTTCACTTGTAAATGAATGAACAATGTATCTATGGCCTAATGGATCAAATAGAAGTTAATGTGTTGAGGCATCAATTCTTCTTAGCAATTCTCATATGAGTACAAGACCCCTATGCTTAGATACGTTTCTTACAACTGTATATTACATATTTGTGATATGTTTCACAAAATGTCTCTCATGGCTAGTAGGGGTCTAGTCACGAGACTAAAGTAATTGTGTTTGTATCATCATTCCCTTGCTATCCTTCTATTTGAAGGTGTCATTCCATTCAGGGAAGTGACCTGGGCTCTAGGCTTGAAAAAGTGGCATAAAATCCTAAGGATGTTAGCACAACATTGATAAAAATAGCCCCTGGATGTTGGCATGCCATGTTGTGGGAGCATCTAGAGCCCTATGGACACTAAAATTCCTATAGCATGGGAGATTCTGAGGGTTAATTGGTTAAAAACACTCAATGGGACTCAAGGACACGCTTTCTGAGAGGTGAGGATGGTTCCTGAGATTCTTGTCGTTGTCATGGAAGGTATGTATGGTGTGTTTTTGTTGGTTCCCCTTCCTTAACGTGACTTAGGAGGTCATATCATATGATCGTAACTTCTTGTCACATGCTTACTCTGGTCATCCAGTTACTTGAGTAGATGTGGGAGGAGGGTGTCACATGTTGTCAAGTGTACAGTGGTGTGGTGGTTGTTTTCATGTATGAGGTTATCGTATGTGTAGTGATATGGTCATGCATTTATGACTCGACTCTAGCTAGAATGATGGTTATATGCTTATATTCTTATGTGATATATGTATTTATGCTATCATGATTATGTTATACATGTATTACATTGATTGGTTGTGCTTACAGATGAGGTATCCTCCCCGAAGTATAGTAAGGTACGTTGGTCTATTGTGATTTGGTTTAGCTAAGATGATACACTTTGCAAGAAGAACATAAAACATGACTAGAAATATGGTCGACTACAGTTTCCGAGACTCTCCTTATGGATCAGATGAGCAACATGGTGTTGTGCACTATTCTTATTTGGTGGACACATTAAGAAGCTTAAAGTTAGAAATAAGGACTTGTAAGGAAGATAATAACAAAATCATACAAGCACAAGAGCAACAAGTAGAGGTAAATGAAATGATACTTCAAAGTTTATCTGAATTGCAATGATGCATTCTCATTATTTCAACCTTACTCTGTTTAGAAACAAAATCGTTTCCTCTCATGAAATGTGTTGGAGAAACGAGACTACACAATTGAGTTTTAACATTATGCTATTGATCAAAACTAAAAGAAATCAGCCTAACTTAGAAATACTCCTAAAAGGAAATGGTGAAATTAAAACTAAACAAAAAACGAACGAAAAGAAAACCTCTTTCAGTGCAGGGTCCCTCTGCAACTGACTGGGTTGAGCTGCTAATGAATTGAAAATGCTCTTTTAAATGATCATTGATCAACACACGATTTTATATTATAGAGAGGAACGAAGTCCAAAAATACAGAGCTGAAAGTCTGAACTTAAAACATCAAATTCTTTGAACACCTCACGGTTCTATACAACTAGTATTTAAAAGGAAATAATCATAACTATCTTTGCGGAAAACTAGCTACAGGTGGCCTTTATGTATTACAAAAAGACTGTGTAAATGTCTGATCATCTACAGGTGACTCGAATTCGAGCGAGATGTTTGCAACAAAGCTGTTAACACAGGTTGTTCATTCGCGTTAATGCTACAACAAAACTGTTAGCTTATTGATTAACCACAAAAGAGAAGATGAGGAGCCTTATTACTTTGGGTATCATATGTTAGACTCCACCTTTGACTAATATCTTGAGCTTGCTTTCTTATCAATTGGGCTAAGTGACTAGGATAGGATCCATGTGGAGACAATTCTAGAGCTGCCCATGTGGCCAGATTCTTCATTTGACACCTAGAACCTATCAGACCATGGAAGTAGCTACGGAATAAATAGTTAGCTACAGAATAGGCTGTGTTCTATAGCTAATTTGCAAAAAGTTATTCAAATATAAAAAACATAAAGATATAACATGCCAATCATTTAATTCCCTCCTTAAGACAAAACCTATAATTTATCATTGATGGGGATCTGTAATCTTATGGAAAAGCAAGGGAAAGAAGTGAGAAAAGCTATCAAGGAGAGCGTAATTCTAAGTTTCAACATACCCCCACTGAAAAATCATTGCATGTCCTCATGCAATTTGCCAAAAATGTGAATTCATCTTTCCTATTGCATTTGCTTAGACACTTCTGCTAGTACATCTAATTTTCTTCTTTTGCTCTTCTTTGAAGTGATTACCATTCTAGGTTTCTTCATAAGAAGCCTGTATTTAAGGTTGATGACTATTCTGTTCAAGCTTCTATTCTTCCTCTTAAACTTCCTATTCTTCTTATACCATAGCCCTAGATGCAATATTCTATTATCATGAATAGCCTTATCCAATTTACTTTTTTCCCTCAAGGTTTCATTTTCCTTCTTGTTATGTCTATTCAATATCTCTAACTCATAGATTTCCTATTTGAGAGAGTCAATTAGAGGTTCTTGTGGATTGACACAGCGTTCTAGATTGACAGAGGATTATGGATCCATTGAGGCACTTTTCTTCTCCAGTGATTCTATCTAATCATATATTTGTTGCTACATTGGGTCTATTCCTAGAGATCTTTTGCTGGGGTTGCCTTCGAAATATTGTTCAAGAGAATTTCGAGGACTGTGTGCAAAAGGAACATTATCAGGAGATGGTACTGGGGTTTTTTCTTCTAAATTTATGAACTCCATTCCTTTTGATGATATCCTCTTTACGATACCTCAGAGTCTAGAGCTCCTTCTATGTTGTAGAGGGCTTACACTCTCCTCCTTTCTACCCTTTTTCTCCTTTCTTATCTTTTCTTTTCTCTTGATTTTTTTCCTAATCTCTATTAATTCTTCAAAGATTAATTTTTCATCATTTTGTTGGAATGAAGATTCAGGTTTGTTTCCACTAGTTTCACCAACTTTCTTTTTCATCTTCCCTTTTTGTTTGATTCGTTCTCTAATCTCTATCAATTTCTCGAAGACCAGATCTTTGTCATTTTTCTGTGTTGAGGACCTAGGTTTGCTTTAAATGGTTATACTAGTCTTCTTTCTCCTACTCCTTCTAACATTACCCTCTTTAGGTGACTCTAGTGCCTCTTGCAAATAGTTTCTTATTAGGAAATTTTCCCAAGTATCTCCTATTCTTTTCAAATGAAACTCAACCAATATCTTTACCAACCCATGATGGTACATGGTTGTGTCTATGAATTCTATTTTCTTCTATACATTTGAAGCCATCCTTCTTAAACTGTTTAGTAGGAGAAAGGGAGATTTATTTCTCGATTTTCTAGAAAGTTCATCAATAAACATATATGATAGACATACATGCACCCGAATCTCCCCTCATAGGTAATGAATTTCTATAATATCAAAAGCATGCTTCTCCATTTACTTTTAAGTGCTGAAATAGGAATTCCTTTTCTAAATATAGAGACATCCATACATGGGTTCCTCAGGATTACTTTCCATGATTCACAGTGGAATTCCTTATTTTTGAACCATCTTTCACCATGTCTTGGTAGTTTTGCACCCTTTTTTATGTAGGATTTTCTTACTGCAAACTTAATATCTCCAATTTCTACTTTTGTACCATCAAATGATCTAGCAAAGATTTTGTGATCTCTTTGTCAAAGCCATAAAAATTTTCAATGAAATTGAGCCATCCAGCCTTCTGCAGCATTTCCTTGAGTTGTGGATATCCCTCCATATATTTTGCTCCTACTAGCTTTGTCCTGAAAATGACTCCCATGGCTTCTATTTCACAAAATTTTGTAACCTTCAAAATTACTCTCCTTGTCTATGAAATGGATTGACTATGGGTATGGTGAAAAAGAACTACGGGTTTGTGTGGAATAAGTAGATGGTGAAGGTTTGGAGAGATGTGGATAAGTTGGTCACATCGTAGCCATGACCGTTAATAGATGGAGTTATTAGGGTCCATTTAGGTACAGAGTATGGAGAGTGTAGTGGAGATGTGGCATAATGAATCTATTATGGATCGTTTGGTACTGAGTGTGGAAGATGTGGCGGAGATGTGGTATGATGAAGTGGTAGTCAAATCAAATGATGAATCATTAAGGAGACATACATTATTCATATTATACATGCCTTATGTTTTTAACTTGGTGTTTGAAATAAATTTTGCATTTTACCTTTAGAAATTAACCTTTTGCTCGATAACTCTTTTGGTGTTGATCCGTAGGTATATTTTAGCATGTTTGTTCTCCAAAACTTGATTCTTTAATTTCCTGCATTGATGATTTATTTGTGAACTGTACAATTGTGCCAGAGCTTATAGTTTGTAGCTGCAGAATCAGATTAGCTACATAATTGAATCAACTGCAGAATGTGAAAAGAAGGAAAAGTGAAGTATGGCTTATGGAATGTGAGTGTAAAAATGAAATGGAAATGGGTTATGATATTGAGATGGAATGAGATGTAAAATAAAATGGGAAATAGGTTGAAATGGAGTAAAACTGTAAAAATAAAATGTAAATTAAATATGACAGTGAGATGAAATGGAACTTCAAAATAAAATGAAAATAGAATGAGATGGAATGGGACTATGGATTTATAGATTCTAAACTGCAAATGAGTGTAGATTTTTGTCACTAACTACAGAAAGGAAATGGAAAATATAGGATGTCAGAAATATCTGATTTTCACCCTGTGTTTTCTGTATAAGTATGTCAATTAATGATTGGTTTTCAAACTGATACAATTTTTTCTTATATTTTTTTTCATTTTTTTTTTTAGGAAAAATAAAGGCTAAGTTAATGGAGAAGAAGAATTCTTCTTCACTAGCTTCATTTCAGAGTTATTCTAGAAAATCTTAATGAACTCCTCTCTTGAAATTGGTTTCTGATATATCTTCAACCGTTGACCATTCACAAGAAGAGGTATTTTTCTTCCATCTATTGTCCTTATCCTTAATGCTCCATTATTAAATACTTCTACAATCTCATATGGCCCAAGCCAATGAGTCTGAAACTTCCCTTGAAAATATTTGAATTATACTGGTTCTTTGAACTGCATCTTGCCTGATTTCATCAAGCTCATTGAGTTGCTCCAATCTATGTTTCTGTGCCTCTGATAAAATCTAGCCCCAATTGGACTACCATCTTGAAGGTTTTGATTTGAAACTCTATAGGGAATAGGACTTGTTTCCCATAAACAAATTCATAGGGTGTGTGTCCCATTGGGTTCCTCTATGTAGTTCTATAAGCTCATAAGGCTTCAGGAAGCCTTTTTGCCTAATATCTTCTATGTAGATGCACACTGTTAGTGATAATTCCTTTAATCACCTTATTTGTAGATTCAACTTGACCATTTTCTTGTGGATGATAGGGGGTAGATTTCCTATGTTTGATTTTGTAAACTTCCACGAGACTTTTCACCATTTTAGATGTAAATTGAAATCCCTAATCTATCACAATTTCTCTTGGAAAACCAAAATGAGTGAAGATGTCCTCAAAAAGAAAATTGACTACAGATTTTTCATGAAAAAAAGGTAATGCTTTTGCCTCTAACCATCTAGTGACATAATCAGTGCATACCAATATATACTTCTTTTTCATAGATGGTGGATTAATTGGTCCAACAAAATCCAAGGCCCATTTTTCAAAAGATTCGATGAGTACCTGAATTTGTAGTGGCATTTCATTTGAAGAAGCGAGTTTTCCTACCCCTTGGCAGTTGTCACACCTGCTGAGATATTCTTTGGCATCTTTGAAGATGCATGGTCAATAATATGCTAAAGAAAGGATTTTATAAGCTATCCTCTTGTCAGAAAAGTGTCCACCACATGGTTCATCATGACATGCCTTAATAATCTCAACCATTTCATCTTCCCTAACACATCTTTTGATCATGAGATCTAGACCTATTTTATACAACTCATTAGTGATCCATGAGTATCTTGCACTTATTTGAGTGATTTTTCTTTTCTCTCTAGGAAACGAATGTGAAGGCAATTTCCCTGTGACTAAGTAATTGGCAATATCTGCAAAGCAAGAGGTCTGAGTAGTCACTGCAAAAATATATTCATCAGGAAACTTATTTTCAACCGGAGTGTCATGTTTGATATTTTGAATTCTAGACAAGAAATTAGCAACTGTGTTTTGTTTTCCAGGTCTACCTAGCACAGTAACATTGAATTCTTGCAAGAGTAATAGCCATCTTGCAACTCTACCATTAGTAATAGGTTTATTCATTAAGTATCTAATTGTAGAGTGATCTGTATGAGCAACGGTTTCATAGCATGTTATATAATGTCTGAACTTGTTGATTTCATGAACAACAACTAAAAATTCCTCTTTAGTTATAGTATAATTTAACTTGGTGGGATTCAAATTATTACTTGTATAGTAGATGGCATAGGGAATCAATTTTTTTTGTACTAATACAACTCGCAGAGCTGTATCTGAAGCATCTATTAAAACATGAAAAGGTAGTTTCCAATTTGGACCTATCAAGATGGGTGCTTTAGAAATTATTGCTTTTAAAGTCTCAAATGCTAACTGGCAATCAAGATTCCAATTGAATTCACAATCCTTGGTGAGTAATTTGAAGAGTGGGAACTTTATTTTAGTGAAATTTTCTATAAATCATCTATAGTATCTCGTAAATCCTAGAAAACTTATAAAATCCTTTTGGCAATTTGGAATTGATAATTTAGAGATGACTTCAACTTTAGATTTGTCAACTTCAATTCCATCTCTTGAAATGTGATGTCCTAAAACAATCCCTTCTGTAAACATCATAAAACAATTTTCATGGCTTAGTGAAAGGCTTGATTCCTTACATATTTTAAGAACTTTTTCCAAATTTTCCAAAGCTTCTTCAAATGTATTCCCATAGACTATAAAGTCATCCATATATACCTCTACACAATCATGTACTAGATCAGGAAAAATTCCTAGTACTGCTCTTTGGAATGTCGCAGGTGGATTACATAATCCAAAAGGAAGTACTCGGTAGGCATAGGTTCCCCAAGACAAGTAAATGTGGTTTTATCTTGATCTTCAGGTGCCACCTGAATTTGATTATAACCACTAAAACCATCCAAGAATGAGAAATTTACTTATTATTACCTGCTAATGTATCTAACACTTGATCTATAAAGGGCAAAGGAAAATGATCTTTAAGGGTAGCTTTATTCAATTCTTGATAGTCAATGCATACCCTCCATTTACCATTGTTTTTAGGAACAATCACTAAAGGGGAAACCCATTGGTTGTATAAAATTGGGCAAACGAAGTTTACGTTCAACAGTTTTTGCAGCATTTCTTTCACAATTTCCCTAAGATTTGGATTCATCCTTCTTTGAGGTTGTCTGATAGGTTTACAATTTTCCTCAATGTAGATGTGATGTATAGAAGTCTTGGGACTAATGCCTTTCATGTCAGTATATTACCATGCATATGCAGCAGAATGTTGTTGTAATGTTTTGATTAGCTTTTCCTGTTGTAATTTCTCTAAGTTATTGTTTATGTTCAATGTTCTCCCTAGAATGATTTCGATTATAGAGCTACCAAATTCTTCCATAGAATAAAGAGACATCTGCCTAGATGACAAATATTCAATATTGGATTTTTCTTGAATTTGATCATGTTCATATTCTGGAGATGATTCAAAATTTTCCATTGTGTTCAAGATTTGACTATCTTCACTAATATCTGAAATAGTAAAGAGAGGTTGAATGTAATTCTCATCATCAATCCATTCTTTGTCATCTATTCCTATGATTGTTCTTGCTAGAGGATATAGAGTGAATTTCTTTGTTGAATTCCCATCAGAAATGTACATGTCATCACATCTACAACCAATGAAAGCATCAGTTGTTGCCAGCCAAGGTCTTCCTAATATAAGTGGATGTCCTCCTAGATTTTTCTTGGGGGTTAAGATCATAAAATCAATAGGGTATTCCCAAGAATCTAAGGACACTAAAATATATTCTAACACACCATCTGGTTTGATTACAGATCTATTTGCTAATTGCAGTAATGTAGGTGTGTAAAGAAGATTAGGAAGCTTGAGCTGTTCCATGGTTTGTTTTCTCATGATGTTTATAGCTGCTCCAAAATCAATCAATTTATTTGGAATTTCAACTCCATTGATATGTGTTTTCACAATTGGACTTCTTGGATCTACACATTTTTGTATGCCAATTTTTCCCATCATTATGTCTGATATTTTTCCTACCAGGTGAGTTCTTTTTGTTTCTTTTTCTTTTCTTCCTGGTTTCTTTATGCTCAACTCCTTTATTGTTTTAGCTAGGATTGGAATCTCCTTAATGGCTTGTAACAAAGGGATTTTGATACAAACATTTTTCAATTCATCTAGAAAATAATAATTAGGAAACATAATATGCTTTTCTACCCCTTTATGAACTTGTAGTCTTTCATGAAAAGGAGGTGCAGAAGTAGATACTAGTTGCTCAATGATAGGAGTTGAGTTCATTGGTTCTTTCTATTTTTCATTTTCAATATTTTGGTTTTGGAGAGAAGTTCCTTCAAAACTTTTATTGGGCTGTAGAGAATCTTCCTCATAATTGTGTTATTCCTAAATAACTATAAAAGGCATTTACTTTTCTAATATCCCACCAGATCTTAGTTGAACATCATTGAGATCTAGAGGAGTGTTCATATAAGCTGGAAATTGTTGTCCTTCCACCACGTAAGTATTCTGAGGATTTTTATTGTTGGGGTTTGGTAATGGTTGGGCAAGTAGCTGATTTGGTCTCTGATGAAATGATAGTAAGAGTTGAGGATTTTGGTTTTGAAGTTAAGGTTGCTGGTTTTGTTGTGGAATTGTTGTGGAAATGGTAGTGAAAGTTGAGGGTTTTTATTTTGAAGTTGTGGCTGCTAATTTTGTTGTGGAATTTGTGGGGGAGGATAATTCTGATATGTGGAGGATATTGATAATATTGAGAAAATCTTCCATAAGGATTTTGTATTCCTTAAGCCCAAGGTTGAGATTGAGATTGAGATTGTGGTTGAGGCAAAGGTTGCTGCCAAGAATTGCAATTTGGTGGGGGCTAAAGATACATTTGATTGTTAAATCCCTAATTTTGTGGCCCCTGCCAAGGTCTTCTAGAGATAAAGCAAAGAGATTCTGTTGAATTTGGAATTGTTTCTTCTTGAAAAACAACCTTAAGACCTGGAATTGAAGGACAACCCTTGGTCAAGTGGTTTTCTGAACAAATCACACAAGTCTCTATGATTTTTGCATCCAAATGGCATTCTCTTAAAGTGTGTTTTTTTTTGCATTTGGGATAGAAAATAGCTAAAGCATCAACCTTGATTTTCTGCTTGTTTTGTAACTTAAGGGTGTCTATTTTCACACTAAGGCTCCCTAGAATATCTGTTTTGATTCATCAAGCATATTCCAAATTTCCGCCCTACTCATTATCCAGTTGCAAATTTATTTACTCTAACAAGAGAAGGATCTCTTGGACCTTCCCCAGTTTTGGATTTCCCTCTTGAGAGATGAACACATAATTCTCCTATGTCACTTAATGAGAGTTAAGAGATATCTCCCTTCCCCATCATGTTAAGGATATCTATCCACTCATCTCTAATGTCTTTTAATAGAAGAGATTTTAAGGTATATTCATATAAATTATCCATCTTTGCTCTTTTCAAGTTATAGTTGAATATCTCAATTAAATCTTCAAAATTTGCATCCTCTCTTTGCATCATTTTGAACACATCATCCTTGTGATTGGTAGGCATTCAATAATCCAAATACCTATCTAGAAACACTTTGTTCATGTCATTCCACGTTCTAATGGACTGAGTGAACAACCCCATGAACCACTTCAAAGAAGCTCCTTTCAATGTTGAAGGAAACAACTTAAGTTTTTGAGAGTATTCTAAGTAATCATAGGTTGTGCACAAGACTTCAAACTCAAATAAAAATGTTTTAGGATCCTCACTTTTTAACCCATGGATATTTGGGAGGACAGAAGGTGAGATATTTTTCATTGTGGCATTTGTTTCTTCATCAACTATAGGGAATCCAAACTAATTATCTATTTCCTTATTTCCTCTTCCTCCTCCATTATTTCCTCTACCTCTTCCTCTACCCCCTCCTTCAAACAGTGTGAATTCTCCATCCTCTCCTTCTCCTGCCATTATATTTTCTTCAGAGTCAGTGTAAGGTTCAACCTGCAAGGTTAATTTCTCTTCCTCTAGTTCCTTTATTAATGGTATGTGGGATAGAAGTTCTACTTCTTCTTCCTCACTTGGTATTCTTATTTCTTCAACTAAAATATGCTCCCCTGTGGAGGTGAAAAAGGCTACTCCTTATGTTGGAGATCCAAGATTTTCCTCCTCTCGGACTACCTCAGTAGATGAATTAGGAGATCCTTTTGATTGAATTTCTAACCTTAGAACTTCAAGAGTTCTATGGCTAGGAGTAAGAGTTTGATATGGAGGTGTATCTCTTCTTATTCTTTGTGGAGTAGGTGGTGTTGTAGGAATTGAACTCCTGCCTCTAGATGTAAATCTACCCCTAGAGCCTCTTTCTCTATGCATATCATTTTATTTATTTATTTATCTATTTTTTTTCTTAATGTAAGAGATAATATTACCTAATTACACTTCCCCGGCAATGGCACTAAAGTGTTTAGTAAATTTAGTGTCCTAAATTTCGTGCATAAATTATCAACCCAGGTTTGTAAGCTGATGAAGTGTAGTGCACTATATGTGCTTAGTTAACCCTTCTTACTTCATTGTTTTGTATTTTAATATTTTTTGGGGGGTTTCTGTTCTTTGATTCCTAATGATGTAGAATCTGAATTATGTGAAACTGAATCTAAACTTCCTAAAGGTGAACCAAGAGCTAAAACTAGTCAAAATCTAATTTAAAGGAAGGAAAAGCATAACATCTATCCTATCTTGTCATTAATCCTATGTCATGAATCTAATTCTTAAAATTAAAAGTGAAGTTGTAATGCATGTTGAAATAAATACAGATAATGAAATCAACTAAAGTACTTCTAGTTACTGTAACCTTCAATTTTGAAAGATAACCATCTTGAGATGGAATACAAGCAACTTTTTGTACTTTATGATCTAGAGAACTAAATGAAAGTATGCAGAGGATAACTAATTGATTTCAACCTTTGTGTGAAGTGAATGTTTAACCATTTATTTTAGGATGGGTATCAACATGAAATGGTGATAAAAAACATTCATTAACGTAGTGTATTGACAATGTGAACTAGAAAATAAATAACAAAACAGTGATTAAACTAGTCAACAATGCATTCTCATTACTTCAACCTTACTCTGTTTAGAAACAAAATCGTTTCCTTTCATGAAACGTGTTGGAGAAACAAGACTGCACAATTGAGTTTTAACATTATGCAATTGATCAAAACTAAAAGAAATCAACCTAAGATAGAAATACTACTAAAAGCAAATGGTGAAACTAAAACTAAACAAAAAACAAATGGAAAGAAAACCTCCTTTAGTGCAGGAGCCCTCTGCAACTGACTGGGTTGAGCTGCTAACTAGTTGAAAATTCTCTTTTAAATGATCATTGGTCAACACACGATTTTATATTATAGATAGGAACGAAGTCCAAAAATACATAGTTGAAAGTCTGAACTTAATACATCAAATTATTCAAACCCCTCTCGGCTCTGTACAACCAGTATTTAAAAGGAAATAATCATAACTATCTTTGAGTAAATCTAGCTACAGGTGGCCTATACATATTACAACAAGACTGCATAAATGTGTGATTAGCTACAGGTGACTTGAATTCGAGTGAGATCTTTGCAATAGAACTATTAACATAGGTGGTTGGTCTGATTTAATGTTGCAACATAATTGTTACCTTATTGATTAACCAAGAAAGAGCAGACGAAGAGTCCTATTGCTTCCCGATATCATATGTTTGACTCCACCTTTGACTATGATCTTGAGCTTGCTTTCTTATTGATCTAGGCTGAGTGAATAGGATAGGATCCATGTGGAGATGATTCTAGAGCTTCCCATATGGCCAGATTCTTCATTTGACACATGGAACCTGTCAGACCATGGAAGTCACTATGGAATACATAGTTAGCTGTAGAATAGGTTGCGTTCTGTAGCTAATTTGCAAAAATTCATTCAAATAGAAAAACATAAAGATATAACATTTCAATCATTTAATGCCCTCCTTAATACAAAACCTATCATCTATCACTGATGGGGATCTATAATCTTATGGAAAAGCAAGGGAATGAAGTGAGAAAAGATGTCAAGGAGAGGGTAATTCTGAGGTTCAACAATAGGTACTATTTTAGTTCTAGTTCAGATAGGAACTATGATCGTCAATGTTATCATCCTTACATGATGAGTGGCACATGATACTTTCCAGATGATTTTAAGAAAGCAAAGCCACCAACATTTGATGGAGAGATGAAGAAATCACAAGATTTAGAGGCATGGTCTCTTGGTATGAGGAAGTTCTTCAGGTTACAAAATTATTCAGTGAACACAAAAGCCAAAATAGCTACATTCAGTATTAAAGGTAAATCATATATTTAGTCGCAAGATGTGAAGAATCTAAAAGGTATTCAAGAGGACGACTTGAAGTTGAGTTAGTTTGAGAGGTTATTCAGGAAGAAATACATATCAGAGAGATACATTGATGACAGGGAAAAGAAATTATGAGTTAAATATGGGATCGATGACCAATGTAGAGTACACTAGAAGGTTCTTAGAGCTACTAAGGAGGAGAAGGCAAAGATTGAGAGGTTAATTGGTAGATTACAAATTGCATTCAAAGATTGGATTGATTTTGATGAGCCTAGGTCATTGGAGGAGTCCATATAAAAACTAAATCATATTATGAACAATGGAAGCTGAGATCTGAGAATAATTTGGATGGGAAAGGCAATGTAAGGAACAAAGGAAAATGGGACAAGAAGCGATAAATACCTCAGGGCACAGGTAATAAAGAGAATGGAGTGCCATCAAATAAGTTTAATGCATCTCACAGAAGACAGGGACATCGATCTGAGCAGTAGAACAAGGATGAAAGATAAAAGTCTATACAGTGTTGGACTAGTGGCAGAGATCATCACATAAGATATTCTCCACAGAATCAAGGTAGTATGCCTCAGATATATAGTTCTCACGAGTCGCATACAATGGGAGATGTTGGGAAAAGCATTCCTCTTATCTATGCAACACTAGATTCCGACCATTCAGCATCTATCATTGATATGGATGGTAAGCTTTGTCATCAAGTTGTTTCTATTTTGATTGACCCCAGATCTAATTATAGCTATGTTAGTCATGAATTGGTGGATAAGTGTAGTTAGAATAAGGAAGTGCATGCAGAGTCTTTGTTACTATAGTTGGATATAGGTAGAAAGATGTGAGGTCATCATTGGCTGAGATATTGTGCATTTGATTTCAATGGTATGCCTACTGCAACACATTTGAATGTATTACCGTTGGGATTATACAATATGTTGTTGGGAAATGATTGGTTTTACCTTCATAGAAACAAGGTGGGCTTTTATGACAAAGCTATTGAGCGCTTGGATGATAATAGAGAACCAGGAGCCTTGTGGGGTTAGAAGAAAACAACCCATGTTAGAATGATGATACCTATGTAGGCCAAGAGTAGCTTAAAGAAATCATGTGTGTTATTTGTAGTGCACATTTCTAGTGACAAAGCTAAGGAAGTTGAGGATGCAGATGTTTTGAGAAAGTACCTAGTTCTACAACAATTTTAGGATGTATTTCTTGAGGATATTTCAAAGTTTCCACCTCATAGGGAAGTAAACAATTCTATTGAGTTTGTGCCAGGGGAAGCATCTGCATCAAATGCACCTTACAAGATGTGTATGCCTGATTTGGTAGATTTGTAGTTGTGGTTGAAGGAAATTCTTAACAAGGGGTACATTAGGCCAAGTGTATCACCATGGACAACAACGATATTATTTGTGAAGAAGAAAGATGGAACTCTCATATTACGTATTGATTACAGGAAATTGAACAAAGTGACCATCAAGAACAGGTATCCGTTACTGAGGAGTGATGATTTGTTTTATCAGTAGGAGGGAGGAGCAGTGTTCTTGAAGATTCATTTGAGATCCAGATATCATCAAGTATGCGTTAAAGAAGAAGACATCTAAAATACAACTTTCTTGACTAGGTATGGGCATTAAGAGTTATTTTAATTTCATTTGGTTTAACTAATGCTCGAGCTACCTTTATGTGCTTGATGAATAGTGTTTTTCAATCGCAATTGGACAAGTTTGTTATTGTTTCCATTGATGGTATATTGGTATATTCAAAAATGAAGAAGAGAATTCTGAACATTTAGTAGTAGTGTTGAGATTGTTGAGAGACAATCAGTTGCATGCTAAGCTCAACAAGTGTAGTTTATTTTAGACTAAGATACACTACTTCAGACATGTGTTTTTAGAGGATCGCATAGAAGTGGACCCAGAGAAGATAAGAGCTATCATGGAGTGGGAAACACCAAGGAATGTGGACGAGGTGAGATAATTCATTAGGAACTTCTTGCAGATTTCTTATCCTATCACATCATTACAGAGGAAAGGTAATAAGTTTGAATCGATAGAGGAGTGTGCGGCTAGTTTTGAGCAGCCCAAGTAGTTGTTGGCACATGGAATGATGATAAAGGTTGCAGATCCGGGCAAAGAGTTTGTAGTATGTACATATGCCTGCAAGAGGGGACTGGATGGAGTCCTTATGCAGGAAGGACAGTTAGTGTGTTATGAGTCACAGAAGGTGAATAAGCACGAGCAGAACTATCCGACACATGATTATGAGTTCGCAGTAACCATACATGGATTGAATATGTGGATGGAATATCTTCTTGGTAGGAGGTTTGTATAGATGAGTGATTACAATGGTTTGTGGTATCTATTTGATCAACCAAATCTTAATGGAAGGTAGGCTTGGTGGTTGGCCATAGTTAGCGAGTTTGATTTGGAGATCACGTATATCAAAGGTAAAGAGAATAGGGTGGTAGATTCTCTTAGCACGTGGATACATGTAAATCACTTAGTAGCTATTAGCTCATATGGGACAGAGTTACAAGATAGGACCTTGCATTAACATAACCAAAATGTCACGTATATGGAGATTGGGCATAGGTTGCAACAGAGTTCGGATAATGTTACAGGTAATGGTACAGGTGGTAGTAGAGGGACATGTACAAGTGGTTTTATAGGTATAGGTATAGGCGGTGGTACAAATACAGGTACATGTATAGTTACAAGTACATATGTAGGTGAAAAGGATGTGGCTTATCATCTCATGGAAGAAAGATTTGTTAGATTTAGTGACAGGATATATGTTTCAGATAATAGTGAGCTCAACACAATTATCTTGGGGGAGCTTCATACAAAACCATATTTGGGTCACCCAAGTTATCAAAAGACATTGAAAACAGTGAAAAAATTATATTATTGGCTAGATTTGACAAGAGATAGCAATGTTTTGGGCCAGGTTCTCGAACCCTTAGTACGTGGAGGCAGAGTGTAAGCATCCAGGTGGATTGCTACAATTGATTGTGATTTTAGAGTGGAAATGGAAGGTTATTTCATGGAATTTATTATAGGTTTTCCAAGAACAGTTAGAGAACATGATTCCATTATGGTAGTGGTGGATAGGTTAATCATAGCAGTGCACTTCATTTCAATGAGTTCTACATTCTCAACTAGCAATGTAGAACAAGTGTTCATGAGAGATGTGTTCAGATTGCATGGAGTTCTGAAGAAGATTGTGTCAAACTGGTATCCGAAGTTCACTTCCAAGTTTTGGAAGGAGTTATTTGTAGGCTTGGGCACTGATTTGGCCTTCTGTACAACTTATCATCCACAAAAATATGGACAGACAAAGAGGGTCAACAGGATATTGGAGAACATGTTGAGGATGTATGTGATGCATCAGGAGTGGAAGTGGAAAGAGGGTATTCCACTAGTAGTGTTCACTTATAATAATGGGTACCAGGAGTCAATATAGATGAGTCCCTTTAAGGAATTTTATGGGAAGAGTTGTAATACTCCCATCAGTTCGAGTGATCCAGTTAATAGGGTGTTGATTAGACCAGACATGTTGGTAGACATGGAGCAAGAAATGTAGGTAAACAAGAAGAATTTGAAAAAACACATGATAGGCAAAAGAGGAGCGCAGATTAGAATAGGGTTTTCAAGGAGTTCCAGGTTAGGGAACTCATGTACTTGCAAATCAAACAGAAGAAGAGCTCCTTGCAGATTGGATCATATGTCAAATCTGGGACACTAGTTTTGTGGATGCTTTAGTATTATTAAGAGGATTAAGACAATAGCCTATCAACTTGTACTTCCTCTTACAGTGAAATTACATGATGTTTTCTACATGTCATTTCTTCAGAAGTATGTTAATGATATTGATCATGTGATTTATTGGTGTGTACTGCAGGTGGAGCCAAAAGGAGAACTCCAGCCAGAACCACAGTGCATTTTGTAGAGAAATATGCTCATGCTCCATAATTGAGAAATAGAGCAGGTTAAGTTGCAATGGAAGTGCTTTGGGTCTGATGAAGTTACATTGGAGATGGAAAATCAGATGTGGGTTACCTATCCTTCCTTATTCACTAGTTGAGTGGAAGTTTTGGTATATGTCTTTGATAAATGTTTTTGTTACATGTTTTGTGACATTTTTTATATATACATATGTATATGGATGTAAATATTTCCATGAGATATGTTAGAATGATCTAATAAGAGATATGGGTGTCATGTCATTATGATGTTTATACTTGTTATGTTTCCATGTTCGTTTTCTTCTCAGCAGGATGATCATTGTAAATACTGCAACAACCTAAGTTATAAAGGTTCATAGGTAATATGTTTTTCTTACAATAATATTGTGGCTATAGGTGTTGTTGAACACCGAGGAAAGTGTTCCCCGAAGGGGGAGGGTTCTATAATAGCCCTGGTGAAAATTCCATGTAATAAAAGTTAATAAATGCGAAATAATAACCATGATCGAGGGGACACTTATTCCAAGATGAATTTTGGGCAAAAGCATAGTGATGGGGATCACTTGTGGTTGATTAATCACTAAGGAAATTGGCAAAGGCATTGGGTACAACTTTGGAAAGGAAAAATGACATTTTGGTACATTTATTTATGGAAATAATAGAAATTAGGATAAAAGGTAGGTGAAAGGTCACATGTTTCATGTGAGGAGGAAAGTGAAGGAAAATAATGGAAAATAAAGAAAATAGAGGCCTCATTAATAAAAACAGTTCTGAAGATTAGTACACGAGCTTTTGTCAGTTTAGTTTTGGAGCTTTCTCTTTATTCTCTCTCTCTCTCATAGTCTTGGACACTTCGAGTTATCTTGGAGCACTCTTCAAGGGTGTGGTATACTTGGAGCAAGAAGGAAAAGGAAGAGCATGAAATTTCAAGAGGACATCGAGATCGATAGCTACAACAGGTTTTTCTTGGAGGTACTGAGTTGCATGTATGTTTTCCTCACCTGTTTTTCAATGCATGGAAAATGCATGTGGTTTATTGGTCATGATCTATCATTGGCATGGAGGATTGCCTACATTAGTGGTGGATTTTCCTATCCTTGCCATTTCCTGGATATCCATGGAATTGTGAGTTAATTTTTTTGTTTTTCTGGTTTGTAGATCATGTTTTTCTTAGCTTGGGTTGAGTTATTAGTTCCTATAAGCCCTGGTTGGACAAATGCTCTGGAAGCCCTCTAAAAACATGGGTTGAGTTACTATTTCTCGATGCCTTGGTTGGAAAACTGCTTTCAAAGTCCTTGGGGGGGTTGAGTTACTAGTCCTGGAAGCTATGGTTGGAAAAAAACTTTAGAAGCCCATCAATAACTGTGGGTTGAGTTACTAATACTTCAACCCTTGGTTGGAACAAATGCTCTGGAGCCCTGGAAGGCCTAAGTAGAGACTAATCTGATGATGGTTTTGTGATGTTCGACTATGAGGTGGAATCACTATTTGATGGGTGGAGGTGGATGGCCTTTGGAAGCCTTGGATGGTTTTAGATTGATGTGTTTTATGAGATTTCACATTCATTCTTGAAATATGGCACAGGGGTGACTAGCTGAAGAGAATTTTTTCTCAGCCCATGTCTATGGTTGGTTGGTTCATGGAAGTCCCAAAATGGGTTGGCCTTTTCATGACTAGTATAAGGCCATTTCATCTTGTTATTTTATCAGTATTTTTCTAGTTTATATGTGGATCATATGCTTGTTGTTTCCTTGGTATTTTTGTGGTTATTATGCTGGTTATAATCATGTACTATGATGGTAGCTATGTATGACTATCATCATGTTTTCAGTTGTAAATTAATTAACAATGTATTTATTTCCTAATGGATGAAATGGTGGCTAATGTTTTGAGGAATCAATGCACATTACCGATTCTTAAATGATTATGAGACCCCTATGCTTAGATCTATAGTTTATGCCTGTAGATTACATATATGTGATATGTTTGATGAAATGTCTGTCATGGCTAGTAGGGGTCCAGTTAAGCATTTGTTCAATTAATTGCATTTGTATTAGCATTCCCTTGTTAACTTTCTATTTTGAAGGTGTCATTCAATTTTGGGCAGTGACCTGAGCTATGGGTCTGAAAAAGTGGCTCAAATCACAGGGATTCTACCACAACACTAAGAAATATAGGCCCTGGACACTGGCATGCAATGTTATGGGAGCATCGAGAGCCTTCTAAATGCTCACATGCATATAGCATGGGAGGTCTGGGAGTTAATTGGTAAAAAAGTCTCAGTGTGACTCATAGACTAGTTATGTGAGAGGTGGGGATGGTTCCTGAGAGTCTTATTGTTGTTTTGGAAGGTTTGTATGGTGTGTTTCCATTGGTTTCACTTCCTTAATGTGACTTAGGAGGTTGAATCATATCATAGTAACTTCTCGTCACATGTTTACCCTGGTTGGCTAGTTAATTGGGTAGATGTGGGAGGAGGGTGTTACAAAATATAAACAGTTTACGAACATATTTGTATTACTACGAAAATAACACAAATGAAAATTGGTACCAATATGGTCTGAACTTGTCACATAACCACGTTGGGTGGTCCTTGCTGATTGACATAGTCATTAGGTAAGTAAAATAATTTACAATGATGAGTGTAAAATGATGTTGATAACCCTTATTAAATGTAGGTTATTGATCCTTGGTGGGTTGTGATGTATGTTGATGACCCTTTCTTGACATATAAGTAACGATTGATATGTTTGTAATCCAGATTTAAACTATATATATATATATATATATATACACACACATTTTTAAATAATGACTAATGGAAACTAATTGCCACAATGATTGTGGATGTAGGTCGAACCTCTGCGCATTTTCGATCAAAGAGAAATTATACTACAAAAGCAAGCAATGACCCAAGTTAAATCTAGTGGAAGAACTTCATCCAAGCGAGGCTACTTGGGAAGATGATGAATCTACGCATGAGGCATATTCTAGCCTATTTGGAGGGATAGGATTCACCAAAGAAGATATTTAGCTTGAAGAGGGGAAGAAGTAACAACCCTCGGTAAAAGCTATAAATATTTTGTTTCATCGCAAATGATTTGGAAAAACTGTGCACCATGTGAAAGGCCAAACATGGAGGATAAATGTTTTTTTATTTCTTTTATAAATAATATTAATTATGGTCAACTAGAAAGCTACAAGAAACAACCCTATATGGCAGTTTCACTTACTAAACAATTAGAAGATTGTTACTTCTCTCCCTAGGGATAAATGATCTCAATTAGGTCAAGGGAACTAAAAGGGTGAGAGAGAAGAAAACCTTAGGCGACTTTGGAGAATTGTTCCCTAGTTGAAGGAGGTCCAAGAGAGTACTTGAAGCTTTAAGTCTTACAACCTAAAATAGGATGTTGTTGAAGGTTGACAGGATGCTGTAAATTAGGCAACTTTGAGCTGATGGGAAGCCAATGGGATACTTAAGACAGATTTGTGAGTCTGAGTTCTTTGGTTGGTCTGGAAAATTTTTCATGCCCTAGATAGACCTAGTTGGGTATCTCTCAAGTAACTATTCTAGGAAGAAATTGGCTTAGGAGGATTCTTGTCGTGCAAACACAATATTCATCGCTTGGGTGGAGCACTCTTGTCCCTAGTGTCTTGTGGTTGAATCATATTATTTGGACTAGATAAGTATATAACCTAGTATCTGTCTATTGTAGCGGCTACAACCACCCTCCAAAATTTTTCCTTAACTCTATTTTGGAGCCTCCTTACCAACCTTTCACAATAGCATGTCTTTCCTTGTCAAGTACACAGGCTTCAGTGATTTTCTTACAGAATGACAGCCTATCCATCAAAGCTTGTTGCATCCCCCTCATAGGTTGTTTCATTAGACTTGGTCCACCTGTAGGCTGAGCAACTCCCTCAAGAAATTGCACAATTCTAAAGGTGAAGTAGCCTTCCGTCTAGAAATTATGCAATTATGTCTAGTAGCCTGCTCGGCTCTAGAATTGCGCAAATTTTCCTGTCACTGTTCACTGGAAAAATTGCGCAATTCCTCCCAGTAGGATTTCTCAACCAAGAAATTGCGCAATTCTAGGCAGTAGTCAGTTGCTCTACCTATAAATTGTGCAATTCTAGGCAGCAGTTAGTTGCTCTACCTAGAAATTGTGCAATCCCTCTAAGTAGCCAGCGTAACTCCCTCCCATAAATGCACATTTTTTCCCCTCAACTGAGCAGACCGATGCATGTTCCTTCAAGTTGAATGGTTCTCTCTCAGACCAAGAAAAACTAATTTGTATGCATGGGTTGCTTCTCTCAAGGCAACATGAAAAGGCATCCCTTGATCACGGGTCTATTTTTAGCAATTGGAGATTATATGCAAGGATCATTTGAGAAACCTCCCACCAAGTGTTGTTTTTTCTACATTTGTGGCATATGCATCACAATGTCAATTTTATCGAGAATCATCAATCAAACACTGCAGAGCTCATTCCTAACATCGACCTTGTAGATCTGGCATCCCACATTGCATCGAGGAGTCTTCTACACATTCAGCTAAGTTGTTTTTGGGTAAGCCCTCTTTTCATGTATTGCATTGCATTTCTGTCGCTTTTTTTGTATCATTTAATGTCAGTGTTGTCTGCCTAATTTCATTAAGCGCTTGTTGTTGTTTGCATGTATGTTAGCTTGTATAAGCATTGTTTTAGTTTTCGTTTGCATCTCACTGTTGTCACATGCATAACAGTGTTTTGCACTGACGGTCACCGTTGCAGTGACTCGCTTCACACACATGCATGTTTTCCCATTTTCAAAATTTTGCAATTGTTGTTTGCATGAATGGTCATTCACTCTTGTCTACACTCATCTCACCATGCATTCAGACTTCTCATGCTTTTAGTCGCTTGTCGGTCGAACATGATTGCCTCGACCTGGACCATGCCTTGCCCAGCTAGCACTGCACATTTCCAGAAGCGAAGGTTCTCCCTTCCCTCCATAAATTGTGCAAGCCTGGCCAATCACTGACCTCCAAAATTGCATTGCGCAATTCTTGGAGGCAGTGTCCTGCTAGCCCTAGAAAATGTGCAATGTAGTTCGTGGTTGCATGTCACAATTGACTGAAACTGCACATTGTGCAGTTTCATTCCTCAGCAGAGCAGGCTGGACTGTGCATTGCCTAGTTCAAGGAGTCAGTTAGCCTCCTAATTTCTTGGACTATGCCTTGCATATTTTTGACAATTAGTCTCCTGACCTCCCAGCAGAAATTGCACAACTTTCACGTTCAATCACTCAGGTATGTTGCAAGTCAGTCCTCAAGTTTGCCTTGGTATTCGACTGACATATTTCTTGCCATGGGTGTTGCTATGTCTCGAGGCATCACAGGTGTTCGTTTGTCTCTGAGCAACACAAGTACAATGGCTTCCAGGAGAGTAGAGTCAAAAGTACTGGTAAGGGTGCAACTGGGGACGCAATCGATCAAGTGTCTATGAACTTGCCTATCCACAAAGACACCAAGCTTTTCATGGACAGGGATATCGAGATTAATGGCAACAGCATTAGAATGAGCAGCGCCATCAGAAACAGCAAAAGGCAGCACACCTGTGCATGGCGAATGCAATAGGAAGGTTGTTGATAACATAGAGGCAGAGCAAAGCTACAGCTCAAAGCAAATCCACTCATGACAAGAGCAGCTTTGGAGATTGAGGCTATGAGGTAACGACACGACATGAATGTCATGCAAAGGCTAAGAATGGAAAAGAGAAGTTGTTGCTGAAGGAACAAGTACAACAGGGGGTGCAACATGCACAAATGGATCAAACTACACCCATATGAGTTATAGATCCATCCCAATAGCTCACACAGAGAAAACAAGGTGAGCAGTGTTGTTGATCACAAGGGAATTGGGGACACTCACTGAGGGAAAGACAAAAAGCAAGTCCAACTGGAGCTAAACATGTATTTTGACAAGTTTATGTGCACGACAACTAGCACATGCTTGGATATCAGCGTAAACACTATGCATTAACATGTTGCCAGTTTGGTCACACCCAAGAAGATCATGTGCATGCTATCAAACGAGTTGGACTAAGCTGCCATATTAGTGTACCCAGATGTAACTAAGGTAAGAGTTCTCTTCAGCAAGATGTCACCATTGACTGCATGGACACCATCACGGATGACCAAGCTTGGCATCAGTTCACCACCATCGACCATCACAAGGATGTCAAAGAGTTGGTCTCACCACAACGGTCCAAGTGTTAGTGATGTCTTGCATTTCTTTCTCAAGGCATTTTGTCTCACATGGGTACATGTGCATTGTAATGTAACGTCTTGTTAAGTGTAAGGTCATGTGTCGGTAGTTGGATGTAACAACCATAGAGTAGATGAAGGGACATGAGACTAGATGAGTTGTCACAAAGGGGAATGTTAAGGGCCACCCTACCCATATAAGACTATCTTAGAGAGAGCTTGGACAGTATTGTAACGCACCTTGGCTTTTCCACTACGCAGAGCTAGTATATCTCTTTGGAGGAGCAGGCAATTGTGGCATAATGTTCCGTTATCAAAACTAGTGGTTGGATATGGATGTTTTGTATGACTAGAACTTACACTTCTTAATATAACAGAGCCAACATGTTTCATGCATATGTCATATTGTATTCCAACTATCTTGTTTACTCTAAATGGTATATGTATTTGTTTGCTTACGCATGCATGTATGGACTATTCTGTACAAGTATGTATGAATCTTACATAAATGTGCTGATTGGTTTAACCATCACTTTGGATTGCCAGCTAACTTTCCTTCCATGTTGTGATGCATCTTTTCTCATGTGTTCCCTTATTAACTCAATGCTATCACAGATTTCCAAGGGGCGCACTCACCTCACCCTCCATGTGTTAGAACCGCTCATGCACCTTCCTTGTTTTACTGCAGCTGTCACACCCTTGCTACCAACAAAGACATCTTACTTACCTCTGTGTGAAACTGAGGTCAAGGCATTACCGTACAACACACTATTGTGACTCCTTCACCAAATGGTCTGAGGTCTAATTGGGACTTCTTACCATGGAGATCCCCTAACATGTTCGCAGGTCTAGCACCATCAACATTTGTAGTGCCAGAAGGAGGGCTAGATGACAAGTTGTGTCCTCTCATCCTATTTTGAACCTTTTCATATCTATCATGGAGTCCTCCACCCTACTCCCTCCACAATGTTTTTCGCATGCCTAATCAATCACCATCACGAGGGAGTTCTTTGATCTCTTTTTCACATACACATATCATGGTGAAGGCAAAGTGGCATGGCCTGAGTTATTACATGACTTCCTTAACTTGCTTCATGAGGATGATGGACATTCTGATGAACATGCCAGTCTGTTGGTTGCATACACACTTCGTGAATCTCCACATTAGTGATTTTGCAACCTACAGGCTGAAAACATGCACTCACTACAACACTTTTGTGATCTCATTGAAGATAATTTCTATCATTTTGATCTACAATATCTTGACCAAAAACTGTTAGAACAATGGAAGGCCCCATATGAAACACCTATGGATTTTTGGCAGCGCTTCCAAGATTTGTAGTTTCAAGCTCCAAAGATCCAGATGAAATTTCCTTATCTTTGGGATAGATTCCAGTATTGTCTTAATAGGACAATCCATCCGAAGAAGAAGTTCAAGCTTAAACCCTATTCAACATACTTCGGTGATGAAGATACACAATCGTAGAAGGATATAGTCACTGTCACAAGTGACTATCCACTGTCCCCTCGTCAAACACCTCCACCATCATAGAGTGTTGTGTGAGAGCATGAACACACATTTGTTGAACCGTCACGTGCTCTCAACATCGCTCCTTCTAATTTTCACGCAGACTTAGTTGTGAATCCCATACCTTGTTACATGTATTTTGAACCTCAACCTCCGTCTTCATATTATGATCATCCTCTGGATGACACTACCTCGTGTTCTTCCACTTTGGACTCTACACTAGTTTTGAACAAGGATTGATCTATCGATGGAGTTGGTGTTGCACAACCAACATGAACTAACATTCATGAAGAGCATGACAAGGAGCTTGAACATCCACCAGAAGTAGGGGACCATCCCTATCTGTCTGTACCTCCTTCTTTTTTTCCTAACATCCTTGATGATCCTCCCATCCCTAATTTTTCATGTGCATCTCCATCCATGGATGCACCCATTTTTGATCATACACAGGACACACCAGATATCATTCCATCATCTGACAATAGAGAGGACCAATCATTCATTAAAAAGCCACTTGATCTTTCATCTGCTTTTTCTGGAAATGCAGAGGGTGAACATCCTTTATTTTCATCCACCCCTCTGTGTGATTCATCAAATCATGAGTATGTCGAAGAACGTCCTTGATTTTCTGATCTTGGCTGTCATGATCTCCTTACCTCACCATACAATCACGATGTTGATTCAGTATTTGTTAATCCATCTAAGCCACTGGTCTAAAATGAGCCATATGTCAACGAAGTCAAAACCTTGTAGACAATTGAGGCACTTCAGCTCAAGTTGAGGGTTATGTCAGGCCCTCACTATCATGACGTTGGTTTCACTTTTAATTATGAAAATTTTCAAACATGCAAGGCTCCTCATCACTCATCTATATGGACTCAAGAACAATCCAACACTCAGATTTCACTTCCTCCACTGGAACTACACAATCCCGTCGCTCATGCATTGGAGGAATCTTACATAGCAAGTACACTTGTGCAATGTAAATGGTCTAACTTTCTCATGTTTTCTTGCATGTCATGTCAAGCCAATGCATACACTCAACATCTGCACACAATGTAGCACAACACCATGGCAAGACCACAAAGTGCACGTCATACGCTTTCACTCATTTTTGTTTTGTCCACGCTTGTAAGTTCAAAGTGTGTCTATTTTCATTTTTGTATCTTTCACATCTATTCATTCCCTCACCTGTGTTTCTCATGAACCATGCCTTTACCAACATGGGTCAACTAATGTGTCGGTCGCTGCATTGGAAGTATCACTTCATGTGAGACAACCCACGCACTGTTCTCTTAGGATTAGGAGTAGTGTTTATTTTTTGAGTTCTTTTGTTGCATGCATGTTTACTTCTTTCCTTGTCTATTTGTTTGCTTACTCACTTTGATTTTTCATTTTATTCCACTCCTTGCTTTGCTTTTTGGTTTATTTTCTTGTTTATATTCGTAGGTTAGTTTCACATGGACTGTGTGCGACTCTTGAAACACGTTGGGTAAAGTACAAGAGGACTTGTACAACTATAAACATTTGGTTATATGTTGTTCTCTATCTTATGTAAGAAATTGTTGTCTTCAATCCATGATGCATCAATGTAAAATATGTATTGTTCAAAGTGAACCTTTGTGAAAACACAATGCTTGCACGCTAACTAGTGTCACCTACTCTAGTTGGTTGTTTTTGGGTTAACCCTTGGCAACTCAGTCAAATAGAGTAAGGTGAAGGGGAAAACCTAACAAGCACATCAAAGGTATATAATAAAATAGTTCTCTAAAGGAACATCCTCTTCTATTCTTAATAAGTCGGGATCCCTCTTCTACCTCAGAAATGAATAAGTGTTATGCATAGTTATGAAAAATGAAAAGAATAAAAAGTGAAAAATTTTTAAAAATGAAAAATGAATAAGGTGAAAGAAGAGAAAGGATTCCTATGTAGAGAGGTGATGGAAGTAGCTCTGCTGGGGTACTAACCAGGCTCGCTGGTAGCAGAGCGATGCTAGTGTTCCTACATGACTCTGTCAGGGTACTGTCTAGGCCTGCTAGTAGCAGAGCAACACCAGAGATGAAACTTAGACTCTAGCAAGTATACTGCTTGTGCACCAATACACCCCTCAACCCAAATCATAACAACTAAGTTGAATTGGCTTGGAATGTGTGTCAATGGACCAAGAGCTTGGCAAATGCTACATCTTACAATCAAGCTAGTGTGGAAACCAAGGCGAACCGAGAATTGAACAATAATTCCGGAGGTGTTAGACTTTATTTTCACGAACAAGGTCCATTCAGAGGGCTGCAAGTTTTCGTCAAGTGTTGTAGCAGATAAAACCAACCTCCAAATTTTTTCCTTAGCTTCGTTTTGGAGCCTCCTTACCAAACTTTCACAATAGCATGTTTTTCCTTGTCAAGTACACAAGCTTTAGTGATTTTTTTATAGAATGACAGTGTGCCCATCAAACTTGTTGCATCCTGCTCACAAGTTGTTTCACCAAAATTTGTCCAGCTGCAAGCTAAGAAGCTCCCTCAAGAAATTACACAATTGTGGAGGGGAACCAACCTTCCCTCTAGAAATTACACAATTTTGTCTAACAGCATGTTGGGCTCTAGAATTGCATAAATTTGCCTGTCACTGTTCACTACAAAAATTGCGCAATTCCTCCGAGCATGACTGCTTAGCCCAGAAATTGTGCAACTTTGGGCAGCAGTCACCTGCTCTACCCAAAAATTGTGCAATCCCTCTGGGAAACTAGACCAGATCCTTCCTAGAAGTGTGCATTTTTCCCTCAGTTGAGCATACTGATGCATGTGCAATCAGGTTGACTGGTTCCTCCGGGACCAAGAAAAAATGATTTTCATGCATGGACTGCTTCTCCCAAGGTGGTATGCAAAGGCATCCCTTGATTCAGGGGTCTGTTTTTAGCATCTAGAGGTTACATACAAGAATCTTTCAGAAACATCCTACCAAGTGTCGCTTTTCCTATTTTTGTGCATGTGCATCACAACTTGGATTTTATCGAAACTCCTCAACCATACGCTGCAGGGCTCATTCCTCACATCAACCTTATAGCTCTGACATCCCACATTGCATCTAGGAGTCTTCAACATATTCAACTCAGTTGTTTTGGGGTAAGCCCACTTTTCATGTCTTGTGTTTCATTTCTGTCGCTTTTTGTGTATCACTTCATGTGAGTATTGTTTGCTTGATTTCAGTGAGCTCTTGCTATCATTTTCATGTATGTTAGCTTGTATAAGCATCATTTTAGTTTTCATTTGCATCTCACTGTTGTTGCATGCATAAAACTATTTTGCACAGATGGTCACCGTTTCGATGACTCACTTCACACACATGCATGCTTTCCTATTTTCTGAATCTTGCACTCGTTGTTTGCATGAACGATCATTAACTCTTGTTTGTACTCATCTCACCATGCATTTAGACTTCTCATGTTTTCAGTCGCCCATCGGCCGGACTAGGTTTCCTTTGCCCAGACAGTGCCTTCCCCAAGTAGCATTGCGCATTTCCAAAAGAAAAGGCTCTCGCTTACCTCAGAAATTGTGTAAGCCTAACCAAGCGTTGACCTCTAGACTTGCTTGTGCAATTCTTGGAGGGAGTGTCATGCTGGCCCCAGAAACTATGTAATGCAATTTGCTAGTTGCATGTCACTGCTGACTGAAATCATGCATTACACCATTTCAGTCCTTAGCAGGCAAGGCTAGACTATGCATTGCACATTTACATCAATTAGTAAGTGTCTTGACAGCCTAGACTGTGCCTTGCGTAGTTTTCACAGTTAGTCTCCCGATCTCTCAGCAGAAATTGTGCAACTTTCACTTTCAATCACACATGTATGTTGCAAGTTAGTGCATAACTTTTTTTGGTTTTTGACTGACATATTGCTTGCCATGAGTGTTGATATGTCTCCAGTCATCATAGGTGTTCATTTGTCTCTCAGCAACACAAGTACAACAGCTTCTAGGAGAACAGAGTCAAAGAAACTGTTAAGAGCGCAACTAGGGATGTAGTTGATTAAGTGTCTATGAACTTGCCTATCCATGAAGACATCAACTTGTTCATGGAAAATGATATCGAGATCAATGGAAACGACATCACAACAAGTAGCACTATCAATAATAGTAGAAGGAAGCGTACTTGCACATGACAAATGTAAGAGGAAGAATGTTGACATCATAGAGGCAGAAGAAAGCTGCAAGTTCAAAGCAGATCCACTCATGACGAGCGTAGCTTTGGAGATTGAGGATATGAAGTGACAGCGTGACATGAAGGTTACGCGAAGGTAGAATGAAACAAAGAAGTAGTTGCATGTGCTGAAGCAACAACTTAAGGAAGAACATGAGCTTCATAGATATAGAATGAGTTGCATGAGGAACAGGTTTGGTAGGGGCGCAACATGCACAAATGGATGAAACTATGCCCGTACGAGTTATAGATCAATCAGAATAGCTGTCACGGAGCAGAAAATGTGAGAAGTGTTGTTGATTTCATGCAATGGAATTCAGAAGCATGCATGTCATTATGCGAACACATGCGACCCCACCCATTTGGCACACTCACTGAGGTGAAGACAAGAAGCAAGTCCAACTGGAGTTGAACATGTATTTTGACAAGTTGATGTGCACAAACATGGACACATACTTAGAGATCAACGCAGACACTACGCATCAACATGTTATTGGTCCAGTCGCACCTAGGACAGTGATGCACATGCTATCAGACGAGTTGGACTGAGGAGCCATATTGGTGTACCCGGATGCAATGAAGGCAAGAATTCGCTTCAGAAATATGTCACCATTGAGCACACGAACACCATCATAGACGACCAAGCTTGGCATCAGTTTTCCACCATCGACCATGACAAGGATGTCAAAGAGTTGGTATCACAACAACGGTCCGAGTGTTAGTGATGTCTTGCATGGATTTATCAAGCCATTTTGTCTCACATGGGTACATGTGCATTGTAATGTAATTTCTTCTTAAGTGTAAGTTCATGTGTCGATAGTTGGGTCTGATAGTCATAGAGTAGATGAAGAGTCATGAGGGTAGAGGAACTATCATAAATGGGAATGTCAAGGGCAACCCCAACCTTTGCTATAAATAGTCCCTCATAACTCATTGTATAGGCTTTTGGTCAGCCAAGCTTCTTATAAGACTATCTTAGAGATAGCTTGGACAATATTGTAACGTGCCTTGACTTCTCCACTACTCAAAGCTAGTGTATCTCTTTAGAGGAGCAAGCAGTTGTGGTTGTAACATTCTGCTATCAAAACTATTGGTTAGACATGGATGTATTGTATGACTAGAACTGACACTTCTTAATATAATAGAGCTAGTGCATTTCGTACATATGTCATATTTTATTCCAGCTACCTTGTTTACTCTAAATGGTGTATGTATTTGTTTGCTTACGTATGCATGTCTGGACTATTTTGTATAAGTATGTATGAATCTTACTGAAATGTGTTAATTAGTTTAACCATCACATTGGATTACTAGCTAACTTTCCTTCCATGTTGTGATGCATCTTTTCTCATGTCTTCCCTTCTTATCTCAGTGCTATCACAGGTTTCCAATGGGCGCACTCACCTCACCCTCCGTATGTTAGAACCACTCATGCACCTTACCTGGCTTACTACAGTTGTCAAACCCTTGCTACCAAAAAGGACATCTTACTTCCCTCTATGCGAAACCATGGTCAAGGCATTATCATACAATCCATTGATGGGATTGCTTCACCAAACAATCTAAGGTCTAAGTGGGACTTCTTACCACAAAGATCCTCTCACATGTTGGTGAGTCCAGAACCGTCAACATTTCTGGTGCTACAAGGAGGGCTAGATGATAAGGTGTGTCCTCTCATCCTGTTTTCAACCTTTGCATATACATCATGGAGTCTTGCACTCTACTCCCTCCATAATGCTTTTCATATGCCAAATCTATCACCATCACGAGGGAATTCTTTGATCTCTTGTCCACATACACATATGGTGAAGGCAAAGTGACTTGGCCTGAGTTCTTACATGACTTCCTTGCCTTACTTCACGAGGATGATGGATGTTGTGATGAATAGGCCAATCTGCTGCTTGCATACAGACTTCGTGAATCTCCACATTAGTGGTTGTGCAACCTACTAGCTCACAACATGCACTCACTTCAACACTTCTGTGATCTCATTGATGATACTTTCTATCATTTCTATCAATAATATCTTGACCAAAAACTATTACAACAATGAAAGGCTCCGCATGAATCACCTATGGATTTTTGGCAATGCTTCTGTGATTTGCAAATTCAAGCTCCAAAGAGCCGGATGAAATTTCCATATCTTTGTGATAGATTTGAGTATTGTCTTAATAGGTCAATCCATCCCAAGAAGAAGTTCAAGCTCAAACCCCATTCAACATACTTCATTGACAAAGCTACGCAATCATAGACAGATACAATCGTTGTCACAAGTGATTGTCAACTTGGTTGTGAGTCCCATACCTTGTCACATGTATTTTGTAACTCAACTTTCGTCTTCATATTCTGATCATCCTCCGGATGACACTACATTTTTTTCTTCTATTCGGGACTCTACACATGATTCAAATGAGGATCGATCTATCGACGAAGTTGGTGTTGCACAACCAACATGCAGCGACATTCATGAAAAGCATGACAGGGAGCTTGAACATCTACACGCAGCAAGGGACATCGCTATCTATTCGTAACTCCTATGTTTTTTCCTGACATCCTTGATGATCTTGCCATCCTTGATTTTTCATGTGCATCTCGATCCATGGATGTACCCATTGTTGATCATTCGCAAGACACACGGATATCAGTTTGTCCTTTGACAATGGAGAGGACCAATCATTCATTGAAAATCCACTTGATCTTTCATCTGTTTTTACAGAAATGCAAAGGGTGAACACCCTTTCTTCTCATCCACCCCTCTGTGTCATTCAACAAATCATGAGGATGTCGACCAACATCCTAAGTTTTTCTATCTTGGTTGTCGTGATCTTTTTATCTCACCGTCTGATCACGATGTTGATTCACTCGTTGTTAATCTGTCTAAGACACTGGTCTACGATGATCCATCTGTCAACAAAGTTGAAACCTCGTAGACTGTCTAGGCACTTCAGCTCGAGCTGATAGTTATGTTAGGCTCCCGCTATCCTGAGGATGGTTTCACTTCTGATTAAGAAATTGTTCAAACATGCAAGGCTCCTCATCACACATCTGTATGCACTCAAGAACAATTCAACACTCATATTTCACTTCCTCCACTCGAACTACACGATCCCATTGCTCATGCATTGGAGGAATCTTACATAGCAAGCACACTTGCGCAACGTAAGTGGTCTACCTTTCTCACGTTTGCTTGCATGTCACGGTCATGCAGTTTCAGTCATTTTTGTTTTGTGGACACTTGTAAGCTCGGAGTGTGTCTGTTTTCATTGTTGTATCTTTCACATTTGTTGGTTCGCACCACTGTGTTGTTCATGAACCAGGCCTTCACCGAGATTGGTCAACCAATGTGCCAATGGTTGCATTGGAAGTGTCACTTCACGTGAGACGACTCATGGACTATTAGCTTTGGAGTATGAGTAGTGTTTGTTTTTTGAGTTTTTTTCTTGCATGCATGTTTGCTTCCTTCTTTGTGTGTTTGTTTGCTTGCTTGCTTGCTTTGCTTACTCAATTTTCTTTTGCATTTGCTTCCGCTTCTTCCTTTTCTTTTTGTTCATTTGCTTGTTTATATCCGTAGGTTAGCTTCTCATGAACTGTGTGTGACTCTTGAAACAAGCTGGGTAAAGTACAAGAGGCCTTGTAAAGCTATCAACATTTGGTTATATGTTGTCCTTTCACTTATGTAAGAACTTGTTGTCTTCAGTCCATGTTACATCAATGGAAAATACCTAATGTTCGAAGTGAACCTTCGTGAAAACACAACGCTTGGCGCTAACTACTGTCACCTACCCTAATTGCTTGTTTTTGGGTTAACACTTGTCTCCTCAGTCATTTAGAGTAAGGTGAGGAGGAAAACCTTAACAAACACATCAAAGTTATATAATAAACTACTTTTCTTAGGAACAACCTCTTATGCTCTGAATAAATGGATCCATCTTCCACCTCTAAAATGAATAAGTGTTGTGCACTTATGAAAAATAAAAATTAAAAGAAAAAAAATTAAAAATTAAAAAAATAATATAACCATAATAAAAAATAAAAAAATATGCTATGGTGTAAACCATAGTTGTAAATAGTTACATGAAAACCATATCTACAAATAAACCGTTAAAATTTATGATTTCGAGAACTAATTAAGATAAGCAAGAATAATTGTATTCGCCCACGATGTTCAACAATGTAACTATCTGAACCTCGAAGCATATATTATCTATTCATGTGCCTTAACTAACAGAGAATTTTCTAAACGGAAATAATTGTTAACTGTAAATCAAAAAAAAAAATGAAACCAGCAAGAGGAAAACCGTCTGAGTTTATATGTATAAATGTGCACGGCAATCACAAAAACGTTACAATGGTTATATGGCATAAATATTTTTACTCAAAAAATTGGTGAATTAAAGCACTCAGGGTCGAGTAAATGAATTCAGAAATAGATACATTCAAACAAGTCTTATAAATATTGGTTCGTTATAAATAGGTAATATAACCGTTGGGAAATAATATAAGTTTTCTAATTATGCGAATCATGCTACATGTCGAGGTGCCACAAATAATGTTAAACTTAACACCTGAGATGTGTCAGATTTCTAGCACACAAAAAATAACTACGACAATTTCATTTTCTATTTGGTGCTTGGAGTTCATTCACACCACCCCTTACAGAAACCTCATACCTCTGGTCTAGGTAGCTATAATGTATCTCTGTTGTTTATCTATCAAAAAATTCAACCCACCTACAGTCTTAATTCCTACTTGTCTGTGCAGGCGATGAACCTGGGTTTGAAAAAGATATAGCGGAGAAATTATAGTGGGCGCACCCTCCCTCAACTCTCGACATCTGGTGGTAAATGTCCATTTTGTGGTTATTTACTATTAACGAGCTCAGCCTAACATGCTGCTCTCTTCTATTATTAAAAACCCCTAACTTGTGTCTACTGATGCTCAAGTGTATTCACAATCCACCCCTTTCAGTTATACGCCCAGGTAATGTTGCATTTTCCTTATCGTTGAGACTATCTTCTTTTTTCCTTCTTCATAATATCGCTGGGTAGCGAGTGGTGACATTGTGACACTGCGAATTACCTAATCTATTTTTCGAATGTGAAGGTACAGGTAGCTCTACATTCAAATTCATTTAACGCCATATCAAAATGGATGATTTCCCAGCTAATTAGTGTGCGCCGCCTCTACAAGTTGGTTGTGTCTCTCCAATTTCCCTCCACTTGGGGTGCCATACTATGTTTACAACCTCGACGGTCAGGTTCTAGTTTACTTGTTTTGTTCGTTGTATGTTAAAGGGTCTTGTTGGTGACGGCTTTGTACAAGGTCGTGTTAAGGTTCTTGGAGTTAGTATGGTATATTAATTCCATATATTGCAGACTACTTCTATACTTGAGACCCCTCTTGCATTCATGGCAGTTGGTTCTTTGAATTTGCTTATACTAGCATTACGAATTTGCCAAGTTCTGCTACTTCTTGGCCATGGCCATTGTTTTTTTTTTGCCCACTACTAAAGGGATGTTTTGTTAAAGAAATTCCATGTTTGTAGAGGTCGAAGGGTGGCTTCGCCTCTATCGCATGAGTTCTGGCTTACGTCTCAGAGAACCTTCCTTCTGATTTTCATGAGTGCCTACTTTCTTTTGCACACAATTTGTGTTACAAACATTTTCCTAACATTTTTCAGCCAATGTATACCCGCGTGATACCAACTGGGGTCCTTTCCCCTTCTTATTTGTGTTTTAGGTATGTATAACTATAATTTGACTGCATGACTAGTTTGTTATTCGACCTGAGTAGTTATATTGGTTTAATATGTGGAATTGTACAAGCTTGGGAGATATCTTTCTATAGATTTCCCCTAAATTACATAAGAGGGTAACATGTAGATTCTCGGTTGTAGTTGTCAGTGAAATTTTCCTTCTCCCTTGTTTTCTATATGTGTTACTCTTGAGTTCAATTTCGGTGCAATTTATCTATTGTTTGCATATGGGAAACTTATCTAGTGCGTTTTATAACTTGACCATTTCCTTCTTTCGGTATCTACTGCCATTGTATATGTTTTTATGATAACCATGTATATTTCTCTTTTCATTTTCCATTCTAGTTTGTCAGCTAGTGTATCCCAGTCATAATTTCTGACGTATAGAAGGAAAAGCAAGTAGCTATAATTATAAATAATATATATATGTATCTACCATATATGCAAAGCATGGAGGTGTACAACTATTGTCCATCCTGAAACATATTCTCTGTAAAGAAAACAATGAATTATAAACAACTATTGACCATCAACAAAAAAAAATATTCTTATCTAACATTACATCAGAATGTTACGATTACTATAATGTATAAATCAACCGTTCAAATTCACGAGAGCAATAGTAACGATTACTATAATGTATAAATCAACAGTTCAAATTCACGAGAGCAATAGTAACCTCCGACCAGTAGTTTAAATCTAGAAAATTTGTGACTTGCAACACCAATCCACCCAACCTTGAATCGCCTCTATTCCCCTGAGCTATGATGATCTTGTAAGGCCTCAGCAACCTCTAATAAGACCCTGATAATGTTTATTTAACATTATATTGTCGCAAATTTTCCCTTGCTAGTGTCCTGCCTTCTCGGAATCTATGACCCTTTAATATAGGCTTTTAGTTTCTTACTTTCTTTCCTTTTTTCCTAAACAACTTTGTTCATGCTTTTATTGGTCTTTATCTCCCACCACGTATCGAATATATATCCATATATTTTATTTTAGGAAATTTAATTTAAATTTGATTGGCAAGCATCATTTACTCTAGTGTCTCTGCTTCCACAATTTCCAGCAAACTAAAACCATTTCTTTATTTATTACTTTGTGTTTCCAAACAGAAACCATACATCCTAATACATAGTCAATAATACTAATAATAATGGACCAAAAACAAACACAACTGCTTTTATCCTAGCATGGGTATTACATGATCTTCCCCCTCTCAAAGTGCACACTGTCCTTCATGTTCATTAATCCTACTGAAATAGTGCTAGATATGCTTCCTCCATAACGTCTTCTCTCTCCTAGGTTGCCTCCTCAGGCGTAAACTGCCTCCACTGCACCTTAACCTAAGAGATGGCTCAATTCCGAAGCATGATTTCCTTACATGTCAGGATGCGGAGTGGCTCTAGTAGGAAATCTCCTTTGGGTTCCACCTATAACAGATTCCAATCAAATACATGAGAATTGTCATGTACGAAAAAATTTAATAATGACACATGAAATAAATTATGCACTTTAACATGAGAGGGTAGAACCAATTGATATGCCATTGGACCCACTGGATCCAAAATCTCAAATGGCCCATGAAACCGTGGTTCTAATTTAGCAAAACTTCTTGTTCTAAGTGTAACCTTCCGAGGCTTGACCCTCAAATAAACATTCTCCCCAATCTGGAACTTTTTGTTAGTCCTTTTCTTGTCCACATAACTCTTTTGACGGTCTTAGGCTGCTTTAATGTTCTATTGTATTTTCTACACTATCTGCTCCATTTCCTACAAAATATCTGGTCTAAGAACCAACTTATCATCAAGTTGACTCTAACTAAGTGGGGTATGGAATTTTATGCCATAGAGAGCTTCAGAGGGACTCATCTTAATAAATGTTTGATAGTTGTTGTTGTAGGCAAACTCAGCTAGATGTAGAAAATATTCCCATTTTGTGGGTCTATCCATTACATACATCTAGAGTAGGTCTTCCAAAATCTGATTAATCCTTTCAGTTTTCCCATTCGTCTATGGATGGTATGCAGTACTGAAATTAAATTTAGTTTCAAAGCTTCCGAACAGGGCCTTCCAAAATTTGTAAGTAGATTTCACATCTCTATATGAAACTATCATTTCTCATACATCATGCACTCTGAAAATGTCTTTCATGAAAATATTCACAATTTGCGCAGTCCAAAAGGTAGACTGTACTAGGATAAAGTGTGATGTTTTCTTCAGGGTGTCTACTACTACCATAATCGAATTATGCTAATATTTAATTCTTAGCAGGTTGGTTATGAAATCCATGGAAATATCCTCCCACTTCCATTCTGGAATTGATATCAAATTTAATAATCCTTTCGAGTGTTGATGTTCCATTTTTACCTGTTGACATTCCAAAAATTTTGATAAATAATCGGCTACCTTCTTTTCCATGCCTCGCCAAAAGAATTTCTTCCTCAAGGATGTTATCATTTTTTGGTACCCTGGGTGACCAACATATGGTCCCTTTTGTTGTTCATCCAACATAATTTGTTTTAGTGGCTCCACATTGGTAATAAATAATTTGTCGTGATAGGTAATCAATCCTTCCTGGTTAAAACCATACCTCGGGTTTCCTCCTTGTGGTATTTTCCTTTTCACTTATTGATATTGGAAGTTTTGTTGCCTCGCTAATCTCACCTACTCTTCGAAATCCATCTTTATGCTCCTCAATTTTCACCTTCTACTAGCAAATAAGCATGCCTTCTTAGTGCATCACCAATCTTATTCTCTTTCCCTTTTATGTGTTTAATTCCAGAGTCAAATTCACTAAGGAAGTATGGCCATATGGTCTGCCTTGCATTTAGATCAAGTTAGATAAAGAAATACTTTAGTCTGATGTGGTTAGTCACTAAAACAAAATTCTTCCCTAACAAATAATGCCTCCACATTCTAAAGGTGTGTATTAGAAGCACTAATTCCAGGTCATAAACAACATAGTTTTGCTCATGTTTTTTCAATTTCCTCAACTCGTATGCTATGATAGCATTGTATTACAGTAGCACACCACCCAATCCATCTAAAAAAGCATCTGTGCACACCATAAACTCTTTATTTGGGTCCGTTATCCTTAAAATAGGATTTGTTGTTAGCATTTGCTTCAACTATTAAAGCTCTCTTGGTATTTTTTCGTCCATTCAAACTTCAATCCTTTCTTTTGTAAGGAGGTAATGGGATAAGCCGACTTTGAAAATCCCTCAACAAATCTTAGTAGTACACAACAATCACCATAAAAGAATGAACTAGAGATACATCTTTTCGTATTGGCCAAGTCATGATAGCTTTAAATTTCTCAGGATCTACTGCTAATACCCTTTTGGAAAAGATATGGCCTAAGTATTGAATTATCATCTTGTAAAAATCACACTTAATACCCTTTGCATACAATTGGTTCTCCCTTAGTGTTTGGAACAACAACCTAAGGTGTTCTTGGTGCTCTTCTTCACATTGGAGTATACAAGAATGTCATCAACGGAAACTAGTACAAGGTGGTCTAGATATTTATGAAGCACATTGTTCATGAGACACATGAAATTTGCAGGTGAATTGGTGTGTCCAAAAGGTAGCACCACAATTTCTAATGACCATACCACGTTCTAAAAGTTCTTTTATGAGTATCTTCCTCCTTTATGCGTAACTGATGATAACCAATCCGCAAATCAATCTTATAGAAATCTGTTGTCCCTCTCACTTGATCAAAAATATCATCAAACTCGGGAAGAGGGTATGCATTTTTAACGCTTAACTTTTTGGCGATAGCCAATACATTTTCTGAATGTACCATCCCTAATTTTTTACAAAAAACATGGGTGCTCGCCACGATGAAACATTGGGTCTGATATAACCTTTATGAAGTTCTTGCAAGTGCATTTTCAATTCGAGTAGCTCCAACGTACTCATACAATATGGAGCTCTAGACACAGGGACAACTCCACATATAAAATCAATAGTAAAATCTATATCCCTTTGAGGGGATAATCCCAGAATATCTTCTGGAAACACATCAGGAAACTCTTTAATAATGGCTAAAGTCTCCAAACCTTCTTTCTCAATCAACTGCTCATTCGTTTCCACCTATACTAAATACAATTGGAAACCTCTTTTGGCACTTCTTTTCAATTGCAACACTAAAATCTTCTTAACTGACACTAGTTTTGGGTTCCCCTAAATTATTCTAGTGACTCCATCAACACTAACACATGTAACTGGTTATTTTAAACATTTTACAACAACATCTTACCCTTCTAACCAATCCATGCCTATTAGCAGATCGTATGATCCTAAACGGAGGATATTTAAATCTACCACCGTGGAATACCCATTCAATTTTAGCATACATTACTTCACTTGACTGGTTAATTTCCTTTTTGTTCCCATTTCTAACTGAACCAGTGATGCACTTCTGAACCTTTATTTTTTTAAATTATAGTTCTACACAATTTTGGGGTTCATATAACTTAGGCTATCCCATGGGTTAATTAAAATAAACACGGGTTGGTTTAGACTATTACCTTCAATTTCCAACATAGTTGACTCGTGCTCCGCTTGTCCATTTTCGAGAGCTGTGCTGATTCTAGGAACATTCCATGCAACATCATTTATGGTAGTTGCCTCATGAACCGCCTCTATATTCTGAACATACTTGGGATTGTGTGGGCAATCCCTTAGCAAATGTGGCTCTTCGTAACCCCAACATTTCAATGACTCTCTTTCTTTCATATTGTTGTTTTTTTTTTTTTTTTTTTTTAGTGATTCTTGAGCCTGTGTATGATTGTGCAGGTGGAGGCGCGTCTCCTTTATTCAATTTCTTTCTTTGATGATCCTTAACAAAGTTCTTGAGATAATATGGTTATTTTCTTTGCATGCCACCCCGGCCCCCACACCCCCCCCCCCCCCAACCACCTTAGTGTTGTATTTATTTTTCCATTATTTACGACCTTAACTTTTAATCCTAAATTGTTGATAACATAAGCTAGCCTTCCTCACCACTTCATCCATGGTATTTGGATTCTCAAACTCGATTCTCTCCTTATATGAAGTTGGTAAACAATTTAAGTATCACTGTAATTTGAAATTCTCCTCCTCAAGGTACAGTACATACCTCAGTAGTTTCATGAACTTAGTAACAAATTCATCCATAGTTAGTTGTCCCAACCTCATTTTATGAAATCCTTAATCCTGGTCATCATAATATCATTCACTAAGGTAGCATGCCTTGAATTTATTATGGAATTCTTCCCAAAAAACTGTCTTTTCTTCTAATAGCTGAATACTTGTCACCTCTTTCCCCCATAGAGTAGTTTTTCCCTACAGTTGATAGATAGCCAGGCATGCCTTTAAATTACTTTCATATTCATATACATGAAATTACTTAATCATGTTTAGAAATCATGCTTCTGCATCTTCCTCTTAACGTACGAGGTTTGATCTTCATAAATTCCCCTTGTAGCACGATTTTCTTCTTTCTCCTATGTACTTTTGGGGAACTACAATGAGAGTCTTCTCCACTCTCAAACTTTTCGGATTCTGTCTCCTCCTTTTTCTTTCTAATTCCCTCCATCTCCACAATTTTATGGATGTACTTTTCAATCCAGTCCTTGGTTAACTTTTCCTACTCCTCATTGGCCTTCAGCAGTTGCTCGTTACTATTGGAGAGTTGTGTTATTTCTTATTGCAATGTCTTTACCATATCCATAAGGTCGAAGCTAGAGTAGTACTACCATCCCACAGCTCCACGTAAAAATCTTGCCCTTCTGGAATTCTCCATCTTTTCTCAGGACCCAATGTCATACAAAAATAATCCAGCAAATATCAGGAACTTTTCAAATTTTACTAATCCTGTGCGCATAGTCACTAATGATAACACCTATTTCCAAGCCCAGAGTAGAACTTAGACCTCTGGTACAATTTGTAATGAACCTATTTACACTAAATTTATTTTCTTCCCTTTTCATGTATAGTTTTAGTAAGTGAAACCAATGGTAGGATACATGGTAGATAAGTTCATGCTTTAATATCTTTTACCATTATTCCAATATCATTGCACACGGGGATTTATTTTCCATATGCACATAATCTTATTCTATTTTTCTAGATATGGCTAAAATGTATCATATATTCCAATGTTCTAACACTGATTTGAGGGGTGAAAGTCACCATGAGTTTTATAACCGTCTCTTCTAACTATGAATTGTTATAAGTTTTATTTGTGAGAATAATTGGTGCTATGTTACACTAGATAGCTCAAAAATTTATTAACATTTAAGTGTTATTTCATGTTGTTAGTCGTATGTGATTACCTCTTTGAAATTTAGGTTTAGTACCCCCTCATGACACCCTCTGCATTGGCAACCACTCCAACTGCAAAGCTATAACTCCCCATCCTCACCTCAGACCTCCCTCACATGACATTTTTCTTGTCGCCTTAGCTCTCCAAATTCACCATACTCCACATTGTCCATGCTGTAACGTCCTGAGGAAGTGCGACGCGTTTGGGCGACGGGCGGACCGGGTGCGCGCGCGGGTAGGCGACGAGTTGGAGTGCACGACGGAGGTACGACAGTAGTGCGACCCGGTTATGCGACGATACTTGCGATGAAACATGTGACAAATGAAATGCGATAGAGTTATATGTACACCTTGGAGCGTGGAGCGAGGCACTTGGAGGCCGACTCATGATGGAGGGCGGGCCGACTTGAAGTGTGGGCGCTTGAACGATGGTTAAGGGGTGTGAACAAAGGTTGGGTGGTCGGCTGGGCAGCCCCACCCACACACATTGCGATGGATATATATGTAATGCGTTTGGAGAGCATTTGGACATCAAGCATTCGATCAACACTTCGCACAACAAGAAGTGCGCAGATTCTAGTGCGCAGAAACAAGAGAGGAAAGGCGCATAGCTCATGCGCTAGTCTTGGTTTAGCCGCACGGTTTGGAGTCGCACTCGGAGTTGGGTGAAGGCGTTGGGCAAGGTGTGCCCGTTGGTTGGTTGAGTCATGCATGGTGAACGTGTAGCACCCATTTGTGCCAAGTCTTGGGGTGGGTTTTTTGGTGGCTTGGGTGAGCGCCCGCCCATCGTGCAAGTGTGCACGAAGGTGAATGAAGGTAGGAAACCAAGTTTTCCTTGATTGTAAAATTGGCTAAGTATGAAACTTGGACTTCCAAGTATACTTGTATAAGCTTGTAATATTGAAGATTGATTAATACATATATTTCAGGCAGACTCATTGTTCAGGGAGTTGCCCCTCCCTTTATACTATGCAATTGTGTTCTCGTTTATAATTGTTGTTGATAATGAATGTGTATGGGTGTTCATTGGTATAAAGGATAACATAATAATACTTGGTTGTGAAACACAAACTAAGTAGGAGTAAGTGGTTAGGCTTAGTCCACGAACATAAGTATTGGTGAAAAGAAAGTGTTCGGTGGTGCCGCACCTTGCTAAGAGCGGTTGAAAGACTACCATCGGCTTAGGGCATGATAGGTGGTATCAGAGCTAGTCAGAAGACTTGGAGGAGTCTTGCAGGAAGCTGGGGGAAGCAAGTGTGCATACACTTGGAAGTTGATGACAGGTACTTGCAGGTGAAGGAAGTTGGTTTCACATACAAGTGGAACAAGAGCTGGTTCATGCTTTGCAGGGAACTTGGAGATGGCTGAAAGGCAAAGATGGTGGATGAACCTACGACAGGTGAATCTAGCCATGACGTAGTTGAAGTCTTCCCATACAAAGTGTTGGAACAAATGGGTCGATGGAGTTCTAACTGGGTTTCAATGAAGGCTGAGAACATGAAGATTCAGGAAAGCTATTCGGAACTAAGGAAGGAACTTGAAGAACTCAAGAGCCAATGTGGAAGTATGACAGATGTGGAACTCAAGGAACTTGATGAGGAGATCTGACGAAGTGGTCTTGATCTTCAAGAGTTCTTTGATGAAAGGGCCAGATTGAGGAAGAAAAGTGCCATGGTGGAAGCTGAAATCAAGCAAGTTGAGGAAGAGATAAAGAAGAAGCTTCTTGGTAAGAAGATTATTGTGATTGAGCAAGAAGAGCTCGACTACATTGATAGGATGGGAACTCACTACCGAGACAATCTAGAGGATATTCGGAAGCTTAGTTCTATGAATTTAGTCAGTGGACACTTGGTTGGTGCACTTGAGCAGGATGCGATGAAGGACAAGCTTGAAGGAAGTCAAGCTAGACCAGGATCGAATTGCTTAGAAGAGCCAAGCAAGGAGGTGAAGTACCTTAGGAGGAATGTCAAGTTGGGGCACGAGCCAATTGACCCTTCTAAGGCTGAATTTTTTAAGAAGGTTGCTGATGCGAGACACAAGATAAAGCCGACAGAAGGAGGTGATTCCTTGAAGTTGAGTTTTGTTCAGGTGACCGTGAAGGGCAAGAGATTTGCAGCTTTGGTGGATACAGGGGCTACTCATAGCTTCTTAAGTAGGAAAGCAGCAAAGTCTTTTGGGAATAAAGCAAAAATGGATAGGGAATGGAGTGCTTTCAAAGTAGTCAACTCTACCATGAAAGCTGTTGATGGTGTGATTGAGAACACTTAGGTGAGAGTGGGATCGTGGTTTGGAAAGTTGGACTTGAGGATTGTGGACATGGATGATCATTCTATGGTGTTGGGGAAAGGTTTCATGAGGCTTGCACAAGCCATACCAATGATGGACCAGGACATTCTCTTGATCACAGCTGAAGGAAGAAACATGATGGTACTGATGAATAGGAGGAGTTGCTTGGGGTATAGACCAAGGATGACTTCTATGACTTTGTATCCCAAAGATCCGAATGTGAAGCATGAGGATGTGGAGCAAAGAGGACTTGGGAGTGTGACTCAAACAATGAAGGAAAGGAAGTTGATTGACTTCGTTGCAAGAGCTGGAAAGAAGGATGAAGGAAGTGAGAAGGCAATCTCACGAACATGAAGGCACTTGATAGGGACATCTTCTACTGATGATCTTCACAATGGAGTTGCAAGTGAAGGAAGTCTGAGTAGTACTTCAGAGACAGTTGTTGATGAGGATTATGGAGGTAGGGTTCCTGTTGGCATAATGGACTTTTGCAGGTATGCTATGGGCATATATGACTTTCAATTGACAAAGGACAAGCTAGGTGAGCTTGGGTGTACATGTGAGGAGATTGAGGCTGTGCACAGATACTTGAGGACACAACATCAATCTGATACATGGGTGGATGAGAGTCAGGGAGGAAACTTCCTGGCCCTCCTTTCTCTATAGAAAACCTTGGAGATGGGTTGGTGTAGGGACCTTGTTTGGGAGGGGCTACACCAACTTAACAAGGGGATTTGGGAGGAGGCTTCTTTATGACAGATTGCAGACTTGGATGCAGATGGCCAGATGTTGGGATGGAGTCTACATGGGTTGGACATCATGGACAACTAGAGTCATGGACATCAGGTTGGAGATATGGAGCATGACAATTATGCAGGGACATTATGCAGGGGCATGTATAGAGGTGTCATTCATGGACATTCTATGGGGAGCACCGAAGCAAAGAATGCTGTGTGGATGTTGTTGTTACATGGAGATGTATGAGCTAGTGGAGAGGTTGTACATTCTTGTGCAACAAGACCATGGCTTGAACATGTTGCAGATGGGATGGAGTTTCCATGGACCTGAACATGGATATTGGACAGATTCTTGAGGAGTCCGAGATGTAGCAGAAGTCAGGGGAAGACTTGTGGTGGCATAAGGATGTGCATTCTTATGATTTGGGCGTATGGTTGGACCGATCACCCGACTAGTTCGAGTCATGAGGGGTACCAATGTGCAGAGAGATGTTGCTGTTGGGTCGACATGGTGACACATGATACAAATGTGTTGGCATGGTGGAGCATCTGATGAAATACTACATGGAGGGATGACACATGATGAGGTCAACACGAGATGTTTCAGTAGGCATGTAACTTGGATGGAGGGGCCAGCCTTCCATGATGGAGAGCAACATGTGGAGTTTGTGACAGAGTGGTCGATGATCATGGATTGAGATGATATCTGATGTATGACATACCGATGAGGTGTATACCTTGGTATGGTGAGCTTGGTGACAGATGGTTGCCGAGGCGAGACATGGTGGAGATGGAGTTCTACATATGTTGCAAGGATGTTTGGAGTATGTGGAGGAGTTGACATCATGGATATTGATGATCTTGGTGGATGGCTACCAGGATGATATGTTTTCGAGGACGCCAATGATTTCAGGTGGAGGAGGATGTAACGTCCTGAAGAAGTGTGACACGTTTGGGCGGCGGGCAGACCGAGCACGCACGCGGGTAGGCAACGAGTTGGAGCGTACGACGAGGTGCGACGGTAGTGCGACCTAGTTATGCAACAATACTTGCGACGAAACATGTGACAAATGAAATGCGATAGAGTTATATATACACCTTGGATCATGGAGCGAGGCACTTGGAGGCCGACTCATGATGGAGGGTGGGCCGACATGGAGTGTGGGTGCTTAAACGATGGTTAAGGGGTGTGAACAAAGATTGGGTGGTCGGCTGGGCAGCCCCACCCACACACATTGCAATGGATATATATGTAATGTGTTTGGAGAGAAATTGGACATCAAGCATTCGATCAACACTTCACACAAGAAGAAGTGCACAGATTCTAGTGTGTAGAAACAAGAGAGGAAAGGCGCATAGCTCATGCACTAGTCTTGGCTTATCCGCACGGTTTGGAGTCACACTTGGAGTTGGGTGAAGGCGTTGGGCAAGGTGTGCCCGTTGGTCGGTTGAGGCGTGCACGGTGAACGTGTAGCGCCCATTTGTGCCAAGTCTTGTCGTGAGTGTCTTGGTGGCTCGGGTGAGCACCCGCCCATCGTGCAAGTGTGCATGAAGGTGAACGAAGGTAGGCAACCAAGTTTGCCATGATTGTAAAATTGGCTAAGTATGAAACTTGGACTTATTGGCTAAGTATGAAACTTGGACTTCCAAGTATACTTGTATAAGGTTGTAATATTGAAGATTGATTAATACATATATCTCGGGCATACTCACTGTTCAGGGAGTTGCCCCTCCCTTTATATTGTGCAATTGTGTTCTCGTTTATAATTGTTGTTGATAATGAATTTGTATGGGTGTTCATTGGTATAAAAGATAACATAATAATACTTGGTTGCGAAACACAAACTAAGTAGGAGTAAGTGGTTAGGCATAGTCCACGAACATAATTATTGGTGAAAAGAAAGTGTTCGGTGGTGCCGCACCTTGCTAAGAGCGGTTGAAAGACTACCGCCGACTTAGGGGCGTGACACATGCCCATGTGAAGGCATACTATGGTGTCCTATTCTATGTGGTTATACCTCTGAGGAGACGCCAACGGTGGATATTTGTTGGAGTTACATCAACGGTGATATCCCAAGCACCAAAACCCTATCCTCCTATGAGACCCTTCTGTATCCTCATGGCTTTCTATTCCTTCATCACTCAGTTGTTGACAGTGCAGAGTTATGGCTACTTTTCACCTATTCCCTACTCTGCACCAGAACCATGTCCTCCATTAGCAATACTCCCTCCTTTCACCACTCAGCCTTCTAAGATGGGGATTTGATGAGCACAGCTTCTATGGCTTTCCTTGAATCCTAGACTTCGAATTCCTCGAGTGGGCTTGACTTCAAGTATACAACCGTCATGTTCTTGTTTCATCTAGGGCCACATAGGGTGCTAGCTCAGTGTGGTTGTGTTGAAGATGCTCTGTATCACTTCTATTTGGTGCTTCATGTTCATCTGTAGCTCGCCCGCTATAAGAACCTCATACCTCCAGTCCAGGTAGCTATAATTTCTCTGTGATGTTTTATCCATCAACAAATTTGAGCCACCTATAGTGTTAGTTCCTACTTGTCTATGCAAGAGATGAACCTGGGTTTGAAAAAGGTACAGTGGAGGAATTACAGTGCGTGCAACCTCCCTGCACTCTCGACATCTAGTGGTAACTACCCATTTTGTGTTTATGTAATATTAACGAGCTCAACCTCACATCTTGCTATCTTCTATTGTTGAAAAACCCTTATTTATGCCTCTTGATGCTCAGGTGTATTTGCAACCCGCCCCTTTAAGTTATACACCTAGGTAATGGTGCATTCTCATTATCATTGAGACTATGTTTTTTTTTCCTATTCCACAATATTGCTGAGTAGTTAGTGGTGACATTGTGAAACTAAGAATTAGCTACTCTACATTTGGAATGTGCAGGTATAGGTAGCCCTACTTTCAAATTCGTTTAAGGCCATATGAAAATGGAAAATTTCCTGGCTAATTAGTGTGCAATGCATCTACAAGTTGGATATGTCTCTCCAATTTCCCTCCACTTGGGGTTGCATACTACATTTTCAACCTCAAGGGCCAGGTTCTAGCTTACTTGTTTAGTTCTTTGTATGTTAAAGGGTCTTGCTAGTGACGTCTCTATACATGATTGTGTTATGGTTCTTAGATTCACTATGGTATATTTCTTCCATAAATTTCAGTCTACTTCCATCCACTAGACCCCTCTTACATTCATGACAGTTGGTTATTTGAAATTGGTGATACCAACATTATGAATTTTCTAGATCTGCTACTCTTTGGCCATGGCCATTGTTTTTTTCTTTTCGCCCACTACTAAGGGGATGTTTTGAAAAATAAATTCCATGTTTCTACAAGTGGGAAGGTGACTTCTGCTTTGTCGCATGAGTTCTGGCTTAGGCCTCAGAGAGCCGTCCTTCTTATTTGCATGAGTGCCTACTGTCTTCTGCACACAATTTATGTTACAAACATTTTATTAACAATTTTGAACGTGTGTATACCCACCTAAGACCGATTGGGGCCCTTTCCACTTCTTATTTGTGTTTTAGATATGTATAGTTGTAATTTGATTGCTTGACTGACCTGTTATGCAACCTCTATTTTTATGTTGGTTTAATATTGTGAATTATACAAGCTTGGGAGATATGTTTCTCTATATTTCCCCTAAATTACATATGAGGGACACATATAGATTCCCGCTTGCGGTTGTCAACAAAATTCTCCTCCTCCATTATTTTATATATGTGTTATCGTCCAACTCAGTTTCAATAAAATTTATCTATTGTTTCCATATGGGAAAGTCCTCTAGTGCATTTTATAACATTACCGTTTCGTGATTTTGATATCTACTGCCAATGTATATGTTTTTATGATAAACATGTATGTTTTTATTTTCATTTCCCATTCTAGTTTGTCAACTAGGGTATCCCAGTCACAAGTTCAAACATATAGAAGTAAGAACAAGTAGTTATAATTATAAACAATATATATGCATCTATCATATACACACATGATGCAGGTGTATAACTATTGTCTATCCTAAAACAGATTCTCCAATAAAGAAAACAATGAATTATAAATATATGAAACATGTTTACACCCATCCTACCCACACAGAATACATGTGTACAGCTGTTGTCCATTAACAAAAAAATAGATTCTTATCTAATGTTATAACACCATTAATACCAGAATGTTACGATTACTGTAACATACAAATCAACAGTTCAAATTCACGAGAGCAACATTAACCTCATATCAGTAGTTTAAATCTAGAAAATTTGTGGCTCGTAAAACCAATCAACCCAACCTTGAATCATATCTAATTCCCCCTAAGCTATGATGATCTTGCTAGGCCTCAGTAACCTCTACTAATCCCCTAATAATGTCTATTTAGAATTATCTTCTCACATATTTTTCCTTGTCAGTGTCCTGGCTTCTAGGGATCTGTGTCCCCTTTACCTAGGCTTCTAGTTTTTTAGTTTGTTTCCTTTTTTTTTTTCTTAAAAAAGAAAGCCTACTTTCCTCCTTACAATGCTTTTCTTAGTCTTTATCTCCCACCGAGTATGGAATATATATCCATATATTTTATTTTAATAAATTTAATTTAAATTGATTCAGCTGAGATTTAGGCAAGCATCATTTACTTTGGTGTCTCTGCTTCCACAATTTCCAGTAAAGTGAAAACATTTATTTATTTATTAGTTCTTTGTTTCCAAAAAAAAACCACACATCCCAATCCATAGTCAAGAACACTAATAATAGTGAAATGAAAATAAACACAAATGGCTTTATCCTAGAAGGGGTATTACAAGGAACAACACAAATTCAATTATTGCACCCTTTCCTTCAGTCACGTTATCACCTTCATCATCCTACCCTCATATCACCATCATAGGTCCCTTCCATAATTGTTTCCTCCCCTACTAAAGGTCTTCCAAATACATCTCCTTGGCCTAAATGAGACTCTAAAGATGAAATCCAGCCAACTATGTGTCATATCAGCTTCCCTTTCAGTGTGCCCTTCCTTTCTTCTTTCCATGAGTCATGTTGAGAACTTAGCCAAATCTTCATTCGTCTAAGGATGACTCACCCATCACATAAGCTTATCATGTTCCACCCTTTCCTCGGGAATTCACACTTTCTTCCACGAGGTTGAATACTACCCAAACAAGTCCCGCAAACATCAAAATCATCCATCACAAAACTAAACACAAACTCAACTCAGCCTTCCAAGTGGAAGTCATCCATCACACGTTCCTCTTGTTCAGTATAAGGGGAATCATCATACAACTTACATCAACAACATCTATGTAGGGTCCCTCCAAGGGAGATACTTCAACTTCCTTCCATGGCTGCAATATGCACAAGTTTGGTCCAACTTTAGCAAGCTCCATCTCACCAGGTTCTTTCTCCCTCGTTAGAAAACTAGCAACACTTGTTCCTTCATACTTGTACCTAGAGTCAAATTATTCCTTCAATGGTTGCAACATGCCCGAGTTTTATTTATCAACGGTAGGCATCATCAAAGCAAACCCTTCCTCTTTTGGCTGAATGTTCACAACACTTAAATCACACTTCACCATCAGGCCATATTCCTTTTGATATGTCATAGCTTCCTCCTCAAAATGTTTAATAGCTATGACTTCTTTAGCCAAACACTTTTATTTAAAAGTGTCTTACTGATTACGCACACCTCCTTCATAACGAAGAGTCCCCTTGGTGGTTTCCTTCTCAAGTGCTTCACCCTCAGCTCTCTTCCTATGAACCATGCCATGTTCCTTTTTTAAATAATTCATTTATTTGTCTAAACACTTCAATTTTTCCACAAGTTACAAGAGTTCACTCTTATCCATGTTGGACATCCCTTTTCTAGCCAATGCACGAAGGGCTTTCTCTATCGCACAAGTCTCTTGCTGCAAGTCTACCAACCTTTGCTCAAGTCCTTGAACAACCCGCAAAATTCCCTTTAGTTCTTTCGACAAGTTAATAGTGGCTACCACGCCACCGTTGACTTCAAATTTTGTAAAATTCCCATCTTCACATTGTAGGATTTAATACCATCTGTCAAAACCCCTTGTTGTGGTTGCCTTTAGGACTATTGTGGTCAGTGTGCAATAATGGCGATATTTTTTTGGAGGTTCAACTATTTTAACTCAGACTACACCTGCTTCTTATCACTTCAATACTATGTCAATTTTTTAGTTTCAATCTTCTTCCTTAAGTTCTTCATTAATAATTCAACAAAATTTGTGATATCGTAAAGAAGAAAAAATAAAAATTCAATAGATAGAAGAATGTAAGACTAGAGGAGGAAATTTCGAATAACAATTATTCCCCTTTACTTCTTTCTATTGAGCTTCAAATACGCTACAATAATTACAAATGGCTAGCCATGGCTAAACCTATGTACTTCCCATATTCTTTCAAATTTACAATAGGTGGAAATTGTTGGCCCAACCCAACTCAACTTCACAAAACACCAAGTTCCATAGTGAGGTCATGCCCCACTTGAAGGCTAATACCTTTCCCAATAGAAACCGAAAACCCAATGTCCAATGCACTCAAAAAATGATCCCTCCAAAGCACCCAAAAATTTGGTTCACTTGGGTGAACCTGCCTCTTATGCAACCTGGTTGTTTGCTATGTTTCCCCTTCTTGTGTCATGCTCCCTTCACTTCTATGGTTCTGAGTTACATTTGTGTGAACATTCATTTCTACAATATTTCTTTATCATGTGCCATAACTAGGGAAAATTTTAAGGATGTGAGTGTATCTTAGAGTTTAAAAACTTTGGCGAATCATACTAGCCCCTAATATGAAAAATGGAAAATGTTTGATGATATTTTTATAAAAATATTTATATTTTTAATTATTTTTTATATTTTTGCATAAAATTTTGGTGATTTTCAAGGTAAAATTATTTTATACTATAAAATTTGGGGAATCATTTTTAGAAAAAATAGAAATTGGCAAATATTTTTTGTTGAAAAAGTGTCGAAAATTAGCCGACCTGATAATATTAGCTACTAAAGTTTCCCATGGCCATAACACACTTCGTTCAAGTCGACTTGTCATTTGTTTGTGTGGGTGCCTAGCCGACCTGTCGTTTGGTCATGCAATCACCCCAGTCATTCACGTGTGCCACCATACTTAGCATGCAAGACCCACATGAGCGCCCCGACGCCCCGTGTCATGTGAGTATAGCCAGGGTGTGGACGATTGCTTGTCATGTATCACATGCCATGTCTTCTCCCATTGTTTCCTTTGCTTGCACACCATCATTCACCCAATAATTCTTAATTCAAATACTAATATTCCAAATCGATGTGTTTCCCCGTTCACCCGTCGCCCATATCGCTTGATCCACGAGATGTTCCCAACTCGTTTTCCCATCATCGTGTTGTGCAAGTCGCCTTTGGGCACCCCGATGCCCCACATTCGTGTGATCGCGCCCAGGGCGTATGACCTTGCCATGGACATGACACCGCTAGTCCACTTTTCTTATTTTCCTCACCAACTCACTCGTGTTGCTTGGTCCACATGTATCATTTGGCTTTCCCATCATTTCATTCGTTGTGTCACTCACATTTTCCCATGGGAAGTCGGGAACCCTACCTTCATGTGTGTGCGCCCAAGGCACTTGCCTCTGTGTTATGCACACAATGCCCCCTTCGTCCCACTTCCATTTTTCACCACTTAAAGTGGGGATGTGAAGTCATGGCCACCTACTTGGTCTTGGTGCCAACTTGGGGACTTGACACTTTCCATTACATGACCATTTATAAGCAACAAAAGATTTGAACATTATATTCTATATTAACATTATTTTATATTTTCACTTGCCAAATGAGCTCTCTAACAAAATTTATAACTAAAGTTACTGAATACGTATATAAATGAATTTAAAAGAAAACCAATAAAGATTCATCTTAACTAGTGTCTAGCAAAAGTCAAGATAGATCAAATCTCTTGAGGTTAAAACCCTTTTGATAATTTTTCATATTTTAAATTCAATTTTTGATTCCATTAATAGATTAAAACCCCTTTAAAATACCTTGAATACTTCTTCCCTTTATACACCTAAATATTTTATTACAGTTCATATATATGTATAAATATGTTTATTCTTTTCCTAGAGTATATATATATATATATATATATATATATATATATATATATATATATATATAGAGAGAGAGAGAGAGAGAGAGAGAGAGAGAGAGAGAGAGAGAGAGAGACATACAAATATGGTGTTTCACGGACATTGGGTGGTCTCTACATTGACGAGAAAATCTACGCAGATCAATTCTGAAGGGAATGAAATCCTGTGGGCCAAACTAGTAGGGCCTAACCCCGAGGGTGTCTAAGAGAATTGACCTTGTGACCTCCCAATTGACGAGGCACTTAGAAACAAGAATGAGACCCGTGAGAGTTCTTAAAATAAATCACTTAAGATGGATATTAAAATGACTTATCTATATACACAATTGAAATATGAAAATATAAATAATATAAACTTTATTTGTTTTCTTTAATTAATTTAAAATAATTTTAAAAGTTTATATAAAAATATCTTATTACATGTGGACATGGAAATATTTTATTTATAAGTGAGAGTGAAATATTTTTACCATTACTCCTTTTAGTTGGATTGTAATATCAATAACAAACAATTAGAGTGGACCCTTTTTTTATAAAATTTTAAAGTAAAACAATCATATATGTATATTTGTTTTTTATTTTGATTATAGCAAAAATTATTTTTAATTTAAAGAATATTTTATTTTTATTTTTATGTTAAAAGGGATAGTGTTATCTATAAGTGGAGTACTGATGGAATGACATATCATCTTAATATTGAGAATAAAGCTCTTTGATTAATAAGTTTGTGGGTGAAATAAAAATAAAAAAAATTATTTCTGTAAAATGAAATATAAAAACAGTTATAATAATTATTATTAATAACATTCTTCTTTATAAAACAACCATATATGTATATTTGTTTTTTATTTTTATTATCGCAAAAAATATTTTTAATTTAAGAATATTTTATTTTTATTTTAAAAGAAATAGTGTTATCTATAAGTAAAGTATTGATGGAATGACATATCATCTTAATATTGAGTTCTGAAATAAACCTCTTGGATTAATAAGTTTGTGAGTGAAATAAAAATAAATAAAAAATTTCTGTAAGATGAAATATAAAACCAATTATAATATTTATTATTAATAACATTTTTCTTTACAAAATATTTAGAATAAGCATATTCATATAAAACATTAAAAATAATTTGTAATAATATATAATTGATTTATATAATTTAATTTCAATAATTCGTTTTTATTATTATTATTTTATATATATATATATATATATATGAGAGATTGATTTTCATAAAAAATAAATTTGAAAAAAAATAATAATAAAAAAATTATAACAATTATAACAATTTAATTAGCAATATTTAGTTTTATATATTTAATATATTATTTTATTATATAAAATCATACCACATACATATATATTAATAGAAATTAAATGTAAACAAACGTTTGCATTAAAAATTACTCCTATGTCTATAACGAGAGAAATAGAATAACTGAATTATTCTACTATGCAATACCTTTCGTATAACTAATATATATAATTATAATTTTGCAATCATGTTTTATAAAAATATTATATTATAATTGTTTTCTAAGAATTTACGTTTATAATAAACCATGCCATTAATTTATATTTTTCAAATATCATAAAGTTTAAAATCCTTAAAAATTTAAATGCATGAGATATATTTATACTTATTAGTCTTCTCTTAGCCAAGTTATATGGTAGTATTTTGGAAAAGAAGTTAAGCATATGGCTTGAAAGTGAAGGTAAGCGGGCTAAAGGCCAAGCAGGTTTCAGAAGGCATCACTCAACAATAGACCACCTCGTTACGCTTAGGATCATTGCGGAGGAATTTCGTAATGATAAATCTAATTTATTTTGTTGCTTTGTGGATTTTAGAAAGGCTTTCGATACGGTTCCTAGATACAACCTTTGGAATAGATTAGAAGAGCTAAAGGTTCCTGTCGAGTTGTGAGTTGCCGCTATAAGGTTATACGAGAATGTAATTGCCAAGCTAAAGAGCAATGAGGGGTGGTCGAAAGATATTAAGTGTAGCATTGGTGTTAAACAAGGTTGCCCCCTCTCCCCTACCCTATTTGGCATTTACATCGATAAGCTCGAAGGCTATTTAGAGGAAGCAGGATGTGATGGCACGATCTTAGCTAGGATAGTCATCATCCTTCTTCTCTATGCTGACGATATTGTTCTTTCGGCAAGGTGCCCATCTGATCTTGATAAGCAACTCAAGCTTCTTAAGGATTTCTACTCTACCATGGGTATGAGTGTAAACACTGATAAAACAAAAGTTATGATTATCAAATCCAAGAAGTACACTTACGCTAATTTTATGTATGACAATAATAACTTGGAGGAAGTGTATTCTTACAAGTACCTAGGAATTGATATTCATCACAAGCTCAACTGGAACCATAACATTGAGAAAAAGATTAATGGGGGGTGGAAAGCTTATTTTGGTCTTGAAAATAATTGTAAAACAACAAACCTTGTAATGTGGGATAAAAAGAAGTTTCCCTTTAAAACTTTAGTCACTCCTGTTATCTTATATGGCTGTGAGGTTTGGGGTTGCAGCATCTCTAGAGAATCATGGAGAAAGATTGAGCAAATCCAAAAGCGTTTTATAACTTATAAGCTGAAAATTAAAAGTAATACACCCTATCCTATTCTCCTTATAGAAGCAGGTATTTCCCCTATTGAGAGCCTAGCTATTATTAGGTTTCTATTGTACAAGCACAAACTCATTAACATAGAGGATCATAGACTTCCTAAGCTAGCGTTAAATTCCAGCCAAAACCACCTAAGGCTCAATCGGGGGTGGCATAAAGACACAAGGGCTTGGTTAAACTATCGGGAGATCAATGAGAATGATGCATTGCAAAACATAAATAACATTAAAGATATTGTTACTTCTAAGTTCAAAGAAAAAATGCGGTGTGAGAAAGATTTAGCGGCTAAAAGAAAATTAAGTGATTATAAGAAGGTCATCAACCCCACACTAGCAGATCAAAAGTATCTCTCTATTTTAACTAGCTCAAAGAAGAAAACTAATATAGCAAAGATTAGAACAAATTCTCATGAGCTCCATAGTGAAACAGGTCGTTGGGCAGTTCCTAAAACGCCATGGATGGAAAGGATTTGCCATATATGTGAGAATAGGAACATCGAGGATGAACACCACTTCCTCTTAGAGTGCCCCACATACAACCACATTAGATCTCAGTTTCACAATCTTTGTTACAATACCGACCTTCCTAGCCTCTTACAATGTCAAAATTATAGTGAGCTCGGGAGGCTTCTCTCTAAGCTTTTCGAGCATAGGAATAAAATCTTAAATCAAAATAAATAATTTGTTTCGTTAGGTCCGATAGACCAATGCTTGTTCTTAGCCGACGTTAATCATCATCACCATCATCATCATTACTTAATATCAATTTATCAAAATCCAAAATCCAAATTTATATATTTATCATTAATAAATAACATTGTGATCATATATATAAATGTATATAATATTTTGATCATATATGTAAATATATATTTATTTTATAGTATCAAATTAAATTAAATTTAAAATAAAATAATTTGATATCTAATTTTATATAATATTAGTTGGTGACATATGTTTGAGATTGTTTGGTTATCTAAATACAAAATCTCACTAATATTCTTTTTACCAATTATACTATCTCCCAAAACAATATATAATTTATTATTGTCTTTTTGAAACAGTTACAAAAGATATTGTTTTTCCTACTGTTATATTATTTAGATTTTAATGTGTTAAAAACCAATCATTCCTTACATAAAGTCATCAGTGAAAAATAATATACTTTTTAGCAATTATACTATCCCTATCCCCTGACAAAAAATTAAATATTACTTTAATATATAGTTTATTACTATCATTTTAAAAACGACTGCAAAAGATATAGGTCTTTTTCTACGGTTGGATTATTCAGATTTTAGTGTGTTAAAAACCAATCATTCCTTACATAAAGTCATGAGTGAAGAACAATAAATATTGTTTTCGAGTTGGAAGTAATTTTTTAATCGGTAAAAACTAATTTTCCAGATATGAGATAATATCTAAATAACCCCAGAATTTATATTGTAGCCATAAGAATTCAGGTGCTTAAATTATATCCCAGTGATAAATATAAAATGATTGGACTTGGAATTTATTGATATATTGGTATAATTACTCAATAATAACTTCAAGTATTTCTATGACTCCTTTGGACGGTTCTGCCGACGAAGTCGGATTTGTGTTGGTTGAGATTTCAATTGGAGTTACTAGTACAGCGACGCCTAGGTAAACCATAGCCCCGATTCATGGTGTACGTTATTCATAGTGGACTGTCTCGGTCGATGTGGGGAAATAAATAGAAAGGCGGAAACCTTTACTTGGACACATTACTTTATCTGATTCTCGTTGCATTCTGGCTACTGGTGTCGGGTGGTTGTCGAATGCGATTTCTCCATGTGATGGCGGAATCTTTTTCTCGTTTATATCACATCTCATTAACTTAAGAATTAAGTATTGGAGAAGATATCGTATAATCGCAATCATGAACAGCAAACTAGCATAATATGTCAATGTGGTAGGTCAAACAAAGAATATCTGTTTGCGGCCGCCATCGTCCGGATTGGATAGAATTGGAAACCAAGCTGGAAGATAAACGTTATCATCACAGAAGCGACATAATTCATGATGAACCTGGTTGCTTAAACACTGGCATGTTTTTCTTTGACTGGGGGGGAGATAATCCCAGGGATGAAATAAAACGTGTGACCCTCAAGTTTTCGCTCGATTCCAACCGCAGAGCACAGGACACTCATTTACAGAGGACAGCACCAATGTCCAAAAAGGGTCGTTGGTCACCTGATGAAGATAACAAACTCACCAACTATATTATTAAAAACGGTCTCCTGGGTGGCTGGAATTATATTGCCGAGAAGGCTGGTAAGTACGCACCTCACTTTCAATGCTTTTTTCTTTCCAGTCTTGGGAATCTATTCAATTCACTATATTTCTATGCATTGCACAGTTATTCATACAGGTCTGCAGATCTGTGGAAAGAGGTTTTTTTTTGGGTACTCTATTGAATTTAATACAATTCTAAGCAATGGTCTTACAGGTATTCAGAGAAGTGGAAAGAGCAGCAGGCTGAGATGGGTTAATTACTTACGCCCTGGGCTTAAACGGGGTGCATTTACATATCAAGAAGAACGGTTGATCATACACTTACAATCCATTTTGGGAAACAGGTTTCTGTTTTTCTCCCATACTTCTGCTTCATTAGGTCAATATTTTTAAAAGCTCATCGCCGATTATGTATTTTGATTATAAGTTAAAATAACTATTTTAGCCGTAAGACATAAAATAATTGGCATTTTATTGGGCAGTAAATGCATCGGGTTAACATATATAACGCATTAACTCCCCAATAGCAAGCTAATTGTTGAATGCGATGTCTGATTGGGTAGTAATACGGGGTAGTCAATAATGAACGATATTGTATTTGGCAGATGGTCTTTCATTGCGACACAGTTGCCTGGACGAACCGACAATGAACTAAAGAATTACTGGAATTCTTGCATCAAGAAGAAGCTCAAGTTAAAACACCACGTCTCCTCTGCTTCTATCACCACCACTACTACCCAATCTGATATGTCTCCCCAATCCGATCATATGTGTAATGGGAATTCATTTTCTCCTCATGGTCATTATGTTTTTAGGTCATCTCACTGCCCCGAGTCGAACTTCGACATTATGTCCGAAGGATACCGGCCATCGAATAAAACCTTTAATGTAATGACCACTGGGGAGCATAGGTTCTGTAATCAGAATGTCTCGGAATTAAGACATGAACAAATACAGCAGGAAAGTGATGAGTTTTCAATTGATCTAGACCCCACCAAGATCGAGCAGATTTGTTTTTCTCCCCTCTGCATTAGTCCTATTAATTCCATCCATACTGATCCATGTCTGCAAACTTATAGTACTGCAAAATCATCCACATACTATGAATTAGTAACAGAATCATGCAGGACTACACTGTCAAGTGACGAAGCGCTTCAACATCCTGACTACTCTCTTTGCTCGACTGGAATCACCGTCCCTGCTATTGTTGATAGCCTGTGCTGGGAAGAGAAAATAGAAAGTGCTGAAAATCATAAAGTGATCGATTCTTCAAATGCCTGCACTGCTAGTCATTCCTATTCAAATGCAATGGATTTCCCCCATGCTGTTTATCCAGGATCCTATAACACTCCTGAGGTGGGAGTTAGTATCGTGGAGGATTCCGAGGTCTTATATGAAAACATCTATGGAGAAGCAATCCGTGGACTTTCTTAGAGAGTCCTAGTGATGCGAATGGAAATCCGGTTGATATATTTAATTTTACTGTCTGTTAGGTGTTATATATTTGATCTTACTCTCTGCTAGGTGTTATTGTTGGGTGTTATATTCTATAGTGAGTTTTGATTCATTTAAGTTTAGTTAGAACTTTCTCTAGCTATTTATTATTATTTGTTTCATTATGTTTTATTTGAATAATGAAAAGAGCTGTTTCCTTGATCATAAAAAGAGCTGTTTCGGCCTTGTCTCTGATGTAATATTATTTAAACTGAATTTAAATAATAAAAAGAGCTGTTAGCTCCTTCCCATTTTTTAATCCAACCTCTGTGTATTTCAGCATCTGCACTCTTTATCAAATACAATTGCTACGATATTAGGACGAACGATAGTAAATGGACTGTTGGAGACTGAGTGCAAGGGTGTAGCCGACGAAGTTACACCCTTGGCACTTGATGACTTATACAATATGAATCCTGCAGCCCAGTCTGATTTCGATTAAATCTATTTTGGCGATTATACAATGCGGTGGTAATCTGTAAGCATTATATAGATAGGTGCTTGTTAACCTGAAGTAATATATATACAGTACTTCCAGTTCACTTTAGTATTTATAGAGAAACTAGGATCAATATAGGATTGAATAGTTTTAACCAGACTTAAGTATAGTAATATTATGTTCTTTCATCAAGATTTTATGTCCTCTCTACATGACTCCTAGTATGGAACACTTATGGTTGTTTATAGGCTGACATAAAGTTAAATAGAACAGTTAAGTTTGTCGATCTGTTGAGTTGCTTGATTCAGTTTTTAATCATAAACTACATTTAGAGGGGAAGGTAAAATCCTTTGATTTGTCCTCCTCTTTACTTGACATATCTTCCAAAAATTACACTTTATGAAGCAAGATCATTCGACAAAAAGTTAATGTTCAGAAGTTACTTTGAAACGGAGCAGTGGAGTTCCTTTATCTCATCGAATTGAGTGTTCTTTTTGAAAATGTACGTTTATGAATCAAATATATAAATAAACAAGGGGAGCTGCGACGCAGCGAGTCCCTGCGTGAAGTTAAGGCTGTCTATTACGCACTACAAAAAGTCTTTGTGTTTAAGTCTTTGGAAACACAAAACTTATGATAGATTGGGCAAATCAACAGTGAAGCACTGGGAATCTGGACCTAATTGCTGTTATGAAACAAGTGAACGAGGTAAAGGCCACTTTTGAGTTTATCCCATTTACTCATGTTTATTTTGAATTCAATACACGAGCAGATATGAAAAAAGCTATTATGCAAGAGGGTACTCTACTTGTACATGAGTACAGAGAAGGTTCTCTCATTTCAAAATCTGAGAAATCCTTGTACAAATGTTTTGATGATATTAGCACTATGGAGGACAAATTTATGAATGTATGTAAGGTACTGAAAGTTAGTATAAGCTTCCAGGATAAGCTGTAATGCTTTTTGACTTTTGGAGGAAGACTGTAATAAGTACATTTAGCATCTCTTTTGCTCATATATGAACAGGTGGTATGAACAGGTGGTCATGATAAGTAACCGATCCAAGAAGGAATGTTCAATGTATATTTGATTTCTATCTTGGAAACATTAATATAAAGATTTGTTTTTCTATGGAAATAAAAAAGGAGACTTAAGCATCGAAAGAAGCATTGATATCATAAAAAGATTATAACCCAAAGTGCTTTGCAACAATGAAGGGGAAAAATGTGCAGTAAGAATATTCAATGATCAATCTTATCATTAGTAATGGATGCATCAAATGAAGCTCAAAAGATAAATTAGCTCAATACAGAATTCACTCCAGCTTGTTAGAATTTCCATATCTCAATACTTGATTCAAGGCATGCAAGTAACAAAGCCGTAACAAATTTTGATCTGAAAAATTGAAGCATTGATAATCCACTAAGTCATGTAACCAGCAATGTGCATGAAGGGGAACCACCATTGTGGGATGTCAGGGTATTTGCGCATCAATTTAGTATGGATATCAGGCCGATTGTTTTTGGATGCTGCTACAGCACGCTGCCATATTTCCCTGCACCATAACAACGCATGTCATTTAAACTAGCCAATCTGCTGTGCTGTGACAGAGTGAGGCCAAATCCAGCACACCCACGATACACTGGTCAGGGTTGAGAATAGATAACCAGGGAACTTGCCATTACTACAAACTAATGCAATAGCTAGAGGTCAAATAGATGGATATTTTAAAATGTATATATAAATAATGTGATATAAAAATATAATTTACCCAAGCCTAAATCCATTTATACTCTTTCTAAATTGAAAAACATAACAACATAATAGAGATGGAATAATGTAACATAACTTCGAATCTGGCATCTAATAAACCGACATCCGAACAAAAATAAAAACAAGCAGAAGAGCAGAAGAGATTTTTTTTGTTACCAGCTCAATGAAGATAGCTCCCCTGATAAAATCAAGCAGTTTTCCGAACCCAGAGTTCGACTCCACTTGCATCAAAGAATGAGCAATAAGCGGGTCCACGCACGTAGAAAGGATCTTCATAAAACTGATGCTGCGTAGACTTTAAAATAAAATGACATTAATTTGCGCATTTGATAAGCATCCGGACTTTTATATATTTTAAATAAATCATCGTCTTGGATGATTGAGAGAGGGATGGTTTCGACGCCTGAGAAGCATGCTGGCTTTTACGTGTTTGAATGAAAATGATAAGAGTTTCACTTAAAATAAATAGTCTTGCATGATGGCGTTAGATGGCTTCTTGCTACGAAAGTGAAAGGCTCAATTATTCACATGTTTGTTAGAAAAACCCCATCCGTCAATTTAATATTACAAAGTGCTCTTAAATGTATAGTATTACTGCTAATAAGTTGTAATTTCCCTTATTTCAGAAGCAAAGCAATTTAATGGTTTGAAATTTTTCTTATTTCAGAACCAAAGCCATTTAATTATTTGAAGTTTATAAAACGCGGCATTCTTAACAATGGGGAAAATGAAAATGCAAACGGAAAATAAAGGCAGAATCATGTAATTGTATTATCATTGGCAGGTAAAGGCGCATGGAATAAAAAAAGGGAAAAAAAGTTAGTGGACTATGTGGGCCTTCGCATGAGAGCCACATGCCTTGCCACTCTATCCTCTATCACCATTACATAGCATGCAATCCGTAACAGCGCCACTTCCTCCCATGGCCTTCGATTCACCTGCTGTCTGGCTGTTCTGGTCTCTGTAATCTCCAACGTCTTCAATGCTCGTTAACCCAACTTACTCAACAGACTGCACATTGGAGGGTGAAGAAAATAAAAAGGCTATTCTTCTGCTGTACGTTGAGCATCTCGACCTCTGCTACCACAAGGGACCTGTACAGGCATGTGGGGTTCTTCGGCGGGCCTAAATGCACCCTCGCTGCTTCAGAATGGGGGTTCCCACTTTGCTGCTACAGGGAAGGGATCCCTCACTTCCTTGCTGTCTCAGTTCCACTATTCACTAACTCATGGAGGGAATTCCAGCCTACTGTCACCATTAATTCAATACCAGGTTGCTAGAAACCTCTCGCTGCCACAAACCAGGCCTAAGAAGTGCCTCAGATAGTACTCGCTGCCACAATCAGGGCTTGGGAAATAATTTGGTGCTACTACAGTGCCTCAGACATACCCTGCGGTTACAACAGCGTGCAGACATCTACAAAGCAAATTCAACGGATCATAAACCAGACTCGGAAAGCAGTTTGATTTAAGAACCTCTCACAATCAATAAAATCCTCGAAGAATCCAAACGCGTGGCTGTATTAAATCAGTAAGTAGTTTCAAATTATAATTATAATTAGCTTCATCCGTTCGGAAAAACAGTAAGTAGTTTTAAATTATAACTATAATTAGCTTATATTTTCGGAAAAGCAAGCGTGTCTAATTAATTCCAATACCGCTAAACTCTACTCCAAATTTAGTTTCAGCTGTTTTATGTTATTACGCTTACGATTTACACGCTGAAGGATTGGTTTACCGTCCTTTTATTAAATGAGAAACCTTCAATGGATTCATACATTTTTCTATAGTTTCTATCAAGAATCAAGTCAACTAAATAAAGAATCGGCCTATAGACACGATATCAAGCTTAAGCACCCTAACTTAGCATTTTTTTAACAGAAATGGGCCGCGGTCCGCGGGGTAAATCAGAAGCACCTGAGAAGGTCCCAGCAGCACTCGATCCCTTCCGGCAGAGGCGCGAATCCATCCTTGCTAATATATTTCGGTAAGCAGGGCCGACTGAAGGCTTGCCGTTCTGCTCTTCCTTTCCCTCTTCGATCTTCACCAAAAAATTCTCAATCATCTCCATACTTCAAGAAGCAATTCTTTCCCCGTTCCTTCGCGTCTATTGCCTGTTAAATTTTTGCACAAAAATTGCGGAGGCCAAGGAAATCTCGGCTACAGAACGCACTTCGTCATTCGGACATTGCGAACTAGCAAAATTTCAGTCGGAAGCATTGATTATTAAAGTTTTCCCCATCCATATGCAGAGACCACTCCTTTCGTTTTAATGAGCTGCATCTCACGCATTTAGTTACACCGGGACGAGAACATGCAGGAAGAGCACGGACAGCAGAACACCTGCCATGCACGAAGAGAACGGACAGCCAACACCTGCCAATATGCCAACACCTGCGAACAAGCGACACCTGCGAAAAACAAGCACGTTAGCAGCGAAAGAACAAGCAAGTTAGCAGACAACGAATTGAACACTTAACATTAAACGTTAAGGAATTAATGTCAGCATTAAAACTAAACCGCACACCGTCAAGGGCACATGATTGTGGTTAAATATCAGTTTAACATATGGTCCGGCCTCTTCCGCCTCGGGAAGAGGCCAAATAAGATGGCCAACAGAAAATCAATTGCAAACTTTAGAACATAAGTGATAATACCACTGAAAAACCCTGCGAATTAATGCTATCTCCCCGCGGAACGGTTACTATAGTCCCTGCCGGATGCCAGAAAATCAATTGCAAACTTTAGAACATAAGTGATAATACCACTGAAAAACCCTGCGAATTAATGCTATCTCCCCGCGGAACGGTTACTATAGTCCCTGCCGGATGCCAGATGACAGGGACTAATAAGTTGATTTCTTTTAGATTGTATTTAGGAAGGAAAAATATGGGGCAGTTTAACTTAAATAAACTTTTTTTTGTTTTCTTTGTATTATTTCAATTTCAAGTAAGATTTATGATTGGTATGTTATTCAAAATATATTTTTAATATATAAATGATTTCAATTTCTTAAAAAAAAATTAAACTTATGTTTTTAAATATATTTATTAAAATTTAATTAACTTTGACCAACAAAAAAATCATTTAATTTATTAATTAAAGTTCTAAACTCCATAAAACATTATCCTTATAACATTCTTGATGATATTTGCCACCTAGTTGCATCTTGACCTATTCATCTTATTAACACGTGAACAGAAATATTCAAAAAGTGATATTGATTGCAGCTCTTCTTTCTTTTCTTATTTTCTATTCAGAAAGTGATATTGATTCCCGCTCTTCTTTCGTTTACATATTTTTTTAAATATGTGTGAGACTGAAACTCCCATGTCTCCCCCAATAAACCAACGATTATAAATCCAATATAAATCCCAAATTACTTGAACATAGCACTAAATTTGATACACTCTATGAGGATCCATACGATTCTAGGTTGACTGGGCTCTCACCGAGAAGGCCGCATTATTGATTCCAGGTCTTCTTTCTTTTACTATTTTTTAAATATGAGTGAGACTCCCAGCTCCCATGTCTCTCCCAATAAACCCACGATCATAAATCCAACATAAATCCCAATACTTCAACATAGCACTAAATTTGATACGCTCTAAGACGATCCATACGATTGTAGGTTGACTGGGCTCACAACGAAATGGCAGCATAGCGATTGTAATTTGTCATCTGATGATATTGCTTTTTGGACTGTGGATATTTTTGGCTCGTGGAATATATAGTTGGAGGCGCGTTGCCTTGAGGACGGGTACAATTCGGTATATCATTTTGCATGATTGAAACAAAGGTTGTAGAGCGATACGTTATTTTCATTCCTTAGGTTGTAGAGCGATACGTTATTTTCATTCCTTCTACGTTTAAGAAGAATATTATTTTTTTTAAAGAAAATAAATATAATTTTTTATCCAGTCAGAAAGCCAGCTGTTTTACAGCAAAGCAGTGATATATATCGCCGAAGCGAGGAGTCCTCCGCAGGGATCCCTGAACACGGCTGGGGGGAGCGAAAGCCATCCACCCCAGCCGTCATATCATGCACGCCGGGTGCAAAGAAAATAAATATAATTTTAAGGAGCATGTTTTAGACATTAGATTTACTTAATAAATTAAGGTAACTTTCCAACTTTAACAATTTTTTCAAGTGCACGGATAAAATTCTAAAAAATGGAATTTTAAGAAATCTAAGTAAATTTTTATTTTCTTAAGATTTAATTTATCTCCATGAATGTGCACATGGAAGGTGATTGAGTATATTGGTAAGTTATTCAATAATGTGCAGGTTTTTTTGTTCTAAATTTTATGGGTAAAATTTAGTCATGTTATGATGTAACATCTTTTTGTTGTATCATATCTACTTTTATTTTTATCAAGTTTATGCAGAACTTAGAAACTTTTAAATTCATTTAACATGTTTGATGTTTGTTAAGAAGTTAAGGCTCGAAAAACTGAATACAAAATAGTTATATCAACTCCTTGAATAGTTACAAACGGTTGCCATCCCTTTTCTCCAAAAGGGAAAAGGAAAGGGCAGCAAGGGGGTTGTAGGGTGCTGCAGGAATTTTTTCCTTGAGCTAGGTAGTGATACCAGTGGGAAAATTTCAATTATGGCAAACAGTCGAATGGGTGTGCGACTTGAGGTTGGACAATAGTCCCAACACCCAAGACACCCAACTACTTTTATTCAAATTGTTAGGAGTAAGAAGCGACTTGAGGTTGGATAGTAGTCCCAACACCCAAGACACCCAACTACTTTTATTCAAATTGTTAGTAGTAGGAAGTGCTCAGTGGGCGACCATGGACGTGATTGCCAGGTCCATGGCTGGGTGGTGAGACCTTTCAGAAAGAGTATTGATTGCAGAGTGTAAATAAATCGGAATAGATAAGTACCAAAGGATTGTATTTAGTATTGACAGTTTAAAAGGTGTATAACTAGGAGTAATAATTCCGTTTTCTTCTGCCTTAAGCTAGGTACTGCTGATTTTGAATAACATAACATCTTGTATACTATGCTGTATTCATCATAGAGAAGGATTGATTCCATAATTTTTCTCTAGTTTTATATTATGATTGAATCTAAACCATACAGTGTTATAATTCTACAAACCTAAAGAATACATTGTTGTATTATAGACAAATGCAATGATAGTAGAGTTATAATAATTACTTAGACTGCTAATTGTACATATTTTGGAACGGAAGAATCTAAAATTATCTATACATTTAAGTACCGAATCACTAAGGCAGAAACAAACAGAATATTCACTACTTTCCTAACAGAGAAAGGCCAACAACCTAAATTTACAATTCCTTTAGATTGTAAAACATGAATGAAATCAGATTCAATATATACCTTGACTTAACATATCTTCGAGATTCAACATACATGCAAGACTCATTACAATTATGGGATTTTTCTTATTCACTAGGAGGTTATCGCTCATTAAAAAGAGAGTAAGAATAGTAATGTATAGATTGAAAATCTTTAAGAACTATAACCATTATTAAATATTCATCTGTTCATAATTCTCAGCATAAACCGTTTTCCATTCAATTGATAGGACAACCTAAACTATGAATATACTCATATGCAAATCTGTTCATATGCCCAACTTGTCCATGGCAAGGCCGAGTCTTCGCTAGGGTTATCCATAAAATTCCAACAAACCTTCAGTACAACCAAAAAAAAAAAACAAAGTAGCACTGTTGGGCAGCATATGCTATAAAGCAATATCTATAAAACATAGTTCGAAACCATTCGAAATATTACAGTAGGGTCTGAGCAGCCAAGCTGTGAATCCAAAATGGCCACAACCAAATGAATTTCTCAAAATCCCTTAAACAATTGCGAATTTTGGGTTATGGTGAGGGTTTGGCCGTGCCGAGAGCCAGCAGACCCTCCCACCCTCAAACGTGAAACTGAATCTAGCCTAACAGTCAAAGTATGTGGATGATTCATGAATTTTAACCAACCTATAAACTAGCACAGAACTCTCAAATTAGTTCTAGTGTAGATCCTTCTCGAAGGCTAATTGACTCCGAGAACAAGGTCGACCTATTGTCTGTAAGCCCAACAAAAACCCATCAGAGGTTAGTTGTTGGGAAGTTTAAACCCGTAGATAACACTTAAAGAACCTATGCTAATCATAATTGTACCTGAAAGGAACTGTGCCATTGTTGGAGCACTGCATACCTAAAAGCCAGTATCCGAATGTCAAACCATAACTTCTTAGAAGAAAAAAAAAAGGTGTTTGTATTAATTCCATAGTAGAGCAAACATGGGTCCTGCAGCATAAGGGTATCCATGTTTAGCCATCGGGGTCAAGAGAAGAATCGATACCATCCACCTGATTATGCCTCCAACAAGCATTTGTTGTTAGTATCATTGAGAAGGAACAAGGGTAACTACGAATACAACCAAATACTGCATCAATGGTTAGCTTACCTCATCGCCACAATTTGTCTGAAGGCAATAGCCATTATTTCATGAGCTGTAGGATGGCATGTAGATGCAGAGGTAGAAACCCTCATTTCCTTTCTTCACACACTGCTCATTACAAAGCTTCAACCCTTTTCACCACCGACAGAGCAAAAGGGAATAGGAAGGTAAGGTTAGGGTTTTACACCATAAATGGGTTAGACTTCCCATGTCTGAGCTACCCTGTATCTTCCGGACTCGGCATTCAAACCCTTTCGCCTTAGCATTAATCGAACCAGGCAGGAGAGTCATCGCCTCTACCGACGCCAGTATAGGTGGAATGCAACTATGACATCTGACAGATAAGCAGTGCAGATGGACCCAGATTATATTAAATCCAAATCTTTAATACCTGCTAGCTCATTTTTTTATTAATGATTCAATTAAAATCGAATAAGCAATGTACTCCGTAGGGTAAAGTTCAAATTTAACTATGGTGATTAAGGAACGATTTATTTTTTTAATTCGAGGTGTTACAAATTTCATTAGAGCCCAAATTTGTACACTGAGGCTTCTGGGTTAAATAATACACAACAAAACAAAAAATAAAAAATAAAAAATATTTTGTGTTATCGTGCTTAAAATATGCAATAAACAGTTGAGTTGTAAATGTGAACACAGAGAAATAGACAGAAGTCCACACTCAACATGCAGAGGAGCCCCAGGATCTCAAACCCACTAGAGGTGCCTTATGTAGAGACCAATCCAGATATATGGATACAGCTGGGAGAGGAGTCTCAATAGGCTAACGTTAAGCTCCTAGAAACAGTGCAGCAACTACTTACAAAAATGATAAATTTGAGGTCAAATAATGAACGCATGACACAGGAGCAAGAGAAGATTCTCAAGATCCTGTCCAACTGACAGAATCAGCGAGGGATAGACCTCAGTACTGAGGATAGAGAAAGAACACCAAAAACTCACCATGGTTAGCGTAATGTCAAGCCAATAGAAGGACATAATGAGGATGAAGAAGGGCATTCGGATAATGTGTCAGACCAAAGGAAAACCAAAAAACAAAAGATGGAATTACAGGGTGAGTTTAAGAAAATAAAACCATCATTGTTTGAAGGAGAATCTGAGGAGGCATCCGAAGCATGGCTGATTAGTATGGGGAAATATTTCCAAAGTTATGAATACACTGACAAGCTCAAAGCACATTTAGTAGTTTATCAGTTACTAGGAAAATCCACTCTCTCGTGGGAGGAAATTAAAACAGTGAGAAAGATTGATGAAGAATAGGTGACGTTGAAAGAATTCCAGAAACACTTTAAGGATAAATACTTGACTAAGCATTACTACAATGAAAAAGCGCAGGAGTTCCATGAGTTAATATTGGGAACCTTGACTATGGATGAATATGTGAAGAGGTTCACCTCCTTGTTACGATATGTTCCATACATGCAGGAGGAAAAAGCAAAAATTCAGCGATTTATCGATAGTGTGCCTAATTTCATTAAGGAGAAGTTGGAATTCGACTATCTAAGGTCAATGGATGATGCGGTCTGCAAGGCCCGTATCTGTTACCAGTAGATGAAACAGAAAAATGAGGCACCCAAAGGAAATTCAAGCAGAAAAATGAGGAATCTACCCCCAAATAGACAACAGAAGTTTGGAAATGGTCAGAATAGTTAGCAGAGAACCTTTGAAAAATTTACTAGAAATGTACCCAAGTTTCTAGCATACCCCGAAAGCAAACAGACAGAGGGAATTAATAAGCCTGTGACAGAACAACCACCTAAGCTAGCTCTGCAATGCTAGGGCTGTGGACAATCTCACTATTATAAGAACTGCCCACACAAGGCCCAAACTAAACAACTTTCCAACATGAAAGAAGCTTCTCCAATTAGAGATATAGCAATGAATATGCCCAAAATTTATGCCACTTTGGACGTGTAGAAATTTTGAATAATTTAACACATATTCAATGGAGATTATCCTGATCATGTACTATTGCGGAAAACATACACAATACATAAGCTCCTCTACGTTGATCATCAATATAGCAGCATCAATAATAATAAAACATCAAGAGCATTCACACATTAACACAGTATGTATCCCGGGGAAAGCATCTCGCTAAAAACCCCAACTATCTGTATATTAATGATTGAGTCATGTAACATTACACAGCATAATACTTCTCACAAGTATCTCCACCTCTGTTACACACAATACAGCTCAGATCTGATCTCCAAATCTCTTCCACTGCTTGCCTGCCTCCACTGCTCAATACCTGCTCAAGAACTGATGAGAATGGCTCACCAAACTCGTTTTTCACCTGCAAAATAGTCACTCACTCTTTGTTGGACGTGAGCACAAGCTATAATGTGGGGAAATACGTGAGCAAACTCATTGGCATACTCAATCCCTTGATTGTGCAAGATCTGGTGCACAACTATAGTCACAACTGATAGCAATCTGATTCTCTACCACCTGTCCCTGTTGAACTGAACATGCACTGACATGCAACTGAGTTAACTGATGTATTCATTAGTTATATTATGAGTCAATAACTTGTGAATTAATTAATAACTAATTCACCCAACTCATCTCTAGTCTATTTGCCAGTTAGACTAAATACAACCAGTTTAACAAAGCTAAACTGAACACAACTCCATCAACTCCACAATCAACTCCACCAAACTCAACTGATTGAGTTCTAACTGAAATCATGCATGCAAAAACTCAACTGACTCATAAGAAAAGCATATTTCCTTCTGACAGCTGCATGTGCCACCTCTGTAGCTCAAACTGAAGTGCTCCAAAAGAATAGGATTAAGTTTATAGTCTAAATATTATTGTGAGATAATAATATTTGACTTTTCTATTTTTGACAGCCAGTCTAAAAAAAGACTTTGATCACTCACACTGTGATCACTCACACTTTCATCAAAAATAGAAGTCCATCTATTTTTTCCCAACTTGATCAATCATCCATAAACAACAACCTGCAATCCATAGACATGATCCATATGTCTAAAAATAGACATAGTCTAAAAATAGACTTGCGTCAAAAATAGCCTGCGAGCCCACTTAGTGAAGGCGACTCTTTTCACTAAGCTCCATCATCTTGTTGCAATCTCAACACTCCCTCTCGACAAGATATGGATTATCAGCAACCCCTATCCTGCCTCGGTGGTACTCAAATTTGCTCCTGGTGAGAGCCTTCGTCAAATATCAGCATCCTGATCCTCCGTTGGAATGTACGAAAGTAACATGATCCTCCGCTGCACACAATCTCTGATATGATGGTACCTGATGTCAATAGGTTTAGATCTATCATGAAATACAGGATTAGCCGAGAGTTTAATGCAACTCTGGTTATCACAGTAGGATCCAAATGAGAACCGAACAAACCAACTAGGATCTTCCTCATCCATATAGCCTTGCATGCAGCCAAGATTGCTGCCATATACTCGGCCTCCGCTGAATTGAGTGCCACGGATCTCTGTTTCCTGTTGTACCAAGAAACTGCTGTCGATCCAATACTGAAGACCCCTCCTGATGTGCTCTTTCTGTCTGTTGCGCTCCCTGCCCAATCTGCATCTGTGAAGCCACATAGCTTCACCTGATCCTCCTGTCTGTACCACAAACCATATCCCGATGTGCCTCTCAAGTAGCGCAATACATGCTTGCCCGCCTTCCAGAAGAGCTTGGTAGGCTTAACCATAGCTTGTGAAAGCTGGTTAACTGCATAGCATATATCAGGTCGTGTATTGACCAAATACATCAGTGACCCCACCAACTGTCGATAAACAGTGGCATCCACTTCTTCTCCCGAAGTGGCATCCTCCTTCCTCCAACCTCCAGGAAGAGGCGTATCAACAAGCTTGCAGCCATGCATGTTGAACTTCTCCAGTATCTCCCGAGCATACTTGGCCTGAGAAACAAACAATCCACCACTGCGCTGCCATATTTCCAATCCCATGAAATAGTGAAGGAGGCCCAAATCCTTCATCTCAAACTCTGTAGCAAGATCCTTCTTGCATGACAGTATCAACAGCTCATCACCCGTTAGAATCAAATCATCAACATACAGTACAATGATAAGCAACTTACCCTCCACCACAATCTGGTATAGGTTCGGATCCGCCTCGCTCTTGGAGAATCCAAGTCCTGTGAAATAGTTGTCTATCCATGTGTACCAAGCACATGGTGCTTGCTTCAACCCATACAGCGCTCTCTTGAGCCTGCACATATGCGACTCGCTGCTGAAGACTTCAAAGCCTTCGGGTTGCTCAATGTACACCTCCTCCTCAATGACTCCATTGAGAAACGCAGTCTTCACATCCATCGGATGAATGTGCCATCCCATCTGCGCTCAGAGAGCAAGAATCGTCTGTATGGAAGAATACATTGCGACAGGTGCAAAGGTCTCCTCATAATCGATCCCCTCAATCTATGAAAAGCCTCGGGCAACAAATCTTTCCTTGTACTTCTCCACACTCCCATCAGCTGCCTGCTTAACTCTATAGATCCATCTCGAACCCACCACTGATTTCCCTTCCGGTCTACGAACAATCTCCCATGCACTGTTTCTGACAATAGAATCATACTCTTCCACCATGGCGTCTACCCATGCAAGATCCTCCACAGCTTCCTCGAAAGAGGATGGCTCAGTCACAACACACTTGCTCATAAGAGCCATGTATCCAGTGTACTGATCAGGTGACTGTCTCTGCCTACGTTGGGCTGTAGGTGGTCCTACAACTTTCTCTGCATCTTGAGCCAGTCGCTCAGCTTCTGTCAAGCGCTTTCGCCCTCTGATGGTTGGCGCTGCATGAGTGGTCTCCTCCACTCCATGAACCTCGTCCTGTGGCTGATCCACGTCCTGAAGCTCATCCTTAGGAACTAATAGCTCCTCATCTGCATGCAAGTGTAGCTCCCTCTCAAGCGAACACTTCATGGCTTTCTCCTCCTGAAATTTTATATCCTGTCGCACAACAGTTTTACCACTGTCTGGCAAATACACATGATAGTTTTGGGGCGTATCAGTGTACCCCACAAATATCCCAACCTCTGCGGTCGGCTCCAACTTCTTCCTGGCATCCTTCGTCATATGCATGTAACCGTTAGCACCAAAAATCCTCAAATGAGAAAGATCAGGCTTCTTACCAGAATAAGCCTCCTTCGGTGTACTCATCCAAGTATCCTATGAGGACAACAGTTCTGCACATAAACTGCTATATTGCATGCTTCCGCCCACAAGTGAAGGGGTAGGCCCTGATCATGCAACATTGCCCGTGCAGCACCCACAATCGTTCTGTTCTTTCGCTCAGCTACCCCATTCTGCTGTGGGTTATGGGGAGCTATGAGCTCTCTACGAATCCCTTCTGTCTTGCAGAAATCCTTGAACTCGTCCGAGATGTATTCACCACCATTGTCGCTCCTAAGAGCCTTCACCTTCTTCCCCGACTCCTTCTCGACCAGTGCTTTGAATTCACAGAACTTTGAATATGTCTCGCTCTTCTTCTGCATGAAGAAGATCCAGCACTTACGAGAGAAATCATCAACAAAAATCACATAATACCTGTGTTTTGCTGTCGAAGCAACTGAGAAAGGTCCACACACGTCTGTGTGAATTCTCTAAAGGATCGTCGTGGCGTGACTATCCTTCTCGTGAAAGGTGGCTTTCACAAACTTCCCCAAAGTACACCCCTTACACTGATCTGACTGCGCAAGTGTGCCTTTAGGAAGCCTTGTAGTGATCTGCTGCAGTATCTTCAAGGCTCCATGGTGAAGGTGACCCAATCTCCTGTGCCACAACTCGCCATCATCCCGGCTCACTAATCCTTCTGCCTTGCCTGCCATTGCTGCACATCCATCTACATGCAACTGATAAAGGTTCCTCACTCAAACCCATATCTTCCGAGTCTCACCAGTTGTCTTGCTGCGCAAGAAGGCCTTTCCCTCGCTGAAAACAACATCATACCCCTTGTCTTCTAACATCGCCACTGAGATGAGATTCTTCTTCAATCCTGGAACATGCATGACTTCCTTCAATACAAAGGGTTTACCAGACTCCCTCTCAAAGGAAATGGTACCGATACCGGTCGCACTGCATCTACCATCATCGCCCATCTCGATGTGCACTCCAAGACCTTTGTCCTCCAGATCAGAGAACAAATCTCTATCTCCCGTCATGTGAAAAGACGCACCACTGTCCAAGAACCACACTGATCCCATCACACTTGAAACCAAGCATGCGATCAATGAAAAATCAAGCTCAAACTGAGAAGCTAAGGCCTCTCCCCCTGTAGATCCAGCAGCTTGCTTGTTCTTCTTCTTCTGCGGACAATTTTTGGCATAGTGTCCGTGCTGGTGACAGTGAAAACACTTCACCTTGGACATATTCTGCTTCTTGCCTTTCGCACCGGAATGCGAAGCTTTCTTGTTCTTCCCCTTCTTTGCTTTGGCAGCCAAAGCACAATTCTCTTCATCAGATACCTTTGATGAAGATCCATTCTCACCTTTATTGTCATTGAGTTTATCCTTGAGCGCCAGGTCGCTCTTGCTTTGGAATAACATTCGCAATCCGTTGAAAGACATTTCAACAACACTGCTTCAAATTCGAATTCCACCAGCTACCAACTCAACTGCTTCCGATCTAGAATTCGTGAGAACAAAATATTTTTCATACAGAGATTGACTGTATGGGCTTTTACCGGATATTTCACCTTCCAAAAGAAGGATGAATCCAGAGGCTACCTGGCCCGATTACAGGCTCTGCCTAGAGAAATAGAATGTAAACACTTCCTAAATAGTAGATCTGATGATCAACAGCTCTGATACCATGTAGAAATTTTGAATAATTTAACACATATTCAATGGAGATTATCCTGATAATGTACTATTGCGGAAAACATACACAATACATAAGCTCCTCTACGTTGATCATCAATATAGCAGCATCAATAACAATAAAACATTAAGAGCATTCACACATTAACACAGTATGTATCCCGGGGAAAGCATCTCGCTAAAAACCCCAACTATCTGTATATTAATGATTGAGTCATGTAACATTACACAGCATAATACTTCTCACAAGTATCTCCACCTCTGTTACACACAATACAGCTCAGATCTGATCTCCAAATCTCTTCCACTGCTTGCCTGCCTCCACTGCTCAATACCTGCTCAAGAACTGATGGGAATGGCTCACCAAACTCATTTTTCACCTGCAAAATAGTCACTCACTCTTTGTTGGACGTGAGCACAAGCTATAATGTGGGCAAATACGTGAGCAAACTCATTGGCATACTCAATCCCTTGATTGTGCAAGATCTGGTGCACAACTATAGTCACAACTGATAGCAATCTGATTCTCTACCACGTGTCCCTGTTGAACTGAACATGCACTGACATGCAACTGAGTTAACTGATGTATTCATTAGTTGTATTATGAGTTAATAACTTGTGAATTAATTAATAACTAATTCACCCAACTCATCTCTAGTCTATTTGCCAGTTAGACTAAATACAACCAGTTTAACAAAGCTAAACTGAACACAACTCCATCAACTCCACAATCAACTCCACCAAACTCAACTGATTGAGTTCTAACTGAAGTCATGCATGCAACAACTCAACTGACTCATAAGAAAAGCGTATTTCCTTCTGAAAGCTGCATGTGCCACCTCTGTAGCTCAAACTGAAGTGCTCCAAGAGAATAAGATTAAGTTTATAGTCCAAATATTATTGTGAGATAATAATATTTGACTTTTCTATTTTTGACAGCCAGTCTAAAAATAGACTTTGATCACTCACACTGTGATCACTCACACTTTCATCAAAAATAGAAGTCCATCTATTTTTTCCCAACTTGATCAATCATCCATAAATAGCAACCTGCAATCCATAGACATGATCCATATGTCTGAAAATAGACATAGTCTAAAAATAGACTTGCGCCAAAAATAGCCTGCGGGCCCACTTAGTGAAGGCGACTCTTTTCACTAAGCTCCATCATCTTGTTGCAATCTCAACAGGACGACCATCAGGCAGAATACCAACACGCCACGATCGAGTGTGTAGGTATGATTGCTAATAAACGTATTTCGCTTTTATTTGATCCAAGTGATAGCCTGGTTTATATTATCCCCAAGGTGGTAGAAAAATGTTAGTTGCCTGGTAGCAAATTTAAGAAATCCTGGCTAGTACAACTAGCCACTGGAGCTAAAAGGAAGGTGTTTGCCATATCAGAAAATTGTCCTATCTTAGTTTTAGGGCAGCTCATTCATGCTGATCTAAATATATGAACCCTAGGTTCCTACAATTTATTGATAGGAACAGAATGGTTAGAAGGATGTTGGTCCTTTGTGGATTGTAAAAACAAAGCTCTCAACTACCTTACAGAATTGGGGCAAAGAAAAGAAATTCATGGAATCCAGAAAAGCATGAAGTTATGCCCCATCACTGCTAACTAGCAGGGGAAATGCATTAGAAAAGGCTACCATATTTACACTGTTCAGGTAGGATACTCTAATGACAAAAACAAAATGACTTCTTTAGAAAACATTCCTGTAATCCAAGAATTCATGGATGTATTTCCAAAAACTATTCCTGGGCTACCCCCTAGATGTGACATCGATTTTACTATCGAACTCATACCTGGAGCAACCTCGGTTTGAAAAGACCCTTACTGCATGAGCATCCCTGAGGTAATAGAACTCAAAATATAGTTGCAAGAGCTTTTAGAAAAAGGGTACATTCGTCCCAGCGTATCACCATGGGGAGCCCCAGTACTATTTGTTTGAAAGAAGGATGGGACTTTAAGGTTGTGCATTGACTACTGGCAGCTAAACAAACTCACTATCAAAAATAGATATCCTTTACCTGAGATTGATGACTTATTTGACCAAGTGCAAGGGGCCAGCGTATTCTCTAAGATTGATCTAAGATCCGGTTATCACCAAATCCAAATAAAGGACGAGGAAATCTGTAAGACTGCCTTCTGAACTCGCTACAGTCATTACGAGTTCGTTGTACTACCTTTTGGCCTTACAAACACCCCAACTACTTTTACGAGCCTGATGCACAATATATTTCAGCCTTTCCTAGATAAATTTGTGCCGACTTTTATTGATGATATATTAATTTATTCAAAAACTCAATAGGAACATGAACAACACTTAAGAATCATGTTACACATTTTGTGAGATAATCAGCTATATGCTAAGTATAGCAAGTGCAATTTTTACAAAGATAAAATTCAGTATTTTGGTCATGTTATATCAATTGAGGGCATAGCGATTAATCTAGAAAAGATCAAAATAATAATGGAATGGAAAACCCCAAAAAATGTTGCATATATCATATCCTTTTTGGGCCTGACCGATTATTACCATCGATTCAGTAATTTTTTTTCAAAAATAGCTTTTCCTATGACCTCCTTATAGAAAAAGAGGCATGTTTTCCTTTGGACATCAGAATGCCAGCAGAGTTTTGAGTAGTTGTAGTAGTTACGCACCACTTCACTAGTGTTGAATGTAGCAGATCCAGAAAAATCATTCACTGTTTGCACGGATGCGAGTAAGGAGGGAGTTGGTGGAGTATTAACTCAACAGGGAAAGGTCATCTCATATGAATCACATAAATTGAAAGAATATGAACAGTGGTACTCTTATTATGATCAAGAGTTAACAACAGTTGTACACGTGTGTAAAATGTGGCGGCATTACCGATCACAACAATTTAACAAATTTTTTTAATCAGTCATGTTTTAATGCTCGACAGGCCCAATGGATTGCATTTCTAAGCAAATTCGACTTCGATATGAAGCATCTTAAAGGAAACAAAAACCAGGTGGCTGATGCATTAAGAAGAAAAATGCATTGTGTTTATGAGATACAACTCAGTCAGGCACAATCTAACCTCCCTAAAATTATCAAGGAAGCATCCCTCAAGGATCCGGAATACGCTTTTCTATTGCAGCAAGTCGCAGAAGATTAGAAAAAGGGAAAACAATATGATTATGATATAACTTCTGGATAATTACTGACATTCAGAAACAAAATTTATGTTCCCAATCAAAATTCCATTAAGCAATTATTACTGGATGAATTTCACAGGAAGCCTTATGCCACCCATCCATGATAGCATAAAATTTGAAGAGCTATCCGGAAAAGTTACCTCTGGCCACGATTAAGAAAGGATGCTGCAGAGTACTTATCCAAGTGTCTGGAATGTCAGTTAGGAAAGGAAGAGCATCATCATCCTGCGCATCTCCTACAACCGTTACCCATTCCTGAATGGAAATGGGATATGATCACTTTGGATTTTATTACAGGATTAACTGGCAGCAGAAAGCAACATGATTCAATTATGGTGGTAGTGGATAAGCTGAGTAAAACAAGCCATTTTATACCTGTGAAGTCCACCTACAAGATAATAGAGATAGCAGATATATTCATGAAGGAAATCTTCCAATTACATGGGATACCCTTGGTTGTGATTTCTGACAGAGATGTAAAATTTACATCCGCTTTTTGGAAAACCATTTTTGCTGGGTTGGGTACTTGGATTCAATTCAGTACCACTTACCATCCACAAACGGATGGCCAAATGGAACAAGTAAACCAAGTCCTCAAAGGTATGTTAAGAATGTTCGATGTGCAACAACCCCACAAGTGGGAGGATTACCTACATTTAGTACAATTCACGTATAACAATGACCATCATGAGTCTTTGGGCATGAGCCCTTTTGAGGTACTGTATGGAAGGAAGTGTTAAGTACCCACAGACTTGAATAAACCGGTTAATAAGTTGGCATTGGGTTTGGATATGTTAGCTAAAATGGAGCCCACATTGAAAAAGGTTCGCTATAACTTAAAGGCCGCACAAGATAGGCAAAAGGATTATGCAGATAAAAAGAAGATTCATAAATAATTCTAGATAGGGGATCATGTATACTTAAAAGTTAAACCCTTGAAAAGCACTCTACAGTGGAAGGGCTATGCCAAACTGGCGCCACAGTATTGTGGACCGTTCCAAATCTTGGAATGAATTGGACCAGCGGCATATAAATTAGCACTTCCAGGCCACATCTAGGTTCGCAATGTCTTCCATGTATGCTTGCTAAAAAAAAATGTATACAACCCTTAGCATATAATTAACTTGCAAAATATACAGGTAATAGGAACAAATGAATATGTGATGTCAAAATTGCTGTTTGGCACAATTCTAACTATCAATTATGCTTTGTGTAGGTTGAGACTGAGGGAGAGTTACTAGCAGAGCCTCTCCATATTCTAGATCAGAGAGAAACCACCTTATGGAAGTGAACCATCCCCGAGGCTAAAGTGCAATTGAGGCACTTTGGCCAGGAGGAGGCCACTTGGGAAGAAGAGGAGATCATGCTGCAGGCCTATCCAGCATTATTTTCTTAGAAGAACACCAAGGATGGTGTTCCTCATAAGGGGGAGAGTTGTAACACCCTTTTGTTGCATCATATATACTTTTATTTTTACCAAGTTTATGCAGAACTTAGAAATTTTTAAATTCACTTAACATGTTTGTTAAGAAGTTAAGGCTAGAAAAGTCAACTATCATGACATTTTTTTTATTTAAATAAATTAAACAAGGTTAATTAAGGAAAAACTTAATACAAAACAATTATAACAACTCCTTGAACAATTACAAATAGTTTCCATCCCTTTTCTCCAAAAGGGAAAAGGAAAGGCCATCAAGGGGGCTGCAGGAATTTTTTCCTTGAGCTGGGTAGTGATACGAGTGGGAAGATTTCAATTATGGCAAACAGTCGAATGGGTGTGCGGCTTAGGTTGGATAATAGTCCTAACACCCAAGACACTTGATTACTTTTATTCAAACTATTAGGGGTAGGAAGTGCTCAGTGGGGGACCGTGGATGTGATTGCTAGGTCCATCGCTGAGTGGTGAGACCTTCCAGAAAGAGTATTGATTGCATAGTGTAAATAAATCGGAACAGATAAGTACCAAAGGATTATATTTAGTATTGACTGTTTAGATGGTGTATAATTAGGAGTAATGATTTTGTTTTCTTCTGTCTTAAGCTAGGTACTGTTGATTATGAATAACATCTTGTATACTATGTTTTATTCATCATAGAGAAGGATTGATTCCATAATTTTTCTCTAGTTTTATATTATGATTGAATCTAAACCATACAATATTATAATTCTACAAACCTGATGAATACACTGTTGTATTATAGACAAATGAAATGATAGTAGAGTTATAATCATTACTTAGACTCTGCTGATTATACATTTTTTTGGAACGGAAGAAACTAAAATTATCTATACATTTAAGTACTGAATCACCAAGGAAGAAACAAATAGAATATTCACTACTTTCCTAATAGAGAAAGGCCAACAGCCTAAATGTACAATTCCCTTAGATTGTAAAACATGAACAAAATCAAATTCAATATATACCTTGATTTAACATATATTCGAGATTCAACATACATGCAAGACTCATTAGAATTACAAAATTTTTCTTATTCACTAGCAAGTTATCGCCCATTAAAACAAAAAGTAAGAACAGTAATGTATAGATTGAAAATATTTAAGAACTATAACCATTACTAAATATTCCTTTGTTCAAAATTCTCAGCAGAAACCATTTTCCACTCAATTTACAGGACAACCCAAACTATGAATATACTCATATACATGAAAATTTGTTCATATACCCGACTTGTCCATGGCAAGGCCGAGTCTTGGCGAGGGTTATCCATAAAATTTCAACAAACCATCAGTACAACAAAATAAAAAATAAAACAAAGTAGCATTGTTGGGAAGTGTATGCCATAAAGCAATATCTATAAATTAACTCAGTTTTAAACCATTTGAAATATTACAGTAAGGTCCAAGTAGCCAAGTTGCAAATTTAAAATGGCCACAACCAAATGACTTTCTCAACATCGCTTAAAGGATTGTGAATTCCAGGTTACGGTGAGGGTTTGGCCGTGCTGAGAGTCAGCAACCCTCCCACCCTCAAATGTGAAACAGAATCTAGCCTAATAGTCAAAGTATGTAGATGATTTGTGAATTTTAACTAACCTCTAAAATAGAAAAGAACTGTCAAATTAGTTCTGGTGTAGATCCTTCTCAAAGGCTCATTGACTCTGGGAACAAGGTCTAGCTATTACCTGTAAACCCAACAAAAACCCATCATAGGTTAGTTGTTGGGAAGTTTAAACCTGTAGATAACACTTAAATAACCTATGATAATGATAACTGTACCTAGAAGGAATTGTGTCATCATTGGAGCACCGCATACCTGAAATCTAGTGTCCAAATGTCAAACCACAACTTCTCAGAAGAAAAAAAAAAAAAGCATTCGTACTAATTTCAGAGTAGATCACACCTGGGTTCCGTAGCAGAAGGGTGTCCCTATTCGGCCACCGGGGTCGAGAGAAGAATCAACACCATCTACTTAAATATGCCTGCAACAAGAATTTGTTGTGAGTATCATTAAGAAGGAACGAGGGTAACTACAAATACAACCAAATACTGTAGCAATGGTTAGCTTGCCTCGTCGCTGCAGTTTTTCTGAAGGCGATAGCCATTATTTCCTGAACCGTAGGATGGCACACAGATGTGGAGGTAGAAATCCTCATTTCCTTTCTTCACACACTACTCATTACAGAGCTTCAACCCTTCTCGCCACCGACAGAGCGAAATGGAATAGGAAGGTAAGGTTAGGGTTTTACATCATAAATGGGTTAGACTTCCCATTTCTGAGCTGCCCTATATCGACCCGACTCGACATTCAAACCCTTTTACCTTAGCATTAATTGAACCAGGCAGGAGAGTCATCGCCTCTACCGAGGCGAGGACAGGTGGAACCCAACTATGATATCTGACAGATAAGTCATGCAAATGGACCTGGATTATATTAAATCCAATATTTAATACCCACCAGCTCATTTTTTTATTAATGATTCAATTAAAATCGAATAAGCAATGTACTCCATAGGGTAAAGTTGAAAGTTAACTATGGTAATTAAGGAAAGGAAATATTTCTTTTAATTCGAAGAGTTACATATGAGTTTATGTGATCCAAACCTAATAGGACACCAAAACTGTTTCTAACAACTTACTATCAACTACCAAATTTTTTACATCAATTTAATAGTAAATATAACTTATAAAGTATATACCATTACAACTTTACAATTAAATGTAACTTCTTTTTATCTCTACCATCCTACGATCACCTATCATTATTTTTACATCAATTCAATTCAATATAGTACACAAATAAAAATATATACAATTAAAACATTACAGTTGAATACAATTAGTATTTTTAAATATAACCTTTAGTAAAAAAAAATATGTAATTGTAATTTTTTTTTACCGTATAATTCTCATTTATAATATAAAATAGTAAGTGTAAATAGAATATACAAAAGATAACATTCCGTTCCATGGCAATAAATTTTTAAAAATCGTAAAACGTTAAACAACTTTTATATTAATGTGAAATATTTCTGAAATTCTATGAAATACTGATATTTTTCTTTGATCTCATAAACATTTTTCCCTTACTGCAAATAATAATGCATACGTTCCCAAAAACCAAATAGCTATAGACATAAGAACCAAGTGGAAGAAAGACCCCTTGTGTTAATTGAGCATTTTTATCCAATTGCATAATACATGGATGCATTATCGTTCCGTTAGTTGGAATTTAAACCATATTACAAATCGATTTAAATACTTCGTAATAGGTTTGTGAAAAAAATTCAGAATACTTGAATTTTGATATAAACTATATATATAATATGAAAGTAATTATTTTAAAAGATAAAGTCTATGTTACATTCTGTATTTTTTTTAAATAAATATCGTATTTGAATTAAAAATTTCATTTATTAATTATAAAATATGATAAATACACTTTACACGAAATATAGAGGTGTCGTACAGAGGAGATTTATAAATACCTATAACTTAACTTAACTTTTGACAAAAATATGGTAATATAAATAGGATAATATAAAATAACCCCAAAAATAACATGAATTTTAGAGTCCTAAAAAACATCGCCATAGAGGAGATGTTATATGATGACAAGGGAAGAGGGAGTCAAAAGCATTTTAAAATAGTTTAATCTATATTTTGAAAGAAACAAGCCAAACACCAGTTTAATTTTATAAAAGTCATTTATATTATTTATTAGAGTAAACAATGGACTTTATAAAAGTCATTTATATTACTTATTAGAGTAAACAATGGACTTTATAAAAGTCATTTATATTACTTATTAGAGTAAACAATGGACTTTTAGCAAAATAAAAGCAAGAACAAATGATTGGTTTAATTTACGCTCTACAATGCGTAGAGTATGGATGTCGAATTGAACCAATGTACGAGAGTTCGAAATGATTATAAAAGTCTGGTTTACATTTATTGTATATCAACAAATAATTTGATATATGATCTGCAGTGCATAGAGAATAGATGCTGAATTGAACCAATGTATGATAGCTAGAAATAATTCTAAAAGCTTGAAAAATAAAATGAAAATATCAAAATAGACTAATTAATAATTTGTAATAAATATTAAAATAATAATAATTATATATCGATAATTATATAGATATAAATTAATTATTATTAGGAAATTTGAATTAAGAGTGATATGAAGGTGAGGAGTGCTTTATGGTGTTTAGAAAGTTTAAGTTAGAAGGGTTTTCATGGGGTTTAGAAGACTTGATAAACAACCCAGTTGAAGCTTATGCCTACTATTAAAAATTTTAGTTACTTTAAGTAAAACACTTAATTTCTCCCACTGTATTGGGATACTTCCTCTTTCTTATTAGCCATGGGGTGAGTGGCTCCTCTTAGATGGACAAAATATTAGAAATTCTTATTAAAATAAATAGGAAGGCAACAAAATGATTATCTTCAACCAAATGTTTCCATGTTTTTCATGATCTCAATAAAGATGTAGACTTATGCGTTAGATTAGAAGGTTTAAATTAAGATTGAGATATTTAAAAATTAATATCAAACCATGTTTTCTCATATATCTTAGAGATAAATAATTTGGTCATAGTTTTACTTCATAATAAAAATCATGATTTTTTTCCTTTTTCTAGAATATATATATATATATATATGTACTACCTAATATATTATATATAAATACAAAATTCCCAATCAAATTTAAAAAAAAAAAAAACCTATAAACTTAATATAGTAATAAAAAAAATTAAATAAATTATTAAAAGCTATAAATATTTTTTTTCCTACATGTTACAAATTATAACTCTCCATATTACTTTCATCAATTTCATTAATTTGGAAATGTTAATGGCAACCCCAATGGAGATAGAAGTTTTCACAAATATATTATAAAATATAAATTTCATTAATTTGAAAATATTAATTCTTACCCCAATGGAGATAAAAGTTTTTACAAATATATTATAAAATGTGAAAATGTGAAGACCAATCATTTTCATTTTCAAAAAAAAATTAGAGAACATCCAAAATCTTTATGCCACTCTCCATAGGATTGGAGATCTATTAATATTAATGTAAGATAACTATATTGTATTTTTGTTAGGTAGATATTTTTATTGTTATTGAAAATTAAATTAAAAATAAGGAAATTTATGTAATCAATTATATTTTTAAAATAGTGGGAAAAAGTATAGTAACTTTGTTGTTAAATTAAAATGGAGATATTTATCATTGGTTATTATGTGCGAATATGGATTGACACATCATTGTTATTAAAGGAAAACCACACCATGTAGAATTATCTATATGTAGTTCGTAAAGGGGCAAGCTTTATATCTTTCTACTTGCATCTAATGCTTCCATGTGTATTACAAGTTGTCATTGTGAGTCATGAGGTGTTAATCTAGAAGTTGTTGTTTCCTATGTGTTTGAGTTGTAGTTGTTTCATGTTAGAGTCATAGATCCACTTTCTTATTATCTAGATTTGTTGATATATATGTTATATATGTAATCATTATGATAAATAAAGTAATTAAGTGATTTATGTGTAACAAAATGTTCTGTATCTCATTTTCTATGTTAGTATCAAACCTAGTTCATCCCTCTCTCTCACCAGAGGGGATAATCTCATGGAATTTTAGCCATGATACTTCTATGTACATATTCTAGCCTAGGAAAGTGCAAAATATTTTTTATGTGTGTTTAGAACCCATTGTTTTTGTTTTATTTTGTTAGTGGGAAAAGTCTTTGAACACAGAGGGCATGTTGCTACCTGTGTGAAGGAGAGATAACCCATGCTTATATTTGTGTGGTAGTGACGAAGGAGAGACTATTATTGTGCAAATATTGCAAGGGAAAACCTTGATCCATGTGAACCTCTCTGGATATAATCTTATTGGAGAAGAAAGCCATGGAGAGAGACAGTGCAATTGAATTTTTTATCGTTGTTGATATGCATGTCCTTGACATGATTTCCAACACAACAATTATGATCTTTTGCACTAGATGTGTGAATATTATTTGATTTGTTATTGGGGCATACTAGAGCGTGTCCATGGGTCGTTTTATTCTAATATATCCGAATAATTTATAGTTTATGCTAAAACTTATGGTTACATTAGCCCCCGATCTACAATCAGATCTGTTATGATATGTGTGTAATGGAATGGAGCCTCCTTTGACAACGAATGGGCCAAGCTAGTATCAATATTGTTGTTGGCTACAATAAAGGAAGCATTCTAATCATTGGCATTTGATTTCTCTTCACTGTCGATATATTTTGAAATCCTATTCCTCTACTGAGATCTTGTTTTTCATTAATCACAATCCCTTCGATTCATCAATAATTTTCTGATATAAAGTGTGAATTTGTTTATGTAAATTTTTTTATTGTGTTGTAATGACACCGATACTAGTACTCCTTGTCCAAGGCATGCATGGAAGAAAGAAATTCGATTATTTAGTGTTATTGTTGTGGTGTTTGTGAACTTTTACAAATTAATAAGAACTATTCAATGGTCAAAGTAACATAATCAAGTCAATAATTTTGGAAGCCTCATGAACACAATGTTGATTTAAGTATGACTATAGTTTGTTATAAGCCAAAAGCCCTGATTAAAAGGTATTTTTTTGAGTATCTGTGAAAAAGGGCTCATGGTTCTTGATATAAGTTGGAAGCCACAATTTCAGTAACATCAGTTCTTATAATTGTGTTTTTAAGAGGTGAAGTTGTATGGTTTATTTTTTAATACTTCTAGTATCCAATTTTCCTTCCTAGAAACTTACATGTAGCTAAAATATAAGTATCCAACAGATGGAGGTATATCCATACAATTATTTAGTTACCTGAAAACTTTCTTGTTGAAGCCTTAGAGTATGTCAATATTTTCAATCAATTATGAGAAAGATGGTCCTACGAAGTTATATTTAAAATGGAATTCAAGTCATAGCTTGAAGTTTTTCTTCTAAAGAAAGAACAGTTTCTACGAGATTCCATCCTTGATGTAATTGTTGATGAAGGCTAACAAAACAAAAAATCGGTGTTGTAATTTGTGATTTGATGTGCATTACATGTTGTCATCGTGAGTTGTGAGGTGTTAATCTAAAAATCGTTGTTTCCTATATATATGAGTTGCAGTCATTGTGAATCGTGAAGTGTTAATCTAAAAATCATTGTTTCCTATATGTATGAGTTGTAGTTGTGTCATATTTGAGTTATAGATCTACTTTCTTAGCATCCACATTTGTTGAAATCAATAACTTATGTGTTATATATGTAACCATTATACTCAATAAAAAATTAAAAATAAAATAAATAAATAAATTATATTAACATATTTTTTTTTATTATTATAAAAAATTGAAAAAAATCATTTTCCAAAATAAAATTATACTTTTCCTTTTACCAAATTAAACCTATACCAAAACTATTATATTTATTAAATCCAATATTATATTCGTTAAAGTCTAGATTAAAAAAAAAATATTAGAGCAATATCAAACTGCAATTGTCTCGTTTCATTAGAACAGAAAGATAATTGTCATACAACATTTCATGAATCTTTCAACAAACATTTGCTTTTGTTCTCCAATATCAATTCCATTGTGTTTTTTCTAGTGTTACCCATATTATTTAAAGGAAAAACAATATTGGTAGCATATGTATGAAGAACATTCAACATAAAATAAAACCAAGAAAAAAATATGAGATAAATTAAAATGTTATTTGTATACAGAGTGTATTAAGTTAAGGGGGGATTACTTTATAAAATTAGTGTAAATACACGACACATACGAGTTCAGCTAGAAAACCAACTGAATAACCCTATTGCTGTTTTTGAATTTATTATATTTCTTACAGTCGATACTACGAACATAGATAATAGCTGCTAACTAAATCCGAAAGATTACTGTCATTCTGTTTTTGGTGGCATTCTGTTTTTGACTTCACTATATTTCTTAGAGACGATATTATGAACATAGATAATAGCCACATAACTCAATCCGAAACATTACTGTCGTTATGTTTTTAGTGAGTCTTTCACGGACAGAGACACTAACTTTTTCCTTCCCATGTCAATTACATGATCTAATTATAGTAATATTATATAAATGGTTGTAAAAGATTATTTGGGGGGTGAGAGGCTCATTTTAAGTGGAGTACGAGGAATATTTGATTTATCTATTCTTAATATAAAGTTGACACATAATCCAAATAAAATAAAAATAAAATATTTTTTTAATAAAAAACAATGTTAATCATATATATATTAATTTTTAAAATATTATATAATATTAATATTTAATTGGTATATTTGATTCTTTATATTACAACTCATATGAAAGATATTTTCTTATAAGATTCATACTTATAAGAAGTAACATAATTTTTTCATAAAATTATTTTAACATAACTTTCATATATATTGAAATAAAATTAAAAAAAATAACTATTTTAATGTTTAGCATAATAAAATATTTCAATTATTATATAGTAAAAAAATCAATAGTATTTCACAAATATTACTCATTAAAAGAAAAAAATCGAAAATAATATAGTTTAATATGAAAGATTATATAATATTTATGTGTATTTAAAAATATATTAATAAAAAAATATTTTAATATTGAAAATGTAGTGTATACATTACATTAAGCAATTGAAACACAATGTAATATAAACAACACAAGTTCCAAGTAAATTATGTACACATGGAATTTTCAAGAAATGAGAAACCATTTATACATTCAAAACTACAATTTAAACAATGAAAAATTACATTGTGTGCATGTATATATATAGAACCAATATAGATATAATCATAAACCATTTATACATTCAAAACTACAATTTAAACAATGAAAAATTACATTATGTGTGTGTATATATATAGAACCAATATAGATATATTTTAATCATAGATCTCACAAGCTTCGAGAATGATTAAATATGTCGAAGTGCTTACTTTATATTCAGGTTTTGCACTCTAAAAGAGTTTGCACCTCAAAATATTTGATCTGTGTGGGCTCATGGTTGATATGTGGTTAAGGTGGATCTATATTGGTATGTATGCATTTTAATTGAATTTAATTTAGGTGCTTGAATGGAATAGTTGTTATTATCCCTACCAAGGTTCAAGTTTGGTAAGTTCATATGTTTAAGAATGCTGATTTTATATATATATATATATATATATATATATATATATATATATATATAGATATATATATAACTGAGTATAAAATTTAAAGAAATATTTGTACCTCTAATAATTTGATTCTTCTCAATCACTCGATAAAATTAAAGTTAAAATAAACCTATACTAACTCTCAATAATATTATTTATATTTATTTAAGTTTCTTTTTTTATATATAGAAATATTTTTACATGATTATTTTTTTTAACTATTATATTTTGATATTTTATTATTTAAATATAAATATAAAGCTTTTAAGCTAAAATAATTATTATTAATATGAATCACTATTTTCATTTATAATAAAATAGATGTTAATTTAAAATGTATATATATATATATATATATATATAAATAAATAAAACTAATCACTATTTTAATGTATCACTAATTGATAACTATCCATATGACTAAATCTATTTTAATGTAAATTAAATTAATAAAGAAAAACAAATTATAATTAAAGTCATTTATTATTTTTATATTTTTAATTGAATTTATATTATCTTTTATTATCGTGTTTTATTATCTGAACCATCATTTTAGGTCATTTTACAATTATACATCTTAATATATATACAAAAGTATCCCAGTGAATAAGATAGAAGTTGATATTTAGAGTACATCGTTTTATTATTTCAAATACATAGTTTGAAAGTATAGAAAGACTTGTGTGCTTGAGGGGAATGGGGAATGTTCACCCACTCTAAGTTGTCGTTTAAGCGAATTACACATCAAGAAAATCTATATTCCCTTTCGACCGGAACAAAAGAATTGAAAAAGTGACTAGTATTGTTTCACATTCTAACGACGCAACAACTAAAAAATAAGATGTATTTTAAAGTGGTGAAGACATTCTAACGACGCAAAAATAAAAAATAAAATGTATTTTAAAGTGATGAAGTCAAGGTTTAAAGTGATGAAGATAAGGTTGAAAATGGTAAACATTGTAAAATGGATAAATACTCTAAAAGACGGGTTATATCTATCTCTATATATATTATATTTAAAATTTAATAGCGAATATGGTATATTATTAAATTATTTTTTTAGGAAATTAAATACGGATACAATTCTATATATTTTTGTGAATATATATATATATTTTTAATAATAATATTATATAAATTATTCTTAGATTGAATGGTTATTTAAGTCAATAATAATAATACTATATGGATTATTTTTAGATTATTATTGGATTGAATGGTTATTTAAGCTGAAATGAGATTTATGTGATAGTGTAAATATTTAATTATTATTTAAATTAATAAATAAATTGTTTAGAAATATTCAGAAAAAAGCATTTGAGTTTTAAAATATATATTTCAAGATTGTTAAAAATATTAATATTATGAGAGAAATATTATGTTAATTACTTATAAAAAATAAACTATAATTAAAAATACTATAGAAAAAAGAAGACAATAAATTATATACCAAAAAAAACACAATAAAAAACGCAAAAGAAAGTTTTTTTTAAAACTTAATAAAAAATGATACAAACCTTTTGAGACTACTAAAAATATGATAAAAATAAATCTATAAAATAAACCACTTACTAATTAAAAAATATAAATCTATAAAATAAACCATAAACCACTTAAGAATCAAATAACTTATTATTTCCTTATAGAAATAAAGTCTTAGCTCGAGAAGAATTATTAGAGGGGAACTATTCAAGATAGTTTAAGCTTGGGTGATAGTTCAAGGTTGGGTCGAAAGTTAGGTGATCTTGAATATTCCCCAAACGCGCTTATACGGTTAGAAATGTATTCTATTCTATCCCATATGTATAAGTGAATTCGATTGACGTTAAAAAGGGTTTACTGAAGATTGATTGCATAGATTCAAATGCCATAAGTATTCATCAGTGTTTATAAGTGTTCATCAATGTCTATAAAATACGGTTAAAAGTATTTTAATGGGTAAGACTCTCGACATTAATGGGTAAGACTCTCGACAATAGTGTGCCTGTAGTTTATATGAGCATATAGCTTTGACATTGAAAGTTTAATTTCAAATTCTTCTTACATCCATGAATTAAAATTGCATGTGTTACTTTCAAATTATATAGAATATTAATAAGAAAGTATTGTAAGATATATTAATAAGAAAGTATCGTAAGTTATGTGGATAAGGACTAATTATATAAAGTAAGAAATTAGTTTGGGAAGAAAATAGTGCATGAATAAAATAAGAATTATTAATTTTATAGTAATTAACCAGGGATGGAATTGACATCTAATTTGTATAGATATGAATAATATACAATATGTATAAATATAAATAATATATTTAAAATATTAATGAGTAGTAATTCTTATTTTCCATTGAAAATAATGAAATAGTACTCGAAATAGATATTAATTGGTAGTAATTCTTATTTTCCATTAAAAATAATGAAATGGTACTCGAAAGGTTTAGATATATAAGACTTTCTAAGTATTAATTATCTTTTCTAGAATCTGAGTTGATGTAAAATTATGAGATAGTTAACAAAATAATTTTATTTGAACATTCTTTAAACCTATATTTTGTATATTTTCATTCCTAGAGAAGGTTTGCAATAGATTAGAAGAAAGGAACTCTAGTAGAATGGCACGTTAATGGATTAATGTATATGCAAGATTGATGAGGAAATTAGAGATATATAGAGTTACCCTATTCTTATAAGGAATAAAAGGGAAATTGGTGGTTACTACCTCTAAATTAATTACATGTTTTGTTCTATTTGTGAGTGTGTCTACAAGAGTAAAAGAAGATTCATATTTGTGAGTGTGTCTAGGAGAGTAAACGGAAATAAAATCTTCTTAGAATTACGATATCAATTATCAATTTTGTAACAGGATGAACAAGTCGAAAAATGTGACAACAATTATTGTACAAAAGGAATAAAAATAAAAAGTAGGTTGTAAGTGATCAAAATAATTGTTATGAACATATAAACTATACTAATATATAAAACAAAAACAACTAAATATTCTAAAAGATGTAGACATTCCTTAACGTACTAAGAACAAATTATTCACTAAGGTAGTAATAAATATTTTTATAAATACCAAGATCTTCTAGATAATTTCAAAATCAAATTCACATTAAAGAGTTCATAGCTTTTGTACTCCAATTATTCCAAAGACATGTAATTTTCTAAAGTAAATACACAACAATAATGTAATTAATTGAGCGAACATATATATAAAAAATTAAAACACTGAATAGAGAAAAATATCAATCAAGTTGACATATTAATACATTGTAATAACAATCGACTTCTCTATCATCTATAAAGCATAATGCAAATTCTAGTAATAGTGGAAATTATTTAAATAACTTCATATACTTCCATAAACAATACGAAGAGAATAAGAACCATGGCATATGAAAATTATAACCATCATTCTCATCAAAATAGTAATAATATATATATGATCTTACAAAGCATAGTATTCTTGTAATGAGAAGTCACTGGAAAAATCCATGCTATTATAATTAAGGCCCAACGTCATAGTTCAAAATAGTTAAAAATCACAACCATGAGGTGGCATTCCAAACCCTCTTAGGATAAAAATTAATGAATTCTCAATAACTTAAGGAGCCCTATATAGGGTTTCGAAATAGTAAATCGACATTCACCATGCCTTAGCCTAGGCATATAGAGGGTTTCGTTTTCTGAAAAAAAAGTCGACTTGTAGGACAAATGGAGTCAGAATTAAGTGTTGAAAAAGAAGCCAAATATTTAATTCAGGCAAGAAACCCTCCTTTCATCACGTCTAGTTGCATACATTTAGATAACAAAGACATATGGGGTTAGAGCCTCAAGTTAAAAGAATAAAAAATGACGATATGATAATTATAAAATATCACCCGCATTATACCTGTCTTAACTAGCTCCACGCCTTCACTACAATCTTGTGTGTGCACACATGACATCTAAAGGTCAATCGAAACAAAAGTAATGGAACTATTTCCAGTAAGAAAAGACAATTGAAAGCAGAGACCATTGAAAGAAAAACTAAGGTGTTGAATGTCTAGGTGAAAAGCATAAGGGAAAAACAAAAAACGAACAAAATATACATATGTCAAAGGAAATTTAACTAGCTTGGCATGATGACTCCCACATACATTAAACCAAAAATCTTATGTTTCTAGAAAAACTAATTGCAAGAAGAAGACTTCTCGGGTCTCAGTTAAGATGTCTGAATTCAAATAACATGTAGGAAAATAAATGGGAGGGTAAAGCAAACCCTCACTCTATATTCCATTACGTAAAATCACCAAATACAAATGAGGTTTGATAAAAAATGCAATGTTGTATATTAAATGAAATGAAACCCACTGGTCAACTCTACGAAAGAGAGTTTGAACCAAGAAGTCTGGCTTTGTAGAACGCTCTACATTGCTCATGTACATTACACAATATATAGTAATCACAGATTTAGGGAAGTTAGAACCATAACCTAAAAAATAGAAACTAATTCCTATCCTTAGGTCTTGTGAACCAACTCACTATTATAAGATATTCTCCATTATCTCTAACACTCCCCCTTAATGGAGAATGGGTTCACAAATATGGCTAACATCTCCCTAAACATTTCAAACTTAATCCTGCCAAGAGGCTTAGTGAAAATATCTGCAACATTATCACATGTATTACATTATACCAAATGGTTTTCTTTTGATTGCAGTTTCTCCCAGACAAAGTGGAATTGTGTATCAATATGTTTAGTGTTTTTGTGGAACACCGGATTATTAACAAGTTTGATTGAACTATGATTGTTGCGTCTGATTGTTGTCGCATCTATCTGTTCTTCCCCGACATCCTGGAGAAGTCTCTGCAACCAAACTACCTCACACGTTGCTGCACACATGGCTTGATACTCTACTTCTGCTAATGACAAGGAGACTGTGTTCTGCTTCTTGCTGCTCCATGTGATCACCCTAGATCCAATGCTAAATTCATAAGCTGTTATGGATCTGTGATCACCTACATTTCCAGCCCAATCTGAATTTGCAAATCCTATCAATCCTAAATCTCTCTAACAGGCCTTTGACATATTTTCCCTGGGACAAAAATGTTTTTCCTAAATCTCTCCATATTTCAAGACCCAAACGGTGTCTTAATTCACCAAGGTATTTCATTTCGAATACCTATGACATTTGTTGCTTGATTTCTTTGATAAGATATGTAGCATCACCTGTAATGGTCAAATCGTCTACATACAAGGAAATCATCACTATGCACTCTTGCTCATCTTGCATGGTGTAAAGATTAGGGTGATTTTTGCTTCTGTTGTAGCTAAATTGTAGAAAAAATGAATTAATTTTTTCATACCAAGACCTAGGTGCTTGCCTTAGTCCATAAGGTGCTTTCTTCAATCTACAGACTAAATGTTCTTTCCCTTTCTAGACAAACCCTTCAGGTTGCTCTAAATAAACCTCCTCTTTTAGTTGTCCATTTAAAAATGCAGACTTTAGATCTAGTTGGTGTATCATCCATTGTTTCTTCATAGCTAAAGCAATTAACATTATGATAGTGTTTAGTTTAGCTACAAGGGCAAAGGTTTCTTCATAGTCTATACCTTCTTTTTGTGAATACCCCTTTTCTACCAATCTAGCTTTTAATTTTTCTATGGTTCCATCTGCATTAATATTTGGTTTGTATAACCATTTACAGCCTATTGTTTGTTTTCCTTTAGGAAGTTCAACTAGTTCCCAAGTGTTCTTCCTGATTATTGATTCATATTCCTGTTCCATTTCCTTTTCCCATTTTCTACATTCACTTACTTCTTTATAACTAAAAGGTTCAACCACATTCATCATAGTAGTTATAAAAGCATTTTCCCGATATCTTACAAGCAATTGAGCTTTCCTACCTAATCTCCTGAGAGGTGGGGTTGCCTCAAACCTTGTCTGATCATCACTCTCTTTTTCTTCCTGCTACTATTGTTGCTATTATATTTGCTGCTACTGCTACTGCTGTTGTATCTGCTACTGCTACTGTTGCTCATCTTCTGCCTTTGTCTGCTGCTGATCCTGATTGTTTTATGTTTCTTCACTTTCGTCTTCCACCAAGTACGAAATATCCCATTCCTCATTGTGCTCATCAGATTCTTCATGATCTTGTTCATGGAATATGATCTCTCTACTAACAAAAATTTTGTGAGTAGAGGGATTACATAACCTATAAGCTTTATATTGTAAACAATACCCTATAAAGGTACATCTGATGGCTTTTGAATCTAGTTTTCTTCTGTCTTCCTTTGGAATATGGGAAAATGCTTTAGACCCAAATACTCTTAAATGTTTTACTGTAGGCTTAAATCAATATAGTGCTTCATAAGGAGTTTTAAACTCAAGACTCTTTGTAGGACTCCTATTTTTTAAGTAAACTGCAGTATTCAATGCTTCATCCCAAAAACCATTCGAAAGATTCTTACCTTTCAAGATGCTCCTAGCACATTCCACTAGTGTTCTGTTCTTTCTTTCAGTTACTCCATTTTATTGTGGAGTATGGGGTACTGTGAACTGCTGCAATATTCCATGGTCTTTACAATACCTAATAAACTCATCTTTCTTGTATTCTCCCCCTTGATCGGACCGGAGAACTTTTTTTATGTTTCCTTGTTGGCCTTTCAATCAAGTTTTTGAACTGGTTAAAGTATTAAAATGTGTGACTCTTCTTTCTCAAGAGATATACCCAAGAAAACTTTGTGCAATCAACAATAAACACTAAAAAATATAGTGCACCTCCTAATGATTTTGTTTTCATGGGTCCACATAGGCCTTTATGCACTAATTCAAGTATATCCCTCTTTTTCTTTTCTACTCGAACATGGAATTCTTCTCTATGCATTTTTCCTAATGTACGTGCATCAAAATCATTATGTACTTGCTTTAGCATAGGAAGATCTCTTACCATTTCCTTCTTCTGTAGTAACAACAAATCATTGTAGTTGATATGACCAAATATCTGATGCCATAGCCCTTCTGTAGTCAAACTTGTAGCTGTCAAGGCTCGAACTGGTGTAGGTCTTACATCCAACTTGTACAGACCTCTTGTTCAGATTCCTGTAGCAATTGCCTTCATGCCATCTAGTAGATCATTAATATAGCAGTTAGATTTAAAAAGATCAACTTTAAGATCTTGATCTGTAATCATGGATACAGAAATCAAGTTCTTTGTTATACCAGGAACATACATAACATTATAAATTTTTCTTATATTACCATTAAGTAAAATGACAGAAATTTTCCCACATCGTTTGATTTGATGACTTCTATCATCACCTAGGTAGATTTGTGCTCTATCGTTGATTTCTTTAAAATCTTCAAACCATTTCTTATTCCCTGTCATATGTGTTGACGCTCCCAAATCTACATACTAGATGTCTGCATCAACATTCTCATCACGATCCGCCATGAACAATCTGAAATTTCACTCATGATTATCATTTGCAAGATCACCTACATGTCTTTTTTGCTTCTACTATTCCTCATGATATTTCTTCTTCCTGCAGTCTCTAGCTGTATGACCCAGTTTTCCGTAATAAAAACACTTAATTAAGGAGTTGTTCCTATTTGGATTCATACCTTGGGTCAGATTTGGTCTTTTCTGTGAACTTCATCTATTTTGCTATTGCGGATTTCCTTTTCCTTTCTAGAAGTTCTTTCTCGCCATCAATGCAAGATCGACACTCTGGGGCTTCAGTGTCAATCTTCTTTCTTCTTCTTGCATTAGTATTCCTGTCAGTTCTTCAAACTTTGGGATTTTCTCTCTCGCATGTATCCTAGTGATGAACATTTGGTAGTCATCGGTGACACCATTCATGGTAATTGGTACAAGATCTGTATCGTCAACTGTATGACCAATGTTTCCCAATTTATTCTTTAGATTTTTGATCCGTGCTATGAAGGCAGCAACTGTTTCATTCTCCTCCATCATCAGGGATTAGATCTTGCTCTTCAGAAATAGAAGAATTTGTATTCCTGATCTCATACAGATCCTTCAAAATTCCCCGAATTTCGCTTGCTAATTTACATTCTCTGATATGTGGTATGACGTAGGCTTTCACTGACATCTTTAGCAACGTCCTTGCTTTACCCTCATGCTTCTCCCAATCTGGGACTATTGTAGAGCTGGCTGTCGGCTTCTGTTCATCCCCATTTGCAATCGTCCAAGAACTCTGCACTTCTAGCAGAGTCTGCATCTTGAATTTCCAATTCGCATAATTGGAGCCATCTAGTTTGTTATGCTCATTCAAGCATGCTTCAAATATCTGATAATTCATCTTGGTGATTAAAACAAATTTGATAGGTAAAAAAAATGTTATATTTACCCCAAATATGTGACAAAGACAGATCACTGATCTTCAATGTTGTTTGATCTTGCAGCACACCCGCAAATCATCGTGGCTTCCTTCATAGCCTCCAGACAACCTTCTGTTGTCAGCCTCTACAGCCTTCTCCAGATGTAGCCTTCTCTCGACCTCCACAAAACCTCTTTGTTGCTTACATGATTGTCGCAGATGTACACCACCTATCTGAGATGTCGTCGTAGATGTACACCACTTATCTGTGACATCGTCGCATCTATACACCTAATATCTGAGATGGTGATGTTAAGTATGTTTTCGCAATTGTCACGTTTATTCTCGTGAAACCAGCGACGATTTCAATTTATTCGCACCCTCCTCTCAACGTACAGGTTCCTCAGCCTTGATGCTCTGATACCATGATAAAAAATGCAATGTTGTATATTAAATGAAATGAAACCCACTAGTCAGTTCTATGAAAGAGAGTCTGAACCAGGAGAGTCTGTGTAAGGACCTGCAGTCCTTGGCACACCCACCGGCATGAAGTACAATGGCTGTTGGTGAATGAACGGCTTGAATGAAGGAAAGTGCGAGCTCAGACTTAAAGTGCGTGGACAACAAGTTATAATACACATGAAGAAGGGAGAGCGACTTTTTTTGATAGCGTGGGAGCATGGTTAGATTGCCCACGGGCTGACCCAAACTTGGAGCAAGGATGACATATGTTTTGAGGGAATTTGCGATGAGTAGGGGGTGCTCATAACGTGGAGGACGAGTCGGCTTGGGTAGGCTAACACGCCCTGCCACCCATATAAGTAAACTGCCCGTGGAGCTCATTTGGGCATCGAACAACTTCGCTCATCTAATGAAGAGGAGGGCACAAGAAAAGGTGTGAGGTGCAGATTGAGAAGGAAAGGAACAGTTTGGTAATGTGCCCATTCTTGGGCAAGGCACACAGCAACACAAGTTTAGTTATTGATTGAAGGCGTGCACAGGTGAAGGCGTGGGCGCCGGTTGAGCAAAGGCATGCACGGGTGAAGGCGTGGGCGCCCGATTGTGTGAAGACTTGACACGGGTATCTTGGGTAGCTCAGATGAGCGCCCGCCGGTCATGCAAGGGTAAATGGTGTAGACTTGGTGGAGTCTCTTGTCGGTACGAAATTGGTGAACAGTGAAGCCGGTTGTGCGAAGGAGGTGTCTTGGTGACTTGGTGGAGTCACCTGCCCGTCGTGCACGAAAACAAGGTTCGGTTGTGAAGTGTGGAACGCAGCTTGTGTGAGGGTGCACCCGCCCGCCTTGGGCAAGGAAATCTTGGCTATCACATGGAGGTGTGATGTTGATGTAAAATTGGCTAAGTATGAAACTTGGTGTTTCCAAGTATACTTGTAAAGCATTGTAACTTTGTAAAGTTGTACAATATATTATTCGGGCAGACTCATTGTTTAGGGAGTTTCCCCTCCCTTTATACTATGCAATTGTGTTCTTCATGTATAATTGTTGTTGATAATGAATGCGTATGGGTGTTCATTGGTATAAAGGAAACATTAATAATACTTGGTTGTGAAACACAAACTAAGTAGGATAAGTGGTTAGGCGTAGTCCACGAACATAAGTATTGGTAAAAAGAAAGTGTTCGGTGGTGCTGCACCTCGCCAAGCATGGTTGAAAGACTACTGCCGACCTGGGGGCGTGACAATTGGTATCAGAGCAAGGTTTCTCGTGACGAAGTGATAGGTGATATGCACTTGATAGTCGGTGACAGTGAAGCAGGTACTTGTAGGTGAAGGAAGCTGTTTCACATACAAGTGGAGCAAGGGCTAGTTCATGGTTGCAGGCAACTTGGTGAAGCTGTTGGATGGTTGAAACTAAATTGCAAAGAAGGAAACTATTATCAATGGCAGGTGAATCTCAGGTTGGGTCTAGTCATGGTGCGAAGGATGCTACTATGGCATTCATTGAAAAAGTGTTGGAAAAGATGAAGGACTTAGAGACTTACTGGACTAAGAAGATGGACTTGGTTGAGAAAGATCAAGAGGCCAATTCGAAGATGAGAGAAGAGCTCGAGGAACTCTGGTCTCAACACGAGTACACTGATCTTATGTGTACACAACTTGAAGTAAGGGTCAAGGAGATTGAAAAGGTAAGAGATCGAGGCTTGCTAGAGATCGTGGACTTGCAGAAATCTCTTGATGAAGTGAGAGATGACATCGTGGTGTTGAAGAAGGCCGTGAGGCATAAATCAGGTGGAGGAGTGCCTCATGTGAAAGTCAAGGAACCAGAATCTTATGATTGTACAAGGAGTGCAAAAACTCTTGGAAACTTTCTCTGGGATATGGAGCAATACTTGGAACACTTGGGTCTATCCGATGATGAGACAAAGGTCGAGGTAGCTGCTCAATTCTTGACAAAGGATGCTAAGATGTGGTGGAGAAGGAGGATGGATCAGATTGCCAATGGCAGTGTTGGTGACATTACTTCGTGGGATGAGATGAAGAAGGCTTTGCAGACCCATTTCAGTCCTCAAGATGAAATGTGGGAAGAAATGATGAAGATTAAGTTCATAAAGCAGAGGGGGAACCTACAGACATATCAGTGGGAGTTTTCAAGTGCAGTTCTCGAACTTCCTAGCATGGCGGAGAGGGACAAGGTGTTCAAATTCATTATTGGGCTGAAGCCTTGGGCACACAATGAAGTGAAGAGGCAGAAGATTAAAACACTTGAGAAAGCTTTTGCTGCTGTGGACAGGTTGGTGGAGCATTATGATGAGACTTTGGTTGATAGGAAGAAGAAGTCTGATAAACCGAAAGAGAAGAAGAAAGACAATGCTTCGAAATCAGATGATAAGTCAAAGACAAAGAAAGCCTTGAAGTGCTGGATATGTGTTGAACCACATATGGTGAAGAATTGTCCTTCCAGACCAAAAGTGGCTGTTATTGCCCAATCTAATATGAAGAATGAAGAAGCTTCTATGGGGATGATGCAGATACTTGGTGCTGCTGCTGCTACAGAGGTGGTCTCTCAGAGGGATCCTGAGAGGAACAGTTTGGAGTATGTTCATATGAAGATTGGGAGTGCTGATATACTCACTATGGTGGATAGTGGGGCTACTCACAACTTCATGAGTGAAGATACTGCGAGAAGGATTGGGCTGAAATTTGTACTGGTGAACGCACAGATGAAGATAGTGCATTCTCCTCCTGATTGTGTTCTTGGTGTAGCTGAAAAAGTGGACACAACACTAGGTGAGTGGACAGGGAAAATCAACTTCACTATAGTGCAAATTGATGACTATGAAGCTGTGCTGGGGATGGAATTCTTGAAACAATTTGATGCTATGATTGTTCCACATTTGAAGAAGCTGTACATTTACAATGGAAGGGAAGATGTACCCATTGGTGTTCCAACCATTGGCGTGACAAGGCCTAATTGTAAGTTGGCAGTGATGCAAATGGAGGATGAGAAGCGAATGGAAGATATGAGTAAGCGGTTGTCTATGGTTGAGACAAAGTTTATTGAGCAGTCATTGGTCATCAAGACACATTTTGATAGTATCTTGGATTTTTCAAGAAGGCTAGAAGTGGTTGAGGATGATGATGATGATGATGAGGCTTATGTGAGGCCAAATGTTGGAGATGAGGATCGGGTCACTTATCTGCAGAGGATGGAGATAGAGAATCCTGATAGATGGATTGAGATGATTAGTGAGGGTGAGCCTTCAGGCTCTACTCCCTCCACATCTTCTTAGATGACATAGAAGATGGGGCTCATTGTTAGCTGCTCATGGCAGTGAGTCCTTAAAACAGGTTGAGCAGGCATGACAGATGGTGCAGGGATGGTTCGACATCAAGCATCATGACATGTTGCAGATGGGATGAAGTTTCCATGGACTTGAGCATGGGTGAGATTCTTGGTGAGTCCAGGATGTGGCAGAATCCAAGATAGACCGGTAAAGGAATAAGGATGTTCACTCTCATGGCTTGAGCGTGACCGTTGGATTAGCTACACAACTAGTTCAAACATGGGGTCCGGAAGTGCAAGGAGAGATGTTGGCATTAGGTAGAAAGGAGGACAGTTCACAGGATGGGACGACACATGATAAAGATGGCAGTTCTACATATGTTGCAGGGACGTTTGCAGTATGTGGAGGAGTTGATATCATGGACCAAGGATGAGACAATTGTTGATGTTGATCTTGGTGGATCGCTACCAAGATGGTATGTTGTGGAGGACAACAACAACTTTAGGTGGAGGAGGATGTAAGGACCTGCAGTCCTTGGCACGTCCACCGGCATGAAGTGCGATGGCCGTTGGTGAACGAATGGCTTGAACGAAGGAAAGTGTGAGCTCAGACTTAAAGTGCGTGGATAACAAGTTATAATACGCATGAAGAAGGCAGAGTGACTTGGTTTTATAGCGTGGGAACATGGTTAGATTGCCCACGTGCTAACCCACACTTGGAGCAAGGCCGACATATGTTTTGAAGGCGTTTGCAATGAGTAGGGGGTGCTCATAACGTGGAGGATGATTCGGCTTAAGTAGCCTAACTCGCCCTACCACCCATATAAGTAAACTAAGCGTGGAGTTCATTTGGGCATCGAACAACTTTGCTCATCTAATGAAGAGGAGGGCGCAACAAAAGGTGTGAGGTGCAGATTGAGATGGAAAGGCGCAGTTTGGTAATGTGTCCGTTCTTGGGCAACGCACACGGCAGCACAAGTTCGGTTATTGATTGAACGCATGCACGGGTGAAGGCGTGGGCGCCCGGTTGTGTGAATACTTGACACGGGTATCTCGAGTAGCTCGGGTGAGCGCCCGCCCATCGTGCAAGGGTAAACAGTCGAGACTTGGTGGAGTCGCTCGCCGGTGCAAAATTGGTGAATGGCGAAGCCAGTTGTGCGAAGGAGGTGTCTTGTTGACTTGGTGGAGTCACTCGCCCGTTGTGCATGAAAATAAGGTTCGGTTGTGAAGTGCAGAAGGCAGCTCATGTGAGGGCGCGCCTGCCCGCCTTGGGTAAGGAAATCTTGGCTATCACAGAGAGGTGTGATGTTGATGTAAAATTGGCTAAGTATGAAACTTGGTGTTTCCAAGTATACTTGTAAAGCATTGTAACTTTGTAAAGTTGTACAATATATTATTCAGGCAGACTCATTGTTTAGGTAGTTGCGCCTCCCTTTATACCGTGCGATTGTGTTCTCCATGTATAATTGATGTCGATAATGAGTGTGTATGAGTGTTCATTGGTATAAAGGAAACATTAATAATACTTGGTTGCGAAACACAAACTAAGTAGGATAAGTGGTTAGGCGTAGTCCACGAACATAAGTATTGGTAAAAGGAAAGTGTTCGGTTGTGCCGCACCTCACAAAGCGCGGTTGAAAGGCTACCGCCAACCTAGGGGCGTGACAGTCTGGCTCTGCAGAATGCTCTACATTGCTCATGTACATTACACAATATATAGTAATCACAGATTTAGGGAAGTTAGAACCATAACCTAAAAGATAGAAACTAATTCCTATCCTTAGTTCTTGTGAACCAACTCACTATTCTAAGATATTCTCCATTATCTCTAGCAAGGTTATAGTTGAATAACTTGTTGTAGCCTATGCAATGATGAAATCCATGAAGAAATTGAATCTGCCATTTCCAAAGAGGTTCAAATAAAACATGGGTTTTATTAAGTATTTAAGAGACTCTGGAAAGATACAAATCGTTACAAGTAATTCAAAACCCTTATGCTAGACTGTATAAGTTTCAGAAATTACCTTTGTAGCGTAAGCCTAAACAAAATCCCAGATTCGGGTTTGAAACTCATCGCTCACTCCAAAACTTGTATTCTCACCTAGAGTAAAAAATGTAAAACCCAATACTATACAAAACCTACAACACATAGAAATAGCGAGAGCACGGTTGCAGATAATAAACAAGAATGCAAAGAAATAAATAAAATTGAGCGAATAACCAAAACTACACTTGTGTGAGTTACCTAAATCCATTACTTGAATTTACAGGCATCGGAGAGAATGATAAGTCTAATGAGGTCAAAGAATCCATAAAACTCATCCAAGGCTTTGGCCACCTCAAAACCCTTTGAGTGGCACTGTAGTGAAACTCAAGAGCCAAATGAAAATTTTACGAAAGTTGGAGTACTAGGGTATTACATTTAAGTTTCCCCGAAGGAATATCGACCCTCGACCCTCTGATTCAACAAGTCAATCCTGACCGTTGAAGTAGCCTAGTACACAGGTTACATGGAGTTCACGTGGCCGGAGATCACGTATTCCACGATTGCGGTGACAAGTGTGAAAAGCATGGGCCATAAAAGTAGAAGTTCATTCATATATCTCGCATGAGCGCTATATAAAAAAACCATCACATTTTAAATCGAATGAAAACTGACACATAAATACAATGTAAAGGGTTATACCCGTAATGGCAATATAGCATTACTCTCAAACTTTAATATGGATTTATGTGGCAATCTGAAAGTGTATTTACTTTAAAAAATCAAAGGGCATATAGCTGTAATACGGAATTAAGTTATAGGTATAAGAAGAAGAATTGTGATGCCAAATAGTATAGTATGAATTATGAGGAAGGTCAAATGAAGTTGGGATAAAGAAAGTTTAATAATTCGTATAGATATCCAAATATATTTAAGTAAGTTAAATATTTATCCAAATATATTTCACTAAGTTAACTATTGTAAGCATATGAAAATTAAAAATGGAATAGTAAATTATTGTAATGCCATTGTAATATAAGTGGAAAGAATTTTTTTTGTATGGAAATTATGTAGATATAGGTTCAAAGCTAGGCTCAAGAGAAAATCACAGTGAAAAAGAAAATTACGGGATTTATTATATGCTGTAAAAACTAATGTGGTGTCTTGTGTGATAGGGTACTAAAGCAAGCAACATATAAGTGTAAAATGGCACAATCCTCAAATTAACCTCATGCTAAAGCAGAAGAAATTTATGTTTATGTCGAGTTGGGAGGGGAAGATATGCCTCCAACAACTCAATTCTTGGACGTAGTAAGAGATTTATGACACGAATTGGCCAATGTTAGAGATGACCATGAGCGCATGTTGAAAGCAAGTGAAGAACAAGAGAAGCTGATAAAGGATTTAAATGAAAAGTTAATTAACAAAACTCTTGATGCAAAGGTTTATGGGGATAAGGAAAATCCCTTGAAGAGGAAAAGTGATGACCATGGAACTTATAATATGAAAGTGAAAATGAATCTAATAGAACATACTCAAAATCAAGTAAACCTAGAAACAATCAAAAGATCGAACTCAAGGGAGGGTTCAAAAAAATAAGGCCACCCACCTTTGATGGCAAGAAAGAGGAGGATTCCCAAGCTTGGATGTTGAACATTACTAATTATTTACAAGCCTATGAATATAACAATGACTTCAAATCCATATTAGGAATTTACGAGTTGTAAGGGAAAGTGGCTTTATGGTGAGAAGAAGCAAAAATATGTGCATAATCTTGACGAGAAAAGAATTTTGTCAGAGGACTTTTAGAGAGAATTAAAAGGCAAGTATTTAACTAAAGGATATTATGATGATTGTGCTTAGGAATTCAATGATTTAAGATTAAGATAACTTAGTATGGATGGACTTGTTGCAATGTTAACAATCTATTGTGATATGTTACCTACAATAAAGAGGAGAATGCAAAAGTACACTGATTTTTAAATGTCTTAGCACTCTTGTATAACGAAAGGATTGAATTTGAGAATCCCAGGACTATGGAAGAAGTAGTAAAAAAAACAAGATTGTGTTATCAATAGTTTAAAAGAAAGAATGAATGTCCAAAATCATGGTAATATAGAGGCAAAAGTAAATTTCAAGTGGAGTAAAGAAAACAAAATCCTACGTCTCGAAGGATTTTGGGAGATATCATCAGAAAAAAAAGAATCAACTTGAATAATCAGCCCCAACTTGCACAGTCCCAAATTGGGCCAAAGCAAATGGATCTCAATACTAAGGGTACTAGTTTACAGAAAATTGTGATTTGGATAAATGATGAATGAATTAAATAACTCATAAAAGGCATATCCAAGACTATTTCTATAATGACCTTGGTCATTCTTCTTATATGAAATTATGATGTTGTTTTTTTCAGTTACTTTAGGCTCGTGTGGTTATGCGAACATTCTCATGTTATGGTTTCGTTATGTGGCATGCTTTATGGTCATATGAACATAGTGGTCCTTCTTTAAGGTGGCCAATTATAATTGATTGCACATTTTTCTATAACACAGGGCCTTAATTATGAGAGAGGAATTTAAATAAATTAGGTAACAATTTATTCTACTAATGAGGGAAGTTAGGGGAACCTCAACAACATCTAAGTGATGCTAACAATGTAAAGTTTAATTCATATTAAATAGCCAATGTAATAAATAATCATAAGTACTTGTGTATGGTGAATGATCGCATGGGCATACAACCAATTTTGGGTGTGATTCATATTGTTTATTGTGCATATAGTCCAAATCTAAGACCAAATAAGACAAAAGTTCTCACAAGAATGGGGTTCAAATGACATGGGGTTATTAAAATAGCTAAGAATAATGCAAACCTTCATAAATATTTTACAAGATAATAACACATGGTGGAGAAACAATTTCTTGACACCTTGTAGATTCTAGAACTAGCCCCGGGAGGAGGGAAAATGAAAGGCAAGGAGAGGAAGAGAGGCCAAATGCTAGGGATCTAATTGGCCAAAGAAAAAGGAGCAATAGTGATAGGCCCAAGACAAACAAATGGACACCTATGGATTATCAATATGGGATGTACATTAACTAACTAGAGGAATTGTTAGGAAAGTATAAAGGAGAGGGAATTCATACCAAAGTCGGGAAGGAAGAACATAGAAACCAAGAAGAATAGATAGTAGAAGCGTAGTGAGGGAGAAAATAGGAACCATTAGAAGACAAAACTAGGAGAGAGGGTTGGTATTATGAATTAATCACCTAAGGTATTTGCTACAAAGGAAGGAGGTAGAAGTGTTGTTCTTGTGGCCAACATCATAAGGCTAGCAGAGGAACCTGCAACATTCGAGGATTTTTCAAGAACTTCACAACCTTATCTATAGTTATTAATCTACACCTATTTAATGTTTAAACCTTCAACTTACTAGGGATACAGTGTTATACGTTCACTATTTTTCACTCATGTGATGCTTAAATATTAAAGCGTAGTTCAATAATGGAGACTCGTTTGTAACTATGATTTTCATGGCTCAAAGCCATTACTGTGAATTCAACCTTCATATATTACTTGAGATGCATGGGTTGGGGAAGTAGTAATATCTACTATACATATATTAGGTAGGAGAACACTATGATGAGGCAACTAAATGGTTAACCTTACCCTTTCGTGTGTAAAAACCCTGCAATTTTTCCCTTACTACATGTAGACTAGTAGTAATGTCTTGCTTGGTTGTCATTACTACAAAGAGAATAAACTTCCTGTGAGGATATTGTTAGTAATGTCATTGTTGGATTTTCATCACTATTTAGAGAACATTAACATGGAGTCATGTCAGTTTCACTAAACTAGTTCTATCTGGCATGGTGAAGAACACCAGATTCAATCCGTAAACCTCACACTATTGTTGTAATAGTAAATTCTTTATTTCCATGGATGAAATTAGCATTTAAATTATTTGGGGTGGCTAAATTAACTGACAGTGTAAACCCACATCTCTGGAGTCCCTCATTGGTTGGGTGGGGGGGGGGGGGGGGGGATTTTGGCTTACCTATGCTAGTTCCTTGCTCAGACTTAGCACACTCTAGATTCCCAGTATTGGTTGGAGTTGTTGAGAAACCTCGGGGTGGAGGAAGAATCCCTAAAATATCTAAAATAATCAAGGCTATGGATTTTCATTTCTGGAACCCCTTATTGACTGAGGGGTGTGGATGTATTTCCTTTAGAATCCCTATACAAACCTATAACTAAACACATAAATTTAGGGTGGAGGAGGGACAAGACTTCTAAAATCCCTAGAAAAGTCATTGGGATAGGTTCCTAATTGCAGGGTGGAGGTGGGAAAAGAGCCTTGGAATCCCTAGATAGGACAGTGGGATAGGCTCCTAAATGCAGGGTGGAGGTGGGACGTGACCTTTGGACTCCCTGGACAAGATATTAGGACAAGTTCCTAAATGCAAGGTGGATATGGGAAATGACCTCTGGAATTCCTCAATAGGACATTTTGATAGGCTCCTAAAGGTAGGTTGGTGGTGGGACAATATCTCCAAAATCCCCAGTCTAGACATTGGGATAACTTGCTCAAGCTAGGAGGTGACAACTACATTGTTGACAACTACCAATCGTTGGGAGGAAAATTATAAACATTATCACAATGCCCTTTGTAAGGTATTCCATTAATTATGATGGCCATAGTCATCTAGACAGTCCACCACATATGAGGTATTTCATAAATTAAATGGTATTTTGTAGCCACTTGTAGTCATAAACATTGTTCTACAATTGGCCATTGTAGCTTACTTTATAGACATGGACAATGTTGAACATTTAAGTAGAGAGGCTACCCAGTATGCCAAATGTACTTCCCACATTCGATAATTTACACGAACTCTAAAAAATATTGATCTTAGGGAGTATTAAACCTAAGGTAAAGTTTTAGACCTTCTTAAGACTGGGACACTAGACACCATAATTTGGCACTTAAAACAAAAGTGATGAAATTGGGATAGATGGTCTCCTATTAGCTCCATTACAACTTGCAAGGAAAAACAACCAGTGTTGCGCCCTGGAATTTTGGAGAGATGTTACTTAATTTATGCATAAATTGGGTATGCTAATTCTAGCCTCCTAGGACTTCATCGCTCGTGCATACTATGTTAGCATATTCATATGATCGTTAAGTCACTTGTGCATCCTTTACCGACCTTATTACTAGTATCGCATTTCCTATAATGTATTTGTATTTACCCTCTCTAATGAAAACAAAAATGTGGGCTTTCTCATACATACATAGACATTCAAGAATATAAGGTCATGCTAATAGTTGTTGTAATTTTACTAGAAATTTTCTTACCACCTACTAGAGAAACTTGTAACTATATATTATTACAATGGCTTCTAATTACAATGTTAAAACCTATGAGTAACCACCTCAAATTTTAGCATGTATATTTTGGTAATAATTGTGTGTTTCATCAAGGAGGATGTATATAAACAAAATATTGGTAAACCCATTATGCTTGCCAATATCTGGACCTAATGTAGGTGTAATAGGATAATAAAACTAGATGTGATGCCATTAATTATTAGTCGTGGTGTTAATATTTACATTACGATAATGAATGAGGTAATGTTACCAAATTTGTAGGTCGGTTTCATTGTGAAACCAAATTCTCCTCTACAACAACAAATAATGTAATCAATGTTGATCTTCTCAATAACTATCACTCAGTTATTACTAGCTAACAATCAAGACCATGGTCAACCCAAACCTCAAGTTGTTCATGTTAATGCATTCAAATTTAAACTTGGAAAAAGACAACTGAGGTTACTTCGATTTCATAGGACCCATCCTGAAGGACCTTTAAGTGGTTCTTCAACAACTATTGTAGCCAAGCAATGTATGGTTTAATTAGGAAGTATACTAGGGATAGTATAAAACACCCTACTTCACTTGGTGAGTTTGTGTTCCTAAAGCCACATATGGACGTGTTTCGTGGTTTGGTAAGATAAAATATGCCTCATCCTTGGACGTGGTGTGATGCCTTGGTTCATAAGTTAAGGATACTTTTATTCTTCTTGAAGAAATGGATAGTAATGACATGTAGATTCAACTAGTAGTAAGAATGTAAGTATCTATATCTGATATGTAATGTATTTTTGTGAATGTGGACTCAAAATTAAAAGTAGCCTACTACAATCTGTCCCCATGCAGTAACATAAGTAGTTTGGGCATCTTAGACAATGAGCCAGTTCCTCCAATGTGGTTAGAAAACCAGTTTCGAATATAGGAGCAACTATAGACTAGTTATATATGATATGGTGCATGCTATCCAAAATTAATATCAGTTGAAGTTAACCATATATTTACTTTTGAGTAGTCTTCAACAAATTTAATTATGTACTTAGAGTAGACTCTAAATTAGTGTACGTTTTGAGAAATAATTAAATACAACACATTCTTCATTTTTTTTCAACTGTTAGTTATTCATTTAAATATAGTGATCAAGTTGTACCACATGAGAAACATCTAGCACCTCAAGATAATGACCATTCATCCTTCATATTTCATTCAATATGATTTCCTTGGGTGAATACTAGCATAAGAAAATTGAAGTGCTTATGGTATCTCCTTTATATTTAAAGGTTATCCCTTAAAGAATTGTGTTTCTTCTATTATGGATAGTACATGCACAATGTATTAAATGACTACAAATACAACATTGTAGAGTGGCCTTACATTGAGGCATAAAATAGGTTTTCTCTAGGGGTAGCAGTCATATTGAGCGAAATGACAAGTTGTAGAGTACACTACCCTCCTGAGAGTCCTCTTGTGTTGACTCAATATTGTAACCATCAGTTCGAAACCTCCATGAAAGATCCAACAACTTAGTACAGAATATGACTATAACTACGAGAGGGACATATGAGAAATTTTCCAATAATTGAGCTATAGAGAAAGAAAAAAATTAAAATAATAATAGTAGAGGTGTGCGTCGTATCAGATCCCAGGTTACAACATTTGGCCTCGTGGAAAAAAATAAATTTATGACTTTATTTTTTTCGGTGCTAAAGCCACATTATCAAATGATGAACTCTCTCCATTTTGAAATTAGTCACATCTTCGAGAGATAGGTCCCACCAGTTTTGCATTAGATACACATTTCATGGCTCCCTGATATGGTCAATTTCAATGATCTATCTAGACATCTACATATGTAATAAATATGAAAGGAACAAATCTACTCCATTCCTATAAGGCAAATGTATGAATATATAATATCCTGAAAATAGTGTTGATGCCATATGTTGGGAAAGTCGTAGGAGGCATTGTTTTGGATGATTTTTTAGGGAAAATAGCATACTAATTGCTTGCTAAGGTCTAGAACCTTGCAGCTGAGCATATTGAAAGAAACTTAGTATGTTTTTAATGCCTCACAACCAAGAAGAGGCTTGAAGCTTAATAATTGTATCTTATATTGAAGTTTAAGAAGTATATTTTAGATTTAAGCACGAGATTCCATTAAAATTTATTAAGCAAATCGAAATTATGTCTCATGAGAAATTGCTTCAATGTAGTTGTTATGTGCAAAATTCACTTATGCGTACAAAAATGAGATCCCTCAATATAGTGGCCTGATATAGAAATAATAGGGGAAAAAATATCTATGTTTTCCTTAGAGAGATTGGAATATGGAAAAAAGGCCTAACTGGAATCTGTAGTAAGCCCTCCTCCTCTCTGTGATTCTAAGCTCTAACTCTACCTCTAAGTTCTATAAATGGAACCAAAAAAATGAATGGAACAAGCAACAAAACTACAATATTGGCATAGGATAAACTATTTTTTCTAATCAGTGAGTCAAATTGCATTGAAATACATAAGCATCATAATGACACAAGTATAGGAAAACAAAGTTCCTTTTATATTAATAAATAAAGGAGAGAATTACAACCATTTATACATGCTTGACTTTGTAGATGTCTCCCCAATTTTCTTGTACCTCTTTACCACAAATAAAACCTTCAAACTCAAACCTAATGCATTAATGGAGGATGATTTGTTAAGCTCAAAGTGGCAACATGAGGGAACTAGTAATCTCCAATATCTAACCTAGACTCTATGGGAGGCAGTGAATTTATAGGGTAAAAGTGGTAATTTAGGATTCACGAATCTAGGCATGAGATCCACATATGAAGGAGGATAAGCTTTAAGGATAAGAGAAAAGACCTCTAGGGTAAGAATTCAAGATCTTTATGCATTGTAAATGGTTAAAACAACCTTAGAAGCTTCTAGAGGATAAGATTCAATTTTTTATTTATTTTTAACCATCAGATTGATATGTAGAGTAAACATTTGTAGTTAGTGCATGTGCTCAGTTATGAAACTTGCAACCATTGCAAGTGGTTTGAAGTGCAAGGTGAATTGATGCCAAAAGCATGGTTTTTGAGCTAATTGACCTGTACACGCAAACTTTTTAGACAAATAATTCTTAGGGTTTTGCAAAGGGAGTGTTAAGGATGTTGATTGATTGGATTTTCAGGCCATTTTATTGGATGCAAAAAAATGATTTGTAAGAGTAGTATTATGGTGGTGAGTTCTATGCAATGATATTGTCTAACACAAAACCCATTTTATAGGCATTAAATGAAGCCCTAATAAATCTGGATTTCCAGATTAAAGAGGTACATAATGAGGTAACCTCTATTAAGAGATCATGTTTCAAATGTTGCCAGCTGTAATTTATTTGGTTAATTCCTCCAATAAGCATAACCCTTATGATTCATTGCTATCATTGAGTTTGGAACCCTCGATGGATTGTTGGTGATAAACCAAAGCCGCTTGAGCATAACATCAATTAATCATGCTTTATACACCTTATAGAAAACATGTGCTATATAGTCCAATACAAAATATCATGGCCTTGTAACTATAAGGATTATGGAGGAAATGACACTGACCCTGTTTCAATTTTTCTTTTTAAATATCTTTTTCTCCATCACTTTTTCTGAAAGAGTACATAGAAATAAAATAATAGAAACTCATGCGATAAGACCCCTAGGAGACACTCAAAAACCATAAATGGAGGATAAGGTCATGAGTTTTCACATTTCATATCGTCCTAGAATACATTCTATTGGTCTTCACTTCACCTTTTTCGATCAAGTTTTATATCCTAGGAGGAGCTCTCTAGCCTCACATACAATTACATGAATTTTTGGAATTCCTTAGAGCACCAAGTTTGTAATAATATCCACCATGTTTTCAAAACTAAGGATTTATTCTTACTAAAGTATTCTAGGTGCGTTGCCATTTGTTGAAGGTTCTTATTGGTTCTCTATAGGGTTTGAACAAGATACATCTTGGCTTTCTTCCCTGTGAAGAAGGTGCTTCTTTGAAGTTCTTAAAGGAAAATAGTGATCACTAATTTATTAAATAAGATAGCATATCAAATTTGATTTGATATGGTATATTAAAGAGGGGAATTTTTCCTATAGATGTTAAAGTTTCTTGACCAATTAGGATTTTTCCTTTGAAAATTTTCAATGCTTTTATATTTACAAATATATTAAAGAGCCGAAATTTATACTATGGTGTGGAAGGTCTTATGTTCTATGAAGTATGAAAACTAAATTACCTGGGTTTAGACTTTGTGTCATTAATACCTTCCTTGGAGTAGGATTAGCTTTCACATTACACTGTAGATGCACCAAGAGTGCTAGAAATGTTGAAATTTTGTTGCAAGTTTACACCTTCTTGCTGATGGATATTCAATGAAAACTCTTTGTGTAGGTCAGATAGCTTGCTAGTATGCATGATGGCTTAGAAAAAATTAATTTTTAGGTCGCCTTTCCTGTCTAATATAACACACATACAAAAAATTTCAAATGAATTTGGATGCTTGTTATACGCTGAAATATGGGCCTCATTCATTCCTTAATTCTATATTGAAATCAAGGAAATAAAAGCCTCTATCCAATCCTTGATGCCATTTGTATTTTGATAAACGAATAGAGTGGCTATCCAATTATATATTGAAGGCCATAGTTCTACCCTTCAAATTCATCAAACCCCTCTTCAATGATTGCAACTCTTGAAATTAATTCTAGGCAATGTTAAATTTGGTATAGAGACTTGTGTAATGATTATGTTGTGTCAAGATATGGCTTATTGAATATAGTTTCAATGAGCTTGGAGCTGGTAGATGCACATAAACGTACCATTATTGAGTTTGAACTATTTGTATTAAGGAGTTAAAAAACAAATATATTGATTCATTAATCAAGAAACTAAACTCTACTCACTTTAATGTACTTATTTTGGGTTTCCCATAATTGGAAGCTAGAGCTTGAGGTAGATTATGTCCTGAATGACCAAAATTTTAGAAGAGATCTAGAAGGGTCAATGTAATGGTTGACTAAACTCAATGAAAAGGGGCATGAGTTCATTGTGTAAGGATAAGTATTTTGACAACACCTCAGTTATGGTCAACCATAGAATTTCATAAAATAGTTATTTTGTTTGTATTATACATCCATTTATCTTAAATTTGTATTTGAAGATTTAGTATTTTGCAAGACAACAAGAAATGCTAAAAATATCCTTTATGGCCATTTGTGAGGTGTGTGGTAGTGAGAAGTGCTAAAACAGATTACTCGATCAAATAAATTCTTCAGGGCTCATAACCATACTAATATTTAAATGATTGTCACTTGACTTTTGAGAAGAATTTGAAGATCCAAATAAGATATTTAACCATCTGAGACAAATGATTATGTGGAAAATTATTGAATTTTGGCTTTTGTGATCCATAACAAGTTTATAGAGAAGGTTTTAGTCTATAATCACTTCAAAATTCATTTTTTGACACATTTTGAACCATCAAGTGTGGTTCATCATCAGGACAAGATGAAGAACCGGATCCGGAAACAAGTTAAATAGAGAGGTATATCATTCAACGACTAGAAATAAATGGCTACAACTGACCAAGGAAAGGACTGGGCAATGGTTGCATTTGAATGGGACAAGGGATAGGAAAATATAATATTAATAGTTTTTTATTTATTTATTTTTTAAATGATTCATTATTATTCTAAATAAATATTATTTTTAACTAATTTGTATGAACTTAAATTAAGATTAGAATCTTAAATAAGTGTTTATCCTCTTTATTATTTATGATTGTAATCTTAATTTAAGTTCATAGAAATTAGTTAAAAATAAGATTTATCTAGAATAATAATGAATAATTAAAAAAAAAATAACTCAAATAATTAATTATTAATTAACTAATATTATATTTCCCTATCCCTTGTCCCAGTCAAATGCAGTCGTTGCCCAGTCCTTTCCTTGGTCAAATGTAGTTGTTTATTTCTAGCTGTTGAATGATAGATTTCTCTATTTAACTTGTTTTCGGATCTAGATCTTCATCTTGTCCCGACGATGAACCATACTTGCTGGTTCGAAACACATTGAAAAATGAATTTTGATGTGATTATAGCCAAAAAGCTTCTCTCTAAATATGTGGAAAATATTGAAGATAGTCTCATCACCAATAACTCGGATTTTATGAATGTTATGTTCACGCTGATTTGTTCCAAAAAAAATTTGGTGCATTTCTTCACTTATTTTTTTGGATAAAATCATATGTATAGTCACAAGCATGACGTGATAACATTTCGCCTAAATATTTTAGTTTTGGATGTCCAAATTTGCAATGATATTGATTACTGCACATTTGTTATGTCAATTTTGAACATGCATGTGTTGTGTTCTTTCTTTAATAGTCTAATTTGAGACATTTTGCCATTTTCACAATAAGAAATTAGTCACTTCAATAGTTTTGGTTTTTTTTTTGTGAGTTTTACAATAGCTTGGGACAATTTGTAAGGAAAATATTAAGCACTATGCAATATGATTAGCTTACATTAGCTTACAGTTTCTTCATCTAATTTGTTGGATGAGAATAAAGCGACATTAAATAAATAATATTTAAGGGTGGTAAACAAATGATTGACTTATTCCGTGATGCTTAATATTTACACAATTTATAATTTCTATGAGGTGATATTTTCCAATGAAATTATTACCAACAAATATCTACCATAAGCGTTTCTCTCACACAAAACATTGATTATACCACATGAGAACTCTAATTTTGAGGATCTCATGACTAAAATGGATCTTGAATTGAATTCGAATACAATAATTTGGCTTACTCATATTCTTTGTTACCAAGAATGGTAGAGTTGTATATTATTCACTCCAAAATTTGTATCCATTACATATTTTTATTTCTATAGAAAAATGAACACTTTCTCTTTGATAATTTTGAATGGGTGAAAATCCTTTACATAAATTAATTCTATTCTATCCTATTGACCAAATATATCACTAACAAATCATTTATTTCATTACAAATTTATCAAATTTCTAAGCCCATTACAAAATTTCATGGTTGGATAAATCCTTGACAAAAAAAAAAAAACTTCACATAAATATCCACCCATGCAAAATTAAAATAAGGCTATCCCTTGTTAGCTGATAAAAGGTTGTTGGTTTGATACTTTTTAATGACATGAAGGATATATTTGTTTGGTAAAGACTCACTGACTAAACTAATGTTGTCTAGTAAGAGAGTACAGATAAACATGGATGAATGGAAACATTGTTTCTTTTATTAATCTTTTTTTATGGGCTGCCTTGTATTTTGTTAGATGTTGGTTCGAAATCTTCCTTGAATCTTGTAGCATCATGTTTCAAAGGTGGCCAAAGGGATTTCTATTCTCATTGGTCATGGATGTTATAAAATTATATTAATCATTTCATTGCTGACATAGATTCACCATATAGTCCTAAAGAATAAATGCAAGTATTGATAAGATTATCATTGTTTGAGTATCATTCGAGTCTAATAAGGAAATTGGGATAATATGCATTGAATGTTCAATGGAAAGTGTACCTTAGTTCTTTAATTTCATCGTAGTTCTGAGTTTCATATCCTAAACATTCATATTCATGGATTAGATAACATAATAGAAATATTTGTCACATGCCATAACTTGGTCCACATGGGATGCTCTCACTTGCAGGTGACCTTCTTGTCTCATTGAGCATTGTTTATACTTAGATTGAACAACTTTACATGACACGATTTCATCCATGTTTCAGCTCCTTACACATGGTCCATAATACGAATTAACTTGTAGTAATATTGCTCAAAGGTTGATTAGTATTTACTCTTGATATAACACTGCTCGTTGTTGCAAATGACATTGATGAAAAGAATTTTGAAGTTGGTGTCGTTTAAGCCTTTTAATGATGCATCAATAGATTGATGTCAAATGGTATAATATATGAGTTATTGTTGTATAATATATAATATTTTGAGCTTATCACCATCACAACAGTAAATATATTGTTGAACCCTTCTCATTACTGCATCTTGGGAATCTGACCTAATTTATAATTATCTCACTATTGGTACAAGGAAGAGTTATGTTACAATATTTATAACACCAAGGACGGCGTTCCCTTTTATGGGGGAGGGTTGGAATGACCTTGGTCATTCTACTTATGTGTAATTATGGTTCTAATTGTTTTTATAACATTACACTAGTGTGGTTATGCGAAAATGGTCATGTTTTATGATTCTGTTATGATCATGTTTTATGGTCATATGAACATAATGGTCCTTCTTTAACGTGGTTATTTATAATTGATTACAGATTTTTCTAATTCATGGAGCCTTAATTATCAGACATGAGTTTAAATACATTACGTAACAATGTCTTCTACTAAATAAGGGTGTTTGGTGGAACCTTAACAACATCTAAGTGATGCTAAAAATGTAATGTTTGACTCATATGGTTCATGATCAGAAGGAAATAAAACCAAATTTTGGTGTGCCTCAGAATGGATATGGTGTATATAGTCTAACTTTGAGAGAAAATAAGGTAAATGTACTCATAAGAATGGGATTCAAATGACAAGGGAATATGAACACAACTAATAACCATACAACCCTTCAGATATTTTCTACAAGATAATGACATGTGGTGAAAAACATTTTTCTTGAAACCGTACATATTCTAGAACAAACCCCATGCGAAGGGAAAATGATAGGCAAGGATGGGAAGAGAGGCCAAATGGAAAGAATCTGATTGGCCAAAGAAAAGAAACTAGCAATAATAGAGCCAATACGAAGATGGGGACATCTCTAGTTGGTCCTTAGTGGTTGGAACTTAACTAACCAGAGGAAATGCTAGGAAAATATAAAGGAAAGGGGAACTGAACTAGGGCGAGGAGGAATAACACAAAAATGAGGAAGAAGAGATACTATAATCATAGTGAGGGAGAAAAATAGGAACCAATAGAATTCAAAACTAGGTGAGAGGAATGGTAATGTGAATTAATGACCTAAGGTATTTATTGCAAAGGAAAGGTATGGTCGGCATCACACGTGTAGGAGAGGAACCTAAAACATTAGATGTTATTTCAAGGATCTACATAACATTATATACACTTATTACTTTACACCTACTTAATGTCTAAAACTTCAACTTACCAATGATACAATGTTATACTATCATTGTTTTGTACTCATGCAATACTTAAATGCTAGGGTGTAGTTCAATAATGGTGTCTGGTTTGAAACTAGGAGCTGCATGGCTCAAATCTATTACTATGAATTCAACCCTGCTATATTACTTGAGATACATGGGGTGGAGGAGTAGTAATACCTACTATACGCAAATTAGCTAAGATACCACTATTATGAGGAAATTGAATGGTTAACCTTACCCTCTAAAGGGTAAAAACCCTACAATTATGGCCTTCCTGCATGTACACTAGTAGTGTTCCCTATTCAGGTATCATTACTACTCAAAGAATAAACTTCATGCATGGAGACTGATACTAATGCCATTGTTGGACTGCCATCACAATCGAGAGGAAAAAAAATTGAATTCATGCTAGTTTATCCAAACTGCTTTCATCTGGCATAGTGATTAACACTTGGGTCAATCCTTATGCCTCACACTATCATTGTAATAATAAATTTGTTATCACCACTGATATAAATCATGTTTAACTTTTCTTGGATAACTAAATTCACTAATGGTGGAGATCCCCATCTTTGGAGTACCTCATTAGTTAAGTGGGGAGGCTTCTAGCTTTGCAAGGATAGTTCCTTGCTCAGGCTTGGCACACTCTAGATTCCCAGTATTGGGTGGAGTTCCTAAGAAACCACTAGGTGGACGAAAAAATCCTTGAAATCCATAAAATAAGAAATGGTGGGGATCTTCATCTCTAGAAACCCTCATTAACTGAGGGGTGGAGAATTCTTTCCTCTATAAGCCTTGTACAAACCTATAAATGAACACCTAAATGTAGGGTGGAGGTGGGATAGGTTCTCTAGAGTCCATGGAAAAGACATTAGTACATGTTTCTAAATGGAGGGTGGAGGTGGGATAGGACCTCTGGAATTCCTAGAAAAGACATTGGGATAGGTTCCTAATGTTGGGTGGAGGTGGGACAGGACCTCTAGAATGCCTTGATAGGAAATTGGGACAAGTTCCTAAAAGCAGGTTGGAGGTGGGTCAGGACTTCTAGAATCCCTCAATAGAACATCGTGATACATTCCTAAATGTGGGGTGGAGGTGGTACAAGATCTATGGAATCCTTGGTCTAGACATTAGGAGAGGTTGGAGAAGATAGGGGTGGCATCTATATTGTTGACAACTTCCAGTGGTTGGGAGTAAAATTATAAACATTATCACAATGCCCGTTGTGAGGTATTATATTACTTATGATTCCCAAAATCCTCTAGACAGTCCAACAAATATTAGGTACTTCCTAAATTGCATTGTATTTTGTAGCCACTTCTAGTCATTGAATTTGTTGTATAATTAGGCACTCTGGATAACTTTATAGTGATGGAAAATGTTGAAAATTTAGGCACAATGGCTACCTCATATGCTAAATGTTCTTCCCAATTTGTATAGTTTACATGATCTAAGGAAAATATTGATGTTAGGGAGCATTAAACTGAAGGCAAGGTTTTGGACCTCCTTAATACTATGTTACCATACACCAGAGGTCTAGAATTTAAGACAAACTTTTTCAAAGCATGATAGAGCATCTCCTACTACCTCCATTCAAACCTATGAGGAGAAACAACCAATGTTGTGACCTGAGGTATTTGCAGTGACACTTTCTTTTTGTTATAGGCTATTTTGTCACATCTGGTCAATAGGCCTTCAAACAAGATCATTCACATCCTTTGAACACTTTTCCATCCTCCCTACACAAATCCCTAATTATGTCTCTCTCATATCCTTGAGTTTCTATATAAAATTGCCTTATTTCCGTCATTTTTAGGATCAACGTACCCTGGCCTCTCATTGGCTAATGTTGACTACTAGGTTGTCCTACTTCGGGAGTCCGTTGATCACCTACAAGTTGCTTAGTCTTGGGGGTGCACTGATTCTAGAAATTCAGGAAAACAAAAAACAATCTCGAATCTTCCTCTTCCAAAAACTTCCAAGATCTGTTGTAACTATTTACCTTGGATAAAGTATCGAATCCCATCATATCCTACCTTGGAGTCTTCATCCCTTATCCCTTTAGTTCGTCCTCCCATCAAGAGTGGATATCAAGCCTAGATTGGTAAAGGGATAAAAATTCATGAACTACTTCTCTCATATATATATTTATGATCATCCATAGGCACGGGGTTGGATTTTGGAGATTGATTCTACCCTTATGTTGCTGATGTGAGAGATATTATTTCATGGATTAGGGTAATTAGACGTGCAATTTATGGAAAGGAAATGACAAGTCAACTTGGAGGAGATCTTCTACAAGATCAACACCTATTTTTTGTTGTAACTCACTCCATTTATATTAATGCAAAGAGTTATTTATTTTCCTATATATAATGTTATACATTTCATGTATTTCATGTATTTCAATACAATGTTGATCTATTGAAAAATGTGACTAGATGATGCTACATAGATCCTGTAGATCATTGGCTCGTGTTGTATGATTGTGCAACGTCTAATTATAGCGATCAAAGCTAGGATTGGAGCGTATAAGATAAGGAAGGAGCAAAGCATACGACGTATTATAGGTAGACTTCATAGGATTATATATTTCCTTTAAGTAATACATCAATTATTTCTCTTTCTATTGTTCCAGGGCAGTCCAGTGGGCCTAGAGAAGATACTTTTGTCCCCATTCGAAGATTTTGTATAACAAATTGGAATCTCCACTAGGGAATGATCTATTATCTCAGTGGTTTCTTTGTCCATTGTCCTTGTATTACCTCTTCTTCAAACCTTTACTATCTCATTCAGTCAATAATGGACCTAGGAAGACCCTTCACTGAGTTTCAATTGCAATTTTTGCATTGGAACCTTGAACCCCTTGACCAACACACCATCTAGTCTAGAGACAGAGCTTGCATTCTAGCTGATCAATCTTTGTGCCTGCATTGCAAGGAACTGGTGCCTCCTTTGCACTTGCAATGGCCTTTGTTCATGCACGCATTTTATTTTTTCTTGATTTTCTCTCTGATCAACTTTTGCCCTATTGATCTTCCTTGAGTCTTTGAGTGTCTTGTGGCCTCTTTGAAGCCTCCATTTGTTTTGATTTCAAATTTTAGCACCTGTGATAAGGATTTGTTTATATTTTCCTTTTTTCTTATCATTAGGTTGTTTAAAAACTTATTTTGTTTGATCACTGAGTTCTTAGATGAATTGATGTTTTAGTCATTGTTCTGAAAAGTATGTTCGAATCAGTGATTAAGAAAATATGTTAGTTTTCATATGAAAATTAATTAGAATCGAAAATAAAAATATCATGCATCATGCATTGAATATAGGGTGTATGAGTGTTAAAGACCTATTAGTTTCATCACCTTTCTAACAATAATTTGTTTTTTTCTTTCTTCTTCTTGCCAAATTAAGGTTGTATGCATAGATTAATTGTCGAATTTGAAAAGTCACTTTTACATTATAGTTAAATTCTATGTGGTTTCTTTTCGTGAGCAATCAGGATGCATTCATATGTTTCTTTTCATTTGAAACATTAAAATAAAATAAAATAAAAATAATTATTTGCATTGCATTGCATATAGGCTTTGATTTTGATTGGAATGTTGAAGTTGAGAAGATCAATTCTTGCATCACTTGTTTGTTGCAATGTTTATTGATTTCTTCTTTCCCTACCTAGTTAGGCATTTCATTGTTAAAAGGAAAACGACAAGAGTTTTCTTTGTCATATTAGTTGCATCATAGGTGTGTTTAGGTGACAATGATTTTTGATCCTTCAAAATAAAACATAATTCAAGATCAACTCTAAAATGCACTCAAGTAACATAAGGATAATTTTAAATTTAACAACACTTAGAAGTCTAGGCTAGAGATATGTTTCGACATTGTTAAGCATAGGAGATTTCATTTTTTTTCTAGCATTGCATTCCGGGGGTGATATCCTATTCCACGCACATAAGTGTATATGATTGTTCTTCAGGTATATCGGATGGTGCTCCACGCATGATAAGTATATGGGAATACTATCATTGAACGGTTATGCATTAGAAAACAATACTACATACTACACTTCCACGTATCATTGAGTATATTTTGGAAACCCACCATAGGTTTCTATCCTCACCATAGGTAACCGAGTTGACCACCTTGTATACTGTGATACACTGAGCACAATAGTCGGGGAAATTTCCTACACGTATGTTAAATCCTTAGTTTTCCAAGGTGTATATTGTAGTTCATGTCTACTTGGTAAACCCTTTTTTCCTACTTACCCTTGCTTGTTTTTTGTGTCTTTAATTTCTAAAATCAATTAATTGACAGCAAAACAACATCCTCCCCTTGGTACATCTCCATAGTGGATCTTAAGTTGAGATTAATGGCAACAATTCTTGAGTCTAACAATCAAGGAAACTTCTCTCACGGGAGTCCTATTTCTTTTCGTCTTTGAAATATTGGTATTCCTTATATGGCAATGATGACCCTTCCTGAATTTACCATTTATTTTCGATTTTGGTTATTTTCGACCACTATGGTTCTGAATGTCCAAAATCATCCTAAAACAAGTTCTCCTCCACCTGAAAAACATCAACTTGAAGTTGATCTAAGTTTGACCCTCTACTTCTTCACCTATTCAGTCTTCTTCCTCTTCATCTGGTGAAAGCCTCCACATTAGTAACCAAGCAAACATTGCTATGAATGAAAATAGTGTGAAAAAAGCTTCCAATCAGTCCCGCAAAGTTAAATTCCCTTGAAATTTATGTAAGGATGATCACATTCTTAGATATTGTGTTGGTATTCCTATGATATTAGAAGAGTAGTCTACAGGCTCACATTAGTATTTGTTGTGAGCTTCTTGAGATCATGTTGGTGACAAACCTTCAACTAGTGATAGTAAGTATCACAGGGTAATGGGTAAAGTCAAGATTTTCTGTAGGTCATGTGAAGGGATTCATCCTATTCACCTTTTTCCTTATATGGATGAAGCCTCAAAAGTGCTAGAAAACCTTACCACTCCCCAACCTTGTCTTTTGTCTAGTTATCAAAATATTTCTCCTGATCCTCCACTACATGATGAAGTGATTGATGAGAATATTAATCCAATCAATCCCACTCTCTTTGTACATGGATCCCATGAGGGCATTCCCTACTGACCATTACTTCATAAAATGGTTGACACAATTCCACCTTTGGTCGATCGTACTTTTCCCGTAGAGAGTGAAGATCATACCTCCCAGGTTCTTCTTCTTTCTTCCAAATCTATGAGACAAGGTGGAATTTGTCTCATTCCTATGAAACACCATCCAAGAAAACATGCCATTGCCTTTGATTGGATTTGATTGACAGAACCTCGTATGGTTTCTTACATGGCTTTTAGGATCATGGTAAAGGCTTATGATAATAATATCCATCACACTGTTAAATATGAGGGAGGTTCTGTTAGTATTTTATCCTCCACTATGTAGGAAGCTTTGGGTTCCCCTAGCTCGTGTCCACCGCTTTGAATCTATTAGATTTTAATAGATGAACTAGTCAACCCTTAGGGATCCTTGCTTAGTTTCTTGTTACCTTGGGAGGAAAAATTGTATGTGTTGATGTTATGGTTGTCATAAACCCTTAGGACTTCAATTTTCTCTTGGGCGAGACTATGTTTATGTTATGAACATTGTTATTTTCACACTTTTTCGAGTGACGTCCTTCCCACATGATGGAAGGATTGTGACTATTAATCAACTTTCATTTGTTGGTCTTTATTTGACTACCGATCATCCCACTTCCCTAAGTTTTTCAAATGTGCAAGTGGTATCTTCCCCACCACAGGTTAATTATGAGGCAACCTATTCCATGCCCAAATCTATTGATAATCTTCTAAGTGATGTACTATATCATTTACCAGAGGCATTGTAGTGTGATATTTCCATTGGATCCCTTGATATGTATCCCTTCTGGACCATTTTTCTCCCATCTAATAAGAACCCCTTGGAAGCCATGTTCTCTTCAAAGCCATGGCCTCTTCGAAGCCACGATATGATGTTTTAGTAGAGTGCCTTGACTTGTGTCAAGTTCATTAAACAATGAAACAAGGGAGAATAGTTCCTTTTCTTGTGTCAAGCTCTTTAAGAAATGAAACAAGGCCTTGGAGTATAGTTCCTTTTCTTGTGTCGAGCTCGTTGAAAAATGATACAAGGTCCCTTGTGCATATTTATTTTCTTGTGTCAAGCTAATTAAAAAATGAAACAAATCCCCTTCCTATTCGATTCTTTTATTAGATCTCATAAATTTCCGGTTGAGTCTTTCACGTGATCTCATAAATGAACCTTCATTCCATCCACCTGTCAGTAAATAGTAGTCTACTTCGGCGAATTAAATGAATCTTGTGGGGCATGTACCTCAAATTGAGTCATTATATAGAGGGCATACAAACTTATTTAAAGCATTTTTTTCTTCATTTCAAGCTTGTGTAAAAATGAAACCAATTTCAGGCATAGTTTCCCATGTTTTAATCTTGTGTAAAAAATGAAATCTTTCTCATCCTTTCTCTCATGATTGCCATTTTTATGGGCTATTTTTTTTCCAGATGAGCCTTGGTTTTCTCTTTCCATCGTCACCATATGTTTGGCACATACACTTTCACTTGGTTTTTACCCTTTCCTGGGGAACCGATGTGATGATTGGTATTATTAGCCAACCTATTGACCTTTTCATGTTTTGAGAAGTTACATGATGACCAGAACTAGTTTCTACCCTTTATAACACTCATTCTTGTGGGACGAGTTATATTTCAACATGGTTTCTTACATGGCTTTTAGGATCATGGTAAAGGCTTATGATAAGAATATCCATCACACTGTTAAGTATGAGGGAGGTTCTGTTAGTATTTTATCCTCCACTACGTAGGAAGCTTTGGGTTCCCCTAGCTCGTGTCCGCCGCTTTGAATCTATTAGATTTTAATAGATGAACTAGTCAACCCTTAGGGACCCTTCCTTAGTTTCCTGTTACCTTGGGAGGAAAAATTGTATGTATTGATGTTATGGTTGTCATAAACCCTTATAACTTCAATTTTCTCCTGGGCAAGACTATGTTTATGTTATGAACATTGTTGTTTTCACACTTTTTCGAGTGACGTCCTTCCCACATGATGGAAGGATTTTGACTATTAATCAACTTTCATTTGTTGGTATTTATTTGACTACCGATCATCCCACTTCCCTAAGTTTTTCAAATGTGCAAGTGGTATCTTCCCCACCACAGGTTAATTATGAGGCAACCTATTCCATGCCCACATCTGCTGATAATCTTCTAGGTGATGTACTATATCATTTACTAGAGGCATTGTAGTGTGATATTTCCATTGGATCCCATGATATGTATCCCTTCTGGACCATTTTTCTCCCATCTAATAAGAACCCCTTGGAAGCCATGTTCTCTTCAAAGCCATGGCCTCTTCGAAGCCACGATATGATGTTTTAGCAGAGTTCCTTGACTTGTGTCAAGCTCATTAAACAATGAAACAAGGGAGAATAGTTCTTTTTCTTGTGTCAAGCTGTTTAAAAAATGAAACAAGGCCTTGGAGTATAGTTCCTTTTCTTGTGTCGAGCTCGTTGAAAAATGATACAAGGTCCCTTGTGCATATTTATTTTCTTGTGTCAAGCTAATTAAAAAATGAAACAAATCCCCTTCCAATTCGATTCTTTGATTAGATCTCATAAATTTCCGGTTGAGTCTTTCACGTGATCTCATAAATGAACCTTCATTCCATCCACCTGTCAGTAAATAGTAGTCTACTTCGGCGAATTAAATGAAGCTTGTGGGGCATGTACCTCAAATTGAGTCATTATATAGAGGGCATACAAACTTATTTAAAGCATATTTTTTCTTCATTTCAAGCTTGTGTAAAAATGAAACCAATTTCAGGCATAGTTTCCCATGTTTTAATCTTGTGTAAAAAATGAAATCTTTCTCATCCTTTCTCTCGTGATTGCCATTTTTATGGGCTATTTTTTTCTAGATGAGCCTTGGTTTTCTCTTTCCATCGTCACCATATGTTTGGCCAATCATACACTTTCACTTGGTTTTTACCCTTTCCTGGGGAACCGATGCGATGATTGGTATTATTAGCCAACCTATTGACCTTTTCATGTTTTGAGAAGTTACATCATGACCAGAACTAGTTTCTACCCTTTATAACACTCATTCCTATGGGACGAGTTAGATTTCAACTCTATTCGGACTCCAAAAATATGAAAATATTATTGAGCACTTGTCTTTCGAACTCATTAATGTAAATGTAAAAACATCTACTCAGTAAAAGATTAACCCTTTTGCGGACTGAGATAGAATACTTATGAAAAAGGGATACCTTAGGAAAATAGGGCTAAGATGTTATCTTAGGTATTATTTTCTACCTTTTCAGACCTAAGGGTCTATCTAAGAAAATTAACAGATCTTGAGTTTCCTTTTTCGCCTCTTTTTCAATTGCTCTAAACATGAAAATGATGTTGAGTTATACCTTCATTGGACACATAAAAACATCAAACAATAGTGGACTTTCCATTCATGATGGAACTAAACCACTCCTTCTAATGGTTTGTTAAATATTCTCAGAGGGATTCTTTCAAAGGATGAACTTACACATCAAGCTTATGTTAGGCTCCTCAAGCTTCTTAGAAAATAAAGAGTTACTGGCCAGTATGGTTGGGGAAATTAGGAAAACAAGGTTTTCCATTTGTTAATGGCAAGAATGTCTCTCTTGAACATGACACTGTTACACTTAATTTCCATGGTTCTTGGGTTAGGAATATGCTTATGTTTTGGTTTATCATACCATTTCAAATCCTTTGTTTTCATTTCTGGGTAAATGATCCCAACTCCATTTAGTATCACTTTAATGTTCAAGAGAAGTAATTTAGTCAATATCTGCTACAATACTCTTAAGCCTTTATTCCATGTTTCCCTTTCTTGATCCAGTTCCATATCAACATCATTTTGATAATTTTGTCCGAAATCATGATTCTTGTTTCAAGTTGTTGATGGGGGATATATCGAGGCCCTCCTGCAACGGGTCATGTCTTGTCGACGTCAACTCATTATCAAGGAAGTTGACATGGAAACACCCCTTGGTACCTTGGTTCCTACATACATCAATGGAAAGTTTCCTCGCTCTCGACCATAGGTTTTTATCATTGGCCATCGACTGAAAGATTTTGTGTTGTGTTAGAAATCAACTCATTTATTCACACCATATGGATTGTACTGCAGTACCTTGAGAGCCATTATCATCGTCCATGGTTTCTCTTGCATATGTTAATGACTTACATCATTGGTTGGTAATTAGATGGTGTTTACCATGTTCGACTTCAGCTCTTTGATTCACATGGTTAGATTTATACATTGCTTTGTCATGTGAATGAGATAGAAGACCCCAAATCTAGTTTCATCCATCGGAGCTATGATTTCAAGATTAATACAAGATCATAATGTATGATGGCTATGATTATACAGACAGTCATCCAGTCATGGTTCCACCATTACTCATATGTGGACATCTATTTTGATCATTGTACATGTAATGTTAGCTTATGTGGTGAGTATGGGTATGCCACCTTGAGCAAATATATCATGATGTAAATGTATTGTAACAAATGATGACATAACCCATTGTTCTTAATCTTGACTTGTCACAAGGTAAAGAACTTCAATATCTTTTATCATTTTTGACTTTTTGCTTTAGGGTAAAACTATTATATCCTATTTTGTCACATATGGTCAAGAAGCCTTCAAACAGGATCATTCACATCCTTTTAACACTTTGTCATCCTCCCTACACAAATCCTTAATTCTGTTTCTCTCATATCCATGAGTTTCTGCCTGATAACTACATTATTTTAGTATTTTTTAGGATCAATGCACTTGGCCCCTTATTGGCCAACATTGACTATCAGATTTTCTTGCTCCAGGACTCTCTTGATCACCTACAAGTTTATCAGTCTTAGGGTTGTGTTGATTCTAGAAATTTGTGAAAACAAAAAACAATCCCGAAGCTTCCTCTTCAAGAAGATTACTGGATATGTTCTAACCATTTACTTTGGATAAAAGTCTTGAATCCTATCCTTTCCCACCTTGGAGTTTTCGTCCATTATCCCTTGATCTCATCCTCCCATCAAGAGTGGATATCAAGCCTAGATTGTTAAAAGGATAATAATTCATGAACTACCTCTCTCATCAATGTTGGCATTATGATACAAGTGTTGTCCTTGATGGCAACTCACTCAGAGACAGGTACAAGTGATGGCAACTTGATCAGAGGATAGATCTCAGTACAACAGGACAAGAAAGCGATATACGCAGGTTCAGTAAGGAAAATCAGCGTGTACACGCAGGTTGGCTTCAGGAAAAGCGCGTACATGTGAAAACGTACCTTTGGTCCATGGCAGTTAGTCCTTGGAAGTTGTGCCTATGGTTTCGGACCATGGTGTCTCGACGGACGTGTCGATCCCTAGCATTGAGTTGATGGTATTGGATCTCTATGGTTTTGGCCCTTGGTATTGAGCAAGGCCTAAAGCTATATAAGGAGAAAGATCATTAGGCCAATATGCAAGAGTGAGTGAGTAATGAAGATCTGAGGAAGAGTGAGATCCAAGTGCTGGTTATGGGTTGGTGATCTGAACCAAGGTTTCACTCATGTGGAGGATGATGAATGATGGAACGAGATCTCAAGGCTTGGAATGATTATCTTCTTATGGTTTTACTGTGGATAGACTAGATCTACTGACGCATGTTTATTATTATGATCTGGGTATGTTTTGATGTCTGATATTGCTGCAGAGTTATAAGTTAGAATTTGCAGATCTGTACGCGGGTTGGTTTTAGTAAAAGAGCGTATACACGCAGGTTGGGTTCATCCAAGTAGAGTATACAATGTGAAGTATGATATTTGAAGATGGAGTTGGATCTGGTAGTTGTTATGTTGTCTGGTTCTTGTTGACAGGGTTACAGTGATTCAGCATTGGGTGTTTCAGTGATTGATGATGTAGGTTGTACTACAATGGTGATTGACTTATGGATCCAGTATGAAAATGTATGAAACGTGGTCCCTGAAGGTTGTAGGGTCAGCACCTACATACTAGTAAATGGATCAGCTAGTACAAGAGCTGAGGGGGTTGTAGCTCCCTTACAGGAGCAGCTAGAAAACGAGTGAAGGTTGTAGACTTCTGTAGGGTTGGCACCTACGTACTATTAAATGGATCGGCTAGTACAAGAGCTATGAGGGTTGTAGCCCTCTGCAGGTTGCAGCCTGCGTGCTGGTAAAGGACTGCACCAGTACATTGTAAAAGAAGTTTCTTATTAAAGAGAAAGAGACGAATTGCAGCAGGTGGTTTTCACCCACATTGGGTTTCCACCTTATATCATGGTGTTTATGTGTGTGGCTCTTGTGTGATGTTCTGTTCTGTTATTCTGCACCTGTTTACTGTTAATATGCTTAATAATGATCTGATGCATTTACTGAAGATTAAGCTAACTGAATTATAAGATCTCTGGATATACGCGAGTTTCATTAGACACAGTAGCGTGTACACGCGGGTTAACTTAATTGAAGTAGCGTATATGATTCTGAGCATGAAATTGAAAAGGTTTGATTGATCTGATAATACTGATTCACCCCCCCCCCCCCCCCCCCGCTCTCAGTATTATTTCCAACAATTGGTAATAGAGCAGGTCCTTCAGAGAAGCTTGATCGCTTGAAGGAGATTCGTAGAACAATGGGGAAGAAAGCACGTCAGAAGAAGAAGACAACTCAAAGGAACAATGACAACCTGCCGTTGAGTGGAAGTAAGAATTCAGATCCTGAATCACCTCAGAATGAAGATGGACAAACAAATGAAGCATCAAATCAAACCATAGATCAGCAAGATCTACCTAGGAAAAAGGAGAATGCCCTCAAAGAAGAAATCATCAAATTAGAAGATCTGTTGGAATGTGCCTCCAGAACTCGACAAATGATGCTAGCACTGAATAAAGAGCAAGAAAACGAGATCCTCAAACTAAGGCATCAGTTGGATGAAGGAAGGAAAGCTGAAGAGACCTTGAAGAAGCAATGTCTAGACAAAGAAGAACAACATCAAGTTGAGGTAAATATCTTGAAAAGTAAATTAGAAGAAAAGGATAAACTATTACGATTTCAAGATAGTACTAAGATCTTGGATGATATTCTTAGTAGTCAAAGGTCCCCTGCTATCAAAACTGGTCTTGGTTTTCATGAGTCTATTGAAGGTGAATCTGGTTCACAAAGTAAGACAAGAATCTCTAATGCAAAATCTGAAAGGCTCTACAAGGAAATGAAAGGTCAACCTCATCAACAATCAAGGAAAGAGACTCCTCAAAGAAAATCTTTTACTCCTCCCATGAATAATGTTGAATGTTATGTATGTCATAATCTTGGACATATTGCAGCCATATGTAGAAGAAGAAGGTTTCAAGACCATCATGCAGAAAGATCATCACAATCAAGGTACTTTAATGGATATTGCTTTTCTTGCAATATATTTGGCCACAAAGCTGCTGATTGCTATAAGAGGAATATGAAACATGTAAGATGCTATGCATGTAACAAGTTTGGACATAAAGCAAGAGATTGCAGGATCAAAGCTCATGATAAGAAGAAATCATCAATATGCTTGAAGATATGGAAGAAGAAGGAAGTTCAGCTAGAAAGATGTGGCACAGCACAGGGTACTCAGCACAGCACAGACATAACAGACTCAGGGGGAGCTGAAGATGTAAAACTTCAGTGTTCTAATTCTCATATGCAAGTTTCATGAAGTAAAGCCGCGTATATACGCGAGTTTCACACTGCAAAGTCGCGTATATGTCAGTTTGTGAAAAAGCAGTAGGGACAGACTCAGAAAAGGGGTCTGATATGATCCAGTCCAGTATATGCTCTATTGGTTAACAGTTACAGTCTGCTGAGGATGGTTGGAAATGTTTTGATACTTGTAAGATGTTAGAAGTGTTTAATCCTAACTTGATGATGATGAGATCTTGATGCTTATTACTGATGTATGCATGATCAGATCTAACTATAGATGGCACAGGCTCAGGGGGAGCATATACTTCAAATAATGCATTGTTGGCATTATGGTTAGAAGTTGTTGATAAAGTCTATGAAGCTAAATGATACATCTTGTTGTTTGATCAAAGGAATGGCATTGCAGGCTGATGGTACAGATCATATATGATGAATGATAGTCATGGTCTTGAATGAATTGCTAGTCCTAGAACTTGCATCTACTCAGGGGGAGCATGGATGGATTGATACAACTTGGAGCCCATTCAGAAACTTCAGCATGTATCTCTTTTGTGATATCTCTTTTATGGTGTCAAGGTCATGTAACGGCCTATATTGGTATATCCCCACTAGTTTGGGTGATGAATGTATGTATTGAGTCTTTTGGTGATAGGAAGGTCTTCTATGGTGTATAAGTCTTTGTTCTTCTTGAAGAACATCCTTTGCAGATCTTGCCTACAGTCAAGGGGAGCATGAACAGCACAATTCAGCAAGAGCAAGATGGATAGATTGGTACACTTTGGCATACACAAAGGGGAAGCACATTTGGAGATTGCAGCAGGTACTCAGGGGGAGTATGGACAGCAGAAGGTATACCAAAGAAGAGAATATCTTGGTTCGCCCTTTGCCCTTGAAGTCAAAGGGGGAGAGTGACTTGGTGTGGTGGTTGCCATCAAGTCCAAAGGGGGAGATTGTTGGCATTATGATACAAGTGTTGTCCTTGATGGCAACTCACTCAGAGATAGGTACAAGTGATGGCAACTTGATCAGAGGACAGATCTCAGTACAGCAGGGCAAGAAAGCGATATACGCAGGTTCAGTAAGGAAAATCAGCGTGTACACGCAGGTTGGCTTCAGGAAAAGTGCGTACATGTGAAAACGTACCTTTGGTCCATGGCGGTTAGTCCTTGGAAGTTGTGCCTATGGTTTCGGACCATGGTGTCTCGACGGACGTGTCGATCCCTAGCATTGAGTTGATGGTATTGGATCTCTATGGTTTTGGCCCTTGGTATTGAGCAAGGCCTAAAGCTATATAAGGAGAAAGATCATTAGGCCAATATGCAAGAGTGAGTGAGTAATGAAGATCTTAGGAAGAGTGAGATCCAAGTGCTGGTTATGGGTTGGTGATCTGAACCAAGGTTTCACTCATGTGGAGGATGATGAATGATGGAACGAGATCTCAAGGCTTGGAATGATTATATTCTTATGGTTTTACTGTGGATAGACTAGATCTACTGACGCATGTTTATTATTATGATCTGGGTATGTTTTGATGTCTGATATTGCTGCAGAGTTATAAGTTAGAATTTGCAGATCTGTACGCGGGTTGGTTTTAGTAAAAGAGCGTATACACGCATGTTGGGTTCATCCAAGTAGCGTATACAATGTGAAGTATGATATTTGTAGATGGAGTTGGATCTGGTAGTTGTTATGTTGTCTGGTTGTTGTTGACAGGGTTACAGTGATTCAGCATTGGGTGTTTCAGTGATTGATGATGCAGGTTGTACTACAATGGTGATTGACTTATGGATCCAATATGAAAATGTATGAAACGTCATCCCTGAAGGTTGTAGGGTCAGCACCTACATACTAGTAAATGGATCAGCTAGTACAAGAGCTGAGGGGGTTGTAGCTCCCTTCCAGGAGCAGCTGGAAAACGAGTGAAGGTTGTAGCCTTCTGTAGGGTTGGCACCTATGTACTAGTAAATGGATCGGCTAGTACAAGAGCTATGAGGGTTGTAGCCCTCTGCAGGTTGCAGCCTGCGTGCTGGTAAAGGACTGCACCAGTACATTGTAAAAGAAGTTTCTTATTAAAGAGAAAGAGACGAATTGCAGCAGGTGGTTTTCACCCACATTGGGTTTCCACCTTATATCATGGTGTTTATGTGTGTGGCTCTTGTGTGATGTTCTGTTCTGTTATTCTGCACCTGTTTACTGTTAATATGCTTAATAATGATTTGATGCATTTACTGAAGATTAAGCTAACTGAATTATAAGATCTCTGGATATACGCGAGTTTCATTAGACACAGTAGCGTGTACACGCGGGTTAACTTAATTGAAGTAGCTTATATGATTCTGAGCATGAAATTGAAAAAGTTTGATTGATCTGATAATACTGATTCACCCCCCCCTCTCAGTATTATTTCCAACAATCAATATATCTACAACCATCCATAGGAAAGGGCTTGGATTTTTGAGATTGATTATACCCTTATGTTTCTGATGTGAGAGATATGTTTTCATGTATTAGGGTGATTAAAGGTGCACTTTGTGGCAAGGAAAGGATAAGTCAACTTGGAGGAGTTATGCTACAAAATCAACACCTTTTTTTGGTTGTAACTCAATCCATTTAACTCACTCCATTTCTATTAATGCAAAGAGTTATTTGTTTTCCTATATATGATGTTATGATTTCATGTATTTCATTACCATGTTGATCTATTGAATAAAGTGATTAGATGATTCTACATAGATCCCATAGATCATTGGCTCGTTTTGTATGATTGTGTAGGTTCTAGTTATAGTTATGATGCTAGGATTGGAGCACACAATCCAAGGATGGATCAAAGCATATTGAAGATTCAAGGTAGCATTCATTCTATTATTAATTTTATTTAAGCAAAGCGTCACCTTCTTTGTCTTTATGTTATTCTAGGCTAGTCCACAAGGCCTAGGGAAGATACTTTTGTTCGCAGTCATAGATTTTGTAAAACACTTAGCCATCCTCCTCACTAAGAAAAATGGTAAACTTAGCCACTAAGTCTTTAGAAAATAAACTCATACTGATAAATAAATTCACTGTAATTCCCACCAGCATCCAAAATAAAAAGTAGGTTTCATCAAAACCATGACTACAAGAGCATTTAGAAATTTTGATCCAGAACATTTAGTCCATGAACTTAACCCTCTCTACAAAGTTTTTGAAAATAATGGATATCATAACAATATTATCCATAAAGCCATTCAACAATCCACAATCAAAAATAAAAAAGGAAAGTCTATAAATAACCCAAAAATCATCTTGCCCTATATAAAAGGAATCACTAACAAAATTGCAAAAATTATCATCAAACATAACATCAAATTTGCGTTAACTCCCCCAAAATCCATTAGGAAGATTACTAACTTGGTCAAAGACTTAATAGACACAAAACAACACAAAGGAGTATACTTTGTTCCTTCATAATGGGGAAAAGTATATATAGGTGAAATACGAAGATATGTAGGAATAAGATTAAAAGAGCACATAACAAGGGATAGGAAAAAAAATTGTCGTTGCGGAACACGCTTGCTCCCCGTTAGACTACATTTTCATGTAAAATGCTAAACTAATTTAAGGAGAAGGCCCTTATTGAAAAAGAACAGTAAATTAAGCCATTGAAATAAAAAAACATCCAACACAATGAATAGAGATGATGGTTTAAAATTAAGTAACTCTTGAAAACTTGTATTAAACAATATTAATACGAGTCCTTTATTTAAATAAATTAATAATAAACCAAAATCAAATTAATAATTTCCAAAATTATATAACAATAAACAAAAATTAAATAATTGTCAACCAAATTTAAATTAATCATCATTATGAGCTAGCATAGACCATAATTTACCTAAAATGACTATTTATTGCTCAAATTATTCATGTTCATGCTTCTCAATTATCGACTATAATTCCCTGATGATGGACTCAGTTGGAAAGTCTGAAATGTTCCTTAGAAAACAATAAAAAATATTTTCCAAAAATATTTAAAGAGTGATGTTACTTATTTTATGCATAACGTAGGTTTTATCACTTAGAGAAAACCCTGGCTATGGGAAAAAATCTAAGCTAACTCAAACCACTTTCAGGTTGAAAAGTTTGCCTTTTGAACCTAGAGAGGGATCTCTGCCTAAAACTCAACTAAGCATGGTCACAATGGTAGAGAATTTGCAATAAGCCATATAGCCATATTTATTTAATAAAAAAAATTTGGTTGGACTGTAGGAAAATTTCAAAATTGGGCATCGAATTTGACCCAATCCGGCTTATATAATCACAAGTTCGGTGTGTAAACATTACAAAAGCGGGATAGTAACAATTCCCTTCACAAATTTCAAGAAATTTGGAGGATAAAGGACGAAAACTATATGTGTGAAAAAAAGCTATTTAAATATCCGAAACATAAGAAAATGGAGCAGAGAAATATGAATTCCAAATTAAACCACTTAGAATTGAGACATTGAGGAAACTATTTTACCAAGAGATAGACAAGGAATTGCAACACAAGAATTTTTGCAAACTACTCACGTAAATTGTTTTATTATAATCTGATCACATAGTAAATAAAAAAGGTTATATTTCAAAAGTTATAACCATTTATTCTTATTCATATATTGTTTATATAGAGAGTACAACAGATAAAACACATTTCTAGCTTATCCTTAATTACAATATGCTAAAAATAAAAGAGATACAGTGTATCTCTAAAATACATGCATATAGAAAACTTCCTAATCATATCTGCATGTAAAGATCATGATTTTAGTGGAGTCATGGCTCGAGATAAGGATAAACAAGTTGAATTTGATGAGGCGACATCCAAGTCAACAACTAGCCATGAAGTTTTTCCTCACGAATTCCTAAAAAATAGGGTCCAATGATCCCCTCAAAACTAAAAAATGTGATAGATGCTAGAAATATTAGAGAGGTTTCTTTAAATGGTTCCATTATGTACAAAAACCTATTTCATTTTTGAAAAATTTCCTTCTCATTGGTTTGGAATTTTCACCCGAAATTTCTGTGTTGTACAAGAAAAATAGCCTAAAAACAATTTTTTTGTCAAGTAGAAACAGATATTCTTTGACAACTTTTCCCATTGACTATTGATCTTGTGTTATAACTTCCACTGTCCAGGAACATAGACAACAAATATGGGAGTGGGATTCGATTACAAGAATGTGAGATAACAATTTTTTTTACTTCGGCGGATAAAACAATACAATTGATTAACTCTACACAAATTTTAACTCATGGTAATATAAGTACTTCTACCATGAGGAAACACTTGAGATTAAGAATTCTATTCCATCGATGCATTTCTTTGGTGATAAAAAATTTTGAATTTTTCATTTGGTGTTGATTTTCTAACTATCGAAGTTTAATTGATTGTCTTCATAAATTCACGCCGCTACTATGGTTGTCAACACAACTTTGAATTTTTAAAACTACAATAATGTTGATACTGCCATTGTTATATCTTTAAACCTGTTTATTAGAAATTCACGTTGACACTCCCATTGTCGGTGCTTTTAAAAAAGTTAAGAATAAACAATGTGATAACATTAGGTATGCTAATTGTAGCTTACTAGGAGTCTATGGCTCATGCATTCTCTATTAGCATGTGCATATGATAATTTAGTCCCTCGCACTTCCTTATACCACCTATATTTCAATTATCACATTTCCTAGAACTTATTTATATTTTCCTTCTCCAATGCCTACAAAATTGTGGGTTTTCTCTTAGGTACGTACCCAGTAGGGAATAGAAGTTCATGCTAAACTAGTTGTTGTAAATTTGGTGGAAATTTTCTTACAACCTACAAGAGAAACTCGTGACTTTCTATTATTTTAGTGGTTTGTAATTGAAATGCTAAAATATATGTGTAACTATCTAAGATTTGAACATGTAGGTTTTGGTAATATTTTTTTGTTCCAACAAGGAGTGCAGTTCCTGTGGTCTGCATCACACGGGTAGCTGAGGAACCCGCAACATTGGAGGCCAGTTCAAGAATCTACATAAACTTATCTATAACTATTACTCTACACTACTTAATGTCTAAACCTTCAACTTACTAGTGATATAGTGTTATAGTTTCATTATTTTTCACTCATGTGATGCTTACATCTTAAAGCTTAGTTTAATAATGGTGCTTGATTTGTAGCTAGGAGTTGCATGGCTTAAAGCCATTATCATGAATTTAATCTTAATATATTTTAGTTAGCTACGAGAAAACTACGATTAGGAAATTGACTTGTTAACCTTACGCTATGGAGTGTAAAAACCCCGCAATTATGTCCTTCCTTCATGTAGACTATTAGTAATTCCAGGCCTTGCTATCATTACTACTCAGAGAAAACAATTCCTACATGGAGACTAGTACTAATGCCATGACTGGACTATCCTTACCATTTAGAGAAAAAATACTTCTAGTGATGTAATTTTGACTGGACTACTTCCATCTAGACTTGTGAGGAAAACACGGGTCAATCATTATTCCTCACACTATTGTTGTAGCAATAAATTCCTTATTTTCATGGATGAAATTAGTGTTTAACTTCCTTGGGGTAGCTAAATTAACTAAGTGTGGAGATATGAATCTCTAGAGTCCCTCAGTGTTTAATAGGTGAGGCTTATAGCTTCCCTAGTCTAGCTCCTTTCTTAGGATTAGCATAGTCTAGATTACTAGTATTGGTTGGAGTTGCTAAGAAAACTCAAGGTGGAGATAAAATTCTTGGAATCCATAAAATAAGCAAGGTTGGGGATTTTCATCTCGAGAACCCCTTATTGACTGAAGGGTGAAGAATTATTTCCTTTGGAATCCCTATACAAGACATTGACAGAGGCTATTAAATGCAGGGTGGAGGTAGGATAGGACCTATGGAAATGGGGCATGACCTATGGAATCCCTAGACAAGACCTTGACAGAGGTTATTAAATGCAGGGTGGAGGTGGGATAGGAGCTATGGAATCCCTAAAAAAGACATTATAATAGGATCCTAAATGCAAGGTGGAGGTCGGAAATGACCTATAGAATCCCTAAATAGGACATTGGGTTAGGTTCCTAAATGCAAGGTGGAGGTGGGACAAGACCTTTGGAATCCTTGGTCTGGACCTTGGGACATATTTCACAAGCTAAGGGGTGGGAGCTGCATTGTTGGAAACTGCCAATTGTTGGGAGGAAAATTATAAGCACTATCCCAGTTCCCATTGTGAGGTATTCTAATAATTCTAATGGTAAAAATAATCTAGATAGTCCACAGCATATCCAGTACTTCCTAAATTTCATGCTATTTCGTAGCCACTTTTAGTCAAATACTTTGTTGTACAATTGGGTTGTGGCTAACATTATAGTAATGGATAATGTTGAAAATTTAAGGATAAGGGCTACCACATATGCCAAATGTTCTTTCCATGTTGGATATTTTACACCACCTTTGGACAATATCAACCTCACAGAGTGTTAAACATGAGGCAGGGTTTTAGAACTCCTTAAGACTGGGTCACTAGATGCCACAATCTGGTACTTAAAATATACCTTATGAAATCAAGATAGAGAATATATTATTACCTCCATTACAACCTCTGAGGAAAAATAGCTGGTGTTGTGCACTGAGGACTTTTGGAATGATGTTAGTTATTTTAGTAGCTTAGTAGGACTCTGTGGCTCATGCATGTTATGTTATCATATGCATATGATAATTCAATCCCTAAAACTTCCTTGTACCACCTCTGTTGTTATTATCACATTTCCTAGAACTTATTTGTATTTACCCTCTTTAATGAAAACAAATTTCCAGGTTTTCTCATACATACATACACAAGAGGGAATATAATTTCATGTTGAACTAGTTGTTGTAACTTGGCTTGAAATTTTGTCACCACCTACATGAGAAGCTCATGACTATAAATTATTTATGTGGTTTCTAATTACAATGCTAAAACCTATGCGTAACTGCCTAAGATTCAAACATGTATATTTTGGTAATTTTGATGGTTTCCATCAAGGATCATGGCTATAAAATAATTACAAGTAAACCCATTATGTATGTGCATATCTAGACCTAATGTAGGTGTAATAGGATAACAACACTAGATGTGATGTCATTCACGCTTGGTCAATGTGTTACTATTTTCCATAACATAGGGAATGAGATAATGTTAACAAATATTTATCCTAGTTTCACTCATGGAAAAAATGACTTGCTACAACAACAAAGGACGTAATGGTCATTGAGCTGCTCAATAATTGTCACCCATTTATTACTAGCTAGTAATCATGATCATGGTCCATCGAAACCTCAAGGTGTTTGATTTAATGCATTGAAATTTAATCTTTGAAAATTATAGCTAAGTTTACTTCAAGTTCATCAGAACCATCCTCAAGGACATTTAAGTGGTTCTTTAGGGCTCGTTGTAGCCAAGAAATCTACAGTTTCATTAGGAAGTATACTAGCGATAGTATAAAACAAACTAGTTGATTGTCTGAGGTTATGAGTCCTAAAGCCATATATGGTCGTGTGTTGTCACCTGGTTTGATAGAATATGCCTCCTGCTTGAATGTAATTGGATTCCTTGGTTCATCAATTCTAGATACTTTTATTCTTCTTAGGGTAATTGCTGGTAATGACAAGTACATGCATCTAGTAGTAAGATTGTAAGACTATATAGATGATATGTAATCTATTTTTCTGAATTTCAACTTGAAATTAAAATTATCTTGCTACAACATGTCGCCATGCAGTGACATGAGTAGTCTATGTGTATGAGTCAGTATGAAAATTTCTCCAATGTGGTTAGTAAACTAGTTGCAAATATAGGAGCAAGTATAGACTAGCTATATGTGATATAAGTTATGATATCCAAAATCGACATCACATGAATTTAAGCATATAGTTACTATGGAGTAGTCTTCAACAAACTAAATTATGTACTTAAAATAGACTCTAAATTAGTGTCCATTTATAAGGATAATCAAATATAACACATTCTCAGCTTCAGTGGAAGTGTTAATTATTCATTTAAAGTTATGGATCAAGTTGTATCATATGATAAATATCTAACAACTCAAGATAGTGATCCTTCATCCTTCATATTTAATTTAGTATGATTTCCTTGGGTGAATAATTTCATAAGGAAATTGAAACGGTTATGATATCTCCTTCATATTTAAAGCTTATCTATTAAATAATAGTGTTTGTTTTTTTATTTATATTACATGAAAAAGTATTAAACAACTGCAAGTACAACAACATAAATTGGCCTTCCTTTAGGGCATGAAATATGATTTCTGTAGGGGTAGCAATAATATGGAGCAAAATGACAAATTGTAGAGTACACTAAACTTCTAAGAGTCCTCTTGGATTCACTCAATATTGTAACCATCACTTAGAAACCTCCACCAAAGATCCATAAACTCACTCAAAAATCTGACTCTAGTTACAAGAGGAACATTTGAGAAATATTTCCAAGGATTGAACTCTAGAGAGGAAATAAAAAATACAAGAAAAAGAAAAGAGGTGTTGTTAGGGTCCCACCCTAACCACCCTATTTATGTAATGGGATCCCGTCATAGTCAAGAGTCAATAAAGCCCATATTAATAATTGTAAGTGGTTAACCCGCAATTAATGACGGAACCACAGTTAGTTGCAAATGGGCCGTAGTATTAGATAGATGGTATTAATAAAACCCACGGTATTGCATGTATGAGTCATATATAAAGGATAGAGACTCCCTGCGAGGAGCATCGTGTCTTATTTTGTAATCGAGATCTCCTGATTCTGATGGGCTAGATCTCCTGAGTCGGAGATCTTTCGGGGCGCTTATTGGTGATCTAGCCCATCAGAATTAGGACGATGAGCTGAGCATGATGGTACCATTCACTTCTTAGTGGAATTTTTTTTTAGGCGGTCCCAATTTTCAAAAAATCAGGTTGGTGTATGGTAGAAACTAGAGCTGAAGCGATGGCCAATGAAAGGATGGACAAACTTGAAGAATTAGTGCAAACCCTCCACATTCAGCTTAGCGGACTATGTAGCATGGTTGAGAAAATAATCCCGAAGGGCAAGGAGCAAGCCCACGAGGAGGAGTATAATGGAAATGGACACAATGAGGGGTGAGTCTAGGTGCTCTTCTCACGTCTGGCACACCCACCAACAACCCAGTCAACGACCTCCCAAGTTGGATATGCATAAATTTGACGGTTCTCACCCGTTGGCATGGATAACACAAATGGAGCAGTATTTCAAACTGAATCACATCTTAGATGATGAGACTCAGCTTATGTTGGGGAGCATGTACTTGGACAATGAAAGGTGGCAATGGTGGGAATGGCATCAACGTTGCACTGGACCTTTTAGGACTTGGACCAAATTCACCAAAGCTCTTCAAGACCGCTTTGACCAGGAATCATCTTTTTTGGGTCGTCTTACTAAGCTCTGACAGACTGGTACAGTGGATGAATATATTACAGCTTTTAAAGCCTTAGCCTTCTGCACTTGGGGTCTCTCAAATGTGTTCTACATGGAATGTTTTATCAGCGGTCTTAAAGAAGCCATCAAAGCTCAAGTCCTACTGCACCACCCTCCCACATGGATGGAGGCTTGCAAGGTAGCTCGTAACGTGGAACATGCATTAACAGCCCAATACAGTAGCCCAAATTTCTCCGCTAAAGGTCGCCCCCCACAGGCTCACAACACGACTCAAACACTTAAGGTCCAAAAGGTGTCCCCTGCGGAAATGGCCGACAAAAGAAAGCAAGGACTATGTTACTACTATGATGAAAAATACTCCCTAGGTCATAAATGCAAGGAGCCCAAATTTTTTCAAATTGATGCCACTGACTACAGCTCAACAGAGGAAGATCCACCACTTGAGGAACATGAGCCGCTAGAAGAAGACAACCAAAAGGACAATGTCTCTGATGAACCAGTTATTTCGTTGCATGCTTTTGCAGGGATTTCTTCCCCTCAAACTCTCAAAATCAGAGGTTTTATTAAACATCACCCAGTAGTAGTCTTGATTGATAGTGGAAGTACACATAATTTCATCCATCAAAAAGTTGCAGAAGTAGTGCATTGTTTTGTACGAGCAGTTTCTAACTTCCAAGTTCAAATTGCGGATGGAGGCACAATGAAATGTGAAGGCCGCTGTGAAAATGTCAAACTTCAAATGGGGGATTATCAGTTGAAAACCCACATGTTTGCCATACACATGGGGGGTTGCGACATTGTCCTCGGTCCTGAATGGCTCCGCACTCTTTGGCCAATCACAATGGATTTCCAGGAGTTATATATGAGTTTTAAGCAGAACAACTACACACATACCCTTCGTGGACTCCAGGCGGGAGCCCCCTCTATCATCAGCTCGCATAGGATGGAAAAATTGTTAAAAAAGGGCAATCATGGAGTTGTAGCTCAATTTAATGCCATCCAGGCAGTCGAAACCAAGCCTCTGCCAATTCATCCTGAGATGCAACAGATTTTAAATAACCATCTGCCAGTCTTTGACAAGCCTCATGAGCTTCCACCCTCACGAGGGGAACATGATCATAGCATCACCTTGGTTCTAGGGGCCCAACCCCCAAATGTGCACCCATACAGATATCCGTTCACCCAAAAGAATGAAATAGAAAAAATCATCATGGAACTTTTGGAAGCAAGTGTCATTCGTCCCAGCATTAGTCCTTATTCATCCCCAGTGGTCATGGTGCTCAAGAAAGATGGGGAGTGGCGGATGTGTCTCGACTTCAGGGCCCTCAATAAGTTGACAGTCAAAGATAAATTTCCCATCCCGGTGGATGATGATTTGCTAGATGAACTCAATGGGGCTCAATTCTTCACTAAGCTGGATCTTCGCTCAGGCTACCACCAAATTTGCATGATGGAAGTCGACATTCCCAAGACTGCTTTCAGAACTCATGAAGGCCATTATGAATTCCTGGTCATGCCATTTGGTCTTTGTAATGTCCCCTCTACTTTTTAGAGCCTTATGAACCACATTCTCAAACCATATCTTAAGAAATTTGTCCTTTTCTTCTTCGATGACATCCTCATCTATAGTTGCACTTGGGCCGCACATCTTCAGCATGTAGATCTACTCTTGCAACTGCTCCGCAAGCATAAATTATTTGTCAAGATGTCCAAGTGTTCGTTTGGCATGGCAGAAGTAGAGTATTTGGGCCACATTGTGGGGCGTGATGGTGTCAAGGTGGACCCCAAAAAGATCCAGGCAATGCAGGAATGGCCTCAACCTAAGACCTTGAAGAGATTGAGAGGATTTTTGGGTCTCATAGGCTATTATCGTAAATTTTTCCGCAACTATGGTCGCATAGCGAAGCCCCTCACCCAACTCCTAAAGAAAAATTCATTCTTCTGGAATGAGGAAGCACAACGGGCCTTTATAGCTCTAAAAAATGCCATGTGTTCCACTCCAGTCTTAGCACTACCTGACCTCACCAAATCTTTTGTCATTGAATGTGATGCTTCGGGTACAGGTATTGGGGCGGTCTTAATGTAGGAAGGGAGACCGTTGGCCTTCACAAGCCAACAACTAAGTGGGAGGGATCTGGGCCAATCTACCTACGAGAAGGAAATGATGGTCATCTTACATGTAGTTGAGACCTGGCGACCTTACTTATTGGGGCGACGTTTCCAAATCCGCACAGATCATCACAGTCTTAAATATTTTTTGGAGCAATGCCTATCCTCCCCACAACAAAATAAATGGCTCGCCAAAATGCTGGGATATGATTATGAGATCATTTATAGGAAAGGGAAAGACAATAGTGTAGCAGATGCATTATCTCGCCAATTTGAGGAGGAAAGTACTCTGCTAGCAATTTCCCTCCCCATTCCAGAATGGATTGAAGAGGCTCACAGGGAATGGTTTTCACACCCCGGGCTCTCCCAACTCATTTCTCAATTGCAGGTAGATCCAAATTCCACCAAGGGCTACTCGTGGCAGGATGATATTCTTCGCTACAAGGACCAAGTCATAATATCACCAACATCCACCCTCAAAAGTCGTATTTTGGCAGAATTTCACTCATCTCCCATTGTAGGACATTCGGGCTTTCAGAAGACGTATGCTCGCACTAGAAGATCATTTTTTTGGACAGGCATGAAAAAGGACATCCTTACTTTCGTAGCAGAATGCGATGTCTATCAACGCCACAAAGGGGAAACCGTCAACACACCAGGCACATTACAACCATTGCCCATTCCGGCATCAATTTGGACGGAGGTTTCTATGGATTTCATTATAGGTCTTCCAAAGTCAGGGAACAAGTCAGTCATCATGGTGGTTGTGGACCGACTATCGAAGTATGCTCATTTTTGCGCCCTACCCCACCCGTTTACACCAACTTTGGTCGCTCAATCTTTCATGGATCAGATCTTCAAATTGCATGGCATGCCCACTTCTATTATGTCCGACCGCGACCCGATCTTCACCAGTAATTTTTGGCACGAACTCTTCAGGATACAAGGCACTCAACTAAAACTCAGTACTTCCTATCATCCGCAAATAGATGGTCAAACCGAAGCCGTCAATAAATGTCTAGAAACCTACCTTAGGTGTTTCACTTCATAAAAGCAACACCTTTGGGTACAGTGGTTACCTCTGGCTGAATGGTGGTATAACACCAACTATCATGCCACCACAAAAATGACTCCCTATGAAGCAGTATATGGTCAACTCCCGCCTTCACCTACTTCGTATCTCAAGGGGTGCTCAAAAGTACAAGCAGTGGATCAACTCCTACAACACCGCGCAACCATGCTCGCCCATCTTCGAGAGAATCTTCATCAAGCTCAGAACCGCATGAAGCAACAAGTAGACCAGCATTGCTCTAAGCGCCAATTTCAAGAAGGGGATCAAGTCTTTTTACGGCTACAACCATATAAGAAAACATCACTCAAAGACAAGGGGTGTCAGAAACTATCTCCCAAATTCTATGGACCATATCAAGTACTTCAGCGCATTGGAGAAGTGGCTTACAAGTTGGCCTTGCCACCTACTACAAAAATCCATCCAGTTTTCCATGTCTCATGCCTCAAGAAAGTGATTGGGAACAATTGCAGAATTCAGACCAGTCTACCTGAATTGGACGAAGAAGGGTCCATCTGGCTTCAACCTAAATAGGTCCTAGACACACGAGACAAGCAACAGCACGGCCGCGTGATTAAGGAAGTCCTCGTCAAATGGAAAGACACCTCTCCGGAAGATGCAACTTGGGAACCAGCCACTATTCTTCAGCAGTTTCCGCAGCTTTAGCCTTGAGGACAAGGCTAGTCTTAAGGGGGAGGGCATGTTAGGGTCCCACCCTAACCCCCTTATTTATGTAATGGGATCACATCATAGTCAAGAGTCAATAAAGCCCATATTAATAATTGTAAGTGGTTAACCCGAAATTAATGACGGAACCATAGTTAGTTGCAAATGGGTCGTAGTATTAGATAGATGGTATTAATAAAACCCACGATATTGGTCCATGGTATTGCATGTATGAGTCATATATAAAGGATAGAGACTCCCTGCGAGGAGCATTGTGTCTTATTTTGTAATCGAGCTCTGCTCTATTGGAGGTTGCCCCCTCGAAGAGGCAAGTGAACATTACTCTCTGAATAATAAAATCATTGCTATTCTGTGTTATGGTTATCTTTTCTTCGCATATTCTGTATTTAGGTATCATTTTGCAGGTTAAGAGCATAACAGGTGTGTTACAGTTTCTATCAGAGAAATTTCATCCTTATAGTTGAAAAGATGTTCCTGGAAGTGTTGTAAATGTTTTTTTGTTCAAATAGAAGAAAATAGTAAGAAAATAGAAGTTCCAGGTATAGATGAGTTAGTTGTGATCAGAGAATTCAAATACATATTCTCGGAAGCAATTCCATGTTTACCACCAAGAAGGGACATATACTTTTCAATTTGTTTGGTACTAGGAGCCATCTTGATACCAAAAGAACCTTATAGAATGAGCATCCCTGAATTATTAGAACTAAAAATGCAATTATAGGAAATTACATAAAGGTTATATTGTTCCAAGCATTTCCCCCTTGGGAGCCATAATGTTGTTTGTGAAAAAGAAGGATGACACATTTAGAATATGCATAGAGTAGTGACATTTGAACAAACTAACTATCTAGAACAAATATTTGTTTCCCCACAATGATGATATGTTTGATCCAGTTAGAGCAGAAACATCATTCTCAAAGATTGATTTGAGATCAGGATATCATCAATTAAGGATAAAGGACAAATACATACATAAAACAACATTCAGAACAAGATATGGACATTACGAATTAGTTGTACTATCTTTCGGTCTTACAAATGGACTCGTAAACTTTATGTATTTAATGAACAACATGTTTATTAATTCACTACATATATTTGTATTGGTATTCATAGATGATATTTTAGTGTATTAAAAAGATCAAGAAGAACACGAAGAAAATTTAGTAATAGTGTGACAAAATTGAAGGGAACTCCAATTGTATGCAAAATTCAACAAATGTGATCTCTGTAAGGAAGAAATTCAGTATTTAATTCATGTTATTTCAAAGGAGGACATGTCTGTTGGTCTTGAAGAGGTTAACACCATTTTAAACTAGTCAATATCTAAGGACGTGTCAGATGTTAGGTCCTTCATAGGCATCACTAGGTATTGTAGAAGGTCCATTGAAGGATTTCCAAATTGTCTTATCCCATCACTTCCTTACAAAAGAAAGGAGTGATATTTTAGTAGAAGACAAAGTTTCAAGAATGTTTTGATGAATTAAAACACCTGTTAACAATAGTGCACATTTTGAATATTGCAGATCTAGAAAAATAGTTTGTAGTATGTACTAATGTTTGTCTTAAGAGGCTCGATCAAGTATTAATGTCAGAAAATTATGTGGTCAAACATGATTCAAGAAAACTAAAACTGCATGAAAAAAACTATGTTGTTTATGAATTATAATTAGTTGTTTCTATTCATGCTTTAAAAATGTGAAGGAACTACTTACTGGAAAAAATAAATTATACTTGTTACTGACCACATTTGCCTAAAGTATTTTTTTTAGTTAATCTAATTTCAATGTTGGACATACTAGGTGGATGACATTTTTAAGTGAATTTGAATTTTACAGAAAGCAAATAAAAGACCAGGAAAACAAAGTACCATATACCTTAAGTAGAAATGTAAATAACCTAATGGAAATTTCTATCAGTAGTGCTAAGACAATTTTAAATAGAAAATTAGAAATTCAACACAAAAAGTATATCATACACTACAACAAATAGCAGTACCTTATTATGCAAAAAATTTAGAGAAATTGCTAATGTACAAAAATATAAATTATTTTGTAATGAAGTTGCACTACAAAAACTTGTCTTCAGTGAAAATCATTGAACTCCTTTTCGCGTACATTTGGGATGTCGAAAAATGATTTCAGCCTTGAGAAAAGAATTTTATTGGCCCAACATGATGAAAGAAGTGGTATATTATTTTTCCAAATATTTAGAGTGACAACAATTGAAGGTAGAGAACCAACACCCAATTGGACCACTAAACCCATTACCCATTCCATAATGGAGTGGGATGTTATTTATTTAAATTTTATCAATGGTATTCTGATAACCAGATGATAATATGACTATATTGTGGTCGTTCTAGATTAATTGAGTAAAGTAGCACATTTCATACAAGCTAACTCTACACATGGAACAAAACATATTGCAAACATACTTATGAAGGAAATATTTCAGTTACATTGCATACCGAAAGTCATAATATCAGAAAGAGATGATAAATTCATTCCTAACTTCTAGAAGTCAGCGTTTAGAGGGATGGGCACACAAATAAACATTAGTACCACCTACCATCTCCAAACATATGGCCAAATAGAGAGGAAAAACCAGATTTTAGAAGACATGCTAAGGATGTATGTTATGGAAAGACCCACTAAGTGGGAGGATTTCTTACACTTAGCAGGATTTTCATATAATAACATCTATCAGGCATCTATAAAAATGAGCCCATTTTAAGCCATGTATGGAGGAAGTTCTACACTCCTTTAAGTCGAAGTTAGCGCAAATACATATTGATAATGAGACCTAATGTTATTTAGGAAATTGAATAGGTAGTGTTATGCACTTGACCTGCAAAAATAACAGAATGTTATAAATATGAAATAATATTTGAAAAAACACAAAGATATCACATGAATTGTGACGAGATGAAAATATATTTTATTATTTTGAAGTATATTGCAATGTTGACTTGCCTCTTCAAGGGGGAATCCTCCCACAGAGAAGAGCTCAATTAATATAAGACTCGCTAATCCTTCCATTGTTGTCTATGATGCTTTATATCTTTATGACATTAAAAACCCTAACTACTAGTGGTCCCTTGCATAATACAGGATAGCCACTTTATTTATTAACTATGACCCATTTATAACTAATTGTGTTCCTTTTTCTATAATGCAAGTCAACCACTCACAATTATTATTAATGCAGATAATCCTTATAGGGTTTATTGACACAACTAACAAACTATGACTCTGACTAGGAACCTTCGGCTTATTACATAAATAAAGGGGTTAGGGTTGGACCCTAACATGCCCTGACACACCAAAAGAAGCCTTGTCCTCAAGGCTGTAGCTACGGAAAAAATTTAAGAATAGTTATTGGTTCCCATGTCTCATCATCCGGAGTGATGTCTTTCAATTTGATGAGGACTTCCTTGATCATGCAGTCACAAAGATGTCTTTCATGAGTATTGATGACCTCTTTTGGTAGGAGCCAAAGTGAGACTTCCTCATCCATTTTTGGCATACTTGTTTGAAGATGGAGAATTTTCCCAATAGCTTCCTTGAGGCAAGATACATGGAAGACTGCTTGGACTTTTGAAGTAGTAGGCAGGGCCAGTTTGTAAGTTACTATTCCTATATGCAAAGGTACCCGATAAGGTCCATATTTGTTTGGACCTATATAAGGTTGGACTTGCAGGAACACTTGGTCACCTACTTGAAATGACTGCTCAGAATGATGTTGGTCAACCTATTGCTTCATTATATTATGAGCTTGATGCAGATTATCTTTTAGATGAGTGACCATGGTGGCATGGTTTTGCAAGAGATGATCAACTTCTAGTACTTTAGAACATCTGAGGATATAAGAAGCTGATCAAGGTGGGAGTTGGTTATACAATGCCTCATATGGCATCATTTTGGTGGCTACACAATAGATAGTATTATACCACCATTCAGCTAAAGGAAACGACTTACCCATTAATGCTACTTTTCTAAAGTGAAGCACCACAGATTGACCTCCAAATATATGCTGACTACTTCTGTTTGACCATAAATTTGGGGATGATAAGTTGTACCCAATTGGAGTTGCATGCCCTGAAGATTTAAAACTTCTTCTGGAATTTTCTGGTGAAATTCAGGTCTCTATCAGACACAATGGAAGTTGGCATGCCATGCAATTAAAAGATTTAGTCCATGAAAACTTAAGCCACTAATGTTGGGGTAAATGGGTGTGTTAGCGTGCAAAAATAAGCATATTTGGAAAGTTTATCAACAACCACCATGATAACTAATTTGTTGTCTGACTTTATGAGACCTCTAATGAAATTGATGGAAGCATCAATACATATGGAAGTAGGAAGTGGTAATGGTTGTAAGGTTCCCAGTAGCTTGGTGGTTTCCCATTGCTTTTGTTGAAATACATCACATTCAACTACAAAAGTAAGAATCTCATTGTTCATGCTGGTCCGAAAGAAAGGGAAACATGCTTGTGCATAAGTCCTCTGAAAGCCTAAATTTCTTACGACCGGAGAGGATTGTAGCTCTTACAAGATGTAGATTTTGGGGGTGGAGTTCACCGATGAAACTACCTGATCCTTGTAGCAAAGAACCTAATCCCTCCAAGAGTGATCCACTGAGGAATTAGGATGTTCTCTTAATCTATTAATGAGCTAGGACACAGAGGGGTGGGAGAACCATTCATGGCAGGCCTCTTCAATCCAATATGGTATGGGTAGAGAAAGAGATAAAAGGGTTCCCTCATCCTCAAATTTTCCTGATAAGGTATCAACCACTATATCGTCACACCCTTTCTTGTAAATGATCTCATAATCATATCCCAACATTTTTGCAAGGCATCTATTTTGTTGAGGTGATGATAGAGATTGCTTGAGAAAATATTTTAGATTATTACGGTTAGTGTGGATTTGGAAATGATGCCACAATAAGTATGGTCACTAACCGTTTACTACATGTAAGATGGCCATCATTTATTTCTCATATGTAGGTTGACCTAGGTGCTTTCCACTGTGTTGTTGACTCGCGAAAGCCAATGGTATACCTTCTTATATTAATAAAGCACCACTGCCTGTACTTGAAGCATCACATTCAATCACAAAAGGTTTTGTAAAGTCTAGTAGTGCTAATACTGGAGTGTAGCACATGGCATGTTTGAGAGCAAAAAAGGCCTACTCATCCCCATCAGTGCAATGAAATTAATTTTTCTTCATAATATTAGTGAGGGTGCATGAAATGAGTCCATAATTGTGAAAAAAAATGCTATAGTAGCCTGTGAGACCCAAAAATTGCCTCAAAGTCTTCAAGGTTTTTGTTTGGGGGTAGTCCTGCATTGAATGAATCCTTTATAGATCAAGCCTCACTCCTTCACAACCCATAATATGTTCGAAATACTATACTTCTTCCATGCCAAAGGAACACTTGGATAATTTCGCAAATATTTTATGATCTTGGAGCAGTTGTAATACCTGGTCAGCATGTTGAAGGTGAGTCTCAGATGTAATGTTGTAGATGCGAATGTCATAAAAAAAGACTAGGATAAATTTTCTGAGATACGATTTAGAGGTCGCTCATGAGGCTCTGAAAAGTGGATAGGGAATTATATAGAATAAAGGGCATGACCAGGAATTAATAATGGCCTTCATGAGTTGATAAGGTTGTCTTGGGAATGTCAACTTCCTTCATTTGTATTTGGTGATAGCCTGAGCGAAGGTCCAGCTTGGTAAAACATTTGGCACCATCTAGTTCATCAAGCAGATCATCAACTAGTGGGATAGGAAATTTTTCCTTGATTGTGAGCTTGTTAAGGGTACTAAAGTCTAGACACATGTGCCATTGACCACATTTCATTAGAACATTGACCACCAAAGATGAATAAGGGCTAGGGTTGGGATGAATAACAACGAGTTCGGGGATCTCCTTGATTATTTTTCAATTTAATTATTTTGGGTAAAAGGACTTGGATAGGGGAAGACATTTGGTGGTTGGGTACAGAAGATAAAAGTGATGATATGATCATGTTCACCCCTAGAGGGTTGGAGCTCCTTAGGTTTGTCGAGGACCTGTTGGTGGCAATCTAATAACTATTGCATATCGAGATGAATGGAAGGAGGAGTGGACTCAATGGAATGAATGGCATTAAATTATGTTATTATCACATGATGGTCATTTTTTAAAAACTTCTCCATTTGAGGTGAGCTGATGATAGTAGAAACAACTGCCTGGAGTCCCTGCAATGTGTGAGGGTGGTTGTTCTAATTAAGCTCATATATAACTCTTGGAAGTCCATTATGATAGGGCCTAGTGTGAGGAACCATTAAAAACCAGGGAGAATGTGACAACTTCCCATTTAAATGGAAAACATGTGGGTTTTGAGGTGATAATCCACCATTTGAAGCTTAATATTTTCACAACATCCATAACATTTCATAGTCCCCCCATCAGCGATAAGGACTTTGAAATTAGATATTTCCCTGATAAAACAATGAACTACTTCTGCTACTCCCTTATGGAGAAAGAAATGTGTGATGACATTATCAATCAACACCACTACTGGCCGATGTTTAATAAAACCTCAAATTTTGAGAGTCTTAGGAGAATAAGTGTCAGCCAGGGCATGGAGTGAGATAAATGGCTCATCTAGCATAGCTAGAGTATTAGTTTCTTGGTCTATTAGGGGTTAACCCTATTCTTCCATTGTCAATTTACCAGATGGAGCTTCATCGTGAGAGTTGTTTTCAGTAGCGCCAATTTAAAAGAAATTTGGTTCCTTTCATTTATGTCCCAGGAACTGTTTGTCATCACAATAGTAGCATAGTCCTTTTTTACTTCTTTCAACCATTTCTTCCAGTGACACTTTTCGAAACTTAAGTGTTTTGTTGGGGCACACAATCGAGGTGGGACATGCTCGTGCGATGAAATTTGGATGACTGGATTGGGAATTTAAAGGGACTTCCACCTCTAAGGCCTCGTTGTGTGCTTTCAACCCAGTAACTCGGTGATGCATTCTGACATGGACTTGGATAACTTCCTTTAAGTCATTGACGAAACATTTGGAGTAAAAGGAATCTCCTAGTCCTTTAGTCTATATGGCCAATTTTTGAAGGGCTACAACGTAGTCCCACATTGTACTTGTCTGTGTGAGCTTAGTGAGATGACCCAAAATGTGATATTCTTGATCAAAGCAATCACAAATGGTTTTTGAGACCATGTTCCAGGTTGGCCTCCCTAGATAGCATGTATGATGCCATTGCCACCACTACCATCGCTCTTAGTCCAAATAAAGAGACCCAACATGTAGTTTAGTTTCATCTTCCCAAATATTGTTAAGGAAAAAATATTGTTCCATTTGTGCCACCCAGACCAACGGGTTAGAGCCACCAAATTTGTACATATCCATCTTGGTTGTATGGTGGCTTGAATATTGGTGACTTCCATGGAAATTAATGAGATGAATGGATTCTCCTTATACATGTTCATCAACACTACGTTCTTCCCTTATGGATCTGCAAGGCATATACGAGGAAGTCAATGATTCTGTGAGTTTGTTAATGGGTGTATGGAAGCCATCAATTTTTTTCTCGAGGGCTTAAAAATTCTAATTTTCCTTCTTTGCAACCATAAATTAAGAGTTGGTATCATACATAAACTAGCCCTGGTCAAATTTTGAGCTTACTTATGAGTAGTATAGTTAGAAAGAGGGAAAACTCATGACTCTAGCGATGTGGGTCACTTGTGTTGGGTGTGGAGTCTGATTATCTTCCTCATTCAGAGGTATTTTTTTCAATTGGATGTATACCCCAGGAATAATGTACACCCCTCCATGCAATAGGGTGTGGGGGTGCCCAACCCCTCAGCTGAGGGGTCCAGTGGCCAATAGGGGTTCGGGGGAAGTGCCACCGAAGATTAAAAAATAGATATAAAAATTCCTTGTAAAATATTGCAATTTCGTAGTCAATTTGGGTCATGCATTAGGTATATGATTTGACAGTATAACTTATGTTTAATTTAGGGTTCTTTTCCCTAGAATGAAACCCCTCCATTTATATAAGGGAATTGTATTGCATCGGTGTATATGTGTATTCTAAGAAAGAAAGATAGAGGAGACTGTGTGAGAGTGAATAGGAAATTACAACGGATTTTTTGTAGGTTGAATCTCTTCATTTTGCCAGATAATATAAAAGGAAGCATTGGTTATTTCTCCATGGACGTAGCCTAAACTAGGTGACCCACATATATATGTGTCTCTCTTGTTTTATGTGTGGTATGTGTTTTCTGTGTTTGTGTTTCTACAATATTTTATGTCTTCCATTCCTTTGTAGTATATAATTTTCTAACAATTGGTATTAGAGCTGAAGGTCTATTTGGCTGAGAAAATCACATGAAAGAAGGGTTCCTAGTTCAAGTGGGAGCAATGGTGGAAGATGGTATGTTTAGGGTTGATAAATTTAATGACCAAAAATATTAATTGTGGATTATGTAGATGGAAAATTATTTGTATTAGAAAGATATGTACCTACCAATGCACGAAAAAACAAAGAATCCTATGAGAATGACAAACACAAAATGAAATATTCTCGATAGAAAGGCACTTGGAACAATATGATTGTGGCTAGCGATGTCGATAGAATTTAATATTTCAAAGGAAATGAAAAAAAAGGGTTTAATGTGAGCACTAGAAAAACTATATGAAAAACCCTCCACCTCAATTATGATTTTTCTTGTGAAACATTTATTTAATATGAAGATGTTAGAAGGCATATTTATTTCTAATCATTAAAATGAATTTAATATTGTTACCAAATGGTTAAATTCCATAGGGGTAAATTTTTATGATGAAGTTAAGGCTTTGTTATTTCTATGTTCATTACCTGAAAGTTTGAATGGCTTATTTATGGCCATTACTAACTATGTCATTAGATCTAATACTTTAAAGTTTGATGATGTCATTGGTTCTATCCTTGGCAAGGAAATGTGATAGAAAATCTCTAGTCAGACGTTAGGTAATGCTTTGATTGCAGAGACTAGAGGAAGAAAAATGGAAAGAAGAAATAGCCTAAGAAATTGAAATAAGTAAAGGAAAGGTAGGTCCAAGTCGAGATAAGGGACAGTGTGCTAGAAATGTGGGAAGAAAGGACACCTGAAGAAACACTGTAAGTATTGGACGGGAAAAGAAGGAGCTATATAGTAAGAAAACAATCATGAAGTGAATGTGATAGGTGACGTGTTGAAAAATTCTTTTATTTCATTAGAAAATATTATTGATGCCTAGGTGGTAGACTCAGGGGTCTGATTCCATTCGACACCTGATAGGAAACATTTTCATGATTATGTTCCAGGATATTTTGAATAGGTTCAATTGGGTGATGATAAACCCTGTAAAATCATTGGAGTGGGTAAATTTTTCATAAAATAGCAGAATGGAAACAAATGGATATTGAAGGAGGTAAGGAATATCCTAGATCTGCAAAAAAATCTAATTCCAATAGGGAAGTTGGAGGTGAAGGTTGTGTAACTACTTTTACAGATAAAACCTGAAAGGTCACTAAAGAAGCCCTGTTAATAGAAAAAGGGGAAAAGGTTGGTACATTGTAGTTTATGCAACGATATTTCGAATTTTGTTAATGCTTTAACCTCCAAAGGAGCAAATACAATATTGTGGCATCATAGGATGAGACACATGATTGAGAAGGGGATGTAGATTTTTCACTCAAGAAATTTGTTGCCAGGTTTGAAGCATGTTGATTTGTATTTCTGTGAGAATTATCTTTATGGAAAACAAAATAGAGTCAAATTTCTCAGAGTTGGGAAAGAAGATAAGAGTGAAAAATTACAGCTTGTGCATACAACTATATGAGGACTTGCGTAGGTATCATCTCTCGATGGCTCTCATTATTATATTACTTTTATTGATGATGCAACCAGAAAAACATGGAATTATTATGTTTGAAATAAATCCGATGTATTTGATACTTTTGTTTTGGAGAAAATCCTTTTTGCGGACATAAATGATCCCTCTAGTCCTGTGGGAATATCTAGTAACTACAAAAGATGACTACATGAAATATTTCTTATTTCATACTAGAAAATACAAAGGAGGATAGATCTCCTACCTCTCTTTGATGTTAATACTCTTGATGTCGACCTTGGCTCTTTGGCTTCCAAGCTCACGATCACCTCTTTACTGTATAGATAAGTGCCTGCAAAAAAGATCAAGTGGAGACAACAAAACTATACAAAGCATAACATTTTATAATACAAATTATGTCACAAATCAAGGAGCATCACAATAAATGGAAAATAATTGAAAAATTTATGGAAAGAAACACATACTGTATTATTAATAGATGAAAAGCGGAGCATTATAACCAATGAAGCCTTGACATTGGAAGCCTCCTTCAAGTGAAATTCCAATTCCAAGCCTTAGCCTTCAAACACCTTTTCGTCTTTGTAAATGGGTAGCATTTTTGCACAGTTCAACAATAGGATGGAAACCCACAAATAGACAACAATTAGTGGATGGTGGGAAATTCATTTATGGGGAAGGAGAGGGAGTTGAGTTTCCATGAAAAGAGGGAGGAGTTTCAAATCTCAAGGGGGAGATCCATGGAAATAGGATCAAGATCTATGAATTGGACGTCTCATTCCAATCTTCATTTACCTAAAGCCACATTGTTGTTCTCAAGCTTTCTAGTAAGGGAATCTTCTCGTCCATTTTGGGAAAAACTTCATGAAGAGGACCAACATAGATTTTCCTGATAAAAGTGATGCTAGTAGAGCTAGTCCTGTATAATGCGAGAGGTTACCAGCAAAAGTAATGTTAGGCTTGCAAACAAGGTTTTTTGACAAGTTCTTGAGAATTCTTCCAAGGCAAGTTTTATTCCTTTTCTTTAGGGATATTCTTTTGATTACCACAAACATGTTTCATGGTGAATACATTGCTTGTGACAAATTTTATCACTTTTCCACACTTGCAACATTGACGAGACAAAGTGCGACACTTTAGGATATGAGATTAGGAGTTTGACAAAATACTATATAACAACTTTCAAGAAATTTAAATCTTTGGTTGAGAATGAGATAGCAAAGAAGTTGAAGTGTCTCAGATCAGAAAATGGAGGAGAATATTGCAAAAAAGAGTTTGCTAAGTATTTTTCAGAGCATGGAATTCACAAAAATAAGGTAGTTCCAGGAACACAATAGGAAAATTGTGTGTCATTAAATGATGAATAGGACAATCATGGAGCATGTAAGGTGCATGAGATTGCATAGAGGTTTTCCTTAAAAATTTTGGGTAGATTTTGTATATACTATTGTTTATATAATAAACAGAGGGCCTTCAAGTTACTTGGATGGTGGTATTCTAGAGGCATGGACAGGTAAAAAGGTAAACTACTCATTTTTAAAGACTTTCAGTTGTGAAGCCTTTATCCACATTAATAAATAAATTAGAACAAAGCTTGAGAAAAAATCAAGTAAATGTATCTTTATTGGATATGGTGTTAATGATTTTTATTATCGCTTAAATGTTTATGAAAATCACAAAATCATTAGGAGTAGAGATGTAATAGTTAATGAAAAGGTCTTGTATAAGGATCAAATGCAGGAAAAGGATCAGGAAAAAGAAAACAAAGAATACATAGTGATTGATGAGAGCAAAAAAAGCAAAGCTGCCTAGAAATCATAATGATAAAAAACCACAACAACAACAACAACAACAACAACAAAACAATGATAGGCTAACATAAAACTCTTGAAAGTTGTGTTAGAAGATCTACCAAGAAACATAGACCCCATAAACAATACTCTCCTTCGCTATATTATGTATTTTTTACTGATTCTGGTGAAATAGAATGTTATGAAGAAGCAATGCAAATAGAAACCAAGAAGAAGTGGGAGCTAGGCATGAAAGAAGAGATGGAATCCTTGGTACATATCCAGACTTGGGACTTAGTGTGGCTACCTACAGGTAAGACGACATTACAGAATAAATGGGTTTACAGGTTGAAGGAAGAAGATGGAGGTAGAAAAAGGTATAAAGCTAGACTTATGGTGAAGGGGTTTGCAGATAAGAAAAGGTACAAACTTTGGTGAAATATTTTCTCTTGTTCTTAAAATGACTTCAATCAAAACTATTTTAAGTCTAGTAGCAACAAAAGATTTGTATCTGGAACAACTAGATGTAAAGACGAACTCTCTCCATGGTGATTTAAAGGAAGAGATATATATGGAGCATCCACAAGGGTATGAGGTAAAAGGGAAGTAGAAACTAGTGTGCAGGTTGAAGAAGAGCTTGTATGGACTAAATCAGACTCCAAGGTAGTGGTATCTAAAATTTGACAGGTTTATGTATAAACAAGGTTATACTAGATGTCACTCTTATTATTGTGTTTATCTCAAAATGAAAAATGATGGTGGATATATTGTATTGTTATTATATGTAGATGACATGCTTGTTGCAAGGTCTAACATGCAAGAAATAAATGTGCTCAAAGGAAAATTGGAAAATTCATTTGCAATGAAGGATTTAGGTGCTGCAAAACAAATCCTTGGTATGAGAATAACTAGACACAAGAAAAATCGCAAATTAACATTGTGTAAGGGTGAGTACATACAAAAGGTGTTGGAAAGATTTAATATGCAGAATGAAAAACCAGTTACTACACCTTTGGCTATCCATTTCAAACTAAGTAAGGAGATGTGTCCCAAGACTTAGGAAGAGATGGAATATATGTCTAAAGTTCCATATGCATCAAAATATGGAAGCTTAATGTAAGCAATGGTCTGCACAAGGCCTAATATTACACATGTAGTGGGAGTTGTAAGCAAGTAGATGAACAATCCAGGAAAAGAACATTGGATGGGAGTGAAATGGATTTTCAGATATTTGAGAGGTACCACAAATCCATGTGGACTTCACTCAATTAACCTCTGACATATCACATGCGTTCATGGAATATTAAAAAATACCCTTATTTTGATTACATATTGTAAAATTCCTCTAAAACTCACATTATTTAACTCCCTCCCAATATGACTACAATGCACCTTCCCAATTTCAAAAACCCCTAATTTCACTAGATATTGTAGGTATCCATTATTTCATTAACATTTTTTTTACCCCTTTATAATTGTTCATTGATTTTGAGTTCCATTTTTGTACCTGCCAATATAGAAACACTTTACCCCCTTTATATCCCCCAATATATTATTTCATTTTTTCCTCAATATATATCCCCCAGTATGAACCCACATTGTATGGTATTGCTTCCCTAGTGAAACCCCCATGCACAGATCAAGAATTAGGCTTTGGTGCTTCAAAGATTGCTCTACAGGGATATGTTCATGGTGTATGGTGGGTCATAGAGATAATAGGAGGAGTACCACATGGTATGTGTTTACTATACATGGAAAAATCTCAGTTGGATTTAAAAAATGTATTTTTTTTTTCAATTTCAATGATGAAAGCGGAGTACGTTGCTGCTACAAAGGCTAGTAAAGAAATGATTTGGTTACAAAGGTTTATGGGTGAATCGGGTAAGAAGAAAGAGAAAGGCAGGATATACAATGATATCTAGAGTGTCATTCATATTGAAAAGAACTCAAAATTTCACTCCATAACTAAACATATATAGATCAAGTACCATTTCATAAGGTCAATGTTAGAAGATGGAAAGTTGAAGCTGGAAATGATACACACTAGCCAGAATCCTGCAGATATGTTAACAAAATTTGTAACCATGGAGAAACTAAGATTATTCTAAGTTTCAATTGGTCTTCATGTATGATGATGAAGATGAGAAATAGTCAGGTCCAAACTCGAGTCACTATCTAGCAGATGAAGCTGTGGTGGAGTTTTTATAATTAGTATGTAAGTTGGAGATTATTGGGTGTGGTTCCTAACTATATTCCTGATTCAAAGGTCCTTTTTTTAGGTGGATATATACCCCAAGAAGACTATACACCCCTCCATTTGACGACATACATGTGGAACATCCCCCTTGTAGGAGTCTAGGGGGGTACATCCCCCATGGTCAAGGGGTGCAAGAGCTAGTGGGGGTTCAGGTGCAACGCCCTCGAAGCTAGAAAAATAGATATAAAATTTCCTTGCAAAATATTGTAATTTCATAGTCAATGTGGGCCGTTCATTACGCGAATGATATAACTGTAGAAGTTATGTTGAATTTAGGGTTTTGTTCCCTAGAGGGAAAACCCTCCATTTATATGAGGGAATTGTATTGCGGTTGTGTATTTGGGTATTTTGAGTGAGGAAGAGATGAGATTGTGTGAGAGAGAAGAGGAAATTACAACAGATTTGTTGTATTTTGTATCTCTTCATTTTGTTGGATAATATAAAAGGAAGGACTGATTATTTCTCTGTGGATGTAGACGAAATTGGATGAGCCATGTATATCTATGCCTCCATTATTTTTTGTGTTTTGTGTGTTTTTGTTTATTTAATTTTTTATGTGTTCCATTTCTCTATAATATATGTTTTTCTAACTTGAAGCAGAATCAGGAAAAATTTGATACCACATGAAAATTGGGTTCTTACGGGTGAATGGTACCACTATGATCATTTTTTCATCTTGAATCTTATGGGATAGGTCTCTTGAAAGCATCCTGTGATGGCTCAACCTTTTTCTTTTCTTTTTTTTTTTACTTTAAAAGGATTTTTACTCCGAGCTAATCAATACTGCCAAATATCCTATGAAAAATTGGCCAGGACTATTGTTAAAATTGGCAACCAGGGAAAAACTTCATGTGGGTCATCTTATTCATGGCTGATAATATTTTTATTAGATTCCTCTCGTCGAGAGGTGTAAGATTGATATAAATATCATCCGATTCCGATAAGTATTCATGGAGATATGAATTTATCTTGATTATGGAATTATTATCAAGCCGACCTACAACTCATGTAGGCTCAGAAGCCCAACAGTCACATCTATTCACCCACCAACATTGTGTATAAATATAACAGGACTTTTCCTTATTTGGACTCACTCATCTCATCACATCTCTCTCTCTCTCTACTGTGCAGATATGAGTCTCTTCTCTACTGCGCTGAAATGGGTCTCTCTCTCTCACAGATGTGAAGCCAGAAGCTGTTGAATTTGAAGCTGCAACTGCAGAAGTAAAGATTGACTTGCGTGACCTAGAAGATCTCCTCTTTGGAACTGTGCTGTAGGTTCATCTTGACCTCCTTTGAAAGCCGCAACTTTTGGTGGTGGAATGAAGTCAATCTGACGAACGGTTTGCAAGATATCGACTGCCCTAGTTTGAAGCCGGAAACTGCTGAAACTGAAGCTACAACTGCAGAAGTAAAGATTGACTTGCGTGGCCTAGAAGATCTCCTCATCTGAACTGTGTTGTAGGTTCATCTGAACCTCCTCTGGAAGCCGAAACTTTTGGTGGTGGAATGAAGTCAATCCGACGGTCGGTTTGTGAGATATGGTCTGCCCTAGTTTGATAATGAAGTCGCTAATGCTGATGCTGCTGATCTAGGGTTTGTTACTGCTGATATGAATCAGATTTATTGTACTATTTCTCTCTGCTGAATTATTGAAGATAAAAGAAGATTTGATCAAAGGGTTTCCCCACACATTGTGGGGTTTGTCCCTGGCTAGCTGCCACATCTTGTGTCTCTTGTCTTGGCTTGTTTTCTCTCGATCGTTTAATGTTCTATCTGCACTTTACTTTATGTACATGTGATTGCTAATCGATGGAATATAATAAGAAAAAAAGTAATCTGTTATAAGAATAGAACATACCATAACTTAACATGGTATCGGAGCTGAGGTGAAGACAAAGCCCGAGCAAGAGCAAGAGCAATCATTGAAGAGAAGATTGGCAAGGCTATCCTAAAAGAACTATGGGGTCCTCAACACTCTTTCCTGCCGAAGACAAGCTCCGTGAGAAAGCTGACTATCACAGATGGAAGATGCCTATCGATCTAACCCTTGAAGATCAAGGAGTGCTGGACCATGTAAGAGGCAATATTGTTGAGCCTTCATCAAATGCATCTGCTGCTACCTGGAACAAATGGAAAAATGGAGAAGTCAAAACAAAGAAGATCATCCGGGACTCTATCGACAAGCGCTTGGTGGCCTACATCTCTGATCTAGACACCTCCAAGGAAATCTACGACAGACTGGTGAGTTTATTTAAAGTTAATGATGCAAATCAAGTTTTGTTTCTTAGAAATAAGTTGAGGGAAATCAAGAAGGGTAAAGATGAAAGTATGCAAGCATACTTCTTGAGAATCACCGAGATCAAGAACGATCTCCTATCTATTGGGGAAACCATTACTGACAGAGAAATGACACTCACAACTCTCGGAGGATTACCATCTGAATGGTATGTGTTCAGGACTACTCTTCTGAACAATAATGTAATTCCTAGTTTCGAGGAATTAATGGCTAGATGCATTCAAGAACAAACAAGGTGCAAGAAATGCCCATGCCTAAAGGTCCTCCTGCTACCTTTTCTTCTCATGCAAAGAGAAGGAGGGACTCACACCGGGACGATGATCAAAATCCCTCTGATGGCAAATCAAAGGAATGACAAATTCAACAAGCAAAGGTAAGAGGAGAGCTGGAGATCAAGGAAGAGGACAACCATTCAGGAAGGCTAGAAAGTCCAGGATGTACTAAATGCACCTGACCTCAAAAGGAACCTAGTGTCCATCTTGGCAATGGAAGACAGAGGCTACAAGGTAACCTTCAACAATGACAAGGTATGGATATGGAAAAATAATGATAAAGATTCCTTTACTCTTGGGTTTAGTGTTGATTCATTATATCAGGTCGATGGAAGTCCGCTAGGTGTCATGTCTTGTGACACAACTCTTTAGTCCGAAATTTGGCATCGGAGGTTTTCCCACCTTCATCACAAAGCTCTACCTGATGTAAGACAGATGGTAACAGGGATGCCCGAATTCCAAGTAGAGAAAGAAGGTGTATGTCCGGGATGTGCCGAAGGAAAGCTCAAAAGGGGACCGAAAGAAAAGGATGATGAATCAATGCCTGATGTAGAAGAACCCATGGATCTGATTGATCCTCCTCCATATGAGCCTTCCTCTTCTAGGAAGAGGCCTTCATGGCTTAAGGGGTTACTTGATGATGCTGAAGGACATGCTGCACCTCGAGGAACTTTTCGTGAAATTAAGAAACTTAACAAGTATCAGGGATACCTGACCATCATGAGCACGATCATACAAAATGAGCCTTCATCATTCTCAGATGCCATCAAGCATCAAGTATGGAAGGATGCTATGACCGAAGAACATGAGTCTATCATAAAGAATGATGTTTGGGAAGTAGTTCCCAGACCCCAGGACAAGACTGTTGTTACTTCCAAATGGCTTTACAAGATAAAGCATGTAGCAGATGGAAGCATGGAAAAGTATAAGGCTCGTTTTGTTGCTCGAGGTTTCTCCCAAAAGGAAGGTATAGACTATGATGAGATATTTGCACCTGTTGCCAGATATACGACCATCCGCTCGATCATAGCCCTTGCCGCTTCACAAGGATGGAACCTACATCAGATGGATGTCAAGACTGCATTCTTGCATGGCTCGATCAAAGAAGAGGTCTACGTGGAGCAACCCGAAGGATTTGAGATTTATGATCGAAAATATCATGTATGCAGGTTGAAGAAAGCTCTCTATGGGCTGAAGCAAGCACCTCGAGCATGGTATGAGAGGATCGATAGCTACTTGATGAAGCTGGGATTCACTAGGAGTGAAGCTGATCCTAACCTTTACTTTAAGGTTGAAGATGACAAGCCTCTCATACTGGTGTTGTATGTGGATGACCTCTTTCTAACAGGTGCAAACCCTCTCATTCACAAATGTAAGAGGGAGATGGCTTCTGAATTTGAAATGAAGGACCAAGGACTTGAAGTGTGGCAGAAGCCAAGGGAAATTTTCCTATCTCAAATATGTGGTAAATATATTGGAAAGATTCGGTATGATGGACTGCAAGCCTGTGACTACCTCGAGGATCTTAACTTTTAGAAGTTATATGGTAGTGATGTCGGACTAGACTTGGGAAATGCCTCTGAGTTTCAAAAACTCATTCGCATTGATGTTCTTGGTGAACCTCTGTCCGAACATATGTTTTGCAATTAGCATTGTGAGCTCATATTTGGTTGAGCCTCACTGGATTGATGCCAGGAATCTTCTGTGATGTCTTCAGGACATAATCTCTCATGGATTAAGATACACTGTCGGAGATGTGAGACTACTTGGATATACTGATGTTGATTGGGCAGGCAGTGTGGTGGACCGTAAGAGCACTTTCGGGTACTATTTCACCTTGGGATTTGCTTCGATATCCTGGATGAGCAGGAAGCAGAAGTCGGTGGCTTTGAGCACCACCGAAGCAGGATATATTACTGCTAGCATAACCTCATGTGAGGCAATCTGGTTGCGAAAGCTCTTCAGTGAGCTATTTGGATTTACATTGGATACCACTGTGATTCTCTGTAAGAACCAGAGGTGGGATTCGATTATTGAGGAATCCCATATTCGTCAATTGCTCCAGCAGATAGACATCATCTGGGATATGGTAGGTCGATGAGCAAGGAAGCTCCATCACATTAAGATGATGTACAGGTTGATACACCTTGTCAAAGCCCTGAGGAAAGATCTAATCTGTGATTTTCCCAAACGACTTGGAGTCGGCAAGAAACCCTTGTACAAGGGTCCTGCATGTTGCATACATTGAGCTCTGGGAGCTCTGAGGGCTTGCGGTTCCTACTGGAGCAACATATGACCACAGGGTGACTCACCCTCCCCTAGTGGTGCACACTGGAACAAGATGATTCGCTCTCTTGTGGGACAAGATGATTCGCTCTCTTGTGGAACAGGATGATTTGCTCTCCTGTGTAGCAGGATGATTAGTTCTCCTGTGAGGCCTAGATTGATGTGTTCTCCATGGCAGCCTGGATTGATGTGTTCTCCACGGCGATTGTAGCATGATTGATGTGTTCTCCTGTGAGGCCTGGATTGATGTGTTCTTCATGGCAATTGTAGTAGGATTGATGTGTTCTCCTGTGAGGACAGGATTGATTAGTTCTCCTGTCAAGGCATCCTACCCATGTAGTCTGGGACTCATGGGAAGTACCTCTCATCTGATCAATGAGCAGGGAAATGAAGTTAGGGACCATAGTAGTACCAATGGACGCATCGTTGTAACTACCGTACTCCCTACGCTAGGATGACCTCCATTAATCTAGGATCAATGATACTAGTATGGGACCAGTGGTAGGAGTTGTACCATACTATGACGTTGACTTCGGGTCGGTTGAGACTGGTCTAGGATCAGTGGTACATACTCTGAGACTGACTTTGAGTCAGTGGAGGATGATATTGGTCTGGGACCATTGGAGTTGTACTCACTATGACGCTGACTTTGGGTTAGTTGAGATTGGTTTGGGACCAGTGGTACATACTCTGAGACTGACTTTGAGTCAGTATGATACATCCTCGATCATTTCTTCTTCTTCATAATTCGGACAAAAGCAGAGCAGAACAGAACAATGCAAGAGCAGAGCAGAACAGAGCAAAACAGTACAGATCAGTGCAGGGCAGAACAAGACAAAGCAGAACAGGCAGAATAGAGCAGAGCAGGGCAAGGGTCAGGCTGTACAGGGCAGTGCATTTGATGGATGAATAGTAACGACTGATAGACAGATTGCAGATGAAGTTCTCCATGGTTGAGAGGGAGTGTTAAAATTGGCAACCAGGGCAAAACTTCATGTGGGCCATCTTATTCATGGCTGATAATATTTTTATTAGATTCCTCTCGTCGAGAGGTGTAAGATTGATATAAATATCATCCGATTCCGATAAGTATTCATGGAGATATGAATTTATTTTGATTATGGAATTATTATCAAGCCGACCTACAACTCATGTAGGCTCAGAAGCCCAACAGTCGCATCTATTCACCCACCAACATTGTGTATAAATATAAGAGGACTTTTCCTCATTTGGACCACTCACCTCATCACATCTCTCTCTCTCTACTCACAGATATGAGTCTCTTCTCTACTGTGCTGAAATGGGTCTCTCTCTCTCACACATGTGAAGCCGAAAGCTGTTGAATTTGAAGCCGCAACTGCAGAAGTAAAGATTGACTTGTGTGGCCTAGAATATCTCCTCTTTGGAACTGTGCTGTAGGTTCATCTGAACCTCCTTTGAAAGCTGCAACTTTTGGTGGTGGAATGAAGTCAATCCGACGAACGATTTGCAAGATATCGACTGCCCTAGTTTGAAGCCGGAAACTGCTGAAACTGAAGCTGCAACTGCAGAAGTAAAGATTGAATTGTGTGGCCTAGAATATCTCCTCATCTGAACTATGCTGTAGGTTCATCTGAACCTCCTCTGGAAGCCGAAACTTTTGGTGGTGGAATGAAGTCAATCCGATGGTCGGTTTGTGAGATATGGTCTGCCCTAGTTTGATAATGAAGTCGCTAATGCTGATGCTGCTGATCTAGGGTTTGCTACTATTGATATGAATCAGATTTATTGTACTATTTATCTCTGCTGAATTATTGAAGATAAAAGAAGATTTGATCAAAGGGTTTCCCCACACATTGTGGGGTTTGTCCCTGGCTAGCTGCGACATCTTGTGTCTCTTGTCTTGGCTTGTTTTCTGTCGATCGTTTAATGTTCTATCTGCACTTTACTTTATGTACATGTGATTGCTAATCAGTGGAATATAATAAGAAAAAGAAGTAAACTGTTATAAGCATAGAACATACCATAACTTAACAACTATAGTAGCCAAAACCCATAATTCTTGGCACTGCAAAATGTACTGCAAATATATGATATAGACTATGGATTCCAAAACCCTCACTACACAAAGAGTCTTATCTACACTATGAAAACCCCAACTGCTAACTCTGGTATTTAATGTGGCAGAAGAACCACAAATGCTGGATATGAGTTGGACAATGGCGGTTGAACCCCATTTGTTGCATCTGACTTGGAGGAATAGGTAGGGGCAATCCTCAGATATATGAGGGAAGTAGGGTCACAAAGGAGTGTCAGGTGCTATAGATTGAGATATACTAATAGGGATATACTATACCCTTAGCTAGACTACCTGACTACCCTATTATACATGGGATTAATATCCCCAAGTGCTCTTCTCGGTGTACTATAGAAACAAGATGGCCAATGAATTATCTAAGGCTAGGTTTCAAGTTGCCCTATGGGGGCTTCTTCTATACCCAAGGGTAGATGGAAGTGTAGTTTGTGCACTGTTATTTCTAATGTGCTACTACTCGAAGGGCTACCCACAGCATTAGAAGGGATTCCAACAAGAATGACCACCTTTTATAGTTCTAGCATGCATGCCTCCCCAAATTTGCAAGTTTATGCTCCCAATGACAGATCCAATGGTTTAAAGACGTCAGAACACGTCTCTAGTCTAAAAACAAAATCTACAAAAATTAGAGGTACAACCAGCCCTAGAAAGTTCTATAATATCACTTTTTATGCACTTGACCTACGAAAATAACAAAATTCCAGAAGTCAAAAACAATATTTCCAAAAACATAGAGATATCACATGAATTACAACAAGCTACAAGGATATTTTATTATTTTGAAGAAGATTACAATGTTCACTTACCTCTTCGAGGGAAAAAATATCCCATAGAGAAGAGCTCAATTACAATAAGACTCAATGATACTTCCCTTGATGTATGTGGATATTTATAGCTTTATTACATCCAAAACCCTAGATACTAGTGGCCCCTTGAATAATATAGGTTAACCACTTGATCTATTAACTATGGACCATTTATACCTAATCCTAGTCCCTTTTCTATAATCGAGGTCAACCACTTAGAATTATTATTAATGTGGATAAATGCTTATGAGATTTATTGACTCAACTAACTAAATATGACTTTGACTAGGGCCCTTGGGCTTCTACATAAATAAAGGGGTTAGGTTTGGACCCTATCAGGTAGTAAAAAAAAGGACAAAATCTAAAAATACACAAGACCGACAGAAAAGCTACGCAGCGCAAAATGCACAAGGAATTCAAGGTTGGAAAACAAGTGTATGTCAAAGTAAAACAAGGAAGAGCAGTATGAGACCAGGCACTTGTGCTAAACTATCACCAATGCTTTGTTGTCCCTTTGAGATACTAGCTAGAGTGGGGCCAGTGGCCTATCGAAAACATTTTCTAGTCATACAAATTTACATAATGGTTTTCATGTCTCTTTACTAAAGAGTTATGTTCCTGATACATATGACATGATTAATTAGGATGTTGTACAGGTGGAACTGAAAATATATTTCCAGGTAGAACCACTACAAATCTTAGATCAGAGGGAAACCATGCTCTGGATTTGAGGCATCACTAAGGTTAAATTGCAATGGAAGCTCTTTACACCAAAGGATGCCACCTTGGAGATGGAGGAAAAAATGTGTGAGGCATTTCAAAAATTGTTCGAAGAAATTTGGAATTGAAATGAAAAGCTAAGGATGGTGTTTATATTTAGCGGGGGAAGATGTAACACCCCTATGTTTTTCTTTTTAGACATCGACTATTTTTATACTATTACTAGATTGAATGTTTATGGAAGCTGAAATGGTACTAATGTGGTGATGTGAATATTTTATTATTATTTGAATTACTATATATATATATATATATATATATTGGAAATATTAATGAAATAGAACTAAAATTTTAGAAGACTTCTTTCTTGCTAGGAAAAACTGTTAGTGTTTAAATTCCACATGTTGGATCTTCCTCAAAAGTCTCCTAAAAATATCTAGGAGAAAATAGTTAAAAATATTAACATAATGGGAGAGAAAGGTGCACTTTAAAGAAAAACAAAAAGAAATTTTTTTTGAAAACTAAACCCAAATGTCCTAGGAAAAGGTTAGAAGACCTTGAAGAAGGACATAGGAGGAAATATATAAAATAAATCACATAGGAATCGTACAGGTTGATGATTCCAGATGCAAAGAAGGTCTTAGCCCAAGGACTGATATTTCACGGTTGGGTCGAACACACTCAGTTCTTCAATCTTCCCCAAGCATGTTGTTATAGTTAGAAATTTTCTATTCTAATCACATGTGTATTCTTGAATTCCATAGAGGTCAAAAAGGATCTATTGAAGATGGATTGCATAGATTCGAAAGGCATAGTATTCATCGTTTTCCTATAGAATATTGTTAAAAATATTTTAGTCAATAAGAGACTTGACTATAGTGTGACAATAATTTATATGAGCATATAGCTTTGACATTGAAAGTATAATATTGAATTCTTCTTGCATGCACGAATTATAATTGCATGTGGTACATTCAAATTAAATAGAAAATAAATAAAAACTAATAAGGACAAATGCTTATTACGTAAAGAAGGAAATTATTTCTGGAAGAATATAGTGGATGCATAGAATATTAATTATTAATTATATAGTAATTAGTGATGGAATTGGCATCAGATTTGTATACATATGAATAAGACACGATGGATATTAATGTGTAGTAATTCTTATTTGCACTACAAACCTAAAATAGTACCTGAAAAGGTTAGATATATGAGGCTTTATGAGTATTAATTATATTTTCATGAATCTTTGTTGATGTGGAATTATGAGATTGTTAACAAAAGGATTTATTTGAATGTTATTTAAACCTGTGTTCTGTATATTCTCATCACTACCAGAATATGTGCAATGGATTGGAAGACAGGAATCGTTCTAGAGTAGAACATTAATTGATCAAAGAATATGAAATATTGATGAGAAAATTAGAGACGTACAGAGTTACCCTATTTCTGTAAGGAATGAAAGGGAAACTGGTGGTTACTACATGTTCTCTTCTATTTGCGAGTGTAGCTACGAGAGTAAAAATAAATAAATCTTCCTGTAATTATGAATATCAAGTATGAATTCTGTAACAGGCACAAAAAGTCAAAAAATGCAACAACAATAACTGTATAGGAGGAATAAAATTGAAAGTTGTAAGTGATAAAAATAAGGGTTATCAGTATATAAATAATATTAATATTAAAACGATGAAACAAATAGACGCTCCAAATTAAGTACATATATATTAATGGAGAAAAAATTATTCACTAAGGTAAAAATGATTTTTACAAATACCAAGCTAGTCTAATATCATGATAATGTCACCATCGAATTCACATTAAAGAGCTCGTATTCACATTAAAGAGCTCGTAGCTCTTGTACTTTGATGATTCCAGAGAGCTATATTTTTGTAAAGTGAATAGACAACAAAGTGTTATCAGTATATAAATAATATCAATATTAAAATGATGAAACAAATAGACACTCCAAATTAAGTACACATCCCTTAATATATATGAAGAAAAAATTATTCACTAAGGTATTAAAAATGATTTTTACCAATACCATGCTAGTCTAATATCATGATAATGTCACCATCGAATTCACATTAAAGAGCTCGTAGCTCTTGTACTTTGATGATTCCAGAAAACTATATTTTTGTAAAGTGAATAGACAACAATAATGTAATTCATAGAGTCGACATTATTTATATATATATAGATATACATACATCCATACATATATATAAGCGAATGAAGAAAAATATCAATGAGGTTGACATATCAATAGAGTGTAATAGCAATCGAGTTTTCTATGAGATATAAAGAAAAATTAAAATTATAGCAAGAGTAACTTTGTTACGGTGGATTTTTTTTATAACAAATTCATCTACTTCCAGAAGCAATAGGAAGACCATAAGAACGACGACATGTGAAAATTATGGTAATTAATCGAAAGAGTATAACTATCATTCTTATAAAAAACTATATATATATATATAAGATCATACACAGCATAGTATTCTTGTAATGAGAAATCACTGGGAAAATCCATTTCACTATAAGTAAGGCCCCATGCCATAGATTGAAAAAAATAAAAAATTACACCCGTGAACTGCTATTCCAAACCGTCGTAGGGCATAAGCTAATGAATTCCCAATAACTTTAGGAACCTTTTATAGGGCTTCAAAACAGTATACTAAAATTCAACATGCTGTACCCTAGGCATACAAAGGGTTGCAATTTATGAAAGGAAACCAACTTGTAGGACAAATGAAGTCAAAATCAAGTGCTGAAAAATAATCCAAAGATTTAATCCAAGAAAGAAACCATTTTTCCATCATGTCGAGTGTCATACTTGTAAATAATAATGAAATCTAGGGTTTGCGCCGCAGGTTAAAAAAAATGTTGATATGATAAATAGAAACTATCACCTACACTGTACCTATCTTATCTAGATCCACACCTTCACTCCAATATTGTGTACGCCAAGACATTAAATGGTTAATCAAAATGGAAGTAATGGAACTCTTTCATGTAACAAAATAGAATAGAAATTAAAACTAAAGGTGTTGAAGGTTTGGGTAAAAACCCTAAGAGAAAAACCCAAAACAAAAAAATATACAATTGCTAAAGAAACTTTAACTTGCTTGGCATGATGGTTTCCACATACATTAAACTAGAAATCGTTTGGTTGTAAAACAAACTAATTGTAAGATGAAGACTTCTTGGTTGTCACTCAGAAAGGATGAACCCAAATAACATGTAAAAAAAGGAATGGGAGGTTTTTGGTGAGAGGTTTCCAACAGTTTTGATGGTTTGTCAAACTGAGCTACATCTAGTCGCAATGGGCAATAGAAAAATTGGGGATTTATCTATGAATGTACGTTTTCCCTCCAATTTGGATTTATTTTCTAAATGAGCTGTCGTGAGTTTGGAGAGGAGGAAAAAGCCCTAAATTTTACGAAGATCGTATTGGACAAACTGACCATCAGAATCAGGATCTGCGACTTTCATGTAGGTGTCCTTACTCATCTCTTCAATTTCATTGGTTTATTTCCTAATTTTTGGCACTTGTTAGCTCCCTAAGAGACCCCTAATCATGCTCATGGTCGCATCACACTTTCTGGGCCCGGAAGTGTGATTTAGCTCATAGGAAACATCTTGAAACGTGCCACCTGGCACTTTCTGGGATGAAAACTACGATTTGGGGCTAGAGAGAGGATCAGTCTGTTAGACTGGTGGGGTCTGTAGGTTGATTAGTGTAGCCCATTGTTTTCTTCGCTGATTTGACAAGACTTTTGTAGGCATGGCAGAGTTGAAAATCAACTAGTGTGAACGAGACTTGGATACTCTTCGATCCGAGATTCAGGGGGATCAGGTGGTTTGAGGGGCATTGGCTCGTTATGGGGTTCTCAAGTTGGTAAAGAACCCACTGATGAGGGAAGGTGAGCCCTTGATATCAAGAAATGTGAGCTATTGGGATCTAGACCAGGAGGTCTTTGTCATGAAGGGGCATAAGATCGAGCTCACATTACTGATATTTACTTCTTGACCGGACTGCCTCCCCTTAGAGTGGTGGGGCATATTCATCTGATGTTACCTCATGGGAGGAACATTACTGAGTTTGTGGAGAGCCATTATTGAAGGGGTGTTCATGTCAAGGGAGCAACTATCCTACTTGTTGATCCAGAGAGGCTAGAGGCTTTGGCTGTTGTCGTAGCTGTGCTACGGGTTTTGGGTAGCGAGGCATTCCACCACATCATTGTTGGGCAGATGATGTTAGTTGAGAGTGTTTTGGGTAGGAGCTACTATGGGTGGGCCCAGATGATGCTGTCATCAGCGAAATGACAGTTGAGTCTTTGCAAGAGGTAGGTGAATCATGACTGTGCTTTTGGTACATTACTGTGTGTGTTCTTCTTTGAGAAGATACCCATTATGTGTCCTCATGTACAGATGCGAGATGGGGGCCCACAGGAGCCCAGGATGCACCGCTTGGGGCAACTACTGTGGAGAGGAGGAGGAGGTGGAGTCATACAGGTGTTCCGACCTCAGCTTTTCGCACATTGGGATCATATGCTCCTTTACATTGACGATTACCCTTATAGTGGGATGAACTATCAGGGGGATCCTGACTTGCCACTTCCACTTGGGAAAGCATGGGGACCAGACAGTAAGTATTAAGTTGCTATGTTTTATGGTGTATTTTATATTTCTATCACATGGACATGGTACTGAGTGTGAAACATGTTGTATGCAGTAATATCACCGATAAATCCTACAAGATATGGAGGTCAAGCCACAACGCCTAGGGCTGCAGATCAGGCGACATCTTCATCACATCAAGGTCCAGAGGATACTGCGCTGCTTGTTGATTTGCATCGTAGGTTTGATGTACTCTTGACTAGGGTTTCAGGGCATGGATTGCATGACTTAGAGGATTGGTACATAGATTAGTGCATCGGTCTTCCCTCAAAGTGGCAAGGTATCATGTAGCGCATGGTGATGGCAGGTCAGACAGGACGTGATCTAAGTGCAGGTGGAGAAGAGCCTTTGGCGCGAGATCTGCCAAACAATGACTAGATGTAGGGACATGTGGGTCCCATTGATTGTGATTTTTGTGACATGCTATGGGCATGTCAGATGTCTTTAGAGCTATGGCTCCAAACACTTTTATGATACATAATATGATTATGCATTTTATATGACGATGATGGTTCACCATTTTTTTTGTTATCTTCTATGGTATACACGTGATAAATGCCAATCCAGAATGTTGTTTGCAATGGTATCTACATAATGATTTTGGGTTCTAGGCACATGAATGAACGTAATGGTTTCAAATTCACGTACCAATAGCTTCAATCGTAGATATTTTCTAAATAGGACTTGGTTATGCACATGATACACACCATTCAATTGCATGACAAGTAGTAAGGAATCTAAATGAATATGAAGATGAAGGATGCGATGAACAAGGGCATCGACTATCAAACCTATCACTAAATCTTATTCACCCTAATTATTGGTGACATATACAATGCACTCACCATTTATAAGGACTAACATATGGAAGGGGGTAAAAATGGCCGGGGCTAGATTCCAGGAGAAGTGACCTGCACTGTAGGCATGACCGATATAAAGTGTGGATGATGGATCCATCTGAAAGGTGCAAAAGACAACTAATGAGATGATGCAATCTACCTGACTTCATGGTAGAAATAAAGACATGCAAATCAAAGCGACGTGCTATAAGTGAAATTTCTTGAGGTAGAGCGTATTGGCAGAATTGGGAAGGAAATGGCCTTCAAAATCCTCTGAAGAAATTCCCCCTTACTTAAGGGTAGAGGTAATTAGAGGTAGACATAGCCTCCATGGTGCACTAATTAGGATGAGAGATGGGCGAATGGGAGGAAGACTGACAACATGATGCGGTGACATTACGTGGTGCATCAACCTGAGAGAGAAGGTTCACATACACATCATCTTGAATGGTAGACGACGAGATGGTAGATGGTGGATATATGAATGTTGAGACTTGACATTCTATCAAAAGAGGTTCGATAGAAGCATGTGCAGAAACCTTTGAAAGGTTTATCTACGTAGAACTCAAGGATGATGATAGGTAAAGGATATGGACCATGGTTTCCATCATATCGATATCGGGGGGAGGGATCACAATAGTGGGGCCAGAGTCTCCTTGTTCTGTTTGACTAGTGGTACCAGAATCCATGGGTAGAGGAGTAGATTATCCACTATGAGTGGCCTTGTATTCACGAATCGCCCCAAGGCAATCTCAAAATTTATCGAGACGAGGGAAACAAAGGGAATAGTGACCACGATGATCACATAGGGCATAAGGGTGGTTTGTGCAAAGCGTTTTGAGTTTCTTAGGTGGGACTAATATGTTAACATGGACTTCCACGATATTTTACTCAGGTAATGCTTGATGAACCAAAGTTTTAAGTTGAGGAAGCTTAGGAAAATTGTTGGTGGCATGCCCAACAACCTTACACAAAGTGCATAGGTTTATCGGCTTTGGGGCCTTAGGGGCTAGAGGAGCTTGGGGAGCCTTATCTTTCTATGCTTTCCTTTTAGATTTTCCCCCCTAGCTAGATGCCTTCGCAATAGGAGTTGGTTCATGTTGAGGTTGTGATGTAACTTAAGTAGTGACAGGGGTCATGGGGACCGGTTCAACTGGGGTCAAAGCATGATATCGTCTTGGTTGACTGGGCAAAATGTTCGCAGGAAGGACCAACGAAGCCATGACAGGTATCAAAAAAAATCCTGGACGGTGGAATAGGAAAGGTATCTATCTTGCAGGGTAATTTCCCAGAGGAATAGCTCTTGGATGGTTGAGACTTGGAGGAACCGTTCTTGGCGGAAACATAGGAGAGTTACCCACAAATAGAGGAGGTCATCGCGGGGTGGATCCAAAGGTCTTAGCTGGAAGAGAAATAGTAGGATGGTGAGGAGTGGGTTGTTGATGAGGTGTACCAGACTGCTTAAGGGTAGCTCGTGACACTTGTAACATGGAAACACTCATAGAGTTAGGCTCTGAGATGGGAGGGGGAGGACGAGGGAAAGCACCCAATAATGAGGAATATTTATAGACTTTGTGTGAAACACTAGCAGTTGGAGATTGTTTGTCATACATTCATGAGATAATGGAGTTGGGGGGGGGGGGGGAGTCATGGATGCTGGCTCGTAGTAAGTCAACTTATCGATGATCACTGGAAAGTTGTAGTACATGCGAAGGGGCTGGGAGGAGTGTTCATCCAAAGCATGCAAGGTTATGGTGGACGGGGATAAATCGGCTAACTTAGGTTGTTTCCAAACAACAACGGATGTGGATGTGCCCTCGTCAATAATGCATCGGGAGATGATGGCATTACAGACTCTAACTGGTATCTGGAAAGCAACAGATGTATGCAATGGGGGGTGCTCTAATGTATCAACCATGAAGACATTTAGATGATCATCAAAAGGATCTACTGCACCCAAAGTAGTTAGTAGAGATTTCTTTTGGGATGGGCATGACTAGAGGACTTCCAGCATTGACATGGCAGCAGGTGATTGTGCCAAGTCATCTACTAGACTATATGTATGGACAACTCTATTAGAAGCCGCATTATGACATAATGGTCCCTTTGGGATATTAGCAATGGCCTCAACCTTAGGGTGAGGGATTTGTAAAGGACCATTTGGTGCCATAAGAAGCTCAACAGTTACTTTGGTTTTGGACTCAATAGCAGACAAAATCGAGGGACTGTCATATTGATGCAACTGAGTTTGTAGTTTTATATTGGGGGGGTTAACCCTGTCAGAGTTCATGATAAGGATCTGGTAGTCACCTGGACCAAAAAGTTGGGGGACTGGGCTTCTTGACTTATTTGAGGTTGAGCGGCAACAAATCCCTGATGAGGGAAATGATTTCTGAGTACTGTTGGTTAAGACGGCACATGATTCTGAGGTGATTATTGACCTCTAGAAGCTTCTTGAGCTTCCCACATTTGGCGTATCTAGGGTAAAAGAGGAAAGTCATGTGTATAATGGCCATGCACAAGGCTTGTTCATACGAATAACCTTATTCTTCTTGGGGTGGCTACTTGGTTTCTGGTTGTTGGTGTTAGGTTGGTTCCCCTGGGGTTCACTAGGCTGGTTACCTTGATTACCCTAGTTACACTTGCTACCCTTCCCCTTATTCCTTTTCTTCAAATTTGGGGGATTGGTAGCACTCTGCTATGGAAACAGCTGACCTTGAGGACGTAGTGGCTGCTAGGGCTAAGGATGCATGGGAGGCTATGGTGCTAATTCTTGAGGGGTTGGAGCACTAGGTTATGCATAAGGAGGAGCAACAATTTGGTAGATGGGTTGGGATCCTAGAAACATGTTGCTAGTAGGAGGGGAATAAGTGTTGGAGGAAGTGGTAACCCCTTGCGGGTAGCCATAACTTTTCTGAGTATATGGTGGAGAGTGTGAAAGGGATCCAATGATACCGTTGGCAGCGTGAGATTCCCCCAGTGCCTTGGCACTTCCAGCATGAGGGAAGCCTGGAATGATGGTATAGACATAACCAGATTGTGTATAAATTGATCATATCGCAAAGCGGTTTGGAGAGCTTCTTCCTCGATTTGAGGAAAATGGGACGCGACATCTTTTCCAATGGGAGATAAAAGGCTCGTCTGAAACCAATCTAGATAGACACAATCTTTGAAATGCAGGGCACAAAATGTGTTCCTTCTTAGATGCCACTCTTGAACATGGTTGGAAAGGCGAGTGGCATAGGACTGATAGAATGTGGTCAATAGCTCCATACCAATGTCATATCGGAGAGGTAACTGGAAATATGAAAGAAATGCTTTAGCAAGCTTCATGAAAATGGAATAAGGTGCGGAGGGATGGTTTACATACCATTTTGCAGCATCTCCAATAAGCGCGCATTCGAATAGTTGAAGACGAATGGAGTCATCGGTTATGGAGTTGGAAGAACACCACATGTGGAAGGATCAAACATGGTTGGTAGGATCCTCTCTAGCATTACCCTCAAACTTCAGGATGTCTGAGGGAAGCTTAGTTAGGATAGAGGGCCAACCAGCATCATGGTGTATGGGGTCATTTATCAACTGGTAAAAATCAGGTATGCTTAACCCAGCCATAAAGGGGAACATGGGGGCTGATGGAATGGTTCCTGAGGTTGTTCTACTTGATGTGACCACTAGTATAGAACTAGAGGCAACATCGGGTTTGGTTTTTGCACTAGTTGTCGGTCCAGACATGGTGACCATATGCGGTGAAGGAGGCTCAGAATCAGATGAGGAATCAGAAGAACCAGGAGAAGAGTCGATATGGGGACTCAGAGGCCTATGAACACAAACCTGATAGGGAGGGGTAATATGCCTAAGCAGAAATTTGGGATGAAGGCCTAATAGTCTCTGTGACAAATGCCTTGGTGGCTTAATGGTGGTAGGACACACGTGACACAGGAATGGTGAAGGGAGATCAACAATATATCTTTGTCTCAATGCACAGAGATAAATTTATTATGTTAAGTCTTGGCTTTGCAATGTAAACCAAGTGCCCTTCGCTTAAGGTGTGCTTGTGTGTGCAAGTGTATTAGTTGATAAAGCCCAGATCGTGTTTGTCAAAAAGAAAAAAGCTTGCTGAAAATAAACTTAAATAAATAATAGAAAATGAACATCAAAACAATTAACTAAACCCCACCCAAACTGGGCTTGCAAACACTATGTTGGTTGGTGGCTAAATCGACGGAAAATATGGTAAAACAGTCAAGATATCTAAATGTTGGTGTGACTAGGATCAGGTGACACTAAGCTGCTAGAAAGTGGTGCAGGAACAACAAAAAACCAGAGGGGAAGATCGCTGCAAAAGGATAGGGAGATGGGTGAAACACCTAGGGAAATCGATGGGACCCTAAGGCAAATGACAAAACAAGTTTAAATGTGAAATTATGGATGGTAACAACCTATCTTAACAGATCTGAAACAGAAGTGTATAGATCTAGAAAATGTGGCTGAAAGCCCTCCAAAAACTCAGACTAATCACTCAGCTAAACTCCTCCTAGAAAGGTGGAAGCGTAGTAGAAGCCCTAGGGGAGGCTAAATTAGACTTCAGTGAGTAAATCAGAGTGGATCAAGGCCTAATCATGATGAGATAGAGATTAGACAACCCAACAAGCAACTCTCTACAAAACCCAGAAACAGATCTCAGAGAAACCCTAAAACCCAGAAATTGCAGGTACTGACCTATTTCTCTACAGGGATCACACTTTTTCAGCTATTAAGTGCACTTTGGCCTCTAGATCCCACCTTTTAGGCCAAAACATGTGATTTCTACTCCGTAGATCTTGGTCGACAAATCTCGGAAAAAGGTGCTGCCTTTGTCGCAGTTTGTTCCTATGACCTACATAAAAGACCAGAAAGATTGAAGAAGTTAGAAATTTATGATATCTGGGGTTAAAAAACTAGGAAACATTAAGAGAATCGAAAAAATCAGAAACCCTAAGCTGAAAACCGAAGGTCACACTGGTTTTTGGATCTGAAGTATAAAACCCAGCGAAGTTGCCAATTTTGTTGTCATCTTTTCTTCTCAATGATGTATGAAAAGAACCCACTTAAGATTGTGGATGACAACAAATCTCAAAAATATAAATGGTTGCTAAACATTGTACATCTGCAACAAATGATAGAAACAAATCTTGCCAAAGTCTGGATCTATGCCACAATCATAGTTAAGCAGCAAAAAGAATGAGTAATAACTCCAATCATCCAATGGAAACCCGATATGTAAAGAATATTTTTATTATAACACATGTGGAGGGAACAACTAGATGCCAGTAGTCCCCCTCTATGGGATGGGTTCTTGGCTATCCTCAAATGTCTTCAGCTTATGTAGAATCTCTCTCCTCTATAATGTATACACCCACTAAAATATGGTCTCTAACAATGAAAATAATCAAAAGTGAATAATGAATGGAAAACCCTACTATTTATAACAAAATATTGATCTATCCTCGAATAATGTCCTATAATAAAATATTATTGATCCCATTCTTGGTATAACCACCTGGAATATTTTATTATATTTCTCTAGGAGGGAAAACTTATTTAAACTTTTATTTAGAAATAATAAAGAAATAAATGATTTATTTATCATCTCAAGGAATTAGATAATGAATAATAAACAAATAAGGATTTATTTAAGTATTACTAAGGGATTTAGTCGAAATTGACAAAAAAATAATAATTAATTAGTGATTAATTAATTATTCTTCTAGAAAAATGAGAAAATTAATGATTTATCTATTTATTTTTCATGATTGGCTGAAATATAACAAGGAATACTAATGGTGAAATTAATTATTCCTAGAAGAAAATCAAATAGATAGTGATTTATTTAATTATTCTTCATGGGTTTAACTATAAATTACTTAACAAAGGTGGTTTATTAAGTAATTTATCACAGTGAAAGCAATTTTACTATGGTAAAATTGGCTTTACATGGTGTACTTCGATCCACCTAGTAAATTAGGCTAGATGATCAATTTTTTGGTGATAATAGGAGGGGTTAATAAAACCCTCACTCTAAATTTTGTTAATAAATATTGGCAAATATAAATGAGGTTATAATTGAATAACTTATAGTAGCCTCTACCGAGATGAAAACCTTGAAGAAATTGAAGCCACAACTTCCAGTGAGCTTGATGCATGAGCATTCACCCAAGAGAAAATCACTGTAATTAAGTAGACATAGGGGGGTCATGTATTTTTAGGAAGTTGGATTCCTAATTGATAAATTAATGTAATATTAGGCTTTTGACCATAGAATAGGAATTAATTAGATAATCGAAGGAATTGTAAGTGCTCTCAAATGAATGACAACATGAGTGGGAATAAATGACAAGAGTCCAAAGTCAATCAGAACTCTTAGAATAGTTCATGATTCAAGGGATGAGAGAGAGAGACTTTAGGAATTAATGGAAGTAGAAGTGGACAGAAGATTTAGGAGTCAATACAGAGGATTTAGGAGATAGTTTAGGATTTACCCCAGAATTAGTTCAACATAACCAATGCTGGATATATGTAAGCCTATGGGCAGAGTCAAAGGAGAGGCCACTGATGGTTGAAAATCAGGCCTATGCGAGACTGAGGAGTCTCGAATGTAATCTTTGATTTTACATTAATATATGAAGAGTTTGTTCCTCACTGTTTCAGTGCATTGGGGAGTATTTCATGAATGAATTACTTTGGATTCGTAGGCTCTGCAATAGGTAGCAGGCAAAATTATGAAGGACGCAAAGGAATGGAGTGATTAAGAGGAATCACAATGGAACATTGAATCCAATTGAAGAAGCGGAGTGAAACTCTGGAGATTAATAGCAAAGGGAGATTTTGCATAAAAGCAAGCTTGAGAAAGTTGAGCGGCGGAAGTAGACAACAGCATTCTGAAGAACTGCATAGAAAAGAAGAACGAGACATAGAGTTATAATGGATCTTAGAATCCATTCAAAGGAGTAATTAAAGTCCAAAAGGACAGTGATTGAAGGAGTATGCAGAGTTAAGATCAAATGAGAATGAATTGAGCAACAGAAGAACGGAAAGCCAGAACCTTGTGAAAACCCAAAAACCACAGGAAACATTGGAAATGGTGGAAAAATTCTAAGTAAAAAGAACAAGTGGAAGGGTGAGGATTGATGCTCAGGAACTGTTAGATCTCGGAAGATCAATGGCTGAGATCAAATCGGGACTAGAATATTGCATCACACCAGTTCAGTGGAAGAGGAACCGACCTATGGAACTGCCGAGCTCCGATAGGACAATATAATTGGACCTGAAGCTCCATAATAGTGGATTTAAATCCCTATCGAATCCAAGAATATAATCATATCAGAACTTCATGCGATGAAGAGAAGCATTGTTAGCCGATGATCGGAGGTAAAAGGTATCAGCAGTCGGAGAAGGAAGAGGTCGGAGCGATAGTGCAGAGAGCCAATGGTGAAATGGACCTAATGATATTTATAGTCGCAGTTGCAATAGATTTTAGTTCCGCTGTATATGGTCCAGAGAGGATTTCCTTTGTATTCTCATATTTATGTATGGTCGGGGTTTTAGTGTAAAAGAGTCAATATATGCATTCCGATAGTGGAATATCAGAGTCGGAGGGGTGATGAACCACATATGTGGTAAGGTTGGGGAGAATGCGATGGCCGATTTTGATGAGGTTTAACCTCTGGGACTGTGCAGAATCCGTATAAAAGCGGAGAAAGGTATGTTATGTGTATAAGTTCCTTTGCAAATCGGTCATAAAGGGATTTAGCGCTGATATGTAATAATGTAAGTTAATATATATATATATATATACCAAGGTCATGAGAGGTGGTTATGTGTTGTGTGTGGAGCATGATTGTTCAAAGGTCTTTGTTGCAGCCGGGTGTATACCCTAGGAAGTCTTGTACACCCCTCCACGGGGGGGGGTACCGGGGGGACTTGTCCCTCCCGCGGGGGTCCGGTGGGGCCAATCCCCCCTGGCTGGGGGGTCCGGGGGCCAGCGGTCCCCCGGCGGGGGCTCGGGGGCAGCGCCCCCGAAGCTAAAAACAAATGTAAAATTGCCTTGTAAAAGTATAGTAATTTCTAGTCAATCTGGGCCGTTCATTAGGTGGATGATCTGATGGTAGAACTTATGTTTAGTTTAGGGTTTTTTGCCCTAGAAGGCAACCCCTCTCTTTGTATGAGGGTATTGTATTTGAGGCTGCAAAAATAGTTGTGTATTCTGTGAGCGAGAAACAGAGAGGTGAGACTGTGAGAGAAAACAGAGGATATTACAGCGGATTTGTTGTAGGTTGTGTCTCTTCATTTTGCTGGATAATAGAAAGGAAGAACTGGTTGTTCTGGGTGGACGTAGCCCAAACTGGGTGAACCACATATATCTGTGTCTCTCTTGTTTTGTGCATTTTTTGTGTTTATATTTCTACAATATTTTATGTGTTCCATTGCTCCGTAATATATAATTTTCTAACATTATGTGCATATAGTTAAAGGGACATGTAAAGGTGCATTGCTGAAGGGTTTTTAATTCCGATAGAAAGATTCTAAAGGAAGACTTTAACAAAGTCACAAACAAAGGCATGAGGCCTGTTTAAAGGCTCTGATAAAGAGGATTTCGCGGGGTGATTGAGTTTTGATAAAGGAACTGTTATGTAGGGCCTTAACCATTCATGTATATTGAAGATTTGACTCCATTGCAGAGTTAATACCTGGGAGAGAAGTGTGGATGCATATTAATTCATATTGTTGGTATGTGCGGGGGTGACCCTGCATCGGAGCTACAAATAAAATATGGGTTTGATTAAATCTTTAATATACTCTAGCAACATGCAAATTGAAACAAGGAATTGAAAACCCTTATGACATAATATATAAGTTCTAGAAATTATATCTGTAGCATAAGGCTAAACAAAACCCTAGATTCAGATTTGAAACTTCTCGCTCGCTCCAAAACTTGTATTCTCACATAGAGTAAAAAATTGAAAAAATAATTTTATACAAAACCCACAACACATACAAATAGTTATCATAGATGTAGATAATAAAAAAGAATGTCAAGAAATAAATAAAATTGAGTAAACACCCAAAACTACACCTATGTGTGTGGCCTAATCCATTCTTGGAACTTACAGGCATCTTGGGGAGAGAATCACAAGTGTAATGCAACCCATGTTGCCATAGATCTCATCCATGGATATTTTCACCAAAAAACCCTCTGAGAATCGTTATAGTGAACCTAAAAATCCAAATGAAAATCGAAAGAAAATCTAGAGTATTAGGGTATTACGGTTGGGTTTCCCTTAAGTAATCTCAGCCCTCTGATTTCAACAAGTTAATCCTCGCTGTTGAAGAAGCCTAGTACACATGTCACAGGGAGTCCATGTGTGCATGGATCACGTAGGTCAGGATCATGGTGGAAAGTGTGAAAAGTGTGGTCCATAAAGCAGAATTACATTCATATATCCCACATGAGCGCTATATTAAAAAACCATCGCAGTTTAAATGAACTTAAAATTGGTACATAATTGCAACATAAAGGGTTAGACCCATAGTGGTGATATAGTATGACTCTTGAACATTAATATGGATTTAAGTTGAAATATGAAAGTGTATTTAGTTTATAAAATTAAAGGGGATATAGTTGTAGTATGGAAGTAAGTTATAGGTATAAGTAAAAGGATTATGATGCCAAATAATAGTATGAATTATGATGAAAGTATAGTGAAGTTGGGATAAAGAAAGTTTAAAAAATCCTATAGATATTAAATTATATTTCACTAAGTTAACTATTGTAGGTATATGAAAATAAAAAATGGAACATTAAATTAATGTAATGCCAATGTTCATATAAGTATGACAATGATTTTTTAAATTTTTTTTTTCGTATGGAAATTATGTAGGTTATAGATTAAGAATACCTTAATGGAAATGAACATAAAATAGTGAGGTTGGGGTGCTATAGCCACCCCACTGTCTCCCAAGACTCATAAGTTCGGTGGGGTGGTGGGTTGGCGTGGTGTACCCCCTAGGAAATATACATGTGACATAGTTCCTCATATAATGGCAGGTGTAGAAAAATGAATTATGTTCTTTTTGTTGTAGTTGGTGTTGTCATTCATGTTAGAGGTTTGGTTTCTAATGAGGTGGCAAGGTTAGCTTCACTATGGCCCTGTAGGCCTAGTTTTCAATAGCTTTGATAAAAATTAATTATCATAACAATGTTCCTTCAAGATAATTTGTGGTGGAAAAGCATAGGATTATGAAATTTGGGACCCTAGTATATGGGAATCCATGAACATTCAACAACAATTCTATGCAAAAGGGAAAAGGATGAAATTTAATCTAATTATCACAGACATGTAATCAAGCCCACCTCCTTTCTATCACATAGCTTATAATGTAAAACAAAGTCCTTTCCTTTTCTAGTTTAAATTTTCTAGTTGTTGACATTTGTTGGCTTAATTTGACTCTTGGCCCTCCTTGGCCCTATACTTCTCTATTTGATTTCTCATCTATTGGTTTTTTCCTTAGTTGTCTAGCTTGAGGGATATGTTGTAGGTCGTTAGGCTTCTGGTTAATCCTTAATACTTCAATGACCTAAATCTTGTCTAGTGAGAGGGACAATATTGTCACTGTATCTACCTTACCTATGAACTAGGGGTTTCCTACACTCGCTTTTTTGAGTGTTTTGTATTTCTTGGGGATGTCTTCTACACTCACTCAAATATTTCATTAAGCTACTCCTTAGAGAAATACATTCTTCCATATGAGCATTAATGAGCTCATCGTATTGTTAGGGAGAGATTTTAATGAAGTTTTCCCCACATGGAGGCACCGACCCAGGGAGAGGCAGTGGTCTCTCACCCATTCCATTTTCCTAGTTTCACTGTACACACTCTTAGACTGGAGAATACATGATGCCAACAAAGACAAATTAAAATAATTTTGCAATAGCATCTTAGAGACATGCATGATGACTAAAATGCAATTATTTCATTAATGAAATACCTTCAAAAGAATTAGTGCCACATGCTAGATAGATTGGCCAATCGTCATAGGGAAAATGGAATAGGTTAGAACAGTTGGATTGTTTGGAAAGTGGATTGGACCATATGGAGCAACATGTACACTACAAATTTTGGCATCTACCACTCCCTAGCTCTCTCCTAGAGATTCCTACAGTAGTAACTTCATACGATTCCTAATGGATCTTTCTAATATATTTATTTTGGAAGTCTATGTCAAATGACAAACTAAGAGAAATCATGTAGCAGTGTTTTCTCTTCTCAATATTACGAATCAGTTAAATAATATTACATTGGAGACATCAATAATAAATTACTGCAGTGAAACTCAACTCAACTGAACTAACTGAAACTGAACTAGGACACTTGGAGTAACAACGATGACACCTAGTAGGTGGTTGGAATTAGATTCTCCAACACTCCCCCTTAATTTCAACCACAAAAAAAATTTAAACTAAGATGCCTGCTAGTCTATGTCTCAGCTAGGCTTACAATTTAAAATTTGAGATCATTTGGATTTCCTTTTCTCTTTCTTTTCTTCCAGATCCTATAGCCTATAAATTGTTTCAACATTTTATTTTTGTTGTAGGCTTTGAATTTCAAATTACTCATTTGTTGATGGAGCTCTTCCATTGTTCTGGGTTGTCTAAGTATGTCCTTGATTTATCAAAAATTTGATTGTATGTGGACGGTTGCGACATGCCTTTTTCTATATTGTGCTTCTCATCATCAATATTTTACCGCAACATAAGTTCTCGATACAATTTCATGTCTTGAGGACTCCACTTCATGAAAATATCATTGATGTTTTCATCATGCATGATGTCTTCAACAGTCACTTCTACAACTTCTATGGAGACCTCATCTAGACATGGAATTGCAAGCCATACTTCAAGAAAATCTAACTCTTCTTCAAAATCAACCTATTTACCTGCACATTGGAAATCAATGGTAAGTGTAAAACCATTTTCATAACCACATTGGTTTTGTTCTTTCTGCTTTGAAATGAGAAATTCATTGTTTTCCTCTACCTCTATCTTTGTCTCTGTCTCTATTGCTTTGTCTTTACGGGATTCCTTCTCTACCTCTATTTCTTCAGTTGCTTCAAAGAATATTTCTTCCACTTGGTTTGCAGACTCAAGTGGGATTCTCTTACCATATAACATCATGTTGATATCATGTTTTTGTTGCATCATTAACAACCATTCATCATTATCCAACAATTCTTTATCAAATTTTACATCAACAATATTAATTGTTAGATTCACCATAACATTGAATGCTCCAATGGAAGCTTCACTGTGTCTGGAAAGCACTATTTCCGGATTCACCAAATTTTCATTGGCAAGCTTTGTTACTAGATTCACCAAATTGTCATCAACAAGCTCTGTTGTCGGAATCATCATGCCATCATCAACAAGGTTTGTTGCTGTATTTGTGAAATCTTCATCCAATTGCAGTTGTGAATAGTGGAATTCATGAGCATCTATGGGCTCCTTCTTTGATTCTTATGAAATTTCTTCACATACATCATCCACATGTGGCTTAGCACAATGCGATTCAATTTTTTTTTCATATTATTGTATATTTGTTGCTATAGATACACCTTCATCTTCAACTTCAATGCTCCCCCTTACACCAAAAATCCTCTGAAGGGTATCCCAAGCTTCCTTAGTTGTCTTGGAATCTGGAATGAGGGAAATAATGTCATTCTTATACCTTTTCACCTCCAAACATAAAAATATATCAAACATCTCTTATTGTCACTTTAACCTTCTTGGCCTCTTTGATTTTCCCTTTTTTTGTGTTGGCTCACTACGCCTCAAAAATCCAATCAAACTGCAAACATATCTTCTTCCTGCAATAAAACATCTCTGTAATGGCTCCTTTGTTTTTTTTTTAAGAAAAAAATTTGTCCCTTTTAGAAAAAGCTATGAACGAGGACCTTTTTGAAGAACAATGTATGAAAATTTTAAATAATATTATGCTCTTTTAAGGAAACTACATGCACCTCCTTTATAAAAAAAATATAAGCCCTTTCCTCATAGGCACATCATACAATAACCCCCTTTTAAGAAATTATAGCTGCCCTTTTTGATTTACCATACATAATATTCATGAATGTTTTACAATAAAAAACTTCAAATCAAAAACATGTGAAGCTTTTCAAAACAAGTAAGTGGACTTCGAAAAGAATAACTCTTTTGTCATTTATGAGACCTTTAAAATACATGGAGGCTTCGAATGAACCTTTGAAAATTCTTTAATCGAATTCGTACTTCATGACCTCTGCCATAGATTTAATTTATTTCTCATTGAGATAATAAAATTCATGGAGGCTTTAACCCTCAATGCATTTCCTGTCACTCCCTATATGCACTGAGCCATCGATTTCCATTATTTCATAAGTTTTGTTTGATCTTGATGCATTTTGTATTTCTATTGCAGTGCATTGGTCCACTACAATTTTTTTTTTTTTGAAATACTTCACTCTTTTACCTTACGAATAAAACAAATGAAAATCAAGATCTTGTTGACTTTTTGTGCCTGGTGCACCTTTCCATTTTTTTAATATTATATCATGGCTAACACTCCTTTGTGTGAATAGAACTCATAAGAGAGAAGAATCCATGAGTTTTGAAAGGTAACACGATTTGTTGACACAATGCATTGCATTAATGGGCTGCAGTTCATGAAAATTTTATAAAAATATCCCCACGTTTTCTTTGTGCTGAAGCAATCTATCCTTGCGTGGCATCTTGGCCTTCCTTCACTGACTACACAATAATAGACATTTTGACATGAGAACCTTCTCCACATTTGGCTTCCTCTCCACCTCGACTTCTTGATCTCTGCTACTCTCAAGGAGTCGGATGAACAATATTTTGTGATATTGTTATACAACCAGCTCACAAAATAGGAGAATAAGATAGATCAATGACTTCAAAAGTGGCCTCTTTGAGGTGGAAACCTCCTTTACCTTACACAAATGAACAATTCTTGGATGATACAAATGACAATACCTCCTTTCTATATATAGGAGTCTAAGAGGTCTTAATATAACAAGAGTGGACATAATAATAATAATAAAATAAGGACAAAAAAATAAAAATAGTTGGGTTCTATGGGGCACAATAATAACAATAGGGACAACATGGGCACAACAATAACAGTAAGAGGCTACAATGAGAATAATAATAAGGAAATTCACTAGTATTATAGGGACTTAACATGCCCCTCTCCTTCAAAAAAGGTGTTCTCCTCAATGCTTGAGTAGTTTTGGATGCTTATGTATAAAATCCACATTCTCCCATGTGGAATCTTCAATGGGTAAGTTCTTACACTTTATGAGATACTCTGAAATTGATCGATTTCATAGCTACCGAGTTCTTGTTTCAGTGACTGCTTCAGGTTCCAATATGATTTTTCCTTCCTCATCAAGTTCTGGAAATATTGTTTAAGCTGGGAGCTTGTCACCGATAACATTCTTTAAGCATGAAATATGGAAAAATTGGTGCACTCAGGAAGATGTAGTAAGTTCCAATTTGTATGCCATAGTACCAATCTTTTGCAACACCTTGTACGAACCATAATACTTTGGTGATAATTTATTATCCTTCTTAGCTTGCCTGAGGGACATTTGTTTGTATGGTTGTAGTCGTAGAAATATCCAATCACCTACATCAAAACGTATTTCGCTACAATGTTGATATGCCTGTTGTTTCATTCTATTCCATGTCAAAGTCAGGTTATCCTTTAAGATTTGGAGAAATTTTTATTGTTGCTTGATGTGGTCTTCCTCTGGTTGAACATTAGATTTTTCTCTTAAATATGATGTGATGGACAGTGGATGATATCTATAAAGTGCCATAAATGGGGTGATTTTTGCTGCAATATGGAAGGAAGTGTTATACCACCATTCAGCCAGAGGCAACCATTTAACCCATTGTGTCTATTTATCGTATACAAAGAAACGAAGATATCCTTCCAAAAATTTGTTCACTATCTCATTTTTCCCATTAGATTAAGGATGATAAGATGAGCTATGAGTGAAATGAGTAACTAGAAAAGACAATAATTTCATCCAAAAATTTCCACTGAAAATAAGATCTCTGTCACTTCCAATAATCCTTTTGTTTCCATGTAACTTTGTAATTATTTCCATAAATGTAGTAGCAACTGTAATGGATTTAAATGGATGAGATAATGCACAAAAGTGTGCATACTTGGTAATTCTATCAACTACCACCAAGATGACACTCTTTCCTTTGGACTTGGGTAAACTTGTGATAAAATCCATTGAAACCTCTTCCCAATGTTGATTTGGAATGGATAAAGGTTGTATTAGACCTAGGGTCTTAATTGTCTCAACTTTATTTTGTTGGCAAACCAAACATTCTGCCACAAGATTTTGAATATCATATTTAATGCCATCCAAAAAAAAATTCCTTCTTAACCATGTGGTAAGTTTTTAGAAATCCTGAATGCCCTCCTAAGGGATAGGTGTGCAATTCCAGAATAATATTTTGTTTGATTTGGGAATTCATACAGAGGTATAAGCTATCTTTGTACCATAACGAACCATTTTTCCAGCTAAATGTATCATATGTATTGGGATCTTGCTACAAATTTTGAATGACTTCCTAGAGTTCTTCGTCATTCTTTCATTCATCCCTTGCTTCGTTTATCCAATCTAGTTGGATAATAGAAATGGCATAAAGCAATTTTTCCACATCCTCACCCTTTCTTGAGAGTGCATCTACAAGAAATTTTTTCTTCCCTTTTTTGTAGATGATTTCAAAGTCATAACCCAACATCTTTGTGAACCATTTTTTCTACTCTTCTGAACATAATCTTTGTTATAAAAAGTATTTAAGACTATCATGATTCGTTTTTACCTTGAAGTGTCTTCCCATTAGGTAAGGTTGCCATTTCTTAAGTGCATGTAGTATTTCCAACATTTTCTTCTCATAAATATCTTTTTGTAAATACTTTCCATTGATTGGATGAATTTCAAAAGAAATGGGTCTTTCTTCTTGCATTAGAACAAGACCAATTCCATTTCGTGAGGCATCACATTCCACAATAAAGGTTTTTGTGAAGTCTGTTGTAGCTAATATCGGTGCTTGGCATATTGCCTCTTTAATATGTTCAAAGGCTTTCATTTCTTATGAAGTCCAAGAAAATGCATCTTGATTCAGTAATGTTGTTAGAGGTGGTGCTATTCTCCCATAATTCTTAACAAATTTGGATAATACCTTGTCAACTGGAGAAATCCTCGCACATGCTTTCTTAATGTGCGGATTTTCCATTCCTTAATGGATTTATTTTTTCTAGTGTCTACCTTAACACCTTCATGAGATACAATATGACCCAAATATTCCACCTCTTGTACTCCAAAGGAACATTTGGAGCTTTTTGCATATAATTGTTTCTCCTCCAATATTTTGATCACTCTATCAACATGTTGAATGATCCTTCCAATACTTGTTGTAGATTAGCATATCATCAAAAAGTACTAACACAAATTTCCTAAGGAAGGGTTTGAAAATTGAATTCATCAAAACTTGAAATGTAGAAGGTGCATTGATAAGGCCAAAAGGCATGACGAAAAAATCATAATGACCTTCATGAGTTCTAAATGTTGCTTTCGGAATGTGTTCATTCTTCATTCCTATTTGATGATATCCTCAACGAAAGTCCAATTTTATGAAGTAAATTTATAGATGCAATTCATCCAATAATTCATCAATGACAGGAATGGGAAAGTTATCTTTAATAGTGAGCTTGTTGATCTCCCTATAATCCTAACACATGCCGCATGGTCCATCCTTTTTGCGCACCAATACTACTGGAGCAGAGAAAGAACTTTGACCAGGTTGAATTATACCAGCCTTTGGCATTTCTGCAAAAATATGTTTAATTTCACTCTTTTTGGCATAGGGATATCTGTAAGGCCTGATGTTTGGAGGAACACTTCCTGGAATCAAATGAATAGCATGATCATGATCCCGAACAGGTGGGAGGCCTTTGGGAGTCTCAAATACCTTGGAATGATTGTCCAAGACTTTTTGGAGATCTCAAGAAATAGATGATTTTGATGTGGGAACCTCTAGCGAACATCATTGTGAAATTACACCACATTTTTCTTTCTTTAGAAGCTTTGTCATGTCGTTAGAGCTGATTATGTTTATTGGTTTCCCCGTGATACCCCTTAATTCGACTTCCTTCTGAAAAAAAAAATCAAGAAAATTTCTTGAAAATTAAAAGCTATCGTACTCAAAGATTGTAACCATTGGACTCCTAGTACAACATCAACACCACCCACTGGAATGGAAAGAATTAGAATATTCAACTCATATTCTCCCATTGATAGCTTGATATTATGGAACTTTCTAGAGCAATTTATGGTTCCTCCATTTGCAACCATCACTTGACACTTTGTTGCTGGATATAGGAATCTATTCAATTCCTTGGCTATCTTACAATGAATAAAATTATGGGTAGTGCCCATATCAGTCAACACTATTACCTTTTTCTTCTTGATATGTCCTTCTATCTTGATAGCTTGTGGAGTGGAAATTCTGGCCAATGAATTAAAAGATATGGTTAGATTCATTTTTTAATTCTGTAGGGTTTGTTCCTTGTGTGTATCCTCTTCTTTTGATGTTTCTTGTTCATTTTCTTATTCCTCTTCACAATCTATGTAAAATAATTTCTTCTCAGCACACTTATGACCTTTAGTGTATTTTCTATCACAACTGTAACGAAACCCTTTTTCCCTTTTTACTTCCAATTTTTGTGGTGTCAACCTTGTAGGTTGTGGAAGGCTAGGGGAAACAACACCTCTATATTTATAATTGTGATTGGTAGGCTTCCTTAATGCCATAATTTTGCTTTCAATTTTTTTTTCAAACCCGAATGCCTTCTCCAATGAATGAAGTTCCCAAAGGTGAACCTCATGTTGCATGTTATCCTTTAAATTCATTATGAACGCATTAATCCTATGCTCCTCTAGAATATATTTAACCCTTATATTCAATTTTTGGAAGTCCTCAATGTGCTCCACCATTGAACCCTTTTGTTTGAAATTTATTAATTGGCTAAAAAAAGAGTTTCTTTTTGTATCCTCATAATTTGCTATCATTTCTTCCATAAAAGTTTCTGAAGTGACAATTTGTTCATGAGAGAAAATCCATCGATACCATAAAAACGGATTGGGTTCCAAATATAAAGTCGCAGTGTGTACCTTTTGTGTGTTTGTCACATTATGGAGATCGAAATATTGCTCCATCTATAATATCCATGTTACAGGATTCTTGCCATCAAACTTCCTCATATCAATTTTTTGAAAATGGTGGGTATTCAATCTAACATTAGAGTCAACGAAATCATGACTAACATTTGTTTTGTTCTCATCACGAGTTTCCTCTACAACCTTTTCACCATTAGGAAGCATTTCTTGTTGCAACTTTGCCAAACCTCCTTTCAAACCTTCGATGTGTTTCTTCAAATATTCAATGTTTACTTATAAACCATCCATCTTAGCTTGCACACGATCCATATTAGCTTCCATGCCATTCGTATTAGCTTCCACACCTTTATTTAAACCATCCATCTTAGCTTCTCTTACTTTTTGTGAGAGTAAAATTTGTTGCACTTGGTCTCATAATTTTGATATATCAAGTTTCATTTCTTACTCTTCTTCATGATCCATGCTAGAGAATTTAGGTTGCTTACTAGGTGTTCCATTTTCTTTCTTCAGGGAATCAATTAATTATAAATATGCTTCACTATGCCCTTTGAATCACTTGAAGAAATTTTTTCAAACCAAACTTATGCAATTTTTTAAAAAAGACTACACACATTTTTTCTCTTTGTACGACCTCGATATTGAATCTATTGTATATCTATAATTTTTGATGTCCAAGGTATGAAATTTTGTCATGTGATATTCCTCTGTAGCCTCTTTCGAACCCCACAAGTTTGATCCATATTGGATTCTCCGAGAAAGTGTTATGTCAAATCTCACATGATGTCCTGATTATAGACTCGTTCAGTAGACATAACTTGTATGAAGTGTGTTGTGTCATTGTTTTGACCTTCGGACCTAAAAATGATGCATAGAAAAATACATTTTGTCCTCTTTTTGTAAATGTTTATGAAATTTTAATCCGATTATCAGAGAAAAAGTAATAATGATTTTCCAAAGGTGGCCTATTTGAGATTGAATTCAGGAGCCTGCATAAACGCTAACTTCCTCAATTCATATCTCTGAAAATATAGCGAGACAAGATTTCAAATTTGGTTCTTAGGTTTGTAACGATTATAGGTCAAATGTGTTTTAATTTCAGCTTCTGAATCTTCCAAAGAAAAAATTATAGTGAAACTGCCATGATGACTTGTTTGAAGCAGTGAAACAGTAAAATCCAAAGCTCTAATACCAATTGTTATGCAACCAACTCACATAATAGAAGAATGATATAGGTTAATGACTTTAAAAGTAGCCTCGTCAAGGGGGAAACCTCCTTTACATTCACATAATGAATATTTCTTGGATGATACAAATGACAAGACCTCCTTTCTATATATAGGAGTCTAAGGGGTCACAATATAATCACAACCGACATAACAATAATAATGTAAGGGCAAAACAATAACAATAGTGGGTTTCTATGGGGCATAATAATAACAATAAGGGGACAATATGGGCACAACAGTAACAATAAGGGGCTACAATGACAATAATAATTTTGGAATACACTAGTATTACAGGGACCTGACAGATACCATGTTAAAGAATAAAGAGAAAGCATGGAATAGAAATTTCTCTTCTCAATATTACAAATCAATTAAATAATATTATATTGGAGACATCGGTAATACATTACTACAGTGAAACTCAACTCCATTGAACTAACTGAAAATGAACTAAGACACTTGGAGTAAAAATTGTTGACACCTAATCATAGGGATTGGGTGAACAATTGTAAATAGTGTAAATAATTAATATGAGAAAATGGAGAGTCATCGGAATATGAAACTCAATAGTCACTCCCTCATGTATATAACTATGAACAACCCAAATGAATAAACATAATCTCATTTGAGGAGTTACCTCCTCGCCTGACATGGTACCAGACCGAACTCTATTTTTAGCATTCCTTCTCTTTTAATTCCCTTCTGTCTATTCTGCCTATTATGCCCATGTTCTACATTTCTATAGCCTGACACATCTGCCTTCTTCCAACACAAATTCCTCAGCCTCTCATCAAAGAACTGAACCTCTCTTAGTTAACACTTCAGCGAGATTGATTTTTGAATATGTTTCATCAAATGCAGTGATTTTGTTTCTGAGACGTTTGGAGGGAATAATGGCAACTTCCTCAACAATTTTCTTATTGGTATGGAAGTCGAGTGTCATACAGGAGTAGTACCTCTCTATTATCTATCAAGAGTGTTGGGAGAGTTGGGAGGGACAATGACTAGTGGGAACCCAGCCTCTGCTTGCATCCTTATCGTGGGGAGCCATTTCTCACTGCTTGCAGTGTCTCTTGCTTACCAAACAAGCGCTCTCACTGTTTGCAGCATCTCTTTCTTACCAGACAGGTGTTCTCACTGCTTGCATCATCTCTTATAGCTCCATACCTCCCCATGCTCCACATTGTGCTACTCCTCCACGCTGTTATAAAACTTCGCTGGTTCCATATGAGCCCTTTTCTCCACAGTGTCACTCCCCATGCAACCCCTCCTCTCCTCGCTGATCTCCAAAAACTCTCCCTTCTATGTACTCAACAGTGCTACATACACACTATCGCTCCATATGCTCCATACATAGTCTAATAGCCACTACTCCCCATAGATTATGCTCCATTCCATGTGTTTTATCCATTATGCTGGCCCATTATGTTGGCCCATTACCACCAGAAGTCTGTTGTGTTGCATCAAAAACAGAGTTGTGTTTCACCCAAATAAACTCACTATTGCCCATACTCTTTTAAGTTATCAGGGTTTGCATCAACATTGTAGGGTAGACTGAATATTAAAATGTTTGTCTTATCACTAATATGTGCATAGATTTGAGTTATGAATTTGTGTTCTACTACAGACTACTTTCAATATGCTGACCACAATAAAGGATTAATATTTAGAGTTCGATGAACCCTCCTCCATATACACCTTCCCATAATACTCCCTCCCCCATATAATCCCTCTCCTAGTAATACCTTTGTCTATATGTATTACATTGTATTTTTTTTTTACACATATTACCAACAGAGGTGCAATTTCTTATAGTCTATTGGCAGCAGAAGTATATATTTTTTTACAATACAAAGATTTTTAAAATGCACTCATTGATATCTATTTTGGGAGTGGTTCTCACCGTCAAGGAGAACTATCCAAAATGGTCATGGGAAATCAAACACACTCTCAATTTTAATGAGCTGTGGAAAGGAGTTCATGTTGGAGACGGAGACAAAGAACTAGAACAACCTACCTCAAACAAGGAATTCGTCATTTGGGAAAATAAGCATAGAAAGGCTTATGCCCTTATTGTAGCATCAGTAAATGAAGAGGTGAGTTGCCATATTTCACCATTTTTAAATTCTTTCGAAGCCTTACAAAAACTGAAGGAACCCTATGACTCACACTTTGCACTTGAAGTTGTTCAACTCATGATTAAATTATTCATATTTGAATTATAAAATTATGATCCTCTTTCTCTTGCATCAGAAGTAAAATATATTATGCATGATATCAAAGTCATTAATGTTGAACTAGACATTCCTCTAATAGCTTTTGTCAAGGCACTTTATCCCACTTACCCAAATTATCGTGAGTCATTACAAGCAAATGGAAACCTCAAAGAAATTACCTTTGACTCCCTTGTGAAAAAAATTGTTGAAAGAGAGAAAGATTTTGAGAAGAAGACAACTCCCTAGTCTTCTGAAGAGGATGTGTGTCTTGCACATAGAGAGAACAATCTTGCTCAGTATTGTTCCAGAGAAAGAGGTGGTCGAAGAGGAAGAGGAAGAAGAAATTTCAAAGGCTGGGGGTTAGACACTCTCAAGGAGAAAAGTCATATTTACATTGCATACGTTGCAATAGAGATGGATCAAATGATCCATCCACATGCAAGTTGCCTTGGGACAGAATTGAGCAGGAAAGAAAGCAACCAAAGGGTAAAACTAATAACTATTCTGTGGCACACTGTAATATTGGAGTAAATGAAGACTTATTTAATGCTTCACTTGCTTCTTGGAAAAATGATTGGTTGCTTGATTCAGGAGAAACTTGCCACATGAATTTTAGAGAATATTGTTTTGAAGAATTTACTAACAATTTTCATGGAGCAGTATACTTTGCAGACAAATCAAAACTCAAGCCATGAAGGCTTGGCACAATTAGGCTCAAATTGCTTGGTCTTCCAGAATTTCTTCTACATCATGTTTTATATCTCCCACAGCTGAGGAGAAACTTTATGTCCTTGGTCCACATCTGCCAGCAAGGAAAATACATTCATATGTTTGATGGAAAGGTTGAGGTGAGAAAATCATCCGATCACTCACTTGTCATGATGGGGATAGAAGAAGAAAGGCTTCTCAAGCTGCAAGGAACCTCTGCTCATGCAAAAAAATTCTCATAATATTCTAATTATGATGAAGGTACATTTCCATCAAGTTTATTATGGCTTGCTATATTTGGACACTTGAACTATGACAACCTCCTCTTGCTGAAGAGAAATGGTGTTACTGGTTTTCCTACAATTCCTAGGAAACTTAAGCAATGTGATGCTTTCATTCTAGGAAAGAATAGCAAACAACCTTTTCACGATTCACATTCGAGAGCACATAGAAAAATTGAAATCATTCATTTAGATTTATGAGGTCCAATGCCTATTCATTCTGCAAATGAAAATAAATATATGATGCATTTATTAATGACTACACAAGAATGTGTTGGGTTTATTTATTGAAGAAAAAATCTCATGCTTTTCAAACATTCAATAACTTTCATACATGGATTGAAAATGATGCACAATCTCATATTGGTTCTATTCGCACTGATAATGGAAAAGAATACACTTCAAATGAATTTGAAAAATATCTTTGCCAACATGGGATCAAACATCAAACAACTGTGCCTTATAATCCCCAACAAAACTAAGTAGATGAAAGAATGAATAGGACAATCTTAAATATGGTGCACTCCATGATGTTTTTCAAGAATGTAAAATTGATGTTTTGGGCAGATTCAGTTCTATGTGCTGTATATGTAAAGAATATGTTTCCGTCTAATGCTATTAGAAACAAGACTTCCTTATGAAATGTGGTATGGGATCATTCCTTCGGTAAAGCATCTCAGGGTCTTTGGTTCCACATGTTATGCCTTGATACCAAAGGTACATAGAAAAAACTTGGTGCAAGGAGTTGTAAGTGTATCTTGTTGGTGTATCCAAACACCTCGAAAGCATACCGTCTCTATGATGAAGTCAATAAAAAGTTTGTTGTATCTAGAGATGTAATATTTCTTGAGTCATCCAAAGCTGACAATGTTGTTGAGCGACAACTTGATTGCTTGGATAGATTTGAAAACAAAAAATCATTTCAAGAATTTGATAATCAGATTCCACGTCTTGAACGGGGGATTCCTATACTGGATCAACCTGCGGAATCTTCTTCTGAAGCACTCTCTCCCCCGCATGAAACTCCAACCACTGATGATACTTTGAGTGATGTGATTGACAAAATTGAGAGACTCTGTCTTGATTCAGTCCAAACTCAATCAACTGAGCAGCCTAGACCATCTCAGAAATGTCCCCCAAAGCAGGTGACAAAGACACTTGAAAGTGTTCATCCTGATGATGTTGGAAAGAAAGGAACTAGAAATTCAACCCTGCAAAATGGAGGTGGTGTAGATGACTGTTAGTCACTTGTTGATATGGATGTTTCTTATGATTGTCAATTGAATTTGTCTACGGATTTTGAACCAACTTCCTTCAAAGAATTCATTTCTCATGATGAATGGAAAGAAGTGATGAAAAATGAGTATGATGCCTTGATAAATAATGGCACCTGGAAGCTGCTTGATCCTCCATTAGGAACCAAACCAATTGGATGCAAATGGGTATACAAGAAAAAGTATAAAGCTGATGGCTCACTTGAAAAGCACAAAGCCAGGCTTGTGCCAAAAGGTTTTGCGCAAAAGGAAGGGGTTGATTATGAGAATACTTTTCCCCCACAGCCAAATGGGATACCATCCAGACACTCTTTTCCCTACCAGCTAAGAACCATTGGAAAGTGCATCAAATGAATGTAAAAACTTCTTTCTTGAATGGAGATCTAAAAGAGAATGTTTTTATGTCCCAACTTGAAGGATTTGTTGTGAAATAACATGAACATAAAGAATGCAAACTTGTGAAATCCTTGTATGGCCTCAAACAAGCACCGGGAGCCTGGTATGAAAAAATAACTTAACATATTCTGAAACTCAATTTGAAACATTATGATCTTGATGACACAACTTTCTTTGTCAAGAAAGTTGGAAAAACAGTTGTATATCTTGTGGTATAGGTAGATGATCTTTTGATGATAGGAACCGATTACAGATACATTACATCAATAAAGAAGGAATTGAGGAAAGGTTTTGAAATGACTGATTTGGGCTATGTTCATTACTATCTTGGTATTGAAGTAACTCAACATTGGAAGTTCATATTCCTTTCTAAAAAGAAGTACATTGGAGATCTATTGAGCAGGTTTGGCATGGATGAATGCAATCCTCTAACTTCTCCAATGGAATAAAATTTAAAGCTCACATCCATTGAAGGAAAAGAATTTGGGGATACAACAAAGTATAGACAGCTTGTAGGAAGTCTCAATTGCCTATCTACTACTAGACTAGACATTTCATTTGCTATTGGAATCCTCTCCATGTTTACGCAAAAGCCTTGTGAGGGACATTGGTCTACTGCAAAAGGAGTCATAAAGTACTTGAAGGGAACTCAAGACTTTGGACTGAAGTATACACTGGTGGGCGACTTCATCTTGATTGGATACTCTGATTTAGACTTTGACGGAGACAAAGAAACTGGGTTATCTACCTTTGGTTATGTTATGAGTCTTGGATTAGGAGCTGACTCTTAGAGATCACACAAACAATCAGCTCCAACAAACTCCACAACAAAGGCAGAATATGTGGCAGCAGCTGAGGCAACAAAATAAATTGTGTGGCTCAGGAAAATTCTGGAAGATTTGTAGGTAAAACAAGTACATTTGACTCCACTCATGATTGACAATACCTCTACAATAAAGTTGGCCAAGAACCTGAAGTTCCATGATCAAAGAAAGCACAACAATACAAAATATCATCTGATTCGACATCATGTTGAGGAAAAAACAATCCATCTTTGCCATTGTTCCACTAATGAGCAGATTGCAAACATCTTCACCAAAGAACTTCGAAGAGAAAATCTTGAAAGATTCAGAACGATGCTTGGACTCACCAACATCCCTTCATATTAATGGGGGGAATGTTGACACCTAGTCATAGGGATTGGGTGAACAATTTTAAATAATGCAAATACTTAATAAGAGAAAATGGAATCATTGGGAGATGAAACAAACAATCACTCCCTCATGTATATAACTATGAATAGCCAAAATGAATAAACATAATACCATTTGAGGAGTTACCTCTTGGCTTGACAAAAATGATGATGACTAGTAGGTGGTTGGAATTAGATTCTCCAACAATTTATTTTTTTCGTGTTCCCTTTCAGCTCTATATTGCCAAATCCCTCTAGCATTTTGCAATCATTTTTGGAAACTACCTACTAGTGAACAAATTTGATAAGAGTTAGTTTAGTATGAAGTTTAGCCAAATGGTTACAAAATCAATATATTGAAATAACCACACTAACACAATGTGTTGATGGTGCTAACTAACATGGAGAATGCAAGAGGGTAGGACCCCATAGCTCAGGTACATATAACCCTCACACCTTAAAAAAAAATCACAGAAAAGGAAAGGACATGAACTGTAAGAAAGGAGTAAAGGGAAAATAAGGGGAAGATGTGTTAGATAAGTACTGTAGTAAGGCGTGATAATGTATATTATGTGTTATGTTTTGCTAACTCTAAATATACCATAATAGTCCCAGTTATTTTGTTGAATTTCTATATTGATCTCTTTCTAATTACCAAATGCTTCTAGCCTTAATGAAGGGAAAAGTGGAATAAAGGAAACTAACTTAATTATAAACCCTGATCAAGACCTCCACATGAATAATCGATGGATAATTAACATGGATATGATTGGGTTCACTTAAGAAATAACAAGGATAACATATGTTGTGGAAGTGAAAAGCGATGTGGCATATTTGATATGATGAAAATTATGATGGTGCTTAAAGGACAAGTGTCAAGGAACCACGTTATGATAATATTATTTTTTTTAACAACATTCCACAGGATCCTATAGGTCAAATGTTTTGAGGTAATATGTTGAGAACCAATATGTATAAGAAAATAACTCTACTATAGTTAGGGTGAGACAATACTATGGTTATAAGTGAAAATGGGAGAACCCCCATATCTGTACACTAAAACAAGGTTATGTACATTTTTTTCAACCTCATGTAACATATATTGACAAAGGACAAGCAGAAGGAATGCTGCCAAGTGAAGTCCTAGTTTTGTGCTAGAAAAAATAATATATATAATAATAAATAAATAAAATACTAAAGTAGCTTAGGATAAGAAAAACTAAGTGTACCTGGTCAAGTAACAATGAAATATATTCTATGAACTTCGTAGGGAAGAGAAGTAATCCTAATTCTACTCATACGCGACTAACACATATCTAAGATTTGAAATGAAAGCATAATAATGCTACCAAGTATGACACTACATTGGTTGTGATCTATCATTTAATTTCTAAAATATTATTATCTTTATATAAATAGGGAAAATGGAATTGAAAATTCCACCAATTGAAATTTACAGTAAAACTGCACATTGGGATCTTTACTGAGTACCAAAACTATTGGGTAAGTATAAGAATTTCTATTACTATGAGTAATAAGCCTACAATGGTGCCATCAAATCATATTGACTTCATGATTGTTAATCCTTGTTGGGTTGCGATGTACATTGATGACCCTTAGTAGATACATAATTTTTTTTTGATGATGCTTGTATTAAAATTGAAACGATTATATATACATATGTTCTTTGATAACGACTAACAAAAACTAGTGACAACCATAATCACTATGGATGTAAGTTAAATCATACTGGGTAATCTTGGCCAAGCCTCTGTGAATTCTCGGGCAGAGATAAATCATTCTACAAATACAAGTAGTCACCATGATAGAATGTAGTGGAGGCACCTTATCCATAAGAGGCTACCTGGAAGATGGAAAGTCATACGAATACGCAATTCCATCCAATTTCAAGGGCAATAATAAACACCAGGAATAATGTTTCGCTCAAGGAGTGGAAGATGTGACACCCCTCGATAAATCATCAAAACTATTTTATTTACATTTACTATAGTATTTGGCAGACTTCCTTACATGGACAGATAATAAACACAAATGTTGATCTTTAATGTTACATCCATTTGAAATACTTTGAACTTCTGGAAGCTAGAGAGAGCAAGGAACATTTTGATGGCCTCAAGTCTAGCAACGAGAGCAAAAGTTTCTTCAAAGTCTATTCCTTCCTGTTGAGCATACCCTTTATAAACAAGTTTGGCCTTGTTTCTAATCACTTCCCCATTTTCATTCAACTTATTTTTGAAGATCCATTTTGTTCCTATGACATTTTTGTCTTTTGGTCTAGGAACCAACTCCCAAGTGTTATTCTTTTCGATCTGCTCAAGCTCTTCATCCATTGCCTTAACCCAACACTCATATTTGCATGCTTCTTTTACATTTTGCGGTTTAGTGGAAGAGAGCAATGCCAAATAGCTTGAAGCTTCTGCTATTGTTCTTCTTGTTTGTATACCTGCTTCTTTCTGCCCCAAAATTTGAGATTCTGGACGATTCTTCTGAACGTACCTGGATGGAGTCTTTTCTTCTATCCTTATATGTTCCTCTGGTGCCTCTTGGGGTTCTTCTTCATTATCTGTTTGATTTGGAGAGTAGTCTTCATCCTCATTGATATTTTCATGATTCACTTCCCTAGGGATGTATCGTTTTTCATCAACCACTACATCAATGTTGTCAACAATTCTTCCAAGCCTTTTATTGTAACACTTATATGCTTTGCTGTAGGGAGAATAACCAAGGAGAATGCCTTCATATGCTCTAGGTTCAAGTTTTCCAAGCTGCTCATATTATTCTTAATATAGCATTTTCTCCCAAAAATTTTGAAATGCTTTATCGAAGGAGTCTCACCATACCAGAGCTCATGAGGAGTTTGAGTGCTATCCACTCGGACATTTGTTTTGTTGAGAATAACAACCGCTGCATATGCAGCTTCACCCTAGAAGGTCGCGGGAGTTCCAGACTCATCAAGCATAGCACGAGCCATTTGTTGGACTGTTCTGTTCATCCTTTCTGCCACTCCATTTTGCTGAGGAGTCCTAGCTGTAGAGAATTCCCTTCTTACTCCATGTTCTTCACAGAAATCAAAAAATTCATTTGAGGTAAATTCCCCACCTCTGTTGGACCTGAGGCACTTAATTTTGTAATCTGATTCATTTTCAGCCAAGGCTTTGAAGGATTTGAATTTTTCGAATGCTTCGTCTTTGTGCTTCATAAGTCCTAACCAAACAAACCTGGAGAAGTCGTCAATGAATAGTATAAGGTATTCTTCTCCTCAAGGTGACCTTGTCCTAAATGGACCACATACATCTGCATGGACTAGCTCAAGAGGCCTGCTAGCTGATCCTTCCTTCTCAGGAAAGTTAGTTCTGGTTTGCTTACCAAACTGACATGATTTGCATATGGTGTTGTCTGGAATTTTGATTTCTGGAAGACCACGAACTGCCTGGTATTTGCGTGCTTTCCTTATTTGTGAAAAGCTTAGATGCCCCAACCTCCGGTGCCATAACCAGTGTTCATCATCCTTGCTTAAATAGCATTGTTGTTGTCCTTCTTCAAATATGTATAGATTATTTGGAGTTCTTCTGCCCTTGATCACTGTTTCTCCTGTATCAAGATCACGAACACTACATCCATTTGATCGAAATATTACCTTGGTTCCTTGATCGCACATCTGACTAACACTTAGTGGATTATGCTTCAAGCCATCAACATATAAAACATTTCCAGCTTTGACCTATTCTTTCAACTGAGCAGTGCCTTTCCCTTTTATGTCTGTAGGGGTATCATTTCCAAAAGACACCTTCTTTCCCTTTTCTAATGCAGTATATGATTCAAGTTTTTCTTTATCCCCTGTCATATGCTTCAAACATCCGCTGTCGATATACCATATATTTTCCTGTCCTTCTTCATAGAAGGCTATCCCACATCTTTCTGGTTGTGGTTCCTTCATTCTCCATGTTCTGGCACTTGAGGTATGTTCCTTCTGAGTTGTCTTCCAAAACCTGCTCCTGCATTCAGAATCTTCATGACCAAAGTTATTATGAATAGAACATTCAACTTCATTTTCAAGGGCCGAAAATTTTTTATAAGTCCTTTTCGTGATTCCAGTCATATTCCTTTGTTTTTGAGCTTCTCTAGTCATGATTGTCTTATAGGCAACACATTGAGCTGCTTTGTGACCAAAATTATGGCAAGAGAAACATTGGCCATTGAAGAAACTCCTGCGATTATCAAATCTATCATCCAATCGATTGTAGTTTCTACTGACATCCATTCTTGAGGCAAATTGGGAAGATTTTACCTGTGGCTGATTGTAGCTTCCATTTGTCCTTAAGGTAGCTTGTCCTCGATTTTCTTGATAGTCTTTATTCGTTCTTGAGGTAAAATATCCCTGATTTACCTGATGATTTCTATTAGGCCTTTGCTCGCTCTTCTTTGCTGCATCAAGATAACTTTTGGAGGTAGAAGCTTGAGATGTTTCTCCATTATATCCCAGACCTGTCTTGATTAGTGGAGAACACTGCACATTGATAATCTCATCCAGAGTTTCAGATCCTTTAACAAATTTAAGATTAATAGCTTTTGTTTTCTCAATCTCCTTTCTAAGACAAACAATTTAACATTCCAATTTTTCAAGATGTTTTTCCCTTTCAGCCAGTTGACATTGTAGAGAATCAATAATTGCACTTTTCTCTTCTAAGCAGATTTTGAGATTAGTCATCTCTTCAGAAAAACCTTCTACATCTATAGCATCCATGTAGTCATCATCTTCAAAAGCCATTAAAAGTTTATACTTATTACCTCGTTCATCTTCGTCACTATTTGAAAGTCCATCACTATCTTCATGAGTGTAATAGCTTTTCTTATTTGCATTCTGTTTCTTGTTCCATCTAACAGGTTCCTTCCCTTTGTCAATCTTATCCTTGTGAGGACATTTGGCAGCATAGTGACCGACTCTTCCACAAGTAAAGCAATTGAAAGGTAACTTACCTCGGAACCGTCCAGTACCCCGTTGAAGATTTCTGACAAAATTTGATTCTTCTTCTTCTTCTGACACGTGTCCTGACTCATAGTACTCGCCTTTGCCTGAAGCCTTGAAGGCAGCTTCTCTCCTGTCTGATGGTCCTCCTTTCCTCATTTCATAAGCAGTTAGAATACCATGCAGCTGTGACATTTTAAGGCTTTGTAGATTCTCTTTTTCTTCTATTGCAGAAACTTTAGATTCAAACCTAGGGGACAAAGATCTTAGAACTTTTTCAACCACAACAGCCTCTTTTATTTCTTCACCCAAATTTTTCATACAATTAACAATCTCATCTACACGAAGAAAATAGTTAGCCACACTTTCATCATTATACATCTTGAGATTTTCATACCGAATCCTGAGGGTTTGAAGTTTTGCTCGTTTTACCTGATCATCTCCTTCATAGCTTAGGACAATCTTGTCCCATATTTCTTTTGCTGATTTTAACTGCATAACTTTCACGAATTCTGATTGAGATAGACATCCCAATAGAGTATTGATCGCCTTTGCATTTGTTTCATATTTCTTCTTCTCAGCCGGATCTGTAGGAGTTGCTGCTGGAAAAGTATATCCTTTATCTATGATATCCCAGACTTCTGTACCCAAAGATTGAAGATAGGCAGTAACTCATACCTTCCAATATATGAAGTTTGTCCCATCAAAAACCGGTGGCCTGATTGATGCTTCCCTCTCGTAGTTGCTCATGATGAAGGATATTCCTTCAAGCGATCAAGCTTCTTCAGAAGGACCCGCTCTGATACCAATTCTTGGAAATAATACTGAGAGGGGGGGTGAATCAGTATTATCAAGTCAAATATTTCCTTTTCAATTCCAGATGATATACGCTACTTCTGCTAATAAAAACTGTGTATATACACAACTACGGATAAAGAAACCCGCGTATACAAAGCAGACTTAAAATTTGATTTATCTTTCAGATGTCATTTATTAATCTGTGTATCAGAAGCAAATAAACAGTACCAGAAACAGAGCAGAAGACAGTCACACAGAAGAACACAAGATATAAGGAAGAAACCCAATGTGGGTGAAAACCCCCTGCTGCAATTCGTCTCTATCTTCCTTTTAATTAGAAACTTCTCTTTACAATGTTTTGTATTGGTGTAGTCTTTACCAGTACGCAGACTGCAACCTGCAGAGAGCTACAACTCTCTCTCGTTTTTCAGCTTTCCTGGAAGGAAGCTCCAACCCCCTAAGTTCTTGTACTAGCTTGAGATTCTAGTACGCAGGTTCCTACCTGCAGAAGGCTGCAACCTTCTCTTTGCTTTCAGGGACCTCGTTTCATTAATTTTCAGACTGGATCCACAAGTAACATTAATCAAACATCAAGAATTTCTGCATAACCCAAACTCCTTTTCACCAATCAAAAGCTGAAACAAATAAACACTTCTCTGATCGTTGTACCCAGAACACAGTAACTGTAATCAAGCACCAATTATGAACCCAAAACACTGCAGTAATAAAACAGAAGAAGCTAGAACATAAATCAAGATATATACGCTACTTCACTATTCAGCAACCTGCGAGTATACGCTTCTGTACCACAACCAACCTGCGTATACGCTTCTTTCATTCACAGAAAATGCGCGTATACGCACCTGCAATTCACTGAACCTGTGTAAAATCTATAAAGGATAATTTATTCTTTTAAGAATTCAGACATTAGTTAACCCAGATTTATAGATCAAGAGTGCGCACATATAATAGATAAAAATCCTACAGAGATACCAATGTTCAAGCCTTGAGATTTTGATCCATCAATAGTCCATATCCTTCTTGCGCTCAGGTTCCTCCTTCATTCAGATCTAGATCTGCACCATAACCCAATAACCAGTATTCCAGATCTAGAACAATATTAGATATTCAATAAATCAGATGATCTTTTGCCACATGATCTCCTTCCTCTTTTATAGTTTTAGGCCTTCCACAATACCAAGGTCCAAAACCATAATGAACAATACCAAGGGCCCAATACCTAGGGTCAACACATCTGATGAGATACCATGGCTCAAAACCATAAGTTCAAATTCCAAGGACTAACAACCATGGACCAAAAATAAGTTTCCCACCATGTACGCGCTTTTCTGTGCATAAAAGTGCATGTATACGCATACGCGACTTTTGAACGTATAACCCACGTGTATACACGTCTTTGACAAGGTGAACCTGCGTATACAAGATTTCCTTCATTCTGAGCGCCTAAACTGAGATCTGACACCAAAGTGAGTTGCCATCAAGGACAACACCTGTACCATAGAGCCACACATGTGCTAAAAATGCCAACAGGAAATAGGCTATGATTTGATATTTAGTAAGGGAAAGCTGTTCATTCATCACATAGCCACAGGATAGGTGAATATGGTAGGTGCTCGATTGTAGGACCTCTAGAAGTTTGATTTAGAAGATTGTGCTACCTTAAGCACTAAAGCAGAGAAGGTGCAGATTTGAGACATCACCAAGTTGTGGCATAGGAGGTTGGGTCACTTGCACCATGGCACCTTGAAGATCCTGCAACAAATTGTTTCCTATCTTCTCAAGGGTACACTAGAGAAGGTAGACACATTCAAAGGGTGTACATTGGGAAAGTACACCAAAGTTTCCTTTCATGACAAAGACAATTGAGCAGAGGCGATCCTTGATCTAGGTCACTTAGATGTGTGTGGACCATTCTTGACAACATCCATGGCCAATAATAGGTATTATTTGACATTTGTTGATTATTTTTCTCATAATTGTTGGATCTCCTTCATGCAAAAGAAAGATTAGAATTTTGCTAAGTTTTGTGAATTTAAAGCACTTGTCGAGAAATATACTGGCAGGAAAGTTAAAGCTCTCGGGAGTGATAACAACAGAGAGTATGTGTTGAATGAGTTCAAAAACTTCTCACGGGAGTTGATCGCACCTCATAACTGACAATAGAAGGCGTGCTCAAAGGAAGAACATGAGTAATATGGGAGAGACATGGGTGATGTTTCACAATTAGGGCCTACCATTACACTTGTGGGATGAAGCATGCAATACAAGTATTTTTTTGCAGAACATGATACCCAATCAAATTCTTGGGATTAGTACAAAAGAAGAGGCATTTTCAAGGAAGAAACCGTATGTGGTACACTTTAGGATCTTGGTTCATCAGTCTACTTCTATGTTACCAAAGCTAGATCCTATAGTAGAGTTGGGCATATTTGTGGGGTACAATGATACACCTCACAACTATCAAGTGTACCTCCCAACCAACAGGATGAAAATGGTTCAGAGAGATGTAAAACTAAATGAAGAGAATTCCATGAGATGTTCCCTTGAGAGGGAGCTTCAGCTACATGTGGTTGAGTAGCTTTTAGCTCTTAATCAGGAACCTCAGGATGATGTGGAGCATCCACATGTAGAGGAGCAAGGAGTGGAGACACCCACTCATGTAGAGTCTTCTAGAGATGAGAGAAACTGCACCAAAGAGGGTGACATTTTATTGCATGAGGCTAGAGACAATGTGGGAGCACCCACATCATAGTGTAGGCATAGAAGTGTTATAGACAAATTTAGGCACTGCAACCCCAATCAAATATGTCCATAAACCAAGGGCTTCTAAACCCCTAAAAGTGTTGTTTCATGCCCTAAAGGAACAAGGTCAACTGATTACATCATTTCCCAGAAGTTCTCCATAAAAAACTGCACAGAACTGGTCAAAACTGGACCATACAGACTGCTCCATGCTAAGGGTCCGATGCATCTCAATTGCAGCACACAAGGAGTGCAATGCATACCGAAAAGCCATTTTGTAGGGTGCGATGAGCGAGAGTAGACAAATGGCAGAGGCAGTTTTCTAAGTGGAAACCCATGGAATCTTCTAGAAACTTCCCCTATGACACTTGCCTCTCTTAACTCACCGAGGGATGAGTAAGAGATCATGAAATATCCAAGTGGAACCAAGAAATATCAGTGAAATGACACTAATCAAAATCCCAGAAGCTGACTCACCCACCTGGAAATATATATATATATATATGGATCCCTCATCCTAGAGATCCAAAGGCTGGAATTTTGTATTTTGTAAGGAAGTGTTGTTGGTTTCTCTGTGCAACATTGTATTTGTTGGCATTATGATGCATGTGTTGTACTTGATGGCAACCCTCTCATAGAAGAATATCTCACTTATGTATAACTGGGTGAATCTTCAGAAGAGATATCAGATGTGACTGATGGAGGACAGCTCAAAGGAATCAGATGATGAATCTTCAGAAGAGATATCAGATGTGACTGATGGAGGACAGCTCAAAGGAATCAGATGATGAATCTTCAGAAGAGATATCAGATGTGACTGATGGAGGACAGCTCAAAGGAATCAGATGATAGTTCTAAGTGTAACAAGTTAACTTTGCCATCAAGTCCAAAGGGGGAGATTGTTGGCATTATGAGATAAGTGTTGTCCTTGATGGCAAACCTCACTGATGACAAATCATAGTACAGAAGGTCAGCAGCAAGGAATTGATGATCAGACTATAAGAAGAAGAGAAAGTTCATACACGCAGGTTCGTTAAGCCCAAGTCGCGTGTACACGCAGGTTGGCTTCATTAAAAGCGTGTGTATGTGGAAAACTCATTTTGGTCCATGGTGGTTAGTCCTTGGAAGTTGTGCCTATGGTTTTGGACCTTTGTGTCTCGACGGACGTGTTGATCCCTAGTTTTAAAGTTGATGGTATTGGATTTCTATGGTTGTGGCCCTTGGTATTGAACAAGGCCTAAGGCTATATAAGGAGAAGGAAATCATTAGGCAAGTGCATCTGAAATGTCTTGAATATCTGATGAAGCATTAGATCTAGTATGCAGGGTTATGGGTTGATGATGCATTGCTTGATCTGAGCTAAGGAGAGATCTCACCTATTGATGGAGAACTAGATCTAAGGAGAGATCGGGATCAAATGGTTTGAAATGAACTATCTTTATGATGCTTATTCTAGATCTACATACTGACGCATGTATTGTTCTATAAGTGTTATGAGTATGACTGATGTCTGGTACAGCTGCAAGTTATGAGAAATTATTTTTAGATCTGTACGCGGGTTGGATTTGATAAAAGAGCGTATACACGCGGGTTTGATTCATCGAAGTAGCGTATACATTGTAAAGCTTGATATTTGAAGTCGCAGATGGATCTAATGGTTATTACAGAGTTCTGTGTCTGCTCTGTGTTCTGGTGACTGTTGTTAACAGGGTTTCAGTGATTCAGGGTTTGATGATTGTTTTGAGCTTCAATGATAGTTATGGGTCCAGTATGAAAATTGGATGAAAAGTGGCCTTACAGATTATGTGTTGTGCTTCAGTGTATCCAGTCTGAAAATTGATGAAACGTGGTACTTGGAGGTGAGAAGATTGTAGGCAAGCACCTACGTACTAGTATCTAAGCTAATACAAAAGCTAAAGGAGATCTTTGGAGCATTGTAGCAGGTAGCAGCCTGCGTACTAGTAAATGGATCGGCTAGTACAAGAGCAAAGGGGGTTGTAGCTCCCGTACTGGTATAAGACTGCACCAGTACAAATATTGTAAAAGGATTTTCTTATTAAGAAGAAGATTGAGATGACTTGCAGCAGGTGGTTTTCACCCACATTGGGTTTCCACCTTATATCTTTGTGTTCATGTGTGTGGCTCTTGTGTGATGTTCTGTTCTATTATTCTGCACCTGTTTACTGTTAATATGCTTAATAATGATCTGATGCATTTACTGAAGATTAAGCTAACTGAATTATAAGATCTCTGGATATACGCGAGTTTCATTAGACACAGTAGCGTGTACACACGGGTTCACTTAATTGAAGTAGCGTATATGTTTCTGAGTATGAAATTGAAAAGTTTGATTGATCTGATAATACTGATTCACCCCCCCCCCTCTCAGTATTATTTCCAACAGTATTGTTGTGTGATCTAGCTTTTCATGAGGTGAAGAGGGCTTTCGTGCTGGGAGAATGGCACTGGATAAGACAGCTTGGTTGTAATCCTCTCTTCTACTACTTCTATCAATAAAGCTATTTGAGTTTTCCTCCATATGCTCTATATCTCTGAATCTTGTATTTGTATATGCATTTGTATGGTTAATATATATCTGATCCTATATTGTTTATGGTTATAGATCTCTATGCTTTGACGGTATTTTGTTGCTTTGATTCTACAGGTTTTCTTTGAAGTGGGACAAGTGAGGAAGAAGTAGTGAAATCTCTATCAAGGAAGAGAGGAAACAAGCAAGGAGCCAAGCGAAAGACTGTGGTTGGTACTCTCTGCTTCTCTCTAAATTGTTTGCTTCTAAGATAGCTACCTATCTTAGTGGGACTAGCAGCTCTGAATGGACACTAGTTTTCCTGATAACAAAATGGTGACTCTGCTGGGGAGCGAATAGTTTTTTTGTTTGTTTCTATTTGTTTTCTTTATAAACTACAGAGGGAGCTTGAAGTTAAGCCAGCTAGCCTTCGAACTGGATTAGCTATCCAAGTGCAAAGTAGATCAATGCTTCTTCAGTCCATCTCTGGGTTTCTTTATGAATTGAACAACTGACTTGCAAATATCCTAAGTGCCCTAATGGTAGCTCAAGTAACCTCATTAGATCAGCCCCTATACTTTGTGTTTACTGTATATCATTAGCTCAGCCTAAATCCCTGAACTTAGCTGCAAACTGTGAGTGAAAACCAAGCTTAGTCTCATCCCTGGACCATTGCACTATCTCTCATTGGCAACCTGGATGCATCACACCTCCCATATGTAGCAGGTGAGATGCATCCCTATTCCCTTGTGTTACAGGTGTGATGATTGAGTGAGACTGTTTCTGCCTCTAGATTTTGGTTTTCCTTCATTGTCTTTAGCTCTATTTAGTACTTTTGTTGTCTATGATCAATATATCACTGTTGAAACCTTCCTCCTTTGCATTATCAAGACTCCATTGATAAGGATTGTGAATTTCTTTCATGTATTTTTCATCATTTAGAGTCCTCCTTTACAAATAGTAGCTTAATCGAATTGTCGTCTTTTGATTTGAAAGTGTCGCAAATGTCATTTTTAGTCAAAGAAAATAGTGTCATAAAGTATTCCTCTTTTAGATAGTCGATTACACTTTTGCCATTGTATTTTATTTGAATCGTCAATTCTTTGAAGTGTCGAAAGCAGTTTTCAAGTCGAAATTGAAATTGTTGTCTTAATATTCCTTTTCTTTCTTGGAAAGAAATTGCTAAATTGTCGCTTTGAGAAAAGATAGTTCAAATCTATACTTAGTTTTCTTTTTGTCATTCACACATTAAGGAAACTGAAAAAAAAAAATACATGCATGTGCATTTGCATTTAGACTGCATGCGAAATTGATTTAGGAAAAATGCATTTAGTTTGTGCTCTCTGCTCTATGTTGAAAGAATTTTACTTCTATTTCCTTAGTAGCTAGGATTTTCATTGCTAAAAGAAAGTAAATGACTGTTTATCATCTTAGATTGCATATTTAGGAATTGTATATCTACATCACACGGTGAACCTTAAAGGAAAACTTCTTAAGAAAGATCAACTGTAAAATAAATCTCAATGAACATAAAAACGCTTTGGAACCTAACACACAACATCTAGAAGTCTAGGCTAGCGATGTATTCAGACGTCATAAAGCCTAGCAACTATCGTCTTCATCGTAGGTTGGGTGATTCCTCCTCTTTGATATGACAAGTGCTAGTACGAACTTGTGCTCCCACATACCATCGAGTATATATTGGGAGACCACAATAGGCTATATCTTTTATCCTTAGGAAGCTGTGTCTGCTGCCCTATCAATCACAATGCACTGAACACAACATTCGGGAAGATTGACTACCGTACGTAAAATGTATTTTGCAGTTTTGTGATTGGTTTAGTAATCCCTCTGTCTAATTTTCCAGAGTAGTCACTTTTGTTCCCTTTCAAACTCCTTAAAAGTAAAGGTCCATCTGAGCAGTCATCACTTTAGGCTCATTAAAAATCGAAGGCAAATAGAGTCGTCTTTAGCTTTTTCTCCACTCTTAAAAATTGAAAAAGCAAGTTGTGTCAAAGCATCATAAAGTTCATTTAATTTGGAATAACAACACTGTTCCCTCATTGGTCTTAGGTTGATGAAATGGAGTCTGCCAATCAAGGATTTCACCTCGGAGGGAATCCTAGTCCTTTCTCTTCTTGGGGAGATGTTGGTGCTCCACACACGGCTACATTGTCCCTTCCAAGACTCACAATTGGCCTTCCAGTATGGCTATTCTTGACCTTTGTCATTCAAAACACCGTAATTCCTGAGCAATCAAATCAACAACCAGATGGTAGTAGAGTTACCCCCCAACCTTCTACTTCATTTTTTTCTCCCTCTCATTCTTCCTCTTTGCTTGGTGAAACTAGTAACACTAAAAACCAAGTAACTGAGAAGAAGAAGAAACGGAAGGACAAGAAGAAGAAGAAGCCAATAGCTAAAGGGGGCAACCATACATCATCTGGCGAAAATCCACACACTGCACCATCCAAACCTAAATCTCCATGTGTCATTTGCAAGGGAGACCACTATCATCAAGATTGTCCCTGCATCCCATGGATCCTAAGGGATTGGTCTCCCCGCTTGCACAATCTAGTGTCTGCAACCTCTAACGATCATGTTGAGAGTACACCGTCAACTAGTGAAAATGAAGTCAATTGACAGAAAGCAAGATCTAAATTTCCTTGTAGACTGTGTGAAGATGATCATGCCCTCTACCATTTTCCTTTCCTGGACGAAGCTAAAAGAGTCTTGGATAATTGTCTTGCTTCACCACAACTACTTCCTCTTGGATACAAGAAACTCTTGCCTAGTCCATCACTAAGTGAAAATCTGACTCACACACCTCTGTTGTTGGTCGAAGCATCTATCATTGAAGATAAACCTGCTGAGTCCACACCAGACCGAAGTCAACAGGTCGAGACAGAAGTCGACCTAGTCTTGTCTTAAGAAGCTCCATCTTCAGATGATACAGTCTCCAAAGAGAATGAGAATGACACCGTTAAAATTCTTTTTGTTAACGTAGAATCTGATGAATGAGTGGGCAATCTATCCGTTCCTTTACCGCAGGAATGAAGTTCTTCAGAGATTCATCGGGCCGTTTATTCGGTCTCTCCTCTAAGAAACCTAGTCATTTCCTTCTATTGGAATATACTAGGGAGACCCTGCCTACCATCTAATGTACCATTCCAAATCATAGTGCAAGCTTACAGAATGATCATGGCTGGTACTATCATAGATGAAGGGGCTTCTGTGAGTATCCTTTCCTCAACTGCTTGGAAAGTGCTTGGTTTGCCATCGCTTCTACTTGAGATTCGAAATCTGTTAGGCTTCAACAAAGGAACCAGTCGACTGTTAGGTATCCTTCCAAATTTGCCTATAATTTTGAGAAGGAAAACCGTTTATTTGAACATAATGGCAGTCCAAGGGAAATTATATTACAATCTACTCCTTGGGCATGACTACATTTATAGCATGGGAGCTATTTTTTCCTCACTCTTTCGAGTGATGTGTTTCCCGCATGAAGGTAGAGTGATCCAGCTCATAGACCAACTTTCATTCCCCAGTTTAAACATAGCTACTAGTCAAGTGCCATCCCTAACTTGTCTTTTCGCACAAGGAATGTCTCATCAATCTGCAGTCTGTCCACCTGATAAGCATGAGTGATTCGGTGAATGTGACTAAACCTAGGGGGCATGCACCCAGGACTGCTTTGGCATGAAAACCCTAGATATAAGGTAGGTTTTTGCATAGGATACATGACTAGTTTGACACACCCGTCCATTTAGGAAAATGGGATTAGACTGGAAAAGGTTTCCCTCGTCAAACGTTATGTGATTGGAAGTGGATTCAGCCCTTTCACCTTTGTCTATTTCGATGGACAGAGCCAAGGATGTGTTTTGTCTGTAAATGCGAACGGAACAACCTTGCTAATGAGAGAACTTCCGTATGGTAACCTGGAAACTCCACTTCTCTTTATTCCTGGGGGAATGCAAACCTTTTGCATACAAGTGAAAAGCGACCTTTTATTTTCGTAGTTTGTAAGCTTATTTTCTTAGTTTGTAGGTTCTCAACCCTTTAACCTCGTAGGTAGGTCATTCCTAGCTTGCATAAAAAAGGCTCCAGAGAAAATTTGTGCATGCGGCAAGCTCCCTAAAAAATGAACCTACTAATGACAGACATCCTTATTGTACGACTGTCATGAGCAGGTTTACACGAAGTTCAAGCTCGTTAAAAAATAAACCTAGCAATGAGCATATGTTCCCCCAGAGTTTAAGCTCATTAAAAAAAGAACCCATTTTTTGGTAAATAACCCTTGTGATCGCATCGCTATTAGATTTTGAGCCTTGGTCGTGTTCTTACCATCACCTCCAGTTTTTAGCCAATCATACGCCTCCACTTGATTATCTACCCTTTTGAGGAACAGCTGCGATGAGTGATTCTGTTAGCCACCTTCTTTACTCTGTTGTGATTGAGAAGTTCCAAACCTTACCTGGAACCAGCTGCTACCCAAAACTATCACTCGTTCCTCAAAGACGAGTCTCTTTTAAGGTCTTTTTAGACTCGTAAAATATAAAAAGATTTCCAAGAAATTGGCCTCTCCAGCTCGTTAAAGTGATTGGAAGTGCCATCCCTCCTCTAGATTTTAATCTTTCTGGACCTGAGGGATCATTACACAAAAAGATCAAGTTCTTGTCTTTTTTGGCTCGTTAAAGTGATCGGAAAAGTCATCCCTTTCATATTATTTTATACTTCTTCAGACTTAAGGGATTATACTACGAAAAAGGATTACTGTAGTTTCCTTTTCGTCTCTTTTTAGACTCTCTAAAATTGAAAAGGACCGAGTTATCATTGTCGTTAAACTAGTTAAAACAATAGTGACAAACTTGTCCATTACAGACAAGAGTGAGTTTCACTATCCCTAGGCTCGCTAAAACATAGTGACAGGTTTGCCTAAAGGGCAAATTATAGAACAATCATATGTTATCCTCCTCAAGATTGACAAAAATAAAGAGGTACTAGTCAGCAATGACTGGGGAAAATGGGGAGAAAACTTGAATAACTTCATTGGTGGCAGGTCGCTCCTGAACATGACACTTTCACCCCATCACCATGATTGAGTCGGGTTGGGTTATTCCGTTCATCAGTCATATCACCATTGGTCCTCCATACCATCCCTTTTTGGGGTTAACGCTACTAATCCATTTCAGTGTCGCTGATATGTTCAAGAGAAGTTGCTCAGAGAATTCACCAACCCAGCTAATGCCTCATCCACTGCAATACCTTCATGCTTCATTCTTTCATGACCGCCACCTTGAACCTTGTATCATCAGATCGTTTTCACCTCCACAAAATCATTTGCTCCATTTCGTGTCATAGATGTGGGATTCATTAAGGCCCTCCTATGATGGGTCACTTCTTGTCAACATCAGCTCATTATCCAAGAAGTTGACTTGGGAACAACCCTTTCAGTACTTTGAAGCTTGCATACCTCCATGGTAAGTTTCTCACTTCTGGTGATAGGTTTACATCAATGGCCTTTGACTGAAAGATTTTGCATGGTGTTCAACATTGACTCATGTATTCACACCATGTGAATTGTACTACAGTGCCTTGAGGGTCATCATCATTATTGGTGATTCCTCTCGCACATGTTAACAGCTTACATTATTGGCTAGTATTCAGGATATGTCTTTCCATGTTCGACACTAGAACATCTTTTCACATGGATCGACTTGTACTTCAGGCGAAGATTGAACAATTTTGAAGACCCTGGATCTAGTTTCATCCATCCGGGTTGTGATATATTCAAGAAAATAAAGAAATCAAATGTACATCGTAGCTGCATAGATAATCATCCAACCCAAGGGATGGTAGCTCTACCAGAATCATCAGTTTGCCACATAGACGGTTGTTTGTCCTATGTACATGAAAATGAATTTATAAAGCTGAGCATGGGAATGCTCACCTCCACTAGATCATGAAAATATTATGAAGACAATGTATTGTATTGTATCTTATTATAGGTCACCTTCCAGTTCGAAAAACCTCGGATCCTCATGATAAAGAATTTCACCTGACATCAGAAAATTTACAACCTCATGCTTTAGGGGGCAACCGTTATAGACATATTTGGGCACTACAACCCCAATCACATATGTCCTTAAACCAAGGGCTTCTAAGCCCCTAAAATTCTTGTTTCATGCCTTAAAAGAACAAGGTCAGCTGATTACATCATTTCCCAGAAGTTCTCCCTAAAAAACTGCTCAGAACGGGTCAAAATTGGACCATACAGACTGCTCCATGCTAAGGGTGCGATGCATCTCACTTGTAGCACACAAAGGGTGCGATGCATAGTGAAAATCCCTTCTATAGGGTGTGATGAGCGAGAGGAGACAAATGGGAGAGGCAATTTGCTAAATGGAAACCCAGGGAATCTTCTAGACACTTCGCCTATGACACTTTCCTCTCTGAATTCACCCAGGGATGAGTAAGAGATCATGAAACCTCCAAGTGTAACCAAGAACTATCAGTGATGACACTAATCAAAATCCCAGAAGCTGACTCACCCACCTGCAAATATCTATATATGGATCACTCATCCTAGAGATCCAAAGGTTGGAATTTTGTATTTTGTAAGGAAGTGTTGTTGGTTTCTTTGTGCAACATTCTATTGTTGGATGATCTAGCTTTTCGTGAGGTTAAGAGGGATTTCATGCCGGGAGGATGGCACTGGATCAGACAGGTTGGTTGTAATCCTCTCTTCTACTACTTCTATCGATAAAGCTATTTGATTTTTCCTCCATATGCTTGTATATCTTTGAATGTTGTATTTGTATATGCATTTATATGGTTAATATATATCTGATCCTATATTGTTTATGGTTATAGATCTCTATGCTTTGATGGTATTTTGTTGCTTTGACCCTACAGGTGTTCTTTGAAGTGGGATAAGTGAGGAAGAAGTAGCGAAAGCTATATCAAGGGAGAGCGGAAACAAGCAAGCAGCCAAGCGAAAGATTGAGGTTGGTACTCTCTGCTTCTCTCTCATCTATCTCTCATAAAGGAAAACACAAGTGACTTTAAATTTTTTGATTCTAAGATAGATACCCATCTTAGTTGGACTAACAGCTCTAAATGGACACTAGTTTTCCCGATAACAAGGAGGTCACCAGAGAGGTACACTCACTACATGGATCTGATGAGTGGATGTGTAGATATTGAACCATCCTCTTTTTAGGAAGTAGTGTAGCAACCACTGTGGGTTGATGTCGTGGTTGAGGAGTATGAATCCATTTTCATGAACAATGTTTGGGATGTGGTCCCCAGACCAGCAGACAAGTCAATGGTAAGCCCCAGATGGTTTTAGAAGGTAAAGAACACAGTGAATCGAAGTGCGGAGAAACACAAGGCCAAGGTTTTGGACATACGGTTTTCTCTGGTGGAGGGGACTGATTATGATGAGACTTTTTCTCATGTTTCAAGGTACTCATCAATCAGGTCCATTCTAGTGCTGTCAGTGTAGATGGGATGGAATATACATCACATGGACATAAAGACATCATTCCTCAATGGCATGATTAAGTAATATGTGTATATTAAGAAGCCTGAAGGATTTGGGACCTTCAATAGAGAGTCGCATGTGTGCTGACTCAAGAAAGCATTGTATAGACTGAAACAAGCACCCCATGCTTGGTACACCACGATTGATAGCTACTTCACCGGGTTTGACTTTACCAAAACTCAAGTAGATGCGAACTTTTACCATATTGTGGTTGAAGGTAAATTTTTTATTATTGTTTTATATGTTGAAGATTTGATATGATAGGTGACGATAAGATGACCATGTCTTGTAAAGAGGATCTTGCAAGAGTTTTCGTAATGAAGGACTTGGGGTGCATGAACTACTTTTTGGGGATGGAATTATGGCAAGGAGATGAGGAACTCTTTGTCTCTCTGGGAAAGTATGCTAATGAGATACTCAAGAAGTTCCACATGTAGAGTAGCAAACCCATGGAGACTCCTCTAGCTTGTAACTGTAGGAAGGACGATGTTACTTCCGGTGAAGTAGTCGAGGCTACCATTTATAGGAAGCTTGTGGGTTCACTCATGTATTTGGTGAACACAAGTTCAGACATGTGTTATGCAGTTAACCACCTTAGACAAGAAATGGTTAAGCCAGCCAAGCTGTATTAGAAGGAAGTCAAACATGTGTTAAGATACCTCAGAGGCACTACTCGGTATGGTCTTCACTACAGACACATAGAGGGAGATAAGATTTAAGGCTTCACTAATGCAGATTGGGTAAGGAGTCCATCTGATAGGAAGATCACATTAAGTGGGAACTTGAGTATTGGATCAACAGTTGTTTCTTGGTACAACAAGAAACAAATATTAGTTGCACTCAATTTAGCATAAGAAGAGTTACACATGGATGCTAGTGAAGCAGCTTGAGAGGATATCTAGATGAGAAATATTGTTGCTGGTTTTCTTGGTCAGCAGATGGATCCAGCAATGGTTTACTGTGACAATTAGTGTTTTATCAAAATCTTTGAGAATCCATTTTTTCATGATCTATCCAAGCATAGTGATATATGATATCATCATCTTCGAGATTGTGTGCAAAGGAGAATGATGTTGTGGGATTACATTCATACAAAGGAGCAGGCTACAAATATTTTGACAATGGAATTGTCAAGATGAAAATTCGAGTTTCATAGAGGCAGGATCGGGGTAGAAGATAATCCCTCTCTTGTTGAGAGGAAGTGTTAAAAAGAACAAGAAGAAATCCTAATTTAATTTTTCCTTGAATTAAACTAGGAACTAAAATGATATTCTATTCTCATAGTAACTTGTAATAGTTACCTAAGTTAATTTGACTTAGTTGGCTCAGTAAATTTGACTTCAAAGTCTATCTAGAGTCATGTATAGTGATTCCTAAATTTTAGGGGTCTAGGTTAAGTTATTTTGAGTTGTAATTAATTAACTTAGTCTAACTGAGTTAAAGTCATCTAGACTAGTTCAAATAGTTCGAGGAATTAGTAGGGGGTCTAATAGTGGGGACAAGCACTAGTGTAGCTTCATTCCTCCACCAGTTAACTAAGGATTCACACATAAATTACTCATGCATGTTATTTCTGAGGAAGACCCAATTGAGATTAGAGTTTAGGGGAAATGTATTATCAGTTATATAATCTTCCGAGTTGTATAGATGGTGCATGAAATCAGTTGAGGGCCTATGGATTCATTGTGCAGTTATGGAGAGAGAATTTCTGAATTAAATATGGGCTAATTCAATCAGGAATTACGCAAGGAAGTAGGGGATTGGAAGGAAACATAATTGAGTAAGTGTTGGCCTGAGCTGGTTTGTGAAGTAGATAGATAGATTGTACTTTCAGGAATTGTTCGAGGTTGAACAAACATTGTACTTTATTCTCAAATCTTCTAGTTAATGAAATATAGATAGTTGGGGTTTTGAGCAGTTACTTTCTCCAGAAAAAATATTGTGTTATGTGCGATTGAAGTTCTTCCTTTTCTTCCTCATGTTTTCATCGATCAATTTTTGTTTCCATTGATCAGTAGCGTACATTCTTGTCTTATGTTTTAGCATATCACATAAGTTGTTGAATCTACAAGTAAAACTCTACATGAAGTCGAGTATGTCTTGTTGTAGAATAATGTGATAGTAGTTGTTGTATAATGAAATTTTAAATGGAATTTTTATAATCTAATGATTAAGGTAATTGAATCATTTTGGGTTCTAGGGTTAGCGTAAAAAGGTATTTGGAGTCATAGATAGGCCACACATAACTCATGTACAAAAAGCTAACCTTAGTGATACACGGTTTGGGTGATCATGGAGTGGTGGTTAATCACTGGAAGGGGAAGTCAACTATATTGGTGTAAACCACATGGTCGGAAGTAACTTCATGCATGTGCCTCGTAATCTCATTAAGAAAATTAAATAAAAATAAATAAATAAGAAATACAAAAAAAATTATGGGTGCGACCCTGGTTGGGTCATAACCGAATAAACCTAGGTTATCAACCTATAACAGTTCAGGGTTTGAAAGAAATAAACTTATAATGTAACTCATGGGAAGAGGGAAGGTCCTCGAGACTGTGGTCTTGTACTCTGTCAGCCACCAAGAGCACTCAAACTAAGCAAGTTAACGAATAGAGATACATATAACCCATAAGATTATATCTAGTGCATAGAAGATGAATGTAAATAAAATAATATTATGAACCAATCCCATTATGAGTCACGTTGAATAAAACTCAACTAAGGAATGAATTTCATGCTAAAAAAATAAATTGTACTTAATACAACAAGGCTCAGAAGATGTCTCTAACAATATGTGGGATCCACAAATAATCATAAAATAAAACTACAACGAAACTTCTTTTGTATTAGAGACTATTCAAGATAACTAAACAAGGATAAATTCAAAACCAATTTCATAAAGCAAAAAATTCATATTAAAAAATATATCAGTAGAACAAAATATACATAAGGTCTCCATGGTAATGACAAGATGCCTTAAGCCATTACTTCTAACTATTACAAAAAAAAAAAATATCATTATTTTACAATTTACATTAGAGAACTGGTAATCACCTATACCCACAAGGAAGTATAATGGATGCACTAATACATTTATATACTTTCCAAACCCTAATAATGATAAATTGAAATTACTTCTTCAAGACTCCACATGATGGCGCAAAACCCTCAAAGTATTTTAGGAACTGACATAGACGTGTCACTTTTAAATGGTAAAAGTCTGAAGAACCTACAAAACCCAGAGTAGGGGTGTGAGATTGTGATTGGGTTTGAGTCGTGCATTGCATGACCGAAATAACAAAATTATTGGTAGCTTAAAAGCATACCTTTGGAGGAGCAAGTATAAACAACCAAAATAAAAATTATAGGTGGTTTCGTAAGCTCAATGGAGTTAAGGAGTGAAACGACCAAGGCAAGGTTTCTTACCTAGAAAATGGTTGAACACTATTGTTTGGCATATTTATTCTACACATCAAGTACCTCCCAAAGTGTTAGCATCTGAAATATATTAGACTATAACAAACACTAATAATTGGGTGTAGGAAATACAAAGAGCTGAGTCACCTCTATGCATAGAGGAGGAGGACAACTAACTACATTTCCTCATAAGCGAACCCCAAAAGGTCTAAACCATACCAATATAGAATCCATTAGTCAAGAAAATAATTTGGTAATGAATTAGGAAATGAACATAGTAAAGGGGAAGACCAACACCTGAATTGGAAGTAGTAAACCTTGTTAACTAGATTAGGTTGCAAATGATTCTCCGGACTGAGAGGCGAAATAATAAGTGACCGATCACCGAGATTGGGGTAGGAGTAGTTAGGGTAACTACTCACAATAAATATATTCCATTGGAATGCGGAGTTTAAAGCCCACGGTTGTAGATATAGCCATGTGTCACAAGGATTTAATTAGTTATAATTATAGGATTCAAGAATTTTCAACAAAGTCATTCGATAAACTATGCAAAAAATAATGATGGGTGGTGTTTTCACTCACAGCATTATGAGTTTTTTAGTTGATCAAAGTTATCAATGAGGAGTGAAGTTTGAAGCCATATTCTAGATCATAAAAGTGTTGAAGGCCAAATCAAACCCTATCCATTGTATATTTCTCTGAACGAGCTTCCCAACGGTATATAGAAGTATGAAAATGGACTCCTAGATCAGAAGTTAGAGGAGATTAAAGATACCCCTTTCAAGACCACAGGAAAAAGGAGAAATGGATATGTGTCGGCCTCATCGCATATCGCAAATCAGGGCTTACTGAAGCAGTACGAAAGAGGAAGACATGAAAATTTGAGATAAGCCAATCATCGATATTGCAAATTGCATATCGGCAGGATCGTTCCATTGGCTTATCGGGAATATTAGCGAGTCACGATGTAGATCACCGATATCGCATATCCATAATCGTAGGCACAAAGGGGTGGCACACAAGCACTTGGCCATGGAAATCCTTAATCACTGATATCACAAATTAGGAATATCAACGGACCAGGCTTATTGATGATTGATAGGCCCTAGGAGTTCATCTCAATCGGTGGAACAATAGGGGTACCACTATAAAAACCTTATGATATCGCAGTTTTTCGATAATAGTGTAAAGCGTTGAGAGGGCCGAGAAATAGATTAACAAAGAAAAGAAAGGAAAAACCAAGGGACATGTGAGCCCTTTTCCCTCTCCTCCAGGGGGCCACACGGTGGAATATCATTGGTCCTTATGAATCCACATGGCAGCTGACATCATCCTGCTGTGGCATTACGGAGGACACTTGGCATGCAGATTTGACATTTTCAGGGTTCCTATGGGGGCATTCCTAGGTGGCATGTGACACCACTCATATGGTGACATGTGGCAGTGATGATGTCACCCATCACAAATCACATTCCAACAATCGCACAATTCAAGGCCCTCCTCCACCATAGTCCCTCGAGGCTTGCAATTGCGATACGTGAGGGATCCTCCTGGATTCAATTTTTTATTTGTCATATCTTATGAAGACTTCACATCCAGACAGTCTTACTACACTATGAAAAGAGGTGAAGGAGTCTATCTCTCCCATACTGCCATTGCGATATGTGAAGACCCTCCCAAATTTGATACATTATGTTTTATACCTTATGAGGATTCTGCATCCGGACAATCGGCCAACACTATGAAATTAGGTAAAGAGGCTTCCTCTCTAGTATCTTGATTGCGATACCCTAGGTGGGCCCAATCACATAGATCGGTGATCGCAATGTCAAGGGGAAATGTTAGAGGTAAAATGGTATAGGTTGTTGGTATGCACGATTCCAAGTAACAAAGGAAAAATACCCCCAAACAAGAGTCTAAAGGCCCTAGCTCCTAAATGCTAAGCACCTGTTTAGCCCCTGGTCATATGAAGAATATTATAGAAAGGTTGAAAGCAAAGGGGGCCTAAAGGGGATTAGGACTTGAATGTTTCACAATGTTTTAAGTGATAAAGGCTAGCATTGGTAACTCCTCCATATTACACCATGAGTGCATAACCAAGCATATCAAGGCACCGATAGTGTAGGACAGGACATTAAAGGCGGGAAGGGTTGGTAGCTGTGGCTTTTAAGAAAACAGGCCGTGCATTCAAAACCAGCATGGGTTGATCTAGAAAGGCCCATTGTGACATGAAATCAGGGTCGACGCTGATAGGAGTGAAAATTGAATTAGTAGCTCAGGAGTATTTAATTATCAGGCATGGTGTCCCATAGAGAGGGAAGAGGAAGCATTGTCCTAGGGTCTCCTGTTTTAGTACTGCTACATTAAAACGATGGCGTCCACTCCCAGCTTTGAAAGATGAAGAGTTCAAGCAGTATAGGGTAAAGCGAACGAAGTCAGCTGAGTAACACAAGAGGCTAGAACGTGAGCACAATCCAACCTGAAGTAGTGGGCATCACAAGGATGGGCACAAAGATATCTTGTTATTATTTTTATTTCATTTTGACTAAATTCTTGTATTGTAATGTGCTTCCCTTCAATGAGGCAATTAATTCTATAATGGTTTTGGGCCACAGGTGCATCCCTGGTCGAGACAACTAGTCAACCTAATAGCTAAGACTTGACCTAAGATATTTTTAATGTAATTAATGTTCGACGCTCCTTTCCGGAAAAATTGGAGGAAGAAAGACTTAACAAAGGTTTACAAATTCTAAATTAAACACTTCATTTTATTTTCAGATTGTATGGATTTGTAATACAGATGCTTCAGAGTATCAAGCAAATGGTGGTGATTCCCCCGTCAAGTATTACACTATGTTATCCCTCCGTTAAAACCCATTTTATGTTCATGTTTCTATTCTGGATTCATGCAATCATAGCTACTAGAAATATTTCATGCTTCCTGACAAATTTATTTGTATCGATATGTTAATGCAAGTGCGTGTAATTATATCATAGATTCATTTGTATAGACACTGTTAATGCATGCGCCTATATGAATTATTGAAATTATATCTTCAAATATGTGCTACATCAATCATAGCATCCAGTCCCTCCTTTATCCATTATATCTACTTGTAACTCAAATAAGTATAAAAATTCTTAATGCCTCAAGCTCTATATGTTAAGCATAGAATTCTTGAAGCCTTATGCTCTGTACGATGAGTTTCTCTTTTTCCTTATCCTCTCTCATCTGCTCTACAAAATATTATTAAACTGTAATTCCTTGAACTACTCAGCCTCCACTGTTTTATGCATATTTCTGAGATTTGTAAATGTGAAGAAATACCTGAAATCCATGTCTTACTCCTTTAGATGAATGAACCAACCCATTCTCTTATATATATATATATATATATATATATATATATATATATATATATATATATATATATATATATATATATATATATATATATATATGAACTGTATGTGAGGTCTCTCTATTATTGAGAATCATTTGAGACACTCCAAATCTAGATGTATTTAGGAACTAGTATTGTAAGAAATCCAAGTCTGTCTCTTGAACCCACAAAATCTTCTGGCACTGTTGTTGGGGAATGTTAAATGATTTTTCCCTTGGGATACACCAAGTTGAGCACTCTTTGTGTAGGTGAGGGAAGCCTATTGTCATTTCATCCACATTAACTTGGCGACTCCACAACCCCCATTATCATTTATCACCCTGGATTTTAAAAGGCCTCACACTTGCTCAGATACATCTCAATAGAAATCTCGCTCTGTATTTGACATAGAAAATTTAACTTTTAGGAAATTTTGGAAAGAGAAAAACTCCCATGCTTGTTCTACCATCTCATTAGCCTTTGCAGTCTCCTAATCCAACTCTCAGCTTGTTGTTTCTTGCAACTCAGGACTTACTCCTAAGACCCTGACATACCTTGCTACCAGTCTAGCCACTCCAACCACTGTTGTTTTGAATCAAGTTCCTTAGGGAAAGTTCAATTCCCCTCCGTTAATCCAGATGGCTCTTCCAGGTTTCTCCCAAAATATATATGCCCCTATTCATTTACCTCAGCCCCTAAGTGCCATGCCCCAAGACTACTTAAATATTTTGCCTAGGTTCAATGGGGAAGATGATAACACAATAGAGAAACACATCAAAACCTTCTGTGCCTTTATTGAGAACCTAAACGTGGAACAATTGGATGTGGTCATGAGACTTTTTGTACAATCCCTCGATGGAGGGGCTAGAAAGTGGTTCAAATCCCTATCGAATGCCTCCATCACTACCTGGGAGTACCTTGAAAACTATTTTGCACATAAATGGAGTGAAAATATAAATCATGAGTACCTCATCACAGAGTTTAATGCCATAAAGAAGAAGCCAAAAGAGGATATCTAAGAATTTATAAAAAGGTTCAACAAGAAGTACAATATCCTGCGAGATGAGATAAAGCCTCCTCTAGCTGCTCCTCGAGTAGTTTTTTTGGGACCCTTTGAATCTAATTTTGGCTTTACTCCAAGGGAAAGGAAGTGTCTCACTCTATATCAACTCCAAATTGATGCACTTGAGGTGGAAGAGAATTTCACCTCAGCAGGGAAGTTAAGAGGAAAGCAAGAACCTACCAAGAATAAAAGGGAGAAAGAAGAGACATTCTCCTCTAGTTTAGATAGAGAATCACCAGACCTAAAGTGGGATGAGTTGGGAAAAATCATGAGGAGTTTATCCCATTAGGTTGGAAATCTTGAAATTGAGAACAATACCCTCTCCAAAAATAATGCCCAAGTCAACAACTAGGGTTATAATCAGTAATATAGAAGGCCTCCATTGAAAATACTTCCAAGGGAAAGACAGGAATAACTCAATCAAATCTCTCATCCTCTATATTTAGAAGAGGATCCCAATGAGAAATCGTTGGATACACAAGATGATGCAGGGAAATTTGTATTCCTTTTTTTCCAAAGAAGAACATAAGAATATGGCTCACCAAGAGGCTCTTCATGATAGAGAAGTAGCCACACATGAGGAATATATATATTATTATTGCAAATGGTTTGTAGATTTCATTCAAGCACAACCCCAACATAAGTATAATCTAATATCTTCAAATAAGAGGTCAAGAGAACCAAAAAAACAAGAGGAAATTTCTCCCCAAGTTGTTCCCCCAGTACTAAATAAAGGGAAAGATAAGCTAAATCCTGAGTTTTCCAAGATAAAATTCTCCTCTAATAAGGAAAACAATAGTTTTGAGGGACACATAGAAAAGGAGGCACATGTTCTGCTAAAAATTGCTAGTGGTAGGGAAGAAGGAGCAAAGCAAGGAGGTATAGAAAAATTACAACCCACATTCAATCTCCAAAAGGAGCTTGAAAAGGTGAAAATACCTGTTCCTCTAATTGAGCTTCTAAAGAAGCCCACTTATAAAGCTCATGTCCCTCAATTCATGCATCCCTCTACCTCACCACCAATGCATGATAGTTTAAACCTCTAAGAGGAGAGGCCAATGGTTGTTTTTGTGTAGCACATGGAAGAGTTGGATCCTTATGCTACACCTTTCTCTGTGACCATAGTAATCCATGACCTCCTACTGCACAATTGCATGTTGGATTCCAGAGCCTCACACAACCTCATGCCATTATCAGTGATGGAACAGTTGGGCTTGGAGATAACAAGACCATACAAGGACATGTACTCCTTGAAATCTAAGAGAGTTAAGTGCCTAGGGATGATAAAGGATCCGGTGGTAAACCTGGCTCAGATCCCTCTAAAGAGTGTCGTAATGGACATAGTGGTGATCGATATTCCTCCTTGGTTCGGCATGCTCTTATCTAGGTGTTTGCGTTCCAAGGTGGGGGGATCTATCAAGTTAGATCTAAATTATGCCACTATTTCCACCTTTGGGGGTGAGAAAAGGAGGTTGTATAGAGAATCTAGATTTGTAAAAACTGTTACCCCAGCTAAAGGCTCAAAAAATTCCCCGGTGCATGGGAAAGAAGATGACCTCTCCTGCCTATTCCTAGAAGAAGATGAGGACTTATTATAGCAAACATAAATACACCTAACAAGGTAGTCAGAATGCTAGCATGTCAATGAAAACAAAGTATGGAAACTATGCTTTCACAGAGAAAACCAAAAGGAGGGAAATGGAGATGGAATATTGTTGGTATCTCCAGAGGGCAGCCTCATACCCCTCTCATTCAAGCTTGAGTTTGAGGTGACCAACAATGTGGAAAAGTATGAATCATTTCTTTTTGGGTTACAAATAGAAAAATAAAAACATGAATATTGAATGCCTAATGGTCTATGGACACTCTGAGATGGTCATAAGGTAGATAAGAAATTAGTTCCAAGCAAACACCCCAGACTGAGGAAATACCAAAATGAAGTGTGGGATCTAATTGATAATTTCTTCCTGGCCTTTAATATCTAATTTATGTCTAGGGAAGGAAAGAGGATGGATGAATCCCTTTCTAGAGTAGCAAGTAGCTTCAGGCCCCCTTAAAATCCTCTCCTTAGATACGAGGTAGAAGTCAGATCCAAACCCTCAATACTTGATAATGTCAAGCACTGGTAGGTATTCGAGGATGACAAGCAGGTAAAAAGATTCATAGAAGTCATTGAGGAGTTAGTCCACTCCACCATCGATCAATAAGAAGAAGAAACAAATAAAGGATCTACTGCGTTGAAATACACAGTGGTTGGGCGTAAAATTTTTCAACTAAAAGGGTATACCATCCCTCGGTGATTAGTCCCACTAGAAAGGATTTTTAATAACGATGACATAGTTTCCAAACCAATGGCCCTAGAATAAATGATCAAGTAGAATACTGAATCATCGGCTCAAAGGAGGAACCCCAGATGATCAAGCTATCAAAAGGAATCCCCTTGCAATACAAGCAAAGGTATTTAAATCTATTCAAAATTTGAAAGGATGTACTTTCTTGCTCTTATGAGGATTTGAAAGCGTTTGATACTAACATCATTCAACATAATATTCCTTTGAAGAGTGGAATAAATCCATGTAAACAAAAACTCAGGTAGATAAATCCACTTTTACTCCCGTCCATTGAAAAATAGGTGAGAAACATGCTACAAGAAAATATCATAGTGCCTTTAAGGTACTCTAAGTGGGTGGCCAACCTAGTCACTGTCTGTAAAAGGAGAAGAGAAATAAGGCTATGGGTAGATTTTCTGAATCTAAATAGGGTGTCGCTGAAAGAAAACTACCCATTTCCACAGATCGATCATATAATGTAGAAGGAGGTTGGCTTAGCTAGAATGTCCATGATGGATGGTTTCTCCGGTTACAACAAGGTGGTAGTCCACCCTGATGATCAAAATAAAACTGATTTTACCACCCTATGGGGAAAATTCATGTATGCTTGAATGCCTTTCCAGCTAATAAATGCAGGGGCCACATTTGAGAGAGCTATGGATATAGCTTTCATAGGGGAGAAATCAAAACTCATGGTGGTCTACTTAGATGACGTCATAGTCTTTTCTAAGACTGATGAAGAGAACATCCTCCACTTAAAGGTCACCTTTGAGAAATGCAGGAGGTATGATCTTTCTCTAAACCCTAATAAATCTCAGTTCGCCCTAAGTGAGGGGAAGCTAATGGGACACATAGTTGTGCAAGAAGGAGTAAAGATCGATCCTGAACGAGTCAAAGCCATGATCTATATTCCCTTTCCCAGGAATAAGAAAGAGGTTCAAGCCTTTCTAGGGAGAATAAATTTCTTGAGGATGTTCATACCCAACTACGCAGAAATTGTCAAGGGTATTACGGACATTCTTAAGAAGGAAAATGAAGTCAAGTGGAGCCATGTCCCTCATGACTCTTTCATTAGAATCAAATAATAATTGGTTGAAGCCCCAGTACTAGTCAACCATGACTACTCAGTGCCTTTCTACATATTTTCTTTTTCCTCTCCACATACTATCGTTGCAATGATGCTACCAAAAAATAAAGAGGGTTATGAACAACCCATCGCCTTCTTCAGCCAAGTCTTAAGGGATCCTGAGTTGAAATATAATATATTGGAGAAACAAACCTATGAACTAATCAAGGCTCTGAAGGCATTTCATATGTATGTGCTGGAATAGGGAAACATAGCATTTGTCCTAACAACAGCAGTCAAGGACATCATGGTGCAAGGAGAAAACGAAGGAAAAAGGGGTGGGTGGATAGCTATGATACAAGAATATGATCTAGACATAAAGCCTAACAAGCCTATAAAAGGCCAAGGTGCGGCCAAGGTGTTATTCTAATTTCCAAGATTTAGAGATAAACATAATCATGGAGGAAGGTAGAGCAGAGGAGCATCAAAGTAGGATTAAAACATCCGAGCAGAAAATCTATGCCAAATAAGAGGGATCACCCAGGTATCAGAACATTTTTTACTATCTCTTATTCCTAAGGTGCCCATTGGGACTAGATAAATAAAAATACTGAAGTCTGAGACTACAAGTGCAAAAATACATCATATCTAATGGTCTACTCTAATTGAAGGACCTTGTGGGAGTATTATTGTTGTGTTTGGTAGAGGGAGAAACCCATAAGGTGATTGAGGATTTTCACAGAGGAGTTTGTGGAGGACACTACAACTGGAAGACAAGAGCACATAAAATCCTCAAGGAAGGATTCTACTATCCTACTCTGTTTGGAAATGTTCATTCCTAGGTTAGGTCATGTTAGAAGTGCCAAACGTTTCTTGAGAGGAAAAATATTTCTCCTCTCGCATTGATTCTAGTACATGTGGAAGAACCTTTGAGATAGTTGGGACTAGATTTCAAAGGAGAAATAAACCCACAATCCAGTGGCCAACACAAGTGGATATTAATGACCATAGATTATTTCGCCAACTCGGTAGTGGCCATCCTAGCTAGAAATGCTATAGACTCAGTGGTGATACAAATCATGGAGGAGAACATAGTATCCCAGTTTAGTTGTCCTTCCAAAATTATCACTGATAATTCTCAGGTCTTCAAATTTGCCAAGTTCACTAGCTTCTTCCATAAATTAAATATCATCATTGTGCACTCCACTACATACTACCCTAAAGGTAATGGCTTGGCTGAGTCCTCAAACAAAATTGTGTGTTGAAGAAGACCATCACTGAAAATCAGAGGAACTAGGACTCCCAACTGAATTTTTCCGTATGGGATAGCTGGGTAATTCCTAAACGATCCATGGGGAAATCATCTTTTGAGCTAGTGTATGGTAAGGCTACAATATTCCCAGTGAAATTAGCAATCTCGTTGGCAAGATTAATATAAGAAGTAGAGGATGAGCAAAGTGCCTCAACGCAAAGCATAAATCATTTGGTCGAGCTTCATGGGAATAGAGAATAGGTGGGGGAAAATTTTCAAATTACCAACAAAAGATGAAATCCATGTCTGACAAGAAGGCTAAGGATCGACCCCTTCAATTAGGAGATTTAGTTCTCCATTGGGATGTCTGATGGGAAGGCAAATGAAAACATGGAAGATTCGACCTACTATGGTTTGACCCTCTCAATAATGTAGAAAAAAGAGGAAATAACACATACATGATTGAGAATCTATATAGTGAATCTCTGGAACTGCCGATAAATGGTCAGTTCCTTAACCTCTATTTCAGAAACTAGAGGTACCTGTATTACACCCATTTTAAATATCAGTGTGTGTGTTACAATTGTTATATGTAATTTTTCAGTTTATGTTGAAAAGTCCATTTGCACAGAATTATAGTTGGTTTAAAATATAGCTCCATGCCCAATGGAAGGAAGGCTATTGCTTTTCAGGTTCTCAGCACCTTGTGAGCAAGGCATTGTCCCCTGTTGGAGCCAATGTTATCACTCACTGCATTATGAGTTTTCAATTCATCAAAGTTGTAAAAGAGAAGTGAATTTTGAAGCCATCTTCTAAGCCATGAAAGCACTCAAAGGAAAATCAGGCCATCTCCATTGTATAGTGATTTGAATGAGATTTCCAATGGTATATAGAAGTCTGAAACTAGACTCTTTGATCAGAAGTTAGAGCAGACTAAAGATACCCCTTTCAATGCCAGAGAACAAAGGAGAAATGGCTAAGGATTGGGATCATCGCAAATCACAAATCAGGGCTTACTGATGCAGTGCCAAATAGGAAGACATCAAAACTTGAGATTGGCTGATCCCCAATGTCACAAATTGCATATCGAGGGAACCAATCCATTGGATTATCAGGCATATTGGTGAGTCACGACGTAGATAACTGATATCGGATATTGGATATCACAGGCGCAAAGGGGTAGCACACAAGCACTTGGCCATGGAAATCACCGATCGTTGATATCACAAATTGGGTTTATTGGTGGGAACAAGATTATTAGTGATCTATTGGCCTTGGGAATTCGTTGAAATTGACAAATCGGTAGATCATCACAAGTATCACTTTAAAAACCTTACAATATCATGATTTTGCGATAATAGTGTAAAGCGCCGAAAGGGCTGCGAAATAGATTAATAAAGAAAATCAAGGAAAAACCAAGGGATAGGTGAGCATTTTTCTCTCTCCTCTAGGGGGCCACGTGGAAGAATATCATTGGTCGTTATGAATCCACATAGAAGCTAACGTCATCCTAACGTGGTAGTATGGAGGACACATGGCATGCAGATTCGACATTTTTGTGGGTCCTATGGGGGAATTTTCTGGTGACACGTGTCACCACTCATAGGGTAACACGTGGTAGTGATGATGTCACCCATCGCAAATCACATATTGACGATTGCACAAATCAAGGCCCTCCTCCACCGTAGTCCCTCCATGCTTGCGATTGTGAAATGTAATGAATCCTCTCGTATGTGATATTTTATTTGTCATATCTTATGAAGACTTCACATCCGAACAGTCGGCCTGCACTATGAAAAGAGGGGAAGGGTTCTATCTCTTATAACTTGCGATTGCAATATGCAAAGACCCTCCTGGATGTAATATATTATGTGTTATACCTTATAATGATTTCGTGTCTAGACAATCAACCAGCATTATGAAAGCAGGTGAAGAGGCTTCCTATCCCGTGTTACGATTGCGATACCCCGAGTGGGCCCAATCACGCAGATTGACACTCACAACTTGAAGAGGAAATGATAAAGGGAAAATATTATAAGTCACTTGTATGCATGATTCCAAGTAAAAAAAGAAAAGGACCCCCAGAGAAGAGTCTAAAGGTGCTAACACCTAAGGGATAAGCACCTTGTCATAGTCACTGGTCATATGAAGAATATTACAGAAAGGGGCTGAAGGAAAGGGGGCCTAAAGGGGATCGAGACTCGCATGTTTTGAGATTTTTTAAGTGATAGAGGGTAGCAATGGGAACTCCTCCATATTACACCATGAGCACATTACCAAGAATATTAGGGCACCGATAATGGAGGACATGACTTTACAGGAGAGATGGGTCGGTAGCTGTGGCTTCTAAGAAAATAGGTGGTGCATTCAAACCCGACATGGGATGATCTAGAAAGGCCCATTGTGACATTGAATCAAGGTTGACACTGACAGGAGTGAAAATGGACTTGGGATCTCAGGAGGATTTAATTATTAGGCATCGTGTCCCATACAAAGTGAAGATGAAGTACCATCCATGGGTCTCTTATTTCAGTACTATTGCATTAAACTGATTTTGCCTACTCCCATCTTTGAAAGATGAATAGTTCAAGAAGTAGAGGTTGAAGCAACGAGAGTCATCTGAGTGACATATGAGGCTATACCATGAGCACACTCCAACCTGAAGCAGTGGTGATCACAGTCATGGGCGTGAAGATATCTTCTTATCATGTTCATTTGATTTTCACTGAATTGTTGTCCTGTAACATGCCTCCCTTCAATGAGGAAATTAATTCTATAATGTCTTTTGGCCATAGATCCATCCCTCGCTAAGACAGATAGTCAACCTGACAACTGAGACTCGTCCCAAGATATATTTGATGTAATGAATGTTCAACACTCCTCCTTTCTGAATAAAAAGGGGTAAGCAAGATTTAACAAAGGTTCAAAAATTCTAAATAAAACACTACATGTTATTTTCAGATTGTATGGCTTTGTAATACAGATCCTTCAGAATATGAATGAAATGATGGTGATTCCCCCTTCAAGTATTACAATATGTTATGCCTTGGTTAAAATCCATTTTATGTTCATACTTCTTCTCTGAATTCATACAATCATATCTGCTAGAAATATTTCAAGCTTCCTCACAGATTCATATGTATTGATATGTTAATGCAAGTGCTTGTAATTATATCACAGGTTCATTTGTATCAATATTGTTAATGCATGTGTCTATATGGATTATTGAAATTATATCTTTAAATATGCGCTACATGAATCATAGCATCCAGTCCCCCCTTTATCCATTATATCTACTTGTAACCGAAATAAGTATAGAAATTCTTAATGCTTCAAAGTCTATGTGTTAAGCGTAGAATTCTTGAAGCCTTATGCTCTATGTGATCAATTGCTCTCTTTCCTTATCCTCTCTCATCTACTCTACAAAATATTATTAAACTGTAAGTCCTTGAACTACTCGGCCTCCATTAGTTTATGCATATTTATGAGATTTTTACATCTGAAGAAATACTTGAAATTCATGTCTTACTCCTTTAGATGAATGAACCAATCCATTCTCTTATATATATATATATATATATATATATATATATATATATATCTGAACTATATGTGAGGTCTCTCTACTGCTGAAAATCATTTAAGACACTCCAAATCTAGATCTGCCTAGGCACTGGTCTTGTAAGAAATCCAAGGCTCTCTATGAGGCACAATAGGTGGAATAATATGCCTTACCTTAACATATGATCGAACTCTAACAATCAACAAATTATGCCTAAACTCACAACAATTAAAGTATACGACTTGGTGAAATGACCTATTTCTAATTAATATATCATTATATTTTATCACTGCATTTCAAGGACGAAGTTTTATTTCATTATCATCACATTAGGAAATGACTAGTTGTTGGTGAATATGATAAAATAATTGATTTTTTTAGTAGTCTATGCATGTTAAAGGTGGTATTAGAGCCTAGGTTGCAAAATTGTGGCTAGTTTTGGAAACTGTTGAATAATAAAACAAATATTATTTATGGATAGATGAAGCAATATGAGGAGAGGATCTAGAGTCACTCCACTTAGGAGACCATCTGTAGGAACATGATTTGTACCTCATAGAATGATTAATCTAGAGATGTGCGTCTAGCAAGGAGGAGAGACCCCAAACATAAATGCATTGTTATTAAAATATGTATACAGGTTACAGACATAGATGGAAAATTTAAGGGCTGATAATGATAGGCTAATATTGGAGTGGGAGAGAATTGTGAAAATTCTCTCCAATATGAAAAAGCATAGAAACCGAAACCCCAATCCAACAGATGGAAAAAGGGTTGAGATGCATCGGTTGAGAGAGGATAACCCAAAAGTTGAGGGAGGTAGAATTGATAATTATGAGGAATATGAGAATGCATCTGGTGGTAGGGGAATTAAGTGGAACTACAGGGAGAAATCAAGAACATTAAACCTCCAACATTAGATGGGGAAATAGAGGAGGTTGATGAAGTATGATTAATCAATAGAACCAAATATTTCCAAATATATGTATGTGATGATAATCTAAAGGCCAAATTGGCTATTTATCGATTACAAGGCAAAGCAACCTTATGGTGGGAAGAAATTAAAATAGTACGATGCACTGATGAACATGAGGTCACTTGGTACAGTTTCGAGAGGCACTTCAAAGATAAATATTTAATAGACCAGTTTTATGATGAGAAGGAAAAATGGTTCCATTCTTTAAGATTGGTAAAAAGTTCTATGAATGATTTCATAACTAAATTTACCTCACTACTAAGATATGTACATTGTATTTGAGAGGAAAAAGCTAAGGTGAAATGATTTATTAGTAGTTTACCAACTTTCATGAAGGATAGGCTAGAATTTGGTAATCCAAAAATGATGGATGAAGCTATTTGAAAAGCCCAAATATGCTAACAGTAGATGAAAAAGAAAGGGGAAAGTGGAAAGGGGTAGCCAAGTAAAAATATATGGAAGAACTTCCAAAACATAAGAGTGTTATACCTGCAGGGATCAAGGTTGTACATAAGAAGCAATCGAATGGAGCTCTAGGATGGAATTAGTTGAAGCCCATAGTAGAAAATGAGAATAGATAAGATGAAGAGATAAGTAAAGAAGAAATTGACCACTCTCAGAAGAAACCCTTGCATGGTTGGGGTTGTGCGAACCCCCACTACTGTAAAAAAATCCCTCATCATACTCGAACATAGCCAATTTCCAATGTTGAAGAAACGTCTACAATAGGGGATGTAAAAAAGAAAGGGAAAAGTGGCAAGGGGTAGCCAAGTATAAAGATATGGAAGAAATTCCAAAATAATAAGAGTGTTAGACATGCAGGGGTCAAGGTTGCACATAAGAAACATTCGAATCGACCTCTGGGATGGAATTAGTTGAATCCCATAGTACAAAATGACAATAGAGAGGATGAAGAGTCAAGTAAACCATAAATTGGTCACTCTCATAAACAACCCTTGCATTGTTGGCATTTTGGGGAGCCCCACTGCTATAAAAAATTCCCTCATCATACTCAAACATAGCCAATTTCCAATGTTGAAGAAGTGTCTACAATAGGAGAGGGGTATGCCGAGGATTAATGCTTCCTCAGAAGATCACTAGGGTGAGTATTAAACTACAATGGTAAAATTTGAAGGTACGATAGCTAACCATTATGTCTCTATTTTGATAGATTTAGGTGTCAATCTAAGATATGTAAGTCCAAAGAAAGTTGAATTCTGTCACTTTCAAGGTGTTAAATTTAAGAACTCATGGCTAGTCCAATTGGCCACTCAAGAAAAAAGGAAGGTGACTACCAAGGTAGAAGGTCATTCTATTCAAATAGGAGGGAAGAATATTAAGGGAAATTTAAACATGTTTCATTTAGGATCCTATAATGTTCTTATAGGTATGGATTGTGTAGAAGGACATTGGTCCTTAGTGAACTATAAGGAAGAGACCATTAGTTTCCTCCCTGAGGAATTAGTTAGACAAGCAATCCAAGGTATCAAAAGGGGATTTAAGTTATGACCTATTATAGCTAATTAGTTTCGTAAATACATTTGGAAGGGATATGAAATATATATTCTGCAGGTCGATTGTAGCAAATCTAAAGACATAGTAATTTCCCCCGAAACGATAAGAGTTATACAAGACTTTGTAGATGGTCTCCTAGAAGACATTTTGGGCATGCCTCTCAAAAGGTAAGTTAACTTTAATATATAATTTAGTGTCAGAGAAAACCATGTATCAAAGGCCCTTTACCAAATGAGTATACCAGAATTTACAAAGCTTAAGATGAAATTTCAAGACGTGGTTGATAAAGGGGCCCAAGTGTGTCACCTTGGGGAGTCCCCATCTTGTTTGTAAGAAAGAAGGATGGAACCCTACTATTGTGCATCGATTACATGGAACTAAATATGATAATTGTCAAAAACAAGTATTTGTTACCAGCAATTGATGATTTGTTTGACCGGGTTAAAGGTGCTACTATGTTCTCTAAAATTGACCTACCCTTAGGGTATCACCAAATCAAAATGAAAGAACAAGACATATGTGAAACAATATTCCAGACTCGTTACGAGCATTATGTTTTTTTTGTATTACCACTCGGTCTTACTAATGCCCCAATGACTTTAATAAGTCTATTGAATGGTATTTTCCACCCTTATTTGGATAAATTTGTTCTGATTTATATTGATGATATTCTAATATATTCTAAGAGCTTGGAAGAACATAAGGAACATCTTTGAATAGTGTTAAAGAATTTAAGAGAAAAACGACTTTATGATAAATTCAAAAAACGTGATTTTATATGGATCAAATTCAATATTTGGGACATATAATCTCATCTGAAGGAATAGTTGTGGATACTCATAAAAGTAAAACCATAATGGAGTGGCCTGACCCTAAAAATGTAGTAGACATTTGATCCTTTCTAGGCTTTCCTAGGTATTATCCACATTTTGTAGGGGAGTTTTCAAAAATTTCTTACCCTGTGATGTTGCTATATAAGAAAGGAAGAGTATTTAAATGGAAAACAATGTGTCAACACAAATTTGAATGACTGTAATATTTACTAACTACATATCTTGTGCTAAAAATAACAGATTCATAGAAAGCATTAATTACTTGGATAGATGCCTATATGGGAGGTGTTAGAGGGGTTTTAATGCAAGAAAATAAAGTAATATCCTATGAATCATGCAAGTTAAAGGAACATGAGAAAAAATATTTTGATTATAATTTGGAATTAAAATCATTTGTTCATGCCTTGAAAGTGTGGTGACATTACTTCTTGGGGAAAATATTTCCCTTGTTGACCAATAACAATAGTTTTACTAGTTTCTTTAATCAACTTAATTTGAATGCCTGCCAAGCTAGCTAGACCGCCTTTTTAAGAATAATTTATATTAACATCAGGCATCTTAAAGGGAAAGAAAACCAAGTGGCTGATGCGCTAGGCAGATAATTGCACCATGTATATGAAATTTCCTACACCCAAGTGGAAATTGATCTTTCCAATTATACTAAAGAAGTTTCTGTTAAGGATCTAGAGTATGAATTCATATGGTAGCAAGGTAAACTAACACACATTTTTGGAAAAACATCACAATATAGCATAAACCATAACAAATTGTTGACTTTAATAGAAAGAATATATGTCCCTAATCAGTTAGCAATTAAAGAGTTGTTGTTGGATGAGTTTCACCAGAACCCTTACACTACCCATCCTAGACATTGGAAAGTATTCTCTACAATTGAGAAAGAATATTTATGGTCATGCATGAGGAATGGTATTGTAGAGTATTTGGACAAATTTTTAGAGTGACGAAAAGTTAAGGCTGAATACCAACACCTTGCTAGACTACTTCATCCACTCCCCATTCCTGAGTGGAAATGTGAAATAATTACCTTAGAATTTATTACGGGTTTGTCTAGATACAGGAAGAAAAATGATTCCATCATGGTAGTGGTGGAAAAACTTAGTAAAACATCCCATTTCATTCTTGTTAAATAAACTTATAAAACTATGGATATTGCGGATATATTTATGAAGGAGATATTTTAGTTACATGGTATGCCAAAATTGGTAATTTCTGATCGAGATGTCAAATTTACATTTGCATTTTTGAATTCCCTCTTTTCCATATTGGGTACACATATTTATTTCATTACTTTAGATCATCCAAAAACATATGGAAATAATGAATGACTAAAAAAATTCCCAGAAGACATGCTAAGATTGTATGTAATGCAACAACCAAGCAAGTGGGGTGAATACATTCACTTTGTGGAATTCTCCTATAAGAATAGTTATCCCGAATCTTTGAAAATGATCCCCTATGAGGAACTATATGTAAGAAGGTGTAGAACACCTACAAACTATAGCAACCCAAAGGATAAACTATAGCCTGCGTCCCGGACTCACCCTGCTCAACTGCTAGCCTGCGTCCCGGACTCACCCTGCTCAACTGCTAGCCTGCGTCCCGGACTCACCCTGCTCAACTGCTAGCCTGCGTCCCGGAAGCACTCTGCTCAACTGCTAGCCTGCGTCCCTTGCTCTGAGTCTATTGAACTGCCTGCGTCCCGACACACCTGAACCCTTCTGCGCCTGCGTCCCGGCGCACCTGAACCCTTCTGCACCTGCGTCCCGGCGCACCTGAACCCTTCTGCGCCTGCGTCCCGGCGCACCTGAACCCTTCTGTGCCTGCGTCCCGACGCACCTGAACCCTTACTGCACCTGCGTCCCTCCGGGCATAGATGATTTCAAGACTTTAGAAGTAACCCAGACAGTCAGATCTACAGATCTGAACATGCGCCGAAGAGATCTTGGTCCATCAGTAGATTTGCCTTGTTTAGATCTAGACCAGATCTAGCCCTCATAAGATATTCAACCAAAAACCATACTCAAGCCAAATGATCTCCTTTGCTTTATATAGGCAAGCTCCTCCTAAAATCATGGAACAATACCACGAGCCGACACCATAATAACCCAATACCGTCGGCTAGATACCAAGAGTAAAACACAAGAAACCCCCACGTGGCTTTTCTCTGCCTTGAAATGTGTGCACTGGGGGGACGCACCTCCTGAACGGCTGGCCTGCGTCTCTGGACGCGGTCCCTGCATGGTGTACCTGCGGGTACGCACCTTATGAACTGATTTCCTGCGTCCTTCTTAATTTTCAATAAAATGAGAGCCTTGCCACGGGAGTTGCCATCAAGTACAACATCTGTAACATATAGCCATACCAAAAACATAATGCCAACAATCTCCCCCTTTGGACTTGATGGCAACCTCACAAACTTCAGCTTCATTCTCCCCCTTTGACATCAAGGGCAAAGGGGTATACTCCCCCTAAGATCATGCTCCCCCTGAAAAGGAACCAGATCTACAACAAAGAACCATAATCCACCATGAAAGAGATAGAGACATATTGCAGCTATTTCCAAGATCTCCTTCTGACCATCCTCCATAATGCCAACAATGCATTATATGCTCCCCCTGAACCTGTGAGCCAACTATGACTGAACCATTTCTTGAGTCTGTTCTGCTCCCCCTGAGTCTGAGCCAACCATGACTGAACCTGAGTCTGTCCTGCTGCCCTTTCTTCATATACGTGACTTTGCAGCCTGTAACTTGCGTATATATGCGACTTTTCTTCATTATATCAGCGTATGCAAGATGGAATACTGAATTTCATCACTTTCAGATTCCCCTGTGTCTGTTATGTCCGCTGTCTGAATTATGCCACACCTTTCTGTCTCTGTCTTCTTCAATTCCTGCAACTGTGATGATGTATGGTCCTTTTGTTTTGAATTTTGAAATTTTCTCCTGCATTCCCTTGCTTTATGCCCATAGTTGTTGCATGTATAACATCTTACATTTTTCATGTTCCTTCTATCACAATCAATTGCTTTGTGTCCATATGCATTGCAAGCAAAACAATATCCTCTAAAATACCTGGGATGCGATGATCTTTCTTGAACCATTCTACTTCTACATCTGGCTGCAACATGTCCAAGATTATGACATACATAACATTCAACATTTTTCAGTGGAGGAAATAATCGTCTATCACGTCCATAGTTAGGAGTAAAGGATCTTCCTTGAGGAATTTCTTTCCTTGGTTGTTCCTTGTTGAGCATTTCAGATTTCTCATTAGAGTTTCTTGCCTCACCTTGTGAACTAGATTCACCTTCAACATATTCGTGAAAACCAAGACCAGTCTTGATAGTAGGAGACCTTTGACTATTAAGAATATCATCCAAGACTTTAGTACTATCTTGAAATCGTAAAAGCTTATCTTTTTCTTCTATTTTACCTTTCAAGATATTTACCTCAACTTGATGTTGTTCTTCCTTTTTCAGATATTGATTCCTTAGGTCTTCTTCAGCTTTTCTTCCTTCTTCCACTTGTCGCTTTAGTTTGGTCACTTCATGTTCTTGATCTTCAAGATCTTCTCTGTTCTGTTCTCTTGATTTTTTAAGATCTTCTTTTAGAGAGAGGATCTTTGATTCAAGTTTCTGAATAGTTGTACTCTGATCCTTTACTATATCCTGCAATTGCTCCCTTACCCTGATTTCTGTCTCCAATTGTTCTTTTAATTTGGCAACTTCTTCATTTTCTGCATTCTTCTCTTCATGTGCCATGAGACTTTTAATATCTTCGCTATTATTGGATGAAGCATTCTTCTTCTTATGTGCCATGAGACTTCTAATATCTTCACTATCATTGAATGAGCTTTTAATATGGGTATAATAGCTTCTACCATCTTCTTCAGATATCTTTCCTTTGTTATGAGGACATCTAGCAGCATAGTGACCAACTCTACCACATAGAAAACATTTGAAAGGTAGCTTACCTTTGAACCGTCCAGTTCCCCGTTCAAGATTCTTGACAAAATTTACCTCATCTTCTTCCTCTGACACTTCGAATGCGGCCTCTGGTGGTACCTCTTGTCGCATTTCAAAAGCAGTTAAGATCCCATGAAGTTGTGACATGGTGATTTTCTGTACATTCTCCTTTTCTTCTATGGCAGATACTTTAGAATCAAATTTAGTAGACAAAGATCTCAAAACTTTTTCAACTAAGACAACTTCCTCAAATTCTTCACCCAGATCCCTCATACAATTCACAATCTCATCCATACGCAGGAAATAATTATCTATGCTTTCATTATTACGCATCTTAAGAGTTTCATACCGGATTCTGAGAGTTTGAAGCTTTGCTCTTTTTACCTGATCATCTCCTTCGTAGCTTGTGACCATTTTGTCCCATATTTCCTTAGCTGATTTGAAATGCATGATCTTCATAAATTCTAATTGAGTCAAACTACTCAATAGGACAGTAACAACTTTGGCATTGAGCTCATATTGCTTTTTCTCTGCTAGATCTGTAGGAGTTGCTGATGGGAATTTGTATCCTCCTTCTACGATTCCCCAAACTTCTGCTCCAAGTGATTGTAGATATGCAGTGGTTCTTATCTTCCAGTGAGTAAAATTGTTCCCGTCAAAGACTGGTGGCCTGATGTGTGCTTCTCTTTCTGGATTAGCCATTCTGATGGATCTTTTCCTTCAAGCGATCAAGCTTCCTCAGAAGGACCTGCTCCGATACCAATTGTTGGAAATAATACTGAGAGGGGGGGGGGGGGGGGGGTGAATCAGTATTATCTAATTCTTTTAATGAGCCTTCCTTATTTGATCTTTGAATTATTTTTGCATGTCAGTACCATAAAATAATGTGCATGAACAAAGAAAACAGATAGTCACACCAAAGAACACAAGATGTAAGGTGGAAACCCAATGTGGGTGAAAACCACCTGCTGCAATATGTCTCTATCTTCTTTCAAATTAGAAACTTCTTTTACAATGGTTTTGTACTAGTGCAGTCCTTTACCAGTACGCAGGCTACAACCTGCAGAGAGCTACAACTCTCTCTCGTTTTCCAGTCTCTCCTGGAAGGGAGTTACAACCCCCTACTTCTTTTCTTACAAGGACCAATTTTCATAAATTTTCAAACTGGATCCATAAGCATCAATTGATCATCAAGTATGAGAGAATCACCCAATCAACTGTAGTAACCAGATCAACAGTAATAGGACCAAACCCAGAACACAACAATGATAAACAAAGATTTTAAGAGAAGGAAGCACCCTGCTCCACTGCTTACCTGCTTCCCGGACTCACCCTGCTCAACTGCTAGCCTGCATCCTGGACTCACCCTGCTCAACTGCTAGCCTGCGTCTTGGACTCATCCTGCTCAACTGCTAGCCTACGTCCCGGATGCACTCTGCTCAACTGCTAGCCTGCGTCCCTCGCTCTGAGTCTATTGAACTGCCTGCGTCCTGGCGCACCTGAACCCTTCTGCACCTGCGTCCCGGCGCACCTGAACCCTTCTGCGCCTGCGTCCCGGCGCACCTGAACCCTTCTGTGCCTGCGTCCCGACGCACCTGAACCCTTACTGCACATGCGTCCCTCCGGGCATAGATGATTTCAAGACTTCAGAAGTAACCCAGACAGTCAGATCTACAGATCTGAACATGCGCTGAAGAGATCTCGGTCCATCAGTAGATTTGCCTTGTTTAGATCTAGACCAGATCTAGCCCTCATAAGATATTCAACCAAAAACCATACTCAAGCCAAATGATCTCCTTTGCTTTATATAGGCAAGCTCCTCCTAAAATCATGGAACAATACCACGAGCCGACACCATAATAACCCAATACTGTCGGCTAGATACCAAGAGTAAAACACAAGAAACCCCCACGTGGCTTTTCTCTGCCTTGAAATGTGTGCACTGGGGGGACGCACCTCCTGAATGGCTGGCCTGCGTCTCTGGACGCGGTCCCTGCATGGTTTACCTGCGGGTACACACCTTATGAACTGATTTCCTGCGTCCTTCTTAATTTTCAATAAAATGAGAGCCTTGCCACGGGAGTTGCCATCAAGTACATCATCTGTAACATATAGCCATACCAGAAACATAATGCCAACAATAATACAATAAGGCTCAAAATGTCTCCAGCAAGATGTTGGAGCCAGAAATAATCATTAAATAAAATTGTGATGAAACTTCTTTTGTATCAGAGACTATTCAAGATAAATGAACAGAGAATTATTTGGAACCAATTTTATAAATAAAGAAAGTTGTAATAAACAATATATCCTGATATCGAAATATAAATATGGTCTTCACGGTAATGGCAAGATGCCTTAAGCCATTACTTGTAATTATTACAACAAAAATATGAATATTTTACAGTTTAATTTAGAGAACCAGTAGTCAACTGTACCCATAAGGAGGTATAGTGGCTACACTAACAAATTTAAATACATTTCAAACCCTAATAACTCTAAATTGAAACTACTTTTTAAATAGTTTGTGCGGTGGTGGGGAACCCTAAAAGAAATTTTAGGAACTAACAGAGACGTGCAACGTTTAAATGATAAAAGTTTAAAGAATCTGGAGAAAAGAAAAGCATGGGTGTGATTTGTTGACCGAGGTCGAGCGGAGGGTTCCATGACTGAAATAGCAACATTATGGGTTGATCCAAACTCTACTTGTTGAGGAGAAAGGAGAAATAAATAACAAAAAAATTAGAAGTGGTTTGGTAAGCTCAAAGGAGTTAAGCAGTGAAATGACCGAGGCAAGGTTTCTTACCTGAAAAATGGTTGAACACCACTATCAGGCATAGTATTAGCATATAACACAAACTAAGAATTGGGTCTAGGAAATACAAGGAGTTGAGTCACCTCTGTGCATAGAGGAGGATGAAAATTGACTACATATCATCATAAGCAAACCCCAATGGGTCAAAGCACTTCAAACATAGAATCCATTAGTTAAGAAATCACTTCAGTAAAGCATTAGACAATGAACATAGTCTAGGGGAAGAACACGACCTAAATGGGCGACAGTAAACATTGCTTGTTGTATTAGGTTTTAGATGAGGCTCCCGACAGAGAGGTGACAGAATCAGTGATTGATCATTTAAACTACAACAGGAGTAGTTAGATTAAGTATGCACAAGAAATCTACACTGTCCGATTAGAAGGTGTAGAACCCATGGCCATAGATAGAGCCAAGTTTCATAAGGATTGAATTATCTATAATTAAAGGATTCAGAAGTTTCAGCAAATTCATTCGATAAACTATGTAAAACATAAGGATGAGTGGAATAATGTTAATATTCTGAGCATGCCATCGAACTATAAAAATAAAAACACTATTCATAATTAGGATTGTATTATATATTATCTTTACATTTCAGAGACGAAGTTTTATTTCATGATCATCACTTTAGTAAATGACTAGATTTTGGTGAACATAATAAAATAATGTTTTTCCTTGGTTGTCTATGCATGTTAAAAAAACTGCTTGAGAGGATGAATAAAGTGAGGTTGATTTAGAAATGGTTCAAGAGAAGAATAATATTTCCCGAGAATATATGACGACTTCTTTTGTTCCGTGTGCTTGGTTTTCTTTTACAGCTCTATCTTTGTACGAACTTTCATTTTTCTTTTTAGAGATTGATAATATCTTTCTATACAATTTTTTTAGGAAGTTCATTCTTTATTAATTCTTTTTACCTATATGTGGTTTAACTTATTAGTAAAATTACTTTAATAAATCTGGTTGATAAACACCAATAAGAATATATCAACCACATTTATAAAAACACATCAATAAATAGTCATATTCATATACATTTATATGAACTTCCATATATAGTACTATGTATTTATATATATGAAATGTACATTATTGTCCATATTAGTATATTAGTGTATCTAAATCTACATCACTATGCATTAATTTACTTTAGTGTATGTAAATTACTGTAATGCATAGTAACGTATATTAATTAATGTACATTAATCTATGTTAACATACATTAATGCACTAGCAAAACAAAATTAAAAATATTAATGTTATTCAAATTCAGGCTTTTGTGATTTCATCTGAATTTTTTTTTTTTATATTAATATTAATGTTTTGATATAGCCAAAGGATTGATTTGTATCTACTAATGATAAATATATAAAAATATAAATAACAAGGCATTAATAACAAAAACCCTACAATTTATAATCCCTTAGGTTTTTACTATTAATCCCTTGTGTTCATATTCGCTTGGGTTTATAATATCAATCGCTTGGGTTTGATACTAAAACCACAAGAGATTATAAACCCAATGCAATAATATTAACCCAAGAGATAATAAAACTAAGTGATTAGTACGAAAACCCCAAGGAATTATAAACCCAAGGGAATCATATTAATATAAGGGATTAATACTAAAAACCATGGATTTTATAATCCCTTGGGGTTTACTATTAATCCCTCGGGTCTATAATATCAATTCCTTGGGTTTAATACTAAAACCTCAAGGGATTTTAAACCCAATGAAATAATATTAACCCAAGGGATAATAAACCCCATGGATTAATACTAAAAAAGCAACCAATTATAAACCCAAGGTAATAAATTCATAGGATTAACCCAAGGTATATCAACCCAAGGGATTAATGCAAGTTATATAAACCCTAATATAGATATTATAAACCTGAAAATAAACATGTTTGACAATGGTTGATTCTCATTTTGAGACAATCCTTGTCGCAATGCAAAGTTAGACCATGGTTTACCACGGTAAACAATCTATATATACCTTTTTTTTATAATATTAATTCCTTGAGTTTAATATTATCCATTTCGGTTTATAATCCCTTAGGTTTAATACTAGAAACCAAAGGAATTATAAATGCTAGGGAATATTATTATACATTAGAGATTAAATTAATTGTAAACCATATGAATGTAATTAAACCCTGAGAATATAAACCCTTAGACCAAAAACCCAAGGAAATGATATTATAAACCAAAGAGAATAATAAAGCCAAGGGTTTAATACTAAAAAGGAAAGTTATTATAAACCCAAGGGAATTAATTCTAGACCCTTTGAATAATATTATACACTGTGAATATGAAACCTTAGATTAATAAACCCAAGGAATTAATATTATAAACCCAAGATAATAATAAAGCTAATGAGTTAATAGTAAAACCCCAAGGGATTATAAACCCAATGGCTTAATACTAAAAATGAAAGTTATTATAAACCTAAGGGAATTAATTCTAGACCCTTTGAATAATATTATATGCTACGAATATGAAACCTTAGAATAATAAACCCAGGGAATTGATATTATAAACCCAAGATAACAATAAACCTAATGGATGAATACTAAAACCCCAAGGGATTATAAACCCAAGGGAATAATATAAATCCAAGGGATAAAAAACCTAAGGGATAACTACTAAAAACTCGAGGGTTTGTATTAGCTTCCATTTTTAGTATTAATCTCTTGCGTTTATTATTCTCTGCATCTATAATTTCTTAGGTTTTTAGTATTAATTCCTTTGGTTTATAATCCCTTTGGTTAAAATTATTCCCTTGGTTTTATAATCGCTTCAGGATTTAGTATTATACCCTAGGAATATGAACCCTTAGATTAATAGAGCCAATGGATTGATAAAATAAACCCAAGGGAATACAAACCCTAGGGTTAATACTAATAGTATCAGTCCCTTGCATTTATTATTGCTTAGGTTAATATAATTCCCTTGGGGTTTTAATATTAAACCCTTTGGTTTATTATTTCCTTCGCCTTAAAATACCAATCCCTTGGGTGTATTAATATAAAGATTGATATTCACAGGCTATAATATTATTCACAGGGTTTGTAATTAATATGAATCCCTAGGGTTCAATATTATTCCATAGGGCTTATAAATTCTCGGCTTTTTAGTATTAAACCCAAAGGATTATATAGTTGAGCATGCTTGACCATGGTTGATTTTCAAATCAAGAGAATATTTGTGACAATGCGACATTGCATCATGTTTTACCATAGGTTATTCTCATATTAAGATAATATATGTCACAATGCGACACTCGACCATGTTCGACCATGATTTAATTTATAAAACATGGTTGAACATAATTAATATTATAAACCAAAGAGACTAATAAACCATAGGGATCGATAAATTGAAATTTGTGTCTTCATAATATTTTGGTACAACTCGGATTTGTAACACTTGCACAAAGCTGCGAAGCCCTCGGCCGCCATGGTTTCTCAGATCGCCCCTGCTGCGAATGGTAGCGAGTACCGCAGGCATAGATCAAGGGATTTAACCCTCACTGAAGACGCACAGGTTGCTCATTTTGTGAATGTTGTAGCCGCAAATAAGATTACTCGCGCGGATCTTTATGCAGAATGCCCTGAAGCAGCAAGGCATCAGATCCCCGTTTTCACAAAACGCTCATGGAGCCATCCTCTGTCTGACGGTGCAGCAGCCAAGGGCGCTCCAGCAGAACCCCACGCAGCGTATCCTCTGATCCGGGATACTGGGAAGGAAAAGCCTGCTTCGAAGGGCGGTATGCCTCCTCCGCAAATAAGGCAAATCCAAGATACGAAAACCAATCTTCACGCATGCTGTCTCTCTGCACAGATCTGCAATGGAAAGAGGCATTCGGACTTTTCTGCATCCTTCCAGATACAAATCAAGCTCATTACAGGTAAAACCATGCTACAATGGGTTAACCAGACGGATCCAGTGCAGACTCTCAAGCATACACTGAGCATCAAACTGGGAATCCCCTCTGCAGCTCAACGGCTTCTCCATGAAGGTAAACAGCTTGAGGACCCCTATCCCCTCTCTTTTTTCGGCATAGAGAAAGATGCATGCATTATTTTAACCCTTCGTTTGAGGGGAGGAGCGGCTGGAGAGTCGTCCTCAGCTAAAGTATTTTCTTACAAAGAAGCAGTCCATGCTAATAAGCCTGAAAAGACAGATCCGCCAGTTCAGGCTCCCCCCAAGCCCTTTCTGGTTGACAAATCGGAAGAAGTCCCCTCTGTTGAGATCGCTTACCCTGACTTAGCAGATGACACCCAGCAATTTGCTGAAAGGGCCATCATCTGCAGATTCAATGGTCTATGGCCACGCTCAAAGGATCTTTATGACTGGATCAAGGACAACTGGACTCACCGATGCAAGATCTACTTCTGTGCAAAGGGATATTTTATAGTATTGTTCGAAAATCTCGAGGACTACAAAGAGGCCTTAGAAGAAGGCCCTTGGTTCATGGGTTCGGCAGGCCTCTTCTTAACTCCATGGTTCCCAGACTTTGATCCAGCTTCTGCAGTTATCACAAAAGCCCCTGTCTGGATCAGACTTCCAAATCTCCCAATTCATCTGTGGCGCACAGAGGTATACAGGCAAATAGGCAACACCTTGGGTAGCTTCATAATGGGAGATTACAAGAGGGAAATGCAGGGTCTTTACACATATGCCAGAATCTGTGTGGAGCTAGATTTAAGCAAGGGATTGCCAGAGCAAATCAATCTCAAGATCAAGGACTCTGTTTGGACTCAGTTTCTAGACTACGAGAACACTACCTTTCGGTGTCGCCATTGTCACCTTACAAGATACCTGCAGAACTCCTGCCCATCGCTGACAGCATGATCGAAAAAGGGATTCAACGCAAAATCCAAGCCCAAGCGTTGGGCTCCCTGCCCTCCTCCGCCGACTGGGAACCCCAGCTCCCCAGGTTCGAAGGAAGGGGATAGCGATTCAGAACCAGATCAGGAGCCTCAGCCGATGGATCCTCCCATGGATACCGTGGGCCATCCCCCGGACACAGCAATCGCCCTGAAGCGCAGCCATGAGACCTCCTCAGAATCTGAAAAGGAATTCCAGATGTCAGAGTTTCCCAGTCTGCAAGTTGTCCTAGCTCATCCTCCCCAGGATGGCTGGACAAAAGTCAACAAAAAGAAAGGGAAAAAACAATGCGTTGTAGCCTCTACCCCTATGGGGTAAAGATCATTTAGTATGTCTGTGATTACTTGCTATCTGCTGTTGCCATTAGTTTGAATCTTTTTACCGGGACCGAGGTTGATGGATACATCATTTCCGGTCTGCCGGTCTCTTGCTTTTCCTGATTGTACAATATTTTCTACCTAATAGAATTAGTCTTTACCGAGAAAAAAAAATTAAACCATAGGGATCAATACTAAAAACCTAAGGGATTATAAACATAAGGGAATAATATTAAACCCTCTGAATATGAACCCTTATATTAATAAACTGTAGGGATTGATATTATAAACCCAAGGGACAAAAATTATAAGCCTAAGGTATATAAACAATAACATATATTTTATACACCTTAAAATAAAAAATTTTGACCATGGTTGACCTTGGTTGATTTCCATATTGAGATAATCCTTATCACAATGTGGTGTTTTACCATGGTTGAAAATCTTGGACCATGATTGATTTTCAAATAGAAAGAATCTTTTTCACAAGGCAATGTTGAACCATGGTTAACCATAGTTGATTCTTTATCATAATGTGACATTGTACCATGGTTGACACAATGAATGAATTTTATATCGAGACAATATTTTTCACAATGTGGCATTGGATGATGGTTGACCACGGTTGATTTACATATTGAGACAATCATTGTTACAATGGGACATTCGACCATGGTTGAATTTATAAAACATTCTTGACCATAACTGATATTATAAACCCAAGGGAATAATAAGCCCTAAGAATTAATACTAAAAAACGAGGGGATTGTAAAGCTAAGGGATTAATATTAAACCCTAGGAATATGAACCCTTAGATTAATAAGCACAAGGGATTGATATTATAAACCCAAGAGAATAATAAACCCTAGGGATTAACACTAAAACCGAAGGATGTTATGAACCCAAGGGAATAACATTAAAACCAAGGGACGAATATTATAAAACCAAGGTATATAAACCCTAATATAAATAATATGAACACTAAAATAAAGATGGTTGACCATGGTTGATTTTCATATTGAGACAACCCTTATCACAATGCGATGTTGTACCATGGTTGAGCATGCTTAACCATGGTTGATTTTCATATCAACACAATCTTTGTGACAATGGGACATTTGACCATGGTTGACCATGACTGACCATGGATGCCAATGTTTGATTTTATAAAAAATGGTTGACCATGGTCGACCAAGGTTTACCAAGGTTGGCCATGATTATCATATTGAGACAATATTTGTTATAATGTGATGTTGGACGATGGTTGAGATAATAATTGATTTTCATATCGAGACAATATTTGTCACAATGCGATGTTGGACAATGGTTGACCATGATTGATTTTCATATTGAGACAATCATTTCCGCAATGTGAAATTTGACCATGGTTGACCATGGTTGACCATGGTTGATATTATAAACCAAAGGGAATAATAAACTCAATGGATTGATATTATAAACCCAAGGGATTAACATTGAAACCCTAAGGGATTATGAATCTGAGGGAATAATATTAAATGCAAGGGACAGATATTATAAAAACAAGGTATATAAACCCTAATATAAATACTATAAATACTAAAATAAATGTGGTTGACCATGGTTGATTTTCATATCAACACAATATTTGTGACAATAGGACGTTCGACCATGGATGAACATGTTCTATTTTATAAAACATGGTTGACCATGGTCGACCAAGGTTGAACATGATTGACCATGGTTGACCATGGTGGACAGTGGTTAACCATGATTGACCATGGTTGACCATGATTATCATATTAAGGCAATCTTTGTCATAATTCAAATTTGGACCATGGTTAAGACAATTATTGTTTTCATATTGTGACAATATTTGTGAGAAAGCAACGTTGGACATGGTTTACCATGATTGATTTTTTAAAATATTGTTGTCCATGGTTGAATAATATTAAACCCAAGGGACTTATATGATAAAACCAAGGTATATAAACCCTAAGATAAATATTATAAACATTAAAATAAACATGGTTGGCCATGTTTGACCATGGTTGACCGTGGTTTATTTTCATATTGATAAAATCATTTTCACCATGTGACATTGAACCATGGTTGAGCATTCTTTACCATGATTGATTTTAAAATTGAGAGAATATTTTTCATAATGCGGCATTAGACCATGGTTGACCATGGTTGATTGTCATATTGAGACATATTTGTCACAATACAATGTTCTACCATGATTGAGCATGATTGCTTTTATAAAACATGGTTGACCATGATTCCTTTTATAAAAAAAAGGGAATAATAAACCTTAGGGATTAATAATAAAAGCCCAAGGGATTATAAACCTAAGGGGATAATATTAAACCATAGGAATATGAACCCTTATATTAATAAAGCCAAGGGATTGATATTATAAAGCCAAGGGAATAATAAAGCCAAGGGCTAAAAATTATAAACCCAAGGTATGTAATCCCTAAGATAAATATTATAAACCCTATAATAAACATGGTTTACCATGGTTAACTAGGGATGCCCATGGTTGATTTCCATATTGAGACAATTCTTGTCACAATACAATGTTCGACCATGGTTGACCATGATTGATTTTCATATCGTGATGTTACAATGCGATGTTGGAAAATGGTTGACCATGGTTGATTTTCATATAGAGACAATCATTGTCACAATGCGACATTTGACCATGGTTGATCATGATTGATATTATAAACCTAAGGGATTGATATTGTAAACCCAAGGGAATAATATTAAACCCAAGTGACTAATATTATAAACCCAATGTATATAAACCCTAAGGTAAATATTATAAACACTAAAATAAACACGGTTGACCATGGTTGACCATTGTTGATTTTCATATTGAGACAACACTTGTCACAATTTTATGTTGTACCATCCTTGACCATGCTTGAACATGATTGATTTTCATATCAAGACAATCTTTGTCACAATGTGACATTGAACCATGGTTTACCATGATTGAACATGGTTGATGTGTTAGCCTCTCTCATAAAACAATAATAAATCCAAAAGAAACAAATTAATTAAATATTCCAAGTTAGGAATTTGTGCCTAACTCTTGGGTTGTTCCTCTAAGATAGGAGTTAGTTTAGCTAACTCCTATATTGGTGTGTGTCTGGTGAGAAATTATCTCAACCAAAGGAGAAACTATCTCAACCAAAAGTGTCTAAGATAGCATGCACTATCTTGAGAACACTGTCTCTCATCTATTTATTTGTAACACTATATTCAATTATTTTAATGTATGAAAGTGAGAGAGAAGCATGAGGCTTCAGCCTTTTTCCACCAATATTTTGTGTCTGGGTTTTATGTTTGCTTAATCTTTTGTCTGAGTTAATTTCTTTTTTCAATATGTGGTATCAGAGCCCTTATGGCCTCATCCATGGCCCTTCGAGTTCGAGGGAGTATGCGTGTTTGTTGAGTGTACTGTTGTTTTGTTTGTCCATCAACACGGACTTCTGGACATCTTGAATGCATTGTGTGTGTGTTAGATCTTACTTTGAATTCTGTGCATACTGGTCTCACATACATCTGGTCTTGGTGCTGGAATTTCTACCTCCTGAATGTGTTTCATTTCGAAATTTTTAGTTGTTGCTTCTGAGATCTGCAATTTTGCCTTTCCCAACACTCTTGACCACTCTACCAGCTAGCATCTATGAAGAAGCACACCATTTGAATTTGATTGTTCCCCATTTAGATCCTGCAGCGGTGTGATGCAGTAAAGCGCTGGAGGTCATGACTGCTTGTTGTGAGCATGGAGAGCCTGTAGCCGAATTGGATCATGTGAGCCTGCTGCGTTGTACAGCCTATGTTCACAATATGCTCATTCGTTGTGTTGAGCAGATGGTGGAAGTCTCGTGTTGCTATCGACTTGTGAGGAGAGTTGTGATTGCGTGGAGCGTGCTACAAATATCATTGGTACTGAGGTTCTATTATGTTCTTAAGAGTTGGGTGTAGTTTGCTACAGACTTGAAATCGATGGAGAATATATTTTTCGCCCCGTGTTTTTTTGTCTGTCTTGTCTATCCATTTAAGGTACGGGAGGATGGCAGATAATTGAATTTGAATTTCGCTAGGGGTGACAGAATCAAGAAAATTGATCTCTATGCAGAATCTGCCGAGAATTGGACAGAACCCCCACGGTTTTGGACTTGTGTGGCAGAAAATCCCATCGTTGCTTGGTGTTGCCATCAAGAAATTTGTTGTCATCATTTTTCCTTCGAAATCATTCAAACGGTCACTTTGAGAGTAGTCCAAATTCATCATTAATGGTCAAGGCTCGAGGTTTCCATTTCTAACGAGAAGGATAGGAAACAGTTCTATTTGTTTTTTTCCTTGCAGATTTGACTGCGAAGATTCTGACAATGTTTCTGAGGAGTAACACCCCAAACAAGTGCAGTTGAACTCCCATTGCTTAAATATTCGACATCTCTGAGTAAAAGACCCATGATTTCTTTGTTTCAGTTTGAGCATGTACCTACAACAAACAAATATGTTTCTGACATAGATCAATCATTTGAAGGAAGCTCAGCCAAAGCATGGTGGATCTGCTATGCTCAAAAAGTTCGAGATTCTTTTTCATCTAGCTTGCCAGAAGGATATTAGCCGTGAGTGATATAGAGGTCACTCAATTCTACGCTTGAGGTCTCAGAACCAGATTTTTTCAATATTTATGTAGATCTCCCTTTTCACTGATAGCAGATCACACAAATCTTGGGCCTGCTTTGTTGATCAAGAACCGGTGTTGATTTTTATGAACAACAGATATAGTAGCATTATTTTTTGGATTGTTGAATGCTCTCTTTAACTACCTTGCATTTGTGGTGGTATCATTAGCTGCAGATACTGTGCTTCTCTTGTAACCTTCAATTGTGCTATCTCGATTGGCGATTGGTGATCTGGCAACTCAACACTTTGTAGATATAGATATTTCTGTGCAGAAACACGAAGGCACACCCAATGCGTGAAGCATGTGGAGCCAACTAGCGAAACAGAATTCCAAAAATATCGACCATCAATTTGCACAAAGTTCTTTATAGCCTGAGAATCACACGAGGACTAGCCAAGGTGTGAAAGCATGAAGCCGAGTTCTGCTCTTGGTGTGGCTACTGTAGTGTCCTGAGCATTTGTTTGTGCATTGAGCCAGCTCGGAGGTTTTCAGTGCATTGAGCCAGGTTAAAGGGCAGTCTTCACTTACAATTTCGAATTGGTAATTTTTTTCTCTACGCAAAATGACCAAAATGATGTGCGTTGAATTTTTTTATGTTGTTCTACATAACTTCTCCACATGAAATTTTTTAAAAAAAATGCGATTTGACTTTGTTAAAGGAGATCTTTCATTTTTAAAGTGAATCCATAAAGTTCACTTTTTAATTCACTTCATTCAAAAAGGAACTTCATGAAATTCATTCACTTTTTAATTCACTTCTTTAAAAGGGAATTCATGAAATTCTTTTAAGGGATGTTTTCGTAATGGAGTGATAAGGTGTGACTTTAAATTTGTAAAACCTTTTTGGAGTGATAAGTGGTGGATAATTTTGGGAGATATAAGGAGTGAATAGGAAGGAGGATTATTGCATAAGGCTACTTTAATTTTTGAAATCTTTGAAGTGATAGATTTTTCAAAGGAGAGCTCATTGATATAGGAGGTTGAGTCAGGTTTTTGAATGCATTTTCTTCCAAATTTGTGAGTGTCAAATTCTCATTGTTTGAGAAAGCTTTCATGGCAATGTTGTAAAAGATGAAAGGTTGATGATCTCAATACTCAATAAAGACATATTATTTGTGGTGATTGTGTCCAAGATCCGCCTGAAATTGAATAAGGGGATCTTAGGTACACCATGTGTATTTGTGATGGGGAGTGTTTTTATGGCTTCACGTTGTTGCTTATGATTTGTGTCTAGTTTTGACACATAAATGATCTCATTTAACACACATAAAGTTCAATGCAAGAAAGCACAACACTTGTAACAAAATATTTTCAAGGAAGGATAATTAAGCTCAACACATACAACAAATAATCAAAGTTTTCAACATTGGGATTCTACCTCAACAAACAATTTCACTCAATACAATCAAGTTCATGAATCTGCAAACTTCAACATTTCAAAGCAATGTCTACATCACTACAATCAGGTTAATGAATCTGTAAACTTCAACGTTTCAGAGCACATTCTACATCAACATTGTTGAACTTGTAATCAAACTCAAATCACATTGAATTGTAAGGGTGCATTCTCGGTTGAAACCGACACCCAAGTCTTGAATTGAGTCAAATTGCATTCATTGTCGTGAATCATTGAAATCATTGTAAGCTTTTTTGGGTGCATTTTTGACAGTGTTCGACACCCTTCCTTTAAAGCACAATCAAGTGAGTCCATGAGTTTTAACTCCAAATGAAACAAACAACAAGTTCACATATCCTGCAAGCGAGCGTGAGTATTCATTCAAGCAATTTGCGTCAAAACAGTACAAAGTTCAAACCTTCAAGCGAGCCAGAGTGAAGATCATTGCAGCAACCAATTGCAGCAACCAAACAAGTTCAACTCTAACACCAATCAAGCAAGTTGAGATCGACATCAAGCGAGCGTGGCTATTCCTTCAAGTGAGCGTGGAGTCATAAAGTAAGGCAAGTGAGCATTCACACAAACATAATCGTCATCAAGCGAGTGTGAATACCAGAGTCTAAGTAAGAAAGTTCTACAACTCTAGCAAGTGTTCCCAGCAAGTGCAATAAGCAACAAATCAAGCGAGCGTGCCATTCAAGTCCCATAGCAAGCGAGCCTGTCATTCAAGTAACAAAATCAAGTGAAACAATTCAAAGCACGACATCTACGACAAGAGAGCCTGATTTCAAGTGATCAAGTTCATATGGCGCAACATATTCAGTGGTTAAACATTCTTCATAGTTTGATAATCTCCAGTGATAAAGACATGGTGCACATCAGCAAAGAAACTCTTGCTGATTTTTCACGGCATCTACAACAAACACATGAAACCATTGAGTTTCTTCAACTAGAGTCGCAACTACAAAGAGATGAGCTGCAACAGAAAAGTGCTTCTTCCAAGTCATTCAACCATACAGATGAAGATAAAGATGTCGATTCCAAATCACTCGTCCAAACAACTTCAAGTGTCGAAGTTGTTCATGATCAAATTCAAATTTCTTCCAAACCCATCATCAAGCCCTGGGAAGAGATTCAAAATAACAAGAATTGACGAGGCTTAGGATATGTCACTGATGACACCAACTTACATATCGTAGATTATTCCAAGCCAATTAAGTTTGTGAGTGCAGGATTTCTTGAACAACTCATCTGAGAAGGTTCTAAGAAAATTGCAGACAAACAGAATTGCATGCAACCTGAAGTTCATGTCCAACCGAAGTGTTCTCATTGTCAAAGAACTGGTCATATGGAAGATCAGTGTTTTGATCTCCATCCTTGTTTCCATTGTGGCAAGCCCAATCATTCCTCAGAAAAATGTCGCAACCAACAAAAATCAGCCAGATTGAAGATACATTATGAATGGTCATCCACAATCAAACGGTTATCTCAGTTCTACAACTGACTACAGTCACACATAGTGCAACCAACAGTGAACCGATGATGGTACTCTCATGCAGTTGAACGAGGGAGTACAATAGTGAAGCTCTCCTACACTTGAAGGGGGGGAGTTCAAATATATTTTGGAGAAGATTGTCTCTCCTTTCAGCTGACAAAGGGGGAAAATGTCAATGAAATTGACAAGTGGTTGTCAGACTAAAAGTCTCGACAACATCAGTGAAGCAGCCAGTGGGCATCTTCATCAACCAGTGGGCATTTGTCATCAGCAGTGAGCATCAACAAATTCGCTAGTGGGTGATCAACAACCAAAGCAGCAGTGAGCAGCTTTCATCATAGCAAAAACAACATTGAGGTTTTTTTCGACATCTTTAGCTAGTGGGCAATCATCATCAGCAAACACGCCAGTGGGCGTTCATCAAATTGTGTCAGTGGACACCGGATGCTGTTTTCAAACAAAGGACAGTTGGATCCTTTTGTGGCTTGGCACGTGATGGAGTTGTCAAGCAACATTCAGAGATGAATCAGGCATGCAGCTGATTCATGTTCTCTTCAGATTTGACTTTTTTCTTCAGCATCCAGATTTGGCAGTTTTTTCAGGCAATGTTTTTGAGGATTAACATGAGAACTTGGAAGATGGTTCCTCGTTCTTATTTTGGATTTATCATTGAAGGGAGGAATGTTAGCCTCTCTCATAAAAAAATAATAAATCCGAAATAAATAAATTAATTAAATATTCCAAGTTAGGAATTTGTGCCTAACTCTTGGGTTGTTCCTCTAAGATAGGAGTTAGTTTAGCTAACTCCTATATTGGTGTGTGTCTAGTGAGAAATTATCTCAACCAAAGGAGAAATTATCTCAACCAAAAGTGTCTAAGATAGCATGCACTATCTTGAGAACACTGTCTCTCATCTATTTATTTGTAACACTATATTCAATTATTTTAATTTATGAAAGTGAGAGAGAAGCACGAGGCTTCAGCCTTTTTCCACCAATATTTTGTGTCTGATTTTTATGTGTGCTTAATCTTTTGTCTGAGTTAATTTCTTTTTTCAATATGATGATGGTTTACAATGGTTGATCACGATTAATGCTCATATTGAGACAATCTTTTTCACAATATGACGTTGGACCATGGATGACCACAATTAACCGTGATTATAAACCCAAGGGAATTATATTAATCAGTAGGATTAATATTATAGAACCTATGAAGGATGTTATACCTTAGTAATATGATCCCTTAGATCAAGAAATCCAAGGGATTGATATGATAAACCGAAGGGAATAATAAAACCAAAGGATTAATAATAAAACCAAAAGGGATTATAAAACCAAGGGAATAATATTAAACCCTAGAAGAAACATCGCTAACCATGTCTGACCATGGTTGATTTTCATGTTGAGACAATATTTGTCACAATGCAACATTGGACCATGGTTGATCAAGATTTATTTTCATATCGAGACAAAATTTATGACAAAGTGATGTTGGACCAGGGTTGATTTCCATATTAAGATGATTTAATGAAATGGTCCAATAAAAAAGAAATAAGTAATTTTCCAATTAAAGTATTTCGTTTAATAAGATGAAATAATTTTTTTTTATTTTTTTTCTAAATTTAATTTATTCAATTAGTTTTTCTAAAATTATATTTATAATAATTTAAAATTGGAAACTAAAATTAATGTAATTGAAATAAAAACTATACATATATTTGAAATGAAAACTATAATAATATTTGTTTCACGAGAGTCTGATTCATTTACTTTATTGGCTAGGTATAAAGATTTTGATAAGCACTTTAGGAATCGAGTGCTATTTTATATACCCAATATTTCTGAGGTGGTTTACATATGGGATTTCATTTGCACACGGTTGTGCTTTTCAAAATAGATTTGTTTGAAATTTACATTATCATTTGTTACATGTATTTCATTAATTATGGAACAATTGTTGCTATTTTCCCAAAATGCATGTGAGGAAAGTGAAGGAGACAAAAAACTAAAATGGTCATGGTGAATATGCTAGTGAGCTGGGATATCAGAAAAAGTATTACTATGGATAGAATGAGTAGCTATGTAGTATGATTATTACTTTAATTTAATACCTTACTGTTAAAAATTGATTTTTTTGTGCAAATTCTCACACGGTTTACCAATTTTGGGAATGATTGAAAGGTCATTGCTCTTTTCTTGATCAGAATCAAAATGAATGTTCAATAATTGTATTTGCTTGTCAGACATTTGTTTCATTTTTATGTTTATTTTAATCATAACTATGGTAATTATCATTTGAATCTAGATACAATTATTGTCACCATAATTGTTTTCATTATTTTTAAATACTTTTCAGGGACACATTGTGATTACTTTGTTCTAAGCCTGGATTTGTTTACCATTTATCTGCAATTTTTTTAAATGATATTTTTTCAAAACTTTGTAAGAATATGTGTTGTGATCTTTTTTATGATGAAATACATTTTTTAGAGTGCTTTGTAATGATTTTTTTAATCAAAATTTAAATATTTATACTTATTCAGTATCCATAAGGGGTTATATAAGTAATTTTGTTTTGTCCGTAAACTCCAAACACATTATCATAACTATAAGAGGAATGTTTTTTTCAAGAAAATCTTTTCCTTTCCTAGTGATATACATGGTACATATTCCCAAAACTACCTTGAAATTTCTAATGCACTTATTATTCGATAAACTTATATAGGAAACTACGATTTTGTTTTGAATATTTCCATTCACCTTTGGCCAATCATTGCAAATTGGTCTCTTCTCTTATATGTAAACTATATAAGATGAACATTAACAAATTTCTTAAATCCAAGTGACGCTGCCACAGAACTAGACAAAAGAGTCCCTCGATGTTGGCTTGCAGGCCTATGAGAGAGTCCATAGGTCCCTAGATGCTAGCATGCCCATAACATGAGAGCATATAGAGGTCAGGTGATCAAAAACTTCAGTGGGACGCAGGGCCAAGATTCTAAAAGTGTTGGTCTGGTTCTCAGCAATCCTATAGATGACGTGGAAGGTCTGTATGTTATGTTTGCATCAATTCCATTTCCTTAAGGTCACATAGGAGGTTGAAGAAAATTATAGGAGCCTCTCATCACATGCTTACCCCGGTTGGTCAGTTACTTGGGTAGATGCGAGAGGACGTTATTTCAGAGTGGTATCAGAGCATGGTTCACCCCTCAGACTAGATGGGATGTGTGTTGGTCATGCATTAATGTTAGTTGCATGTGTATCTCTTATGCTTGCATTCCATGTGTTTGTTACATGGCATGGTGTTGATCATGGTTGTAGTGACGTCACCATGTGAAATTTGATGTTGTTATTGTGGAGTGCATTGTCCTGAGCGTATGATCCCAAAATCTTTTGCTTATAGATGTATTATAGAAAACTTAATGTGCACATGAGAGAAGGGGAGAAAAAAATAAGGCATGAAAGAAGACAACAAGACTTGATAACGGATTTCATCCAACTTGGACTACATCTCCGGGCCTTGTTCAAACAATGGGGAGGCCTTCATTCATTAAGTGGCATGAGAAAGAGGAGTACAAGCATCAGTGACAAAAAGGAGTTTTATACCTCCATACTGAAAAATGGCAAAAAAATGCAGAACTTTGATGGAGAAAAATACAACGCCATTATGTTCGTGGCATCGAGAAGTCTTGAAACCATATAAATTTTTTCAAATTCTGACAAAGTGAGAATTCGGCCCTCCTACAAAATTCTACCTCGAACTGCGTGCACTACCTCCTCTACTTGGGCGCACTAATAAACTACGTTTAAGTAAAAAATCACTGGCGGATTTTCCCAAGTTTCTGTTGTGGCATGTTGGTTTGGGATTTGATTAATAGGGAGGTGGTTGGGCAGTCAAACCCCGCCTCCTCCTTTTTTATACCTCAAATCTTTTTAAATAACAAGTTTGATTGGGTCGGGCCCGCCCACCGTACCCGCCCCCTGATGCGTTTCATTAAGTCTGGTTGGCGGTTGTTGTTTGGGGGCCCGTGTCGGGATTGGGTCCATGCCCCAAGGGCCGGCCCACCCAACTCCACTTTGTTTCTACGTGAATTCCATGGGCTCCATTGTGGGGTGGCCTGGTCATAGCTACACACCACATTTTTATTACTGTTATAATAGTTCCATGGGAGGGGCCGAGGGTCGTGGCACGCCCTTCCACCAATACATGATTTATGATGTTATGTGTGGATGGGATTTGGAGTGGCGGGGTTGGCAGCCCGCCACCACATTTTTTATATATTTTTTTGTTATATAAAACAAAACTATGCATTTTTGGAAATTCGGTTTTGGACCGAAGGAGTCTTTTTAATGAGGCCACTAATTTGCTCGGAATCTGGCTAGATTTGGCTAGATTTCGTCCATCAAAAAAGTTCAAATTATGCCTTCATTAATCCTGCCTAGTCATCAAAAGTCAACCCAACTTTGGTTGCCTCTATCTCCTTCATCCGGACTTGGATTGGAGTTTCGTTTACACCATTGGAATTAGGGCGACGAGCACTTCGATCTGATGTCAAGCTCATCACCTTTCCGCCACTTTGAATTTTGAGCCCTCTCCATGCCACTGGTGTCTGAAGATCCACCTGGATCAATCCTCCCCATTGAGAAGCTTTTGGACCTCCAAAAGATTTAGCAGTCAATTGACAAGTGAGGGAATTGTTCCCTCACTCTTTCTTTTTCCAGCCATTTTGCCTTGCTAGGGTGCATCCCCTTGAAACCAACTCGAAGGTATTCCACATCTCCCCATCGTGAAGTCCTGGTCCTTCTGTCAAGGATGATGTCTTCAGGTAACTCATCGAGATACTCTGGTGCAAAGTCATCAACTATAGGAATTATTCCAACCTCTTCGGTGTCTGTAATCAATGGTGGCTCATACAGCTTTAAGTTCTCCACATTCACTACAGAGTACATCTGCATATATATCGGAAAATCAAGACGGAAGGCATTGTTTCCAATATTCTCAAAGATGGTGAATGGACCATACCAGATTGGTCATAACTTCTTCCCTTCTCCCTTCATCATGTCCTTGCTGATATGGCACCACACTTTGTCACCCACTTGAAATTGATGGTCCACTTGGTGTTTGTCATGTCGAACGTTGTACCGGGCTTGACTTTTCTCCAACTGTTCCTATATTGCTTGGGGAATCAACTGGATCTGCTGAATGAACTGTTGCGCTTTGTCCTTGTCATCACATCCACTGGAGTCATCTTCCCTTCCAAAGACCATATCAAAAGGGTCTTTTGGCAGGTATCCAAAACATGTCTCAGATGGTGAATAATGCATAGATGAGCGCACTACTCGGTTGTAGGAATGCTGAACACATGGAAGATGCTCATCCCATAACTTAGGATGTTTCCCATAATAGCCTCACAACAAGTGTACCATGGTGTGGTTGACAACCTCTATCTATCTGTTAGTCTATGGATGGAATGTCATGCTTCTTTTCAACTTGGTGTCCATCATCTTCCACAAGTTGGTCCAAAACTGTCTGAGAAAGCGAGAGTCCCAATCTGACACAATCAATGTGGGCAACCCAAAATGGACCCAAACATGCTAAAAAAAAAGATAAGTAGCCTATTATGCAGTGATCTACTTTTTACAAGGCATTAAAATACACATCTTACTAAAATGGTCAAGGACGACATACAAATAGTCGTGACCTTTTGTAGACAAAGGCAGACCTCCTACAAAAACCATCGACACACTTTCCCATGGATGACTCAGAATAAGGAGTGGTGTGTAGAGACTGAGTTTTCTATTAGAGGGCTTTGAAACAGAACACATCACACACCCCTTTACATAACAAAAAACAATGTTCTTCATATGAGGCGAAGAACAAAATCTTTGTACATGACACAAAGTTTTTTCAATACCAAAATGACCAAACACAAGGGAGGTGTGGGCCTCCCTGATTACATGTACCCTTTCTGCTATGGTTATGCACAATTTTCCAAGGTGATAAAATAGTTTCCCCTGCAAGTGATAGTTTTCCACCTATGAACCATGGGTTAGTTTTGCATAAATATCCTTAAAGTCATCATCGTTAGCATATTGTTCAGCATAACTTTCAAAAGATAATGAAGAATTATGCAAAATAACAGAAGCAGAAATAGGAGGGTGAGATAGCATATTGGCCACTTTGTTGCTAGTGCCCTTCTTATACTTTATTACCAGATGAAAGTGTTGTAGAAGACCCATCCACTTGAAATGACGAGATTGTTGAAACTTGTTATGTGACTAAAGATACTGCAAGGGCTGATGATTCGTATGGATGATGGTGTCCTTGCTGATCAGGTAGTGTTTCCACTTTTTCACACTCTCGACCAAAGCATATAATTCCTTATCATAAGTGGGATAGTTTATCACAACCTGAGAGAACTTCTCTGAATGATAACATATTGGCTTATTTTACTGCATCAGTACAACTCTGATGGCATATCCGCTGGCGTCTATCTCGATCTCGAATGGCTGTTGGAGATCTGGTAAGGCCAAGACCAATGCAATGCTGATATTTTCTTTCAATGTTTCGAAGGACTTCCACTGCTTTCCTCCCCATTGAAATACTTTCTTCACACTTGTCAATGCGTGTAAAGGTGCTGCATTAATATATAAATTGGCAGTAAATCTCCTCCAATACTGTACTGCACCCAAAAACCTACGAACCTCGGTTACACTAGTAGGCTTAGGCTAATTTACAATTGCTTCAACTTTAGAAGGATCAATTTTTAGCTGACCATGACCAACAATATGACCTAGGTAAACCAAAGAAATTTTCCCAAAATCACACTTTGACAATTTTACATAGATTTTTTCATTTTTCAATACATCAAGCACATTCTTCACATGACATACATGTTCATTCCAACTTTTACTAAAGACATGAATATCATCTAGATATAAAAGAACAAATTCAGCAATGAAAGGAATAAAGAGATCATTCATAACCCTCATGAAAGTGGTTGGAGCATTGCAAAGTCCGAATGACATCTCCATCCATTCGAACAACCCCTGTTTGGTCTTGAAGGTGGTTTTCCACACATCCTGATCTGCAATTCAGACCTGGTGATAACCACTATGCAAATCCAATTTGGTGAAATAGATAGCATTCTTTAACTGATCTAATAAATCATCAATTCGCGGAAGAGGGTAACGATTTTTCATCATGATTTTGTTTAATGCTCAATAATCCACGCACATCCTCCATGTGCCATCTTTCTTCGGAACTAAGACAATCAGTGAGCTGCATGGAAAAGTTCTCGGTCTGATGACCCCTTGGCTCAATAGTTCCTACACCTACTTTTTGATCTCCTCCATCTCAATGGTCGACATCCTGTACATGCCAATATTTGGTAAAGGAGCGCCATGCTACAAATGGATCTCATGTTGGATTTCCCTCTTTGGAGGTAATCCCCTTGGTTCCTGAAACATCTCATCATAGTTAGAAATTAATTCACATAATTCCTTTTTATGCACATCATGACAACCTTGGAAAGCATCCAATAATTCTGGATATTTTCCCCTTACAACCATAAGTGTAGTATACCTAGGGGGGATAATATGGGGTACAAAGGGAGGTGCCTAAGGAATAATGTAATAATGGGATGGGCCATAGTAATAAATAAGGTGGTTAACCCATATCATGTAAGGGAACATAAGTAGTTAGCAATAATGTAATAATCCCATGGTATTAGATAGATGGTATTGAGGGAACCATGGTAATGACCCATGGTATTGTATGTATGAGGCCTATTTAGAGGCTAGAGACTCCCCATTGAGAGATGTCAAGGATTATTGTATGAAGTGGCATATGGCTTGTGGAGTTTTCTACTTCCTTTAGGAGTGAATGTATGGTGTTGCCCTACTTTAAGGGTTTGATCAATAAAGAAACATTTCTATATTCAGATCTTGTTATTTCTTGGTTTTATTTCTATTATCATATATTTCTGGGTCAGATCTATAACAAGTGGTATTGTAGCTATAACAAGTGGTATCAAAGTACTTTCTTGGGCAAAGCATAGTTTTTTTTTTTTTTTTGAAGGAACTTTTTGGGGTAGCGAGTTTGTAGATCAGATATCTATTTTCTAGTGAAAAATATATAGAATCTAATTGTAGATCTGAGTTTTTGGTGAAACAATACCCAATTTGAAAAAAAAATCAACCGAATGGGAGTCTGGATAAGGGAGATATCGCTGATTTAAAAATCAGCTGTGTTACAGATATTTTTCGGGGCGGCGAGCTTGTAGATCAGATATGTATGTTATAGTGCAACATCTATAGAATATAATTGCAGATCTGAGTTGTTGGTGAAAAAAATATCCAATTTGAAATGAAAAAAATAGCTGAATCGGAGTCCGGATAAGGGAGATATCACTGATTTAAAAATCAGCTGTGTTGTAGACATTTTTCGGGGAGGCGAGTTTGCAGATCAGATATGTACGTTATGATACAAAATTTGCAGAATCTAATTGTAGATCTGAGTTTTTGGTGAAAAAACACCCAATTTGAAAAAAAAAATCAGTTGAATAGGAATCCAGATGAGGAAGATATCGCTGATTTAACAACAGCTCTTTTTTCAGAAATTTTTGTGACGGTGGGACAAGTGCAACGCGAATCTAAAATTCCAGTGCCTAGATCAGGATTTTTATCATACGGGAAGAAGCAAAAGGCTTGTTCCATTTTAGAAAATAGGTCATAATAGGGATTTTGAGCAATATTGGCTAATTTGTATCCATTTCAAATTTTCGCCAAGTAAGTGAACTTTTTTATTTTTTTTCAAAACACTCTTCATGGTGGTTCCATATTTTACAGGAAAAGATGATGGTCCTACTATTGAAGAACACATAAAAGCACAAAAGTCATTATGGGAAAAACATTGGAAATTTTGGGTAGTGGCTAATTTTAGAGGTGAGGCTGCTAGATGGTGGAACTCACTTCATAACAAAAAGTTGTCCGAAATTTTGGATAAAGAATTCTAAAAAATCGTTTTGGACAAATGGTCTCATGCTAGACAACAGGGGAATGAGACATGTAAGGGGTTATTTTCTACTTGTATCTCCTTATTTAAGGTTCATGGATGTACTTAGAAGGAGAAAGTCATTGTGTCTATAAATCCTAGTTGCAAGCAAAATCTTATAAATGTCAATTTGGCAAAATATTTGCAAGTTCCAGCAAAACACATTGAAAACACACATGTTGATAATGAGGATGTTCAAGTTTATAAAGATTTGAAGCTTTCTATGGATAAGTATGTGTTGCATTGTGATTTTCATGCTTCAAATATGGCTAATGTGGATGTGGTTTTAGGATACCCTTGGATGGAATCTGTGGGTACTATCAATATTAATGTGCAGAAGAAATTCCTGAAACTCTGGTATAAAAAGAAGATAAATACATTTCCATCAATAAACAGGTAGAGTCCATAGACAGTGAAGCAGAAGATGTTTCAGGGACTAACACATCAGATGATGAGCCCTTGATGGTCGACAACCAAACACAAACATCAAACCAGGTCCAAGAAAAATAGTTATATTGTAAGGAGGCTGAAGCAGTAAATGTTACAGGTATGGATACATCATATGAGGACTCAGTGGTTGAAGTAATATTGGAAGATAAGAAACAACAATAGGCACCACAACATGTACCATCTACCAAAAAGACTCCATTAGGTGGTGAATTAAAGAAAAAGACATCTTTGGTTAAAACTTCAGTATATCACCACCCACATCACCCCGCAAGAAAACAACCAACAAGATGGCAACAAATTAGCCACAAGGACAACAACCCCGACATAATAGATAGAGAGGGGCGGCAATCCACTTACTACACATCAACACAGAAGAGCCACTAGGGTCAAATTCCATCTCAAGCGAGCGAGGCACCAGCTAGATCAAGGGTTCACCTTTCTCTGGGATGGCTAGTTGCACGTGCATGGTACCACTGGACTACGCTTTTGAGTAGATCTTATTATTTTTGTTCTTCTTATGTTTTGGGGATGAGACATGTTTAAGGGGGCGGAATGTAATATACCTAGGTGGGATAATATGGAGTCCAAAGGGAGGTACCTAAGGGAATAATGTAATAATGGGATGGGCCATAGTAATAAATAAGGTGGCTAACTTGTATCATGTAAGGGACCACAAGTAGTTAGCAATAATGTAATAATCCCATGGTATTAGATAGATGGTATTGAGGGAACCATGGTAATGAACCATGGTATTGTATGTATGAGGCCTATATAGAGGCTAGAGACTCACCATTGAGAGATGTCAAGGATTATATAGGCATATGGCTTGTGCAGTGTTCTCCTTCCTTAAGGCGTGAATGTATGGTGTTGCCCTACCTCAAGGGTTTGATCAATAAAGAAGAATTTCTATATTCAGATCTTGTTATTTCTTGGGTTTATTTCTATTATCATATATTTTTGCATTGGATCTATAACAAGTGACCTATCAAATCTATAACAATAAGCATGCAACTCTTACTGGAGTTCACCAACCTCTTCATTTGTCCTTCAATTACAAGGCTGGCATTGATTTTATTTCGATCAGCCCTTAAAATATGTTTTGCCCCATCTTTTGTGATTTGGTATTTGTTTTCATGACAAAAGAAGATTTCCTTTCTATCATATGGATATGGACTCCCTAACACCATGCCACAGATATCCAATGGTATCACATCAAGTTTTACCTCATCCACTAACTTAGAAGCAATCACAAATTTAACCTTACACTGCTTAGTTACATTCAATTTTGCTTTATCATGTATCCATCCAAGTGGGTAAGGTTTTGGATGTGGTTTGGTTTCCAAGCCTAGCTTCTTTACCGAGGACTCTAAAATTAAATTTTCTTGGGATTCGGTATCAAATAGATTTTCCACTTTTGTATGATTTATGATAACTCTAATATGAAATAGCTCAATTCTCTTTCATTCATTAGGAAGAGACTCATCTATTGAACTAGTGCCTTCATGTGATTCAGAATTAACATGAGGTGTAAGAGTACCTTTTGTTTGTGTTGTTGTGATCAATGCTTCATCTCCTTAATCAGATCCAAGGTCTTGCTACACAGTTGCCACCGTCTTTTGCTTTCCTTTTCCTCCATACTTCTTTGGTCTCTTTTCCGGGTACTGTTTCCAACAATGATCATTGTCATGACCTTCCTTTTTGCAGTGATTTCAATAAGGTCTTTCTCCTTCATCTTTCTTGGTTGATGCCGTCCTCTTCTCCTTTCCTTTTCCTTTCACTTCGGGTTTGCCATTTGGAGGTTTGAAAGGTAGTTTCTTGAAATGATCATCTCTTTCATTTTTTCCCACGTTCTTAAGATGGATTGCCTTTACACTAGCAGAGTCAATAGTAGTTGGTTCAAACAATAATAACAAATGTCTAAGGTAACTATGTAATGATCAAATATACTTAGTTACTACTTTAGGTGAGTCAAGTGCAATGCCCAAATTAAGCACTTTTTTTCTAAATTCCTCTGTAAAGCTTTGAACGTCCTAACCTTTGCCTTGCATTAAGTATTTCCAATCCATTAAGGCTTTTTGTTTATAACCCAAGGGATAGAATTGTTCCTTTAATGTAAAAATTAAACTAGGCCATGAGGAAAGAAGATTACCCACACTCTTACTGCTTCGCAATTTTCTCTCCCACAAAACGAGAGCGGTGCTACTCATCAAAAGAGAGGCCATTTGAATCTTTACCTCATCCTCATCGATCTACTCAATCCTACAGTGGATTTCAATTTGCCTAATCAAGTTATTAAGATTTTATGCATTACTTTCACCATTAAACATGAGAAGATCAAATTTGACATCTAATTTAAAGAAAGGTTTCTTAGATGCATCCCTTGAATTTCTATGATGATGGTGATGAGAGGAAGAAGAACTTTCACTCGTGGAAGGAGAAGGAGGGGGTTCTTCTCCACCATTTCCATGCACTGAACCTTGTTCTTTTGGATTTCTCTCTTCTGATTTCTCCAGCTTTGAAAGAAACCGACTGACATTCTCTACCATTGTATAGAAGTTTTTGCGGAAGTTGCGCTCCTCTTCATGACAAGCCTCTTCATCTGCCATGTTTTCCTTCGATGTGCACGCCCTGCTTTAGGATTGAAAGGCTTTAGTTTCCCTTCACCTCTTCGGAGCCTATTTCTTGTTAGCATACAAAAATAAAATTCACATCTAAAAAGACCTGCTCTAATACCACTTGATCCCCAAATCTTTTTCTTATATATTATTAAATAATTACATGCATAAATTGTAGTTTAACATAGAAAACTTAATTTGCACATGAGAGAAGAGGAGAAACACATAAAGCATGAAAAAAGACAACAAGGCTTGATAACGGAGTTCATCTAACTTGGAATACATCTTCGGGCCATGCTCGATCAATGGCGAGGCCTTCATTCATTAAGTGGCATGAGAAAGAAGAGTACAAGCATCAGTTACGAAAAGGATTTTTATACCTCCATACTGAAAAATGGTCGAAAAATGCAGAACTCTAATGCAAAAATGGACAACGCCATTGCATTCGTGGTGTCGAGAAGTGCTGAAACCATATAAAATTTGTCAAATTTTGACAAAGTGAAAATTCAGCCCTCCTGCAAAATTCTACCTCCAACTGTGTGCACTACCTCCTCTGCCTGGGTGCACTAAATTACTATGTTTAAGTAAAAATCACCAGTGGATTTTCCCAAGTTTTTGTTGTGCTGTGTTGGTTGGGGATCCGATTAATAGGGAGGAGGTCGGGCAGTCAAACCCCCCTCCTCCTTTTTTATACCTCAAATCTTCTTAAATAACAAGTTTGTTTGGGTCGGGCCTGCCTTGGGTGGCCTGCCCACCGTACCCACCTCCCCGACGCACTTCATTAAGTGTGGTTTGCGCTTGTTGTTTGGGGGTGAGTATCGGGATTGGGTCCATGCCCCAAGGGCCGGCCCACCCAACTTCGCTACGTTTCTATGTGAATTCCGTGGGTTCCATTGTGGGGTGGCGGGGTCATGGGTGCCCACCCCATTTTTATCACTGTTCTAATAGTTCTGTGGGAGGGATCAGGGATCATAGCCCGCCCCTCCAAAAATACATGATTTATGATGCTATGTGCGAATGGGAGTTGGAGTGGCGGGTTTGGTGGCCTGGCACCCCTTTTTTTATATATTTTTTTGTTATATAAAACAAAACTATGCATTTTTGGAAATTCAATTTTGGATCGAAGGAGTCTTATTAACAAGGCTACGATTTTTTCCGGAATCTGGCCGGAGTTGGCCAAATTTTGGCGGCTAAAAAAATTCAAATTATGCCTTCACTAATCTTGCCCAGTCATCAAAAGCATAGAAAATTTTAGGGGCGAATGTTCGCCCTTTGGCGAAATTAAGGGGTTTTAAATTTTTAGTGGGCGAATATTTTGTATCATAGTACATTTTTACAAATCACCTCAAATAGCCCACCTTATTTTAAGGGAGTGGGTAAAAAAGGTAAATTTAGCCCTTGAAATTAGGAGTTACAACCTTCCATTCGCCCATTTTCCAGAATTGGTTTTATTTAAGTGAATCCATTCACCCATTTTGAAGAATAGGTTTTATTTAAGTGAATCCTATGGGCCAAAGGCCCAAATACCATATTTATAAAAGAGGTATGGTAAATTAATAAAAATATAAATAAATGACAGGTATGGTAAATTAATAAAACATTTTTTATATTTACTCCATAAGTCACCTTATATACATGCAAGGGTGTAAACAAATAAAAATATAAGTGGAGGTATGGTAAATAAATAAAAATATAAATAAACTAGACGCATTGTAAATAAATAAAACCTCTTTTTATATTTAGTCCATAACCCTTGTTCTATTTATGAAGGCTCAAGAAAGAGGTTTTATTGAAGTGAATCCTATGGGCCAAATACCATATTTGTAAAAGAGGTATGGTAAATTAATAAAAATATAAATAAACGAGAGGTATGGTAAACAAATAAAACATTTTTTTATATTTACTCCATAAGTCACCTTATATTTACGAACACCCAAAAAATGCGTTATATTTAGGTGAAACCTATGGGCAAAATACTATGGGACAAATACCATGGACTAGATTGTTATTAATATGATGCAAAAAAACATTATTAACCCTAATATTATTATTAATAAAAATAAAAATGGCACATGGTATTGACCCATGGTATTCACTAAATGTAGCCTATTTAAATGGGGGAATTAAACCAGCATAGATCCATCTTTACTCTAGATCTACTAACCCCTGAGAGGTATCAAATATCGTGATATGCAAACTAGCATAGAGTGAAAAAATATTTGATCCGATCAAGAGTAAAAATGGATGTTGTAACTTAATGTATGTTAAACATTTTAGCTTGGTTAAAATAAAAAATAAAATAAAAATCAACTATTAATTTTTATAAATTACTAATAGTAATTTTTAAGCTCCAGGTTTATGATAACCCATGGTATTGACCCATGGTAATACCACGGTATTCATGTGAGCATAGACTATTTAAAGGGGAAATTCTATCATCATAGATCCATCTTAATTCTGGGTCTACCAAGTGCTCAGAGGGATAAATAGATTTCATCCCCCTAAGAGTCGTAGATGTGTAGTTAAGATGGATATAGGTTGGTTTTTATGATAATGAAGATATTAAATAGACTTAGGAAATTATATTGTAAAAACATCTTAAGGTGAATGGTTAAAGCATAGACATTGGACAAGTATATTTGTATACTTATGTTTTCAACTGAAACAAATCCAGGGCTAAAAAGAATGGATTGATTGCACTAGTCATCCTTCCATAACTTTCCAACATATGCTAGAGTAAACAGATTGTAATTTGGGTAATTTTTCTAATTGCAAACAGGAACATATTTGTGTATTGGCAGGGTGGTTACGAGGTCCCTAGAAGTGATGAATTTGAATTTTTCTTGGTTTTTATATATAGTATTAGGTTTTTTCTCATGCTTTCTGTGAATGGCACGGGTGAATTTTATCCTACATCCACGTCCCTAGAAGTGATGAATTTGAATTTTTCTTGGTTTTATATATAGTATTAGGTTTTTTCTCATGCTTTTTGTGAATGGCACGGGTGAATTTTATCCTACACCCACTAGGTTATCGATATGTAATTTCGGTAATTTTGATTTCAAAAGATATTTTAAAGAAATGCAATGATTTCATTTGTGTATTCAATAAACACAAGATTGTATAATTGAGTAAAATATTCACCATGCCTGGTGAGAGATTCGCCAAAAAATTATATATACATATCACATTATTGATAAAATCGCCTTCCATTTTTCCTAGATACCATGGAGATTCGCCCATTTATTATACATGTAAATTTAGGGGGGGTTCTTAAAATTTTCCCTGATCAAAAGTCAACCCAACTTTGACTGCCTCTATCTCCTTCATTAGGACTCGAATTGGAGTGTCATTCACACCATTGGAATCAGGGCGATGAACACTTAGATCTGATGTCAAGTTCATCACATTTCTGCCACTTTGAATTTTGAGCCTTTTCCATGCCACTGGTGTCTAAAGATCTACCTGTATTAGTGTGTGATTGGTTACATGTTGTTATATCTTGCTTATAAGTATCATTTTGTATGCTTGGTTATATTCTTGTATGCTTGGTTACATTCTTGTATGCTTGGTTGCATGTATCATTCTTGTAAGCTTGGTTTCAAGTATTCTTTGTTTATGCTTGATTATATGCATTCATGCATATGTGTGGTTTATTATGCATTGTTTATGCATGTCGATGTTTGCATGTGGCAATATGTACGGTAGTTCAATGGTTGTTATTGTCATGCATGAGGTCATGGTATGCGTAGTCGATATGGTCATGCATTGATGATTGGACTCTATCTAGAATAATGTTTATGTGTTAGCACACTTATTTGTTATATGTTTAAATTTTATCATGATTATGTTATACATGTATGACAATAACTTTTCGATCTTGCAGACAAGGTATCCTCCCTGAGTTATACTAAGGTACATTGTTTTATTGTGATTTGGTTTAGATGACATAGTATGCCTTACAGGAAAGAGATCAAATGACTAGAAAGATGATAAACTACAAGGACTCCCCCTATGAATTAGATGAGAAGCATGGTGTTAGAAACTATTATGATTTGGTAGACACGTTGAGAAGATTGAAGGAAGAAATAAGGAGTTGTAAGGCAGATAATGACAGGATCATATAGGCGGAAAAGAAACAAGAAGAGGTTAATGCAATACTCATACAAAGTTTGTCAGAGCTACAGCAACAAGGGTCACTTTGGATCAGCCATGAACATGAGGACATAAACAATGGTGGATATGGCAGTAGGTCTCATGGTGGTCACATTTCACATAGAGATGACACTATTAGAGATGGTAGGTTGTTGGATTCTCCGGATAGGAAAGGTGATGCATATAGGTATTATTCTAGTTTTGGTTCTAATAGACTTCATCATCATCATCATTATCATCCTTTCAATTGAAGTGATAGGGGATACTTGCGAGATGAGTTTAAGAAAGAAAAACCACCTACATTTGATGGGGATGTGATGAAGACAGAAGATGCAGAGCCTTGGATACTTGGGATGAACAAATTCGTTGAGTTACATAATTACACAGATAACATAAAGGCCAGAGTAGTGATCTTCAGCTTGAAAGGTAAAGTATACATTTGGTGGGAAGATGTGAAGCAGGTCAAAGACATCAGGAGAAATTAATTTAGTTTGCATGAGTTCAAGAGGCTTTTCAGGAAGAAATATTTTTCAATGACAAATGAAGAGTACACGACCAAATTTCTGGATCTATTGAGGTATGTACTGTATCTTAAATATGAGAAGGCTAAAGTTCAACAATTTGTGAGTGGATTTCCATTAGAACTTACATATTGGTTTGAGTACGATGATCCTTGGTCACTGAGGAAGTTATTCAGAAATTGAATAATTTCTATGAACAATCAAAGCATATGAATGAATCTCAACCAGGATTGAAGGGAAAAGAAAAAGGTAAAGGTAAATGGAAGCCTAAGAGAACAAGGCCTTAGAATGCATATGAGAAATAAAATGTGGCACCACAAAAGAGGTTAAATCCAGTTAGACAGGGACATGGGTTACAATAACATCATAGAGGTGATGATATTGGTTAGTTAGAGTGTTGGACATTCCGTAAGGAGAACCTTAAGAGAGATTGTCCATACAGTGAAGGTGGTAGGCATAAAATATATAGTGCGTAGGAGGCACAAAATATTGGGAATGTTGGTCAAAGTGTTCCTCGTATTTATGTAGCATTGAATAACAAATATGCAGACCATCAATCATTTATGATTGAGATGGATGGTAAGCTTTGTGATAAATTTATTTCTATTTTGATTGACCCTGGATATGATTATAGCTATGTTAGTATTGATTTGGTGGATATGTGTGGTTTGAGTAAGGAATTTAATGCATTATATTGGTTAGGGAAGTTGCTACAGGTATAAAGAAGGGAGATTATCATTGGGTACGATATTGTGCATTTGATTTTAAGGGTATGCCTACCACAACACATTTAAATATATTACCGTTGGGATCATACAATATGTTGTTTAGAATGGATTGGTTGTATCTTCATAGAACTAAGGTATATTGTTATGAAAAATCCATTGAGTGTGTTGATGAAAATGGGGAACCAAGTGTCTTATAGGGTAAGAAGAAAACCAAATCAATTAGGATGGTGATAGCTATGCATGAAAAGCGTAGTCGCAGAAAAGGGTGTATGTTATTTGCAGTGCAGATTTCTAGTGAGAAGGGTAAGCAAGTTGACGATGTAGATGTGTTGATCAAGTACCCACTTCTACATTAGTTTCAGGATGTATTTCCTAAGGACATTTTAGAGTTTCCACCTCACAGGGGGTATACTTTTCTATTGAGTTAGTGCTAGGGGTAGCGCCATGTTAGGTCCATATACTACTTGTCTAAACCCTTATTGCTATTAGTGAATCACCCTTATTATATTTTTGTGCCCATGAAGTCCCCATATTGTTATTATTATGCTCCATAGAAGCCCACTATTGTTATTGTTATGCCCTTACATTATTATTGTTATGTCAGGTCTGACTATATTATGACCCCTTAGACTCTTATATATAGAAAGGATGTCTCATCATTTGTATCATCCAAGAATTATTCATTTGTGTAATGTAAAGGAGGTTTCCCTCTCGAAGAGGCTAATTTTTAAGTCTTTTATCCATATTTTCTATCTTTTTGTGAGCTGGTTTGATAAGATTTGGTATCAGAGCTTTGGATTCTAGGGTATCATTGCTCCAAATAGGTCATTGTGGAATTTTAACTATAATGTTTTCTATAGGAAGTTTTAGAAGCCAAAAAAAACCCGTTTGAGCCAAAATATTTCTAAACCTTGGATCCTAATTTTAGATCTTGTCTCGCTATATTTTCGAAGATATGATCTGAGGAATTTAGGATTTGTGCAAGCTCCATAATTCCATATCAAAGAGGTGATCATGGAATTTTCACTATAATTTTTTTCTATGAAGGTTCACACTTTGAAAGTAAACCCATTTGAGCCGAAATATTGGTGAAGCTCAGTCTCAAATTTCAGATCTTGTTTCGTTGTATTTTCAGAGGTACAATCCAAGTCATTTAGGGTTTTTGCAAGCTCCCGGATTACATCCCAAACATGTGACCTTGGGAAAATTGTCATAACTTTTTCTTTGAGAATCAAATTAAAATTTCGTAAGAAGTTAAGTAAAGAGGAAAAAATGTACTTCTTTTTTGTTTGGAGGTTCAAAGGTCGAAACAGTGATGCTAGGAAATTCATACAAATTCTCTCTACTGAAAAATGATATAGTCAGGCCATCTAGTGAGATTCGGCATAATGCTTTCTTGGACAATCCAATTTCGATCAGACTGGTTGAATTGGAAAGAAGATAGAGAGGGTGAACATAGGTCACAATTTCAAACCTTAGAGATTCAAAATTTCATATATAAAATAGATTAAAGATCGAGCTGCTAAAAGAAAGAAAAAGAGTGATTCGAATTCAAAAAATAGAAGCACCTAGTAAGAAAAAATTGATCAATGATTTAAAGAATGCGATCAAAGCTAACATAAATAGTTTTATATGTGCCATGGAAGGTAATATCGATAGTAGGGAAGTATATTTGAAGAAAGGCATGGAAGATTTGAAGAAATACATGGAAGGTTTGAAGGAAGGTGGGACAAAGCTACTACAACAAAGGCCTCCTAATGACGAAAAGGTAGTAGAGGAAACTCATGATGAGAAAAAAATAAATGTTAATCATGTCTTCACAGAATCTAACATTGGATTGAAGACCCACCATATTCCGAATATCGATATCAAGAATTTTGATTGCAAGCATCCCATAACATGGATACTACAGATGAAGAAATATTTTGGTCTACATGATGTACAACTGTTACAAAAGCTACATATTGCATCTTTATATTTAGAACCGAATCAATTTTTATGGTATAAAGGGATTTGTTCTCATAAACCACTTGTCACTTGCTCAATTTTCATGGAGGAAATGATAGAACATTATGAGGGTACAAAGAGCAACACCTTATTTAGCCAATTCATAAATCTCAAAGAAAAGGGTTCAATGGTAGAGAAAATTGAGGACTTCCAAAAATTGAATATAAGGGTAAATGATATTCCAGAGAAGTAGAGGATTGATGTCTCCATAGGGACTTTAAAGGATAACATTCAACATGAGGTTCATCCTTGGGAACCTGATTCATTGGAGAAGGCATTCAGACTCAAAAGAAAAATTGAAAGAAAAATTATGGCATCAAGAAATCCTACCACTCATAATTATAAAGATGGAAGTGTTATTGCTCCTAGCCTTCCACAACCTACAAGGTTGACACCACAAAAATTGGAAGGAAAAGGAGAAAAATCCTTTGTTGCAGTTGTAATAGAAAATACACTAAAGGCCATAAGTGTGCTGAGAAGAAATTATTTTACATTGATTGTGAAGAGTAGGAAGAAAAGGATCAAGAAATGTCAAAAGAAGGGGATATACTCTAGGAACCAACTCCAGAGAAAGAAGAAATGAATCCAACCATATCTTGTAATGCATTGGTAGGAACTACCACTCCTCAAACTCTCATGATAGAAGGACATATGAAGAAGAAAAAGGATAACGTCACTTTCACGCAGAATTGAATGAAACAATACGAAGATCAACATTGCAACGAAAGAAGTTTTGATATAGGTGACTGCCTTTTTTTACGAATACAACCATACAAAAAATATCCCTCAAGCAAGCTAAGAAGGATAATGAATTATCACCAAAGTAATATGGTCCTTACAAGGATCTGCAAAAGATTAGTACTATGAGATACAAATTGGAGCTTTTTGCAGCTTCCTGAGTGCCCCCAGTTTTCCATTTTTCATACTTAAAGAAGGTTATAGGTGACAAGCTCCTAGTTCCAAAAATATTGTCGGAACTTGACGAGGAAGGAAAAATCATATTGGAACCTAAAGAAGTCATGGAAAGAAGAACTTGACCGCTATAAAATCGATCAATTTCAGAGTATCTCATCAAGTGAAAGAATTTACCTGTTGAAGATTCCACATGGGAGGATGAGAATTTTATACAATAGCATCCAGAACTACTCAAGCATTGAGGACAACACTTTTTGAAGGAGAGGGGCATGTTAGGTCCCTATACTACTAGTGTAACCCCTTATTATTTTTAGTGTGACCCCCTTATTATATTATTGTGCCCATGTAGTCCCCAGATTATTATTATTGTGCCTCATAGAAGCCCACTATTGTTTTTCTTGTGCCCTTCCATTATTATTGTTATGATGGCTCTGATTATATTATGACTTCTTAGACTTCTATATATAGAAAGGAGAACTTTTCATTTGTATCATACAAGATTTGTTCATTTGTGTAATGTAAAGGAGGTTGCCCCCTAGAAGAGGCTGAGTTTTAAGTGGTTGATCAGTATTTTCTATCCTTTTGTGAGCTGCTTTCATAACACTCGAGCATCAAAAATCACCTTATAGGATGAGTACACCTGAGCTGGTTGAATTGAAATTATAGTTGAAGGAAATGTTGGACAAGGGATACATTAGGCCAAGTGTATCACCTTCGGGTGCACTGTTATTGTTTTTGAAGAAGAAATATGGAACTGTCATATTATGCATTGACTACATGTAGTTGAACAAAGTGAACATCAAGAACAGGTATTCATTGCCAATGATTAATGACTTGTTTGGTCAATTGAAGGGAACAATAATAGTTTTCTCCAATATTGATCTGAGATCTAGATATCACTATGTACGCATCGAAGAGGAGGACATTTACAAGACAACTTTTTAGACCAGGTATGGGCATTATGAGTTTGTTGTAGTTCCATTCGGTTTGACTAATTCTCCAGCGAATTTTTCGTGCTTGATGAATAGTGTGTTGTGTCCGTATTTGGATAAGTTTGTTATGGTGTTCATTGATGTCATATTGGTATATTCTAAAAATGAGGTAGCAGTGTTGAGGTTATTGAGAGATTATCAGTTGTATGTTAAGCTCAACGAGTGTAGTTTCTTTCACAGTGGGGTACGTTACTTTGGACATGTTGTCTCCAATGAGCGTATTGCATTAGATCCATAAAATATAAGAGCCATAATGGAGTGTGTAGCTCCTAATAATGTAGATGAGGTGAGATCTTTCATCAGGTTGGCAGGTTATGGTTATTACAGGAGTTTCATCAGGAACTTCTTAGATATTGCTTATCATATCACATCATTGGAGTGGAAAGGTAAGAAGTTCGAATGGAAAAAGGAGTGTGAGGATAGTTTTGAGAAGCTCAAGTAGTTGTTGAGAGATGCATGAGTGATACAGATTGCAAATATGGAGAAGGGGATTGTAGTATTCATAGATGCTTGCAAGAGAGGACTTGGTGAAGTCTGTATGAAAGATGGACAAGTGGTATGCTACGATTCATGGAAACCAAAGTACCATGAGAAGAACTAGTCGATGCATGATTTGGAGTTAGTAACGATCATACATGCATTGAAGATGTGGAGGAACTATCTTCTTGGTAGGAGGTTTCTAGTGATGAGTGATCATATTGGGTTGAGGTATTTATTTGACGAGCTAAATATAAACTCCATACATACTATATGGTTGACTACAATAAGTGAGTTTGTTTTCGAGATCAGGTATATCAAAGAAAAAGAGAACAAGGTGACCTAGATGCTTTTATTAGGGAGGTACATGTAAATCACTTAGCAACTATGATCTCTTATGGGATAGGCTTATAAGATATGATCTTGCAGGTAGGTTAGTAGGATGTCACGTATATGGAGACTATGCACAAGTTGTAGCAAAGTAGTGGTACAGGTATAGGTGACAGTACATGTACATGTATATGTGGTAGTATAGGTACAAGTACAAGTGACAGTACATGTACAACTACATATATTGATATAGGTATAGGTACAGGCGCAGGTTGTGGACTATTGTCTTACAATAGATATATTGGTTATATTAAGAGACAGGATATATGTGCAAGCTAACAGTGAGCTCAAGAAGGTGATATTGAGGGGGTTTCATGTGAAACCTTATTCAGGTCACCCTGGTTATCAAAAGTCACTGACAGTATTGAATATATTTTATTATTCATCGAACCTGAATAGGGATGTAACAGACTTTGTTGGTAGGTGTTTTGATTGTCAATGTGTGAAGGAAGAATGTAAACAACCAGGTGGACCGTTATAGCCTATTACGATTCTAGAGTGGAAATGGGAGGTCATTTATATGAAATTTATGAGATGGTTTCTGAGGATAGTGAGATAGCATGATTCCATCATGGGTGTCATTGGCATGTTGAAAATAGTTGCACATTTCATCCCAGTGAGGTCTACATTCTCAGCCAGTGATGTAGCACATGTATTCATCAAAGATGTCAGATTACATTGTGTTCTATGGAATATTGTGTCAGACATGGATTCAAAGTTCACTTCCAAGTTTTGGCAGGATTTGTTTGCAAGTTTGGGCATATAGTTTGCCTTTAGTACAACTTATCATCTGTAGGGAGATCGACCGACATAGAGGATCAACAGTATATTGGAGGACATGATGATGATGTGTGTGATGCATCAGCAATGAAAGTGGGAAGAGTATATTCCCTTGGTTGAGTTTACATGCAACAATGGTTATCAGGATTCATTGAGGATGAGTCCCTTCAAGGCATTGTATGGAAGAATTTGTAACACTCCCATCACATGGAGTGATCCAGTGAATAGGGTACTTATTGGACCACATATGTTGGAAGACATGGAGCAAAAAATGTAGTTAATGAAGAAGAATCTAAATGTATGAATGATAGACAGAAGAGCTATGCATATCATAACAGATTGTTTAAGGAGTTCTAGTTTTGCAAATAGGTTTACTTTCACATCAAACCGAAGAATATTTCTTTATGGATTGGATCATATGACAAGCTATCACCACGGTTTTGTGGACCCTTCAGTATTATTGAGAAGATTGGGCCAATAGCCTATCAACTTGCACTTACTCTGACATTGAAATTCCATGATGTTTTCCATGTGTCATTTTTTAAGAAGTATGTTAGGGATGTTGATCATGTGATTGACTGATTTGTATTGGAGATTGAACCAGATGGAGAATTCTAGCTGGAGCCTCAGTGTATATTGCATAAAAAGTTGTCCATGCTTCGGAACCGAAAAATCTAGCAAGTTAAAGTGTAGTGGAAGGACTTTTGGCCTGATGAAGCTACATGGGAGATGGTGGAATAGCTGTGGCCTATGTATCCTTCCTTTCTTGTTGGTTGAGGCAAAACAATTTTGGTATGGTGTTTTGGTACATGTCTTGGTAGATGTTTTGGTATATGTTTTGGCGATGTTTGGTATATGTACATATGTATATGTATGTCAATACCACCATCGGCTATGTTATAAATCTGCAATAAGTGGTATGGTTCTCATGTCAATATGTTGTCATGTTGGTTTTATTTTCAATAGGGTGATCATTGTAAATACTACATTGGGGTATCTTATAAATCTCCATGGGAAGTATGTTTGTGTTTCAGCGGTTTTGCTGAGGTATGGGTGTGGTTGAAAAATAAGGATGGTGTCCACCAAGGGGGAGGGTTCTGTAACAACCCTAGTGAAAATTCATCAGTTTAATGGCTAAAAAAATTGGCAAAGGAAATGGATAAGACATTGGAAAGGAAAAATGGAAATTTTGGCATGTTTCTTTATGAAAATAATGGAAATTAGGAGAAAATGGAAGTGAAAGGTCATAGGCTTCACGTGAGGAGGAAATTGAAGGAAAATGATGGAAAATGAAGAAAACAAAGGCCTCATTAGTAACAAGGCTCCTGAGGATCATTTGGAAAGTTTTTTGATAACCTTCTGCCAATTCAGTTTTGGATCTCTCTCATTATTCTCTCCTTATCTATCACGCTTGGACACTTAGAGTATTCTTGGAGCATTTTGGTATTGTATAAAGAAAGGAAAAGAAGGAAAGAGTAAGAAAGGATCAAGCAAGGAAAGACATGATCAAGCAACTGCAATAGTATTCCTTGCAGGTATCAATTTGCATGTGTATTTTCCATGCTAGATTTGGTATGCATGGTATTGCATGTGGTTCTTTTGTTGTTATGGCATGGATTTTTCCAGTTGTAACAATGTTTTTTGCCTAGCCTTTCCATTTCTAGATAGCCATGGCGTGATGGGGTTCTCATGTTTTGGTTGAGTTGGATTGCTAAATGGATTCAAAGTTTAGTGAGGTGGATCTCCGAATGATAGATAACATGGTCTAGTGGTCCCTGAACTGGATTGTGGATCACAGTAAATCCATTCGCCTAGTGACTCATGAGCCAGACTGTGGGTTGGGATAAAGTGAGGATTTTGTTGCCTTGGTGGGCTTTGGAATCCTTGCCGATGAATGGTAGGATATACGGTAAAAACAATAGGTGGTTTTCTCTCTGTTGGGCCTAGTAATCCAAGGTTTGGGATATGTGGTAAAACTTGGACAGTGAGTCTCATTTTAGGGCCTAGTGGTCCAAGTTTCGATTGTGGTAAAGCCTGAGAGATTAGGAGACATGAATATTCCTCACTGTGTAGGTGGAGAAACCTAGTGTCATCAATGCTTGTTTGGCCTAGTCATTGGATCAAGATCACGGTAGAGACTATTATGGCCTATTTGTTGTGTTGGCCTAGTGATCTAGAATGGATCACAGTAAAGGTTGGCTTCTATTGATGAGAGTGAGGTGGTTTAGCCTCAGTATGCCCTGGTTGGTTCTTTTGGTTGAGTCCCACATTCATGCTTGCAATATGGCATGGGGATGAATGGATGAAGAGAGATTTTTCTCATCCATTCTATGGTCGGGTGGAATGTGGTAGTCCCATCCTGGGTTTGGGTTTTCCATCATTAATGAAATGTCATTTCTCCTTTTATTTCTATGAGTATTATAGTAGGTTATCTGTGGATCATATGGTTACGATTTCATTGGTATTTTTGCTGCTATTATGTTGGTTATATATGTGCTTTATGAAAATGGATATGTATGGATCTCATCATGTTTTTACTTCAAAATGAGTGGACAATGTATCTATGACCTAATAGATGATAATGCAACAAGTGATATGAGGGAACAATGGTTCTTAGCGATTCTCAAATAAGCATGTGATCACTATTCTTACTTCTATTATTTACATGTCTAGGTTGCATGTTTGTAATATGTTTGACAAAATGTTTGTCATGTCTAGTAGGGGTCTAGTTAAGAGCTTGTTTAATGTAATTACTTTAGCATCATTGTTTCCCTTATATTTTACTATTCTGGAGATGTCATGCAATTATGGGTAGTGACCTGGGCTTTGGGCATGGACAAATGGCTTAAATCCTGGGGACATAGGCAGAGAACTAGACAAAAGAGTCTTTGGATGCTGGATTGTGGGCCCATGAGAGCATCTAGAGGTCCATGGATGTTGGCATGTCCATAGCATGAGAGTGTCCAGAGGTCAAGTGATCAAAAAATTCAGTGGGACCCTAGGGCAAGCTTCCTGAGTTGTTGCCATGGTTCGCAGGGGTCCTGTAGCTGACATGGAAGGTTTGTATGTTGTGTTTCTATTGATTCCATTTCGTCAGGGTCACAGAGGAGGTTGAATTCGATCATAGTAGTCTCTCGTCGCATGTTTACCCTAGAAGGTCGGTTACTTGGGTAGACATGGGAGGAGGGTGGTTAAATGTAATCACATGAGAAATGTTACCTCAAAATGAGAAATCTAGCCAAAAAACACCAAAAAACATGAAAAAATAGGTTGAAAATGAAAAGTGTTGATGATGGAATAACATTTTTTTATTCGGCGTAAATTTTCAACATTTTTTAAAAATTGTATTAAAATCCAAATTTTTCAAGGTAAAAGGCACCTTGAATATCAAAAGTGTTGATGCTAGAATAACATTTTTTTCAGGGTAAATTTTCAACATTTTTTAACAATACTAGTAAAAACCAATTTCTTTTTGTTCAAAAGACACCTTGAAAATGAAAAATATTGATGCTGGAATAAAGTTCTTTTTATTCAGGGTAAACTTTCAACATTTTTTAATAATGATATTAAAGATAAAATATAACAACTCAGAAAAACTTTAAAGTTCCAACGATTTTGAAGTATGACATTAAAGATAAAATATCACGTTGTTAAAAACCCTTAAATTGCAAAGGTTTTCAGGCATGACATTAAATATTAAATATGACGTCTTTGAAAAACCTTAAAATTTCAACAATTGTCAGTCATGGTGCTAACGAAAAGATACTTATAATTGTTTTCAACAATACCATTAAAGATAAAATATCATGACATAGAAAAACATTAAAACATTGACAATTTTTGAAGCATGGAATTTAAACCAAAGATTATGACTACAAAAAACCTTTAAGTTTTCAAAACATTCCAAGCATGACATAATGGAAAAAAATTATGAATATTTTTTTTTTAAATGAACACCTAAATGAAAGAATTATTATACGAAGTGCAATTTATTTTCTTAATGCTAAATATGTAACGATTTTAAAATCTTAGTGTAAGACAACTTGATACATTACAAAAAAAATAAAAATCAACCATCAAATTGACATGCAATGTAGGTGAACTCGACCCATTGTAATGAAAAGTTAAAGACCAACCATGAAATTGACACATTGTTGGGGCAAGCTTGATTCATTACAACGAAAATTTTAAAGTCAGCGATCAAATTGCACATAATGGGATCAAGTTGCTAGTGAAGCATCGACACGGACACTGCAAGATTAAATTAAAAGAATAACAGAATAATAAATAAATAAAAATGAAAAATACAGAAGAAAAGAAAAGTTCAAACATTAAAAAAATTAAAAAAATAGAAACACAATTTTTTTTAAATAGTAATAAATAATAAAAATTAAAGGAAAATTAAGTAACATACAAAAATATCAAATATAAAAAATACATAAAAAACAAAAGAAAAAAATCATCAAAATGTAAAAAAAACACAAAATTAACTTGTAAAGAAAAAGAGATATATTTTTTTAAATTTTGGTGATTTTCATGTCTATAAGACATGGATAAAAAAAATACATAACAACAAAAATCATATATATATATATATATATATATATATCATTAAAAACATCAAACAAAATAATTTTACCTCTTAAAAATAAAAAAATTTAAACAAAAGATAAAATAAAAAACAAAAATTAAAAAATAAAAAATATCGAAATATAAATAAATAAAGGGGGAAATAATTAAAAAAACACATAATTTAAGGAAAAAAATTAAAAATTAAAAAAAAAAAATGTCAAAAACATTTTTTTTAAACTTAGAAAATAAAAAATAAAATAAAATAACACATAATTTAAAAAAAAACCAATTAAAACCAATATAAATAATTTAGATATTATTTTTTAATATAATTAAGAAATAAATTAAATTTGAAATTTAAAATTTAATTAACAATAACATTAGAAACCATGACTATGATGCATCACAACTATTATTCATTTTTTCTACTTATGTTTGGATTTACATTAAATAGTTACATAGTAATTTATGATATCTTAATTTATTTATTTAATTCTCATATCAACCCAAATTATAGTATTGATTGTAACCGTGATTTAAATTAAAAACTTGATATCTATATTATATTTAATAACACTACTTTTGTAAATGGAAGAGGTAAATTATTATATTTTTATAATAAATAAACTTATAAGTCACTATAGTATAATAATTCTTTTTAATTTCATATTTATTCATTTTTTAATTTAAACTAGTTTAGACTTATTCTAATTTGTGATCTTTCAAGTCCCGAGATGGATCAAATTTTGAGATGCATACATTTTTTAGCATGATAACAAATTTGATCTCTCTTCGTGCTTGATACGAAGTGAAGATGGATCTAGGCTGGTATAATATATATGTAGTTGTAATTGAATTATTTTATTTATAATTCACGATGTAATACCCTTCGCTAAATAGTCAAAATTTTAATTACTTCTACCAAATATAACTTACCAAACTATGGGTTAATACAAATCCAAATGTAATATATGAATATTTTTATTTTAATTAAATTATCAAGATTAGTTATGGTATGTCAAGGAATCAGGGGAAGGTGAAAATGCTAAATGAGTATTTAATGAACACTTGTTCCTCTCACTAAGGATAAATATCTCAGTTGAGAAAAAAAGAGCCAAAAGGGCATAGGGAGGAACCTGAGGGCGTCAAGAAAGATGAGAAGAGAACATATCATCTCACATAAGATGCTATGGAGGTAAGGCACGGCACTTACATTGAGAAGTTCTTGAGATGGAAGATGAGAAGAGAACATATCACCTCACGTAAGATGCTATGGAGTTAAGGTAGGACACATCCATTGAGAAGTTCTTGAGTTTCTTATAGCTAGTGGAAATTTTGTACAGACCTCAGAGTCTAAAAGTTTTGAGAGAGAAATTCTTGAGTTGGTTGGGGGAAAGTGGAATTTATGCGCATAACCGCGTAGCATTTGTTGAACTGGTTAGCGGCCACTAGAATTTATGCGCATAACCATGTGGTATCTGTCCAAGAAAGAGTGTTCTAAAAGGTTAATGGCTCGGGGGGTAATCGGTGAAATACCATGCTAGATGGTTGGGTGGAGCATTCTTCCTTTCCCAATGATTTTTTGTGGTAGTCTAACTAGTCTTGAGCATACAAGTATTCATGTAAAGTTCCTTGGTAAATCCTTGGTAAATTATTCCTATAGAGTAGTCCTATGAATTATTTCCATAAACGATTTTCAAAGGTTATTGTTGTAAATTGTTTGTACTTGTTCGAGTGGATTGTATTGATAGAAAGTTGTTAATCTTGTTGCATACAATATGTAATAGAAACATAGGTGCAAATAATGAAATAATGAAGGTCTTTAGCCTTGATGACCGACCTCACATTAATAACCCACCTTAGCATTTAGAAGAAGATAACCGTATTAGTCTATGGGCAAGCCGATTGGAACCAACAACCTGAGACAACTATGAATCTTATATTAAGGAGTAAGATAGGTATCACTATACCATCTTGTGAACTCTAGGGTGAATATAGAGCAAGTAACCAAAAAAACTTTGTCACGAAAGACAAACCCCCAGAATATTTTTTGCTTGGAAAATATGGGAAGATCAACCCCTAAGGGAATCTTTTAAATCCCGTCGGCCAGACTAGCAAGGCCTAACCGCAAAGGCATCAAGGAGAATTGACCCTATGACCTCTCGATCCGCAAGATAATTAACAATAGGGACATGACCAATTAAGCTAACCTTTGAAACTAAACCCCAAAATCTTATTCAATAAACTATTTATATTTGAAAAACTATAAGAGTTCAATGAAAATAATCACTAAGGGGAGCAATGAGAGGATTAATGTTGTGTTACGTTGGCAAACATATAAAAAAAACCTCCGTACAAGATAACGACGCCCTATCGTAAGAGAAAGTTATCAGATCCATGAGAAAAAGAACTACCAATAGGTTAAGCTACAGTCGAAAATACAATTTATGTTGTAAATAAATTTCACGCAAACCATTTAGGGAGCCACATTATTTCATGTTTCAAAAATTACAATTCACAACATTTGAATAACAAGCCCAATGAGCTATTCAACTCGGATATGTGCCCACAGGTCCTAGATGTGATTAATCAACCACATAACAGTCTAAAGTAGTACTTGGAAGGGGTAGGGGATCATTAGTAAAAAACCTCACCATAATACGTGATGCTAGTACATAGTCAATATATAATACAAGTACAGTCTATGATTAATTAACCACAGAACAGTCTAGGTAGTACTTGGAAGGGGTAGGGGATCATTAGTAAAAAACCTGACCATAATACATAATACTAGTACATACTCAATATATAATACAAGTACAGTCTAGGTAGTACTTGGAATGGGTAGGGGGTGATTCGTAAAGAACCTGACCATAATACATAATGCTAGTACATAGTCAATATATAATACAAGTATTGCATGTATAAGTTGCATATAGCCTTAAGAGAATAACCTTAAATCGAAACGCTGCCCCATAGTAATAAGTATCTAAGACGAAGAGAGATATAATTAAATCAGAAGGATAAGTGAAATATTACGATGGACAGGGGAGTTAAAAATAATAAAAATTTGTGTGGATGTATTATACACGTCTATATTAACATTAAGATGTTAACATATATTTTTTATTTATTTTTATTGTAGGTATATATTTAATTATTTTTATTATTATTAGTTTTTAAAATATTACATATTAAATTTATATTAAGTATTAAAAGAATTATAAATATCTTTTATATATGGAATTAGAAAGAAATTATTAATGGAATAAGGATTTTTCGAATCTTTCTTATCTATATATGTTTCATGTTAAAATCCTTTTCTCAATTTGTGTATTGAAATATTTTATTTATAGCCTAGGTTAAACTTTTATTGTTATTTATATTTTAAAGTCTAATATAACAATTCCGTATTAGAAATAAAATAAATTACACATCTTCCTAGTTATTGAAGGTGAAAATATAAGAATTTTTTAAATTGTCCATAAAATATTTGTTATTAATAAATTTTTGTTTTAAATATCATATATAAAGTAAACATAGAATGACTTACACATAATGTAATACCAGTAATACTATTTCCTCTCATCTCCATATTACATTTCTTCATCCTAGTAAAAATTAAATTACATTTCATTTCTTTCTCATACTAAAGTATTTTTTTTTATATACTTTCGGTTACTTTACTTTATATCTCTATATAAATTTATGGAAAATTAAGATACAAATTAAATTATTTTAATTGTGGTCCATATTAATTATTTTTTGTTATTATTATTTTCAATTTGTTAATTTTAATTTTATTATTTTTGAATTATTGTTACGTGACAACATCTCTTCTATATTAAATTGTAAAAGACATCTGGACACAAAATTAGTATTATAAATAATTTTATAATTAAAAATAAAATTCACAATAATATTGATCTAGCACAAAATTTATCTAATAATAAATATATACATTGGAGAGTTTTGATGACATAATTACTTATTATATTGGAGGGTTTTGAAGACATAATGACCTCTCACCATTATATCAAAAGTCTTCGTAATGTGATTTTCCTTTACCCAAAACAAAGGATAGATTTTTTAAATTAAAATTTTTAATAATTTTTTATTAAAAAAAAATAATTATCTCATTCTATTAAATTATTTTAATAAAATTGCTCAATGGGGTCGTATATCTATTTAATTCATTGACATAGGACACATAATTCACGCATTTTGCATGGTTGAAAGAGGGTAGGAAATTTGCATTCTTATTATGCTATGATTAATCTCTCTGGTTCTGATTGTGTGAAACATCATTCCTCTCTAACGCAAGAAGGAATAGGATTTTCTCGGGGATTCATGGTGCTTGTTTTTAGGTGGTTAAATAGTGTCGATCATGCAACATTCTGGATGACATTCAGATCTCAGCGGGATGTGAACTGGTATGTGGTTATGTTTTTCTAGGTCATGTGGGTATGGTGGGAGTCCTCCATCCATAGTTCCTCCTCCTATGGGATCATTAAGGTAACAACTCCCTCCTCGTCATTCTGGGTGAAACCTTTTTCTTCATTTTCTAGACAAACGGTCTGCTCGTTGGAGAAGTGGCTGGTATTGGTTTTAGGAGTCTTGGTATTGGGTAATTTGATGTGTTGGTATTTCGGATGGTGCTGCATTGGATTTTTGTGTGTAGCGATTGACATTGTGGCCATTGGTACCTCCCTTTCTATTGGTGGTGATTTTTCTCACATTGAGGCTATCAAGGAGGCCTTATTCTATCTCTCTCTGAGTGCTTTCCTCTAGTTTTTCTTTCATGGTGTTGTTGGTCATAAAATTCCATTTGGGGAGGCCTAGTGGCTCTAGCGATGGTTGGGCTTCTCAGAGACTAGGTGTTTGGCCTGTCTAGTGTGTAGTAGGGTGACTTTCCTCTAAACCCTCCTTGCGAGCGGTAGTTTTGAATTTTTAGCTAGGGTATGTAGTAGTTTAGTGGTGAACTTGGATGGTGGTGACCAAAGGGGCTGGGTAATGTTTCATATCATGGCTATAACGAGGAGCGTAGGGTCCTTGGTGGCAATTGGCTAGGTGGTAGAGTGTTTGTTTTTTGGTGCTATGGTTCATGGGTTGTTTGGGTGGACATTGGTGTCGATTTGGGTTTGTTTTGGGACTCTAGTTCTCGATTGGGCTTCCAGGATGAAGTTGGTTCCCCGATCCTCATGCACTCATGTATTGGTGAAGCCAGAATAGTCCCACTAAAACATGGGTAACCAAAGATGGTTGGTTGCTAGGGTGGAGATGTGGGAGTCAATTTTGTTTGCAGTAGTCACGTTGTCGAAATTACATCAAGAAAAGCTTGTGGGGAGTGTGGAGTTGGCGGCAAGAGAACTTCGGTAGCCGACCCTATGGGTGGTAGAGGGTACAGGGTTCTGGCATAGGGAAGCCATGGAATAGGTAGCAAGATAAAGGTCATAGGTTGTGCACGAGGACCCAGCTCACAACGACAAAGTGACAAGATGGGAAGTGTGGGGACTAGTGGATGTGCAGCTGCTGGTCACAATAGGGAAATGTTGGTGCAATAGAGGATGTTCCAATCTATCATGGACACACTAAAATCTCTTGACAGGGCCTCAGGGGAAGAACACGAGACAATTATGTCCAATATAGAGAAACTCAATTACTTTTAATGCCACATTCGTGAACGAATTGTGGTTGTGTGGCGTGGACAAAATATTTTGATCGAGAAGCTTGAGATGTTGGAAACCTGACTTGCTCACTTTGAGAAACATGTCCACTATTTATAACACCCTCCTCCTCCTCCATGAACGGAGCCAGACAATCATGCTTCTATCACTTCTAATGACAAATTATGGCAACTGGTGTCTTGTTAGTTCTTTTTGTTTTTTTGTGTGTAAGGCTTATAAGGCCGTGGATCTCTAAGTTGAGTATTTTAATTTTGTTTATAGCAATTTTGTTTATAACATGGTAATAGCATTGGTTGGTCAATAAACCTGGTCGCAGTGAGACCACATATATTTTGACATTTTTATTCATACTTTTTGAGTAATCAAAAAATCTTAGACTTAAAAAATATCTTCAAAATATGTTTTTTAAATTATATAAAGAAAAAATATAAAACTTCAAAATACATTTTGTAAATTATATAAAGAAATTGAAAAAAAAAAAAATTAAGAAAATTATAAATATTAATAAAATTTTATAGATTAGACCATTAATCTAAACTGATGTAAAGAAAACCATTAATAAGAGGCCTATCCAATAATATAAATAAAGTAATCAAATTGAAGCATATTTCCTCATATCAAAGTGCTGGTTTGGACAACGATCTTTGTTGGGGATATTATAAATTTACAAGTTACAGAGATTGAATAGTATGTTGATAGGAAAGGCTAAAGATGGAAAAGCAACAAAAATATTTAGGTAACCAAACATCGATCACATATGTTGTTAAGTTATCTTTGATATATATATATATATATAAAATTAATTTTGAAATAATATTTGATTTTAAATATTTCTCTTTTTTGGTATAGTGTTTTGGGATGTTGAAATATATTTAATATTATGCGTTCACTGGTTTTGGATAATTGCATACGTGGCTAAGTTATTTTTCTAATAATAGTCATATTACAAAAAATTAGAGCAATATATATAATTATGGAATATCATTTTATCATTTCATTTTGGTCTCACGGTTGTGGTGAATATATTGTTAAGGTGTATATGCAGCTGTGTAGTGAATATATTGTTAAGGTGTTTATGCAGCTGTGTAGGTCAGGTTTAAACATTGACTTACCCATGCACCGTTATTGGGAGCAGTGTTGTGATGTCTTAATGTTATAATGGTAACGGTTAAGGATCGATTTCGTGTCATATAAGTACAACCGTTAATGCGTTATCAATTCCATAATAAATAAATAAATAAGATGGTGTGTTAATTGAGTCTAAAGTGTTATCTTCCATATCTATGTTTTATTTCCAGTAAAATAATTTAGTTTTTTTTTGTTATGTTTTTCAATATTCACTAACTTCGAGAAAATAAAAAAAAAACCTTAAGTGTGATTCTTCAAAATCGGTTTTTATATCAAAGAGAAAGGAAAAAAGAACTCCAAGATAGGAAAAAGAAATATAAAATTATCTACCAATGAGACACTAAAGGATGATTGAATGGTAAGATAATTACACTCACAAAGAGAATCATAAGTATTTTTAAATGCAACAATGTATATACAAGAATAAATTTCAATATTTATTTGAATTGTGGATTGGTTTTAATTATTGGGTTTTTTATTAATCACTCATTCTCTTGAATTTTAACTTATAACTCATAAGCTATATTTAGCCTCATGGACATTAAAATAAATTTTTTTTTTCTTATATAGGCAATACTTCCTATAATTTAAATTAAACATTATTAAAAAAATAAGTAGATCAAACTTTCTATGCCTATATTAAAGAGGCTTCAATTTAGAATGTTATAAATATGTAATTTTTGTCATGTTCGAAAACACAAATTATTAATATTTCTTTTTAATAGAAAAATCATTGTGTCGAGAGGGGCTCTACAACCTAGTATAGGGGTAATGTGTAGATTTAATGTAAGAAAGTCTGCAAACATTTTTACGTGCATGCTTAATATGTTGAATTTATATTAATATGTCCAATTTATAATACATAAATTTGTAAACATCAGTTAAAATTAATATATAGCCCAAGGGAGATTAAAAAAATTAAAAGTAATAAAAATAGTTTTTTTTAATAAAATTATGAATAAATTTTTAGGTTAAAAAAATTATAATATACATATTACATTAAAATATATAAGTAGAAACAATAAGTTAGCATCTATTTTACCTTAAAAAACATAATAATGATTATGCAACCATATTTAAATTTGATTAATAAGCACATAAACTTATAATATGACAATATGTTTAGCCATAGGTATTCATGTTCACTTTGCCATAGACAGTGTTTACTTGTAAATAGGATTTGTTACCATACCATGAACCAATACCATGAATCATCATTACAACATGCCCAAAAACCATCTCTCATTTAACAATAAAAATATTTTATAAATATTTTATTTAAATTTAATGTTATATTTTTTTTTTAAATTTAAAAGAAAAAATATTATAATTACTTTAACAAGAGTCTTTTATGTAGAAATCACATAGGAAAAAAGAAAATTCAACGCGTTTCGAAAGGCTCCTATGGGATTTATATTGAAAAGACTCCTATGGGATTTATATTGAAAAGACTCTTCATAATGTAATATGGCTCACATGGGATTTCTACTGAAAAGACTCTTCTTAACGTAATATGGATCACAGAAACCTGAATTCAGAAATTATAATTAATTTTGAGATATATCTACAAGATTCTTAACTATGGATATTCACCACCACTTTACCATGGATATTATTAAACATACCATACCATGGGCTAATATGATGTCTCATTAATACCACATGCCCAAAAACCATCCTTCATTTCAAAATCAAAATAATACAATTAGCAATTCTTTTAACCAAGGATACTCACCCGACATTACCATGAATATTATTAATCATACTATACCATGGGCCAATACCATGGCTCATTAATACCGCATGCTCAAAATACATCTCTCGTTTCACAATCAAAATATTTTATAAATATATATTTTTTTAATTTTATTTTACTACATTTTTGGGCCAAGAGACACTCTCCATCCTAGTAGGTATGAGTTGTTGTAATGGCCAATTATGTTATCTTATCTAAAAAATTTGACCGAATCAAATTACATGAAAATAAAAAATAAAATTATTAATTAAAACATTTCGACTAAGTGAAATTATATAAAAATAAAAATTAAACTAAAAAAAATAAAATTAGTAATTAAACTAGCTTAGATCCATCTTTAACTCCAGATCTATCAAGCTCCAAGAGGGATCAAATTTCTCAAAGTTGAAAATTTTTCCTCAAGTTTTGCGCTCAACAAAGAGGTTTGCACCTTCGAATTTCTTATAACACCTTTCTCTATTGAAAATGAGAATGACATCCCCAATCCATTTATATCATAATTTTAAACCAACTACTTTATTTATTTTATTTTATTATTATTTAGGTTCGACTCGTGAGATATGTTTGGACGATTGAATATATGATTACTTGGATACCCAAAGGCTTGTCAACATGGATTTTTCCAATTGTATTACCACCCCGGACTGCCCAACTTTTTATTACACACATCCTTACTATGTAATATTCTGTTCCAATCTAATTTGATACCTCATTTAATTGATGAACTAGCCTAGATCCTTTTGACTCTAGATCTATTAAAAAGATAGATGAACCAAATCTATTCTCACTATGAAAGAGGTTTCCACCTCAAGAATTTTGATCCCTCTAGAAATTTGTAGATGCATAGTTAAAATTGATCTAGGGTGGTTTCATTATTAACAATGTATAATCATAATTATTAGTTTTAATAATTTTGTTTTTTAATGTAATTTCACCTACTGAAAATGTTTTAATTGACAATTATAATTATTAATTTTATTTTAATATTTTATTTATTTTTTAATTATATTTTTATTATATTTTTTTGCTATATTATTTGATTCAAAGTGTTTATATAACATCACATAACATAATTTTATAATATCTCTTCCATATTAAACTAGAAAGTGTTCATCGTAACAATAAAATATATATTTTTAACTTATTGATATGTAAACTATTGATAAATAAAGTAAAAAGACTTTTCTATACTAAAAATCTAAAATTGGTTAATCACATTTAAATAAAGAAAAAATAAATATAAAGGTTGTGAAATATACACCATACAATTAAAAAGAAGTGGGATTGTAATGGAATACACAACTTTTTGAAAAAATAAATATAAAGGTGGTAAAGTATAATGAATACTACCACTTAATTGAAAAACAAACACAGGGATTATAATGTAATATTGAACTTTATTATTGAAAAGAAGGTGGGGACTTATAATCTGTTCTAATGAATACTCTTTTAAAGTAAACTATATTTATGATCATTCTTTAAAAATAAATTTTGTTTATTAATTATCACTAAGCATGATAAATTACATGTTGGTTATAGGCAATGATTATAGGTTACATTTCCAAGTCATTTTTCAACAATGGTATTTTCGTACTCAGTTTTCAACCGATCTAAAATATAGAAGGTTAAAATTTACGATGCTCCTTGCACCTTTCGAACCGTTATGATCAATTTTCGGCAAATCTAGACTGTACAATGGTAAACTTTATAATTCTTACGAAGTCTTTCCATGCTTGGGGATCATTTGATAGCAAGAAGTTTAGCATCTCTTAGAATTTGATTTCTACACCAGAACAATTACAATCCTGATTTCCATGTTCATGCAGTGTTCCATTTTATATTTCATTTACTTTCTATGTTATAAACTTATTCATGCTCTAAATTAGAGAATTTTCATCATTAGAAGCCGTCGAAGTCATGCTATTACATTAAAACAATATTTTGTTACCTTTTTACATTCATTAGTAAAATGAAGTTATTGAATTATTCTTACTAGGGACACAAGAAGATGAAAAAAGCAGCTTAATACAACCTTTACATGAGTTAATAAAATCTGAAAGACTTAAATAATTATAAAATAATTACATGAGTTAATAAAACCTAAAAGAGGAGCATGAGGGCGACGGGGTTAGGGTTTCTTTGCAAAGACCGTCTCCAGCCCTCTCTTTCTACGATACAACATTGCCTGCCCGCGTAATAGCTCTGACGTGATTCCCCCCCTCCCACCCCACATTTCTCCACTACCCTTAACTGGAAACAGGCTCTCCACCAGCTCATTAGCTTCAGGTGGTTTGTTTTTTCTTCAACCATCCCTCACTTCACCGACGACCTCCGTTCCTATTAGCATCAACCTGAAGGCAGCTGTCAGCGGGCGGTCTTGACAGTTACAGATGAGATGGTTGATTATTTCGCGGATCCCTCGGAGTATATGCCCATCTGGACACACCCTAGGACCACAACGGCCGATTACTTTACCTTCGGACGCAAGCTCTCTGATGAAGTTGATGCTCTTCCACCCATTTCCCGCTCTCGCATACCTTCTGTGATGCTGCCTGAGGATGCCCCATCGCATCCAGACTTCATCTCCTAGCCATTCTCTCCACGTACTCCAGATTTTGTGGATCCTTTGACAAACCGTAGCAAAAAAAACTCTTGAACTGGTTCTGGTATCAAACCCTCCTTCTTCCGCCTCTTATATACCCTTGGCCGATCGACTATTGGTCTCTACTGCATAGGAACCTGTCTCATCTGCTCCCCTGACCACCGAGGCTCCCCATCTTGGAAATTTCATGGGAATTGGTCCCATCCCAGGTATTTTTTCATCCATTCCATCGACGGCTGCTGCGGGACCTAGGGCATCCCCTTCATTGTCGACTGCACATCCTGTCTCAGCACCAAAGACTTCTGCTGCTAAATTTTTTGGGGTTTCTAAGAAGAAGCAGTGCTTGAAGCTCCGGAATTATGAGGTATTCCTAAAAGTAACCAAGAACACTCAATTACTGGACTCCATGGATACTGCAGAGAAAGTGATTGTTGGTCGGGTTTGCGACAAACATTTTAGTGTGGAAAAGCTTCAACAATGGACCTCGGAGGTCTGGGGTCATCACCTGAAAGATCCCCCAAAGGTTCAAACATTCATTAAAGGTTGGTTTTCTCTCCGGTTCAGCTATCTTGCACACACCAACTAGGTACTTTCTACAGTCTGGCACATTGATCAAGCACCAATTTTTCTCAGAAGATGGACGCCTATGTTTGACTCGGAACAGGAGAGGGTCGATGCTAGACCCATATGGGTATGCCTTCCAAGGCTACCTCTACATTTCTGGATGGAGGATGTTTTCAAGTGGATTGGAAATGCCATTGGCACCTACCTCACATATGATGAATCTTTTCAGAGTATGGAGCACATGGCTTTTGCCGGGATTCTAGTTCACCTGGATCTCTCTGATGGCCTTCTAGAACACATTAACATTCAGTGGAGGAACGCAGCAAGGAGGCAGATACTACCTTACGATGGTGTGCCTTTTAGATGTAGACGATGTCACAAGGTGGGTCACTTGTATAAATATTGTCCACTTAATGATAAGGGCTTCAAAAAGACCTTGATTCAAGAACCAGTGGCACAGGAGTCCCCAATTCAAGAGGAGCAGCCTCAGAATACGGAGCCTACAAAAGGGATGACCGAGATGCAGATGGCCTCGACAGACAAGGTTATGGACCCACCATCGACCACTTTGAAGAAGCGTGGCAGACCTCCCCATTGACCTCCTCCCCCTCCTCCGACACGAACTCGGGCAACCTTCAGTGATTCTCATTCTCCAGGTAAGAGCTTACCCTTCACTTCATCCTCTCCTTGCTACACATATTTTCTTGATATCATCACATTTCGTTTATTTTCCTGTATATCATCTTATGTAACATTTGGATTGGATCTAAGCTTTATTTATGCTGCCTCTTCCTTTATATTTTGCCATGTTACAACCAAACCTGTTTTTACCCCCACTCCTTCCTCCCCTCAGATTTCCCCTCTTCCTCCATCTTCCACATTCTTTCAGACACCCCCTATAATTGGTTACCTGACATGCTCAAAAGCCAAGAGATTGGATTTGGACCATGTCGTGCTTGATATCATTCCCTCCCCCCCTCCGCATAAGCTCCATGGGGGAAGACCCTCCTTGCTCACTATTTCTCAATCTGTGGTAGGAGATGAGATTGCTTTGGGCAAACAATCCACTATACTTGGGCTACTTAGAGCTAGAGAAACCCCCTTTGAGCCCCCTCCATGAATATCATCTCCTTCAATTGCGGGGGGCTTGCTAGGCCTGCCAAAAAACTAGCACTTCTTTCGTTAATTACAACCAACTTGCATGATATAATCTTTCTACAGGAGAGTCTTCGTCCTGCTATTGTCATTTCCCATACCCTTAGAAATATGTTTCTTGGGTGGTTATTTATTATATTGGATGCACATTGAATATCTAGGGGTATTGCCTTGGAATACAACTCCCGTTCTATTAAACTACTCAATTGTTGGGGAGGGCCTGGCCATTTTGGTGCTGACATTCATTCAGCGGACCTGGGAATGAATTTCTGTATTTTCAATATATATGGACCTTGTCAAAACAACCTCATTTCTAGGAAAACCTCTTGGATTCTAACCTGTTTTTGGTAGACCATCTAATTGTTGGAGGGGATCTCAATTTTTCCATCAGTCATGCTGAGTCTTGGGGACATAGAGCACAGAGGGACTCTCTATCTGATTATTTCTCTTCCATCCTGGATTCACATCAGTTGATTGATATCCCTTCAGCAAAATTACAAGCGACCTGGAGGAACAACAGGACAAGGGAACATGGTCTGGCTCGTAGACTTGATCGCTTCTTGGTCGAAGAGAAGGTACTTGATCTGGGTTTTCACATTAGACAATGGGTTGGATCTCGGGGGATCTCTAATCATCTACCCATCTATATGGATATTGAAGGGGGTAGAACAAAACCCAAGGGACCTTTTAAATTTTGATCTGCCTGGCTTAGGGAAGACTCTTATATCAGCATGGTCTTTGAATACTGGAAAGCAAACCCTCTTGGGGCTATGGGTAATATCACAAAAGGTTTTATTCAAAATCTTATAGAGTTGAAGAAAATGTCCAAACAATGGGCTCACAACATAAGGACCCTGGATGAACACTCCCTGCGATAGATAGAATATGAGTTATATGTCTTTGAAAATGATCACGGAGGATTATTCACTTCTATTGAACACAAGGAGAAGATCACATGCCTATACTCTGCTAGAGGGAAAATCCTTAAGGATCATGAAGAAGTCTGGCAATTAAGAAGTAGGGCAATATGGATGAAGGATGGGGATGCAAATACCAAATTCTATCATAAGTTCGCCAATGGAAGGAAGGCGATTAATACTATTTGGCAGCTTCAGAACGAACAGGGACAGGTTGTCAACACATTTCAACAACTGGCTGAGCTGGCAACCTCTCATTTCAAACGAATTTGCAGTGCCCCACGGGAAGAAAATCTGGTAGACATCATTAGAGTGGCACAACTTTTTCCGAGGTTCGTAGATCAAGAGGAGGAATGGGACCTGACCAAAGCAATTACTCTGGAAGAGATGGAGGCCACCCGAAAGGGGTTTAAAAAAGACAAAAGCCCAGGACCTAATGGATGGTTAATTGAGTTCTACTTGGCTTTTTTTGAAATCATAGGTGAAGATTTGATAAAAGTTGTTGAGGATACGAGAATCAGTGGAAATATAGCAGCATCCATCACTTCTACCTTCATAGCGCTCATCCTGAAAACTGATAACCCAGTCTCCTATGAAGAATATCACCCTATCTCACTCTACAACTGCATTTACAAGATTATTGCAAGGATCATTTCGAATCAGATGCGGCCCATTCTATCCAACCACATCTCACCAGAACAATTCGCCCTCCTACAAGATTGACAGATTCATGAGGCGGTGGGCACTACATAGGAAGTATTACATACTTTACATATCAGGAGATGCCAAGGTATGATTCTAAAAGTTGATTTATCCAAGGCTTTTGACAGAGTTAATTAGTTATACATTAGAATGCTTTTAACCCATTTGGGATTTCCATTCAATTCATCAAATGGATTATGAGCTGTATAACTAACATTCTCTTCAACATTCTAGTTAATGGAAGTGCATACCCCTTTTTCTTCTCTGAAAGAGGTTTGCGGCAGGGATGTCCGCTGTCACCATTACTCTTCCTTCTTGTCATGGAAGGCCTCAACAGACTCATTAAGGATGAACATAGAAGAGGAAGATTACAAGGCATAAGGATATCAGACGATTGTATGCTAACACATCTACTTTTTGTGGATGATGTCCTTATATTTCTCAGTGGCAGCGTTGGTGATCTTACCATCATCAAAGCCTCTTTCTCCCTATTTCAAATGGCAACTAAAATGATACAAAATCTACGTTGACAGCAGCATAATGCACACCACACGAGATCCTTTTTGCACTTCAATGCTTCCCATTTACTCAACTGAGCCTAGCAGAAGGTCTGAAATATCTGGGGTATAAGTTAAAGCCCTTGGGCTACAAGATCGCTGACTAGACTTGGCTCATCTCAAAGATGGAAAAAAGACTCAATATCTGGTACCTCAAATATCTATCTCATGCTGGTTAACTCACCCTCATCAAGAGTGTCTTAGAAGCCACACCTGTTTATTGGATGTCTCTAGCATGGATTCCTAGGGGTATCCTCACCAGGATACAATCCCTCTGTTGTAGATTTCTTTGGAAGGGTAGCTTGTAAGGCAAGACTTTTGCTTCGGTCAATTGGGATGCCGTTAATTTACCAAAGAAGTCGGGGGGATGGGGCTTAAAAAAACTTTAGGACTTCTCAATTGCTCTAGCTGCTAAGCTTGGTTGGCACCTTGTATCAACTGACAGCCTCTGGTCAAAGGTTACTATTGCAAAATACATCGCCCTGATGTACATTATGGATTGGATTAGGCGACCACACAGATATACATATGGGATTTCTATTACCTGGAAGGTGGTTTTTTAGGCATTGAATCCTATCATAGTGGGTATTACTTGGAGAATCCACTCAGGAATAAAGTGCGCATTGGTATTGATTTGTGGATTGGTTGCAGGAACATGCATAGACTACCTAATGAGCTCATTCATCACCTTCAAAATCATAATTCTACTCATATATCTCGTATTGCAGATGATGATAATACCACTTTCCTGCAACAAGCCTGGAAAAGTGCACTTCATCTACATGTCCCTCCTCAATGGGTTTAGCCATGGGAGGATTATACTCAGGCACTTACGGATGCTCACATTCACATCACTGAAGGCAATGATGAGGTAATTTTTGCCGTATCTAAATCTAGGAGATACTCCCACAAAGATGGTTACTTGGCCCTGACAGAAGCTAGAAGACATCAGATCATTGCAGATTGGTGGAGGCATCTCTGGAAGCTTAAGGCCCCCCCAAGTCTTGGATGCTACTATGGACAATCTTGTGGAAAAAAATACCTATAGACGATAACCTCCTCAAGTGAGCACATTATGGCCCTCACTGGTGTTACCTTTGCAGAAGTGATAATGAATCCATTCAACAACTGTTCCTTGACTACACAGAAGCCTGAAAATAGTGGGATATTATTATTCCTGTTGTTGCTTCATCAAGTATATGGGCTGGCATAACTATTATTGAGGCTTGGCAGACCTGGTATACCTCCGCTTATGCTCCTAAGAAATGCAATCTGCCCTTCGGATCTTGTGGGCTATTTGGATCACCAGAAATCACTTAATTTTCCATAATTCACCACCTCGTTGGTCTATTACTGCTGCCAAGGTTTTGGCCAACTACACCCTCATCCCAGATGACCCACCCCCACAGAGGCCCAGGAATATTATACCTAAACATATTGATCATAGCAAGCCATGGGCTTATTCGACGGGACCGCACACGAGACTGGGTGTGGTGGGGGAGCTACTCTACATATCTACCATCATCATTCTTATAGAATGCTCATGGGTTTCAGAAGGGGTAGTAACAATTTTGCAGAACTACTAGCTACAAAACATCCCATACAATTTGCTTTAGAGAAAAATTGCAGAGACATACAATTCTTTGGGGACTCGAAAATCATTTGTGACTGGCTAAATAGAACATCTAGGTGCTCTACTTTTTCTTTGAGTCATATTTTAGATGAAACTCTGAGATTCATTTCATCATTTGACTCCTTTACATGTAAACACATTTTCAGGGAACGGAATGGGGTTGCTGACAGCCTATCCATAGAAGCTGCAATCGGGGAACCGGGCATCTGGATGATCTGGGAACTGCACGATGGAGATCACTATCAATACTACCATTGGCCATATATGGATATAATAGAATAATTTTCTGTTGGCATATGAACATTATTATGTTGTGTATATATTTATCGCATGACGGACATCTCAGTTTTTATATATTGTAGTTTTTACAGTTTTATATATATTGCTGCCTCCCTGCGTGGATCAAGGCAACAATTTTTTATCATTGTTGATGATGACAGTCATGTCTTCGATATGATGTAAATATGCATTTATGCATCTACAAAATGTAATTTCATTTTATTAATGAAATTACGATTCTTCCCAGGAAAAATTAAAAAAAAATATTGAAATACCTAAATAATTATAAAATAATTAGTTTTTTCACCAAACGAAACCTTTCCAATATGACCTCTTCTAAGTTATATGGAACAAATCAAATTGGATTTATCACACAACTCTATCCTCTTTTAATATTATATCAAATTCCATGCAACACAAGTCTATCCAAATATTAAGCCATACATTTAATAGATAGAGCAATAAATTGAGAACTCTAAATAGGCACATGTACCTCGTCATCCCAAGTGTGTTGGCTCATAATTTGAGTATATTGGGATCAACTATAACTCATATTTTAAACATGAAATTACAGGTTTTGATTTGTGTAAGAAGAATATGTATTTTTTTTAAGAGTTTATATGTTCAAAACCAGAGGGGTAAAGCATGTATGAATTTATAGATTTAGTAGTTAAATTGCTATCGGGAAGTGGGTGTCTTGTACTAAAAACAAGGAGATCTTATACAACAATTTGGTGTCTAGCTTGACCCTTTGTCCTACATACAAAAAAATCCCGTACGGTGTCTAGCTTAAACCCTTATTCCACGAATAAAAAATATTACAGTTAAATAATAATAATAATAATGGAACTTTAATTAAACACAAAAATCAAGTGCATTGGCTCATAATTTGAGTATACTAGTATCAACTATATCCCATACTTTAAATACCAAAATGACAGGTTTACTTGTGATGATGCTGATTTGTGCTTCTTTGTTTGTCGATCAATATAACCCGACATTACCCTCAACTCCTACATGATGGACTCATATTTCATGTGGTAACGTTCTTTTGTCTTGCATTAAGAATCAGGGAACAAAATTAGCTGTGATCTACATAAATGACAGTTTCATTTGCTGAGATAAAGTACAAGAAATGGTTTAATGCTTGGATCAAGATATAAAACTCGCGGTTTGATTAATGGAAGTTTAACTCGGTATTAAAGAACAATTGTTAATAATTAGGTTGTTGTTTCTACCTAAACATATTTCCCAATGAATATTAAAAAGCATACAAACACATACTTTTAAGGAAATTAACAGTGTTTTCTATTTTTTTATTATATTTCTTTCTTGATATATGTCAAAATATTAAAATACATTCTTCCTCTATTTGTGGGGGTGTGGGTGGGTTAGTTAGTGGAGTTACTCTATAGGTAATAGAATTGGTTGTGTTGGGGGAGAGCGATGGAGGGTGGTTGGTGGATTTATTTTATAGGTAATACAAATACATTGTTTTGAAACTATAAACGCATGGTTTGAAAAAATTTGTTAGTGTTTGTTTTTTTTTATTATAATTTTTGTCTTAATATATCTCAAAAAATATTAAAATATATATATATTTTTTTCTTCTATTTTTTCAACTTTTTGGGGCTTTATTATTTGGGAAAAAATTATATAGTGTATTAGAGGACATTAGGGTGTATAATCTAATTGTTTATGAAACTATGAACACATATAGAGTAATTTGTTTATAATTTTTTAAGGAAATTAACTATGCTTGGTATTTTTAATATATTATTGTTTTCATATATGTCAAAATATTAAAGTATATTCCTTTATTTTGTCTATTTTTTTACGCCTTCACCATTTGGGGAAAATTTATATGGTGCACTAAAGAACATTAAAACCTTCAATCTAATAAGAAAAGAGAATTTTTTCATAAAGTTTGGATCTTTTTAGGTCACACTAAAGAAAGAACTTGCAATTTCAAGTAGATAATGACTCTAACCATTTAAAAATAAATAAGTAAAATTAGGATCATGAACTTTGAAAAAATAATTTTGCAAAAGAGTGTTCTATTCTATGAAGTTTTACATGTTTTTGTGGAAAGATTTCGTCATTTAGGTACTCAAGTGTTGCATTAATGGAAATGTGTGGATTATATGTTGCATAAAAAATAACTTATATATGGTTAGAAAGCTAGAAAATTTCACAATTAGACACAATTTCTAAAAATAAAAATTATATATTTAGAATGTTAATTCATTTTTATACAATTCCTCCTTTTACATCATTTTCAAATTCACTGTATACGTACCTCTAATCATTCCTCTAGGTTATCACATTATTTTTTCGAAGGTTTCATTGTCACTAGCGCATCATGAAAGACCATGATCAATTGACACCTACTTGTTATAATCAATACCATTTGCCAAGGATTTATGGTTTGATGGACCAAATGCAACATGTTGAGTACTTAGCCAAACTAGATTTGGAATGAACACATGATTAGGTAAGCCTCAAAGAAGAAAAGACTTGGAAGATTATTTTCAAGATAAGGCAAGGTTTTTATAAATGGTTAATAAAGCCATATGGTTTATGTCACACACCAGCTACATATATGAGACTAATGAATGGTGTATTACATCGATATTTCGATTCATTTGCAATAGTATGTTAGGATTATATATTAGTTTATATCTTTACATGAGAATTTCAAATGTCATATATCACACAAGTGTTAAAAGATAATAACAATTATTGTCTACTACCTAACATGATGAAATTTTAGTTTAATTAGAGCTCATTGGTATATTTTGTGTATGTGATTAGTGGAGTGGAACTCAAGATAGATTTCACCAAAATGGAATGCATAAGAAAATACCTAGTTCCTACAAATATCATTAAAGTTAGGAGCTTCATTGGGATTGAATAATACTAATAAAATTGCATAGAAACCTTTTCAATTATATGTACACTACTCCACGCCATAAAAGAAAGTGATAATAATTTATAGTGGGATAATAATTAACGAAATATTTTAATGAGCTAAAAATGTAAGATGACTAAAGCATCACTTCTCACATTACCAAACATGTAAAATCAATAGGAATGGGCAGGCCGAAAGGAAAACTAGAGGCCAAAATGCAATGTAGAAATTGTGGTGATGGGTGATATGAAATGATTTCATAATGCTATTTTAAAAGCATGTAGGAAGTATGAAATGATTTAATAGAACTCTAAAAACGGTTTTTTCAAACTTTATTGAAGGTGAAGTGACTCACCCTCTAAAAAATCGATTCTCCATGGTCTAAATCATCTCCCAACTTAGGGAATGTTCTCCTCCTACGTCTCCTCGTGAACGATTTCTCCCTCCCTCAAGTTAATGGTCCAAACTCTAATTGAACGAACGAACCACTACCTATAGAAATAGAGGTGCTACAAAATAGTTTGAAGGTTAAATTAAATTTAACACACATAGATAACCATAAGTCAAAGTCGAATTTTGATAGCGATGTAAAAAATTTGAAATGGTCACAAGGAATTATTTTGAAATTTAAGTAAATGTGCACACAATTTGATTAGGAACTAAAGGAGAGAAAACACATATTTATAGATAATAAAAAGCTGTAAAAACTTTGTCTCATTCACCTCAACCTACATTCTCAGAGGAAGGAGAAGAGTTGCCCCTCCTCCCACTCGAAGTCCCTTTTATTCACAAAGTTCAAAAAATGGTTCATTTCCATTTCCCTCCCAAATGAGGGAAGTCGAAAAGAGACTTTGTGAGATAATTACTAAAATGATAAATAACTCTAGAATTTCTATAATGTTAGACTTACTCCAATCCTACACTTACTTTAAATATTTATAATTTTAACAAAAACAACAAAATTTATTTGCTAGCATTAAAATGTGGACAATCCACCACATTGTTAAGCTATGTTCCATTTCTTTATCTCGAGATCGGTCTAATTCTCCTACACTAGACTCTACAGGAAGGAAAATCTTATGAGTTCCTTCTCATAAACTACTCTAGAGAGAAATATACCTTTTATATAGTTCCAACATTCATCTATGCAGAATCATCCATCGAACGGTCCTTCCACTCCACCAAAAACTCTAGATACTCTTCCCCCTATTGTTCTTTGTAACTCTAGTGTCCAAAAATATTTTAGCCTTTGCACCCATTTTCATAGGCATATGCTTCATCCTACTCTTTTCATTGACTTCTCCACTTCTCTCATATGTTGTAGTGGAACCTTCATCACCAACTTCATAGGGATACAAATAAACCACATTGAAAATATGCAAGATACCTATGCTTGCTAGTAACTCCAATTCATATGCATTGCAAAAATTTCCCCATTATCTTGCAAATTCTTATTTTCTTCAACTTGAGTTTTTTATATTCCCCTCTTTGGAATCTCTCCTTTATCAGGTGAGCTAAGACCATGTCCCCTACCTCGAAGTTTACCTCTCTTCTTCTTAAATATGCTCTATTTTTGTAATTTTAGTTACTATCATGTAGCTTTTGTTTTATCTCCTCATGTAAGGCTTTCATTAATACTACAAGATATTCCCCATCAGTACCCATTTTCTCAAGCTTCCCAAATATATTAGTTCACAAACTCCTCTAAGATGCATTCTATACAAGACCTAAAACTGGCTCTTCCCTATTCTCTTATTTGGTCAATCATTGTATGAAAATTATGCCTAAGATAACACATGATCCCAATACTTAAAATGCCCACCCAAAAGGCTTCTGAATATTTTTCCATAACTTTATTTTTCCCATCATATTGTGGACGATAAGATGAATTGAACCTCAATTTTGTTCCAAGATTCTTCCAGAAGATCGTCCAAAAATTCCCTGTGAATTACCTAGTGCCCCTGTTAGAGATTATACTCTTTGGAAATCCATGCAATGAGACAATCTTATTGAAAACCAAATTAGGCAAGTGTGTAGCATCACTAGAATTGGAGCATGAGAATAAATGATCCATCTTGGTAAATTTATCCACAACTAAAAGTATGGAGTCCTTACCTCACTACATCCTTGGTAAACTGAACACAAACTCCATACTCACCAAGTACCATGGTCTACAGGGAATTGGAAAAGGAGTATATAGTCCAAGATTTTGACTCCTCCATTTTGCATCATGACACACTCTACATTTTCTCACATATTTCTACACATCTACCCACATCTTTAGCCAGAAATAAAAATGTTCTAGCTTCCCAAGTGTCTTTTCCACTCCAAAATTCCCTACCAATCCTTCATGGTGATTTTTTTGTATTAGATTCTCTATTATTGAGAAATGGTTAATGGATATCATTTTTTATTGAATATAAAACTATATTCCAACGTAAGAACTTTTCGTGGGCTGCTATCTCTACTCACGGGGTTCTTGCACTCTTCAAAGGCCACTTGAAAATGAACATCTTCCTCATACAAGTGTTTCAAATAATAAAAGCCCAAAATCTATACATGGCACTTTTGCATCTTCAAACTCCTCTCGTTCAAAACATTGGCTACCTTGTTCTCTTGTACACTCACATGTTTCAAAACAAAGCAGAAATTTTGTAGGAATTCTACCCATAAGGCATGCCTATGGTTTAACTTGTGTTTCCACATTATATACTCTAATGCACAGTTGTGAGAGAATAGAACACACTTCATGTGAATCAAATAGTGTCTCTAATGCTTCAAATATTGAACCACCACATACAATTCCTTGTCATAAGAGGAGCAACAACTCTTCAAATCAACCTTCGAAAAGTAGGTTTCTCCACTCAAATAGTCCATCATGTCTTCCATATGTGGCAATGGAAATCCATACCTAATTGTGATATTTTCGATTTCTTTGGAATCTGTGCACATCCTCTATTATCCACACTTTTTTGACTAAGTTTTGTAGGGACATCGCTTTGACTCAGGCTCTCCCTTATCAACACTTTATCTAGTAGTCCTTGAACCTGTCACCTTATTTCCTTGTTCTCCTTGGGTGTCATTTAGTAAGTAGCTTTATTTCGAAGGCTTACTCCTAGTATCAGGTCTATGTGATGGCTAATCCTTCTCTTAGGTGGCCTCTAAGTCAAAAAATAAACTACTATGGTGTCATTAAACTATTGCAACATCTCTTGAACCTGAAGAGGTAAATCTACAATTTCAGTGTGTAGAAGTATTACCTTTGGTCTGCAAACCACATCATAGTCGACCTCTTCCTTCCTTGTTTGTTCCATAAATTATTTTCCTCCTAACAATAGTTCTTTTAAGCTACTCATCCCAACTATACTCTCCTCGATTAATGGTAGAAGAGGATGATTGATACGATCATTTTCAAACTTGTAAGTGTTGTCCTATCCATCATGCACCACTTTCCTATCAAATTTCCAAGGTAGATCCAACATGAGGTGGCAAACATCCATTGGAATGATGTCAGAAAATACCTTATCCTTATATCTACCTATGTAGAACCCCAATTTTCTCTTCTCACATACCAACAATTGGTGACCTTTCTGCAGCCATGATGCTTTATATGGTGTTGGGTGCTTCATATTCTTTAATCTAAGTTTCTCCACCATTTATGTGGAAACTAGATTGTATGTGCTTCCACTATCAATCACCAATTTGTCACACTTTAGGCTCTTCATTGTGTTGGTTCAGTAGTCTCCTTGGTCAGTTCTAACAGGAATTTTTTCATCTTTAAATCTTCTCCCGACTATAGTGCATTTTCTGGGATAGGTGCCTCTACTTCTGCTACTTCTAGTTGAGCTACATATGAATATTTTTTCCCTAATTTCTCATTCTCAAAACACTTAAAATATCTATGACCTAGCTACCCACATTTGTGAATTTGATAAATAGTCTCCCTACATCTTCCTCAACCTCTACATCTCTAGTAAGGTCTTCCTCCTTTGGAGTCACCTTCTTTATCTTGTTTTCCTTCTACCTTGGGTTGGCTACATCATTATTTTGAGTTGGTATTTTTTCTCTTCCAACTATCTATCCTTTTCCTATAGCAAATACATGACCTAGACCTATTTTTTTCTTCCATGTTATCTTTTCTTCTGTCTCAGAGGAAAATTGACATGATTCTTCCATCAACCTAGGAGAAAGCATGTTGATTTCATCTTCAATTTCCAACTTCAAACCATTCATGTTGTAATAGTCTTGGTGAAAATTCCATGTAATAAAAGTTAATAAAGGAAAAAATAATAACCACGGTTGATGGGACACGTATTCCAAGATGAATGTTGTGTAGGACATCATAGGGGGTGTTCATTTGGTTATTTATGGCTATGGAAATTGGAAAAGGCAATTGCAAAGCATTTGGAAAGGCATGAGGCATTTATTGGCATTTTATTTATGAAAATAAATGAAAATAGGAGAAAAGGAAGGTGAAAGGTCATAGGTTGCATGTGAGGTGGAAATTGAAGAAAAATAATGGAAAAAGAAGAAATATAGGCCTCATTCATAGAAATGCTTTTGGGGATTAGTTTGGAAGCTTCTTCTTTTCAGTGTTGAGCTCATAGTCAGTGCAAGTTATTAGCTCAAGTTTTTTCTATGGTTATGCATAGGATCAAGAAAGGAAAAGAAGTGAAGAAGAAGGAAGGGGCACAAAGGAAGAGTAGGATCAGGCAACTACAACATGATTCTCTTCAGGTATCGATTTGCATGTGTATTTTCCTTGCTAGATTTGGCATGCATTGTATTCCATGTGGTTCTTTTGTTGTTTCGGCATGGGTTTCTCCAGGTGTAATAGTGTTTTCACCCTTACCTTGCCATTTCCGGATAGCCATGGTGTGATGGGGTTCCCATGTCTTAGCTGAGTTGGATTTTGGATGGATTCAAAGCTGAGTCGGGTGGATCTCCAAATGATAGAGCACATGGTCTAGTGGTACCTGAATAAAACTATGGATCATGGTAAAGCTACTGGGCTAGTGACCCCTGAGCTAGACTTTGGGTTGTGATAAAGCTAGGATTATGTTGCCTTAGTGGGCCTAGGAATCATACGACAAATAAGAAGTGGTTTTCTCTCTGTTGGGCCTAGCAATCCAAATTTTAGGATATGCGATGAAGCCCGGAGAGTGGGTCTCATTTTAGGGTCTGGTGATCCAGGGTTGGATTGCCGTAAAGCTTGAGAGACTAGGAGAAAAGAAAATTCCTCACGGTGTAGGAGGAGAAATCTGGTGGAATCCATACTTGTTTCTCCTAATGGTGAGTAGAGATCACAATAAATCCTATTATGATGCGTTAATTTTTTTGGCCTAGGGATTGAGGACGGATTACAGTAAAGCCTGGTTTCTATTGATGAGGGTGAGGTGGTTTAGCCTCAGGATGTCATGGTTGGTTCTTTTGGTTTGAGTCCCACATTCATGCTTGGAATATGGCACGAGTTCAAATGGCTAAACATATATTTGGCTGACCCATTCTATGGTCAAGTGGAACATGGTAGTCCCATCTCCAGTTGGGTTATTTAATTCATTAATGATAAATTCATTCCCTTGATTTTCATGTGTATGTGTACTAATTCATATGTGGATTTTATGATAGATATGCTTATGATATTTCTATCCCTATTATGATGGTTATATATATGTTTTATGACAATAGCTATGTATCGATCTCAGCATGTTTTTACTTGTAAATGAATGGATAATGTATCTATGGACTAGTAGATGATAATGCAGAAAATGACATGAGGGAGAAATTTTTCATAGCAATTATCAGTTAAGTATGATATCCCTACACTTAATTTTGTTGTTTACAGCTGTAGGTTACATGTTGATGATATGTTTGATGAAATTCCTCGCATGGCTAGTAGGGGTCTCATTAAGGTTAGTTCAGCTTATTGCTTTCACATCGTTGTTTCCCTATTATTTCCCTATTCCTATGTTATCATTCCATTCTGGGAAGTGACCTGGCCTCTAGGCCTGTAAACATGGCACAAATCCCAGAGTCATTGGTACAACACTGACAAATTTACTCTCTGGTCACTAGTAGGAAAGCCTATGAGAGCAAATTTTGCTTTCTAGATTGTAGGAAAGCTAGTGGGAGAGATTGTGGCATAAGATGTGAAGGACATCAACCGGACCCAGGGATAGAAATTCAAGGTGGCTGAAATGTCTGTTGAGGGATTCTATTGCTCATGTGCATAGGTTGGTTAATGTGTTCCATCGATTCCACTTCCTTAAGGTCACATAGGAGTTCGAACCCAATCATAGTAGACTATCCTCGTATGTTTTCTTGGTTGGAATGGTTACATGGGTAGATGTGTGAGGAGGGTGTTACAGATTGGTATCAAAGCATGGTTCACCCCTCGGACTGGATGGGTGGCATGTGTTGATCATGCATGCATGTTAGTTGCATGTGTGTCTCTTATACTTAAAGTCCATTTTTTTGTTGCATTGCATGACGTTGATCATTGTTGTAGTAAGGTTGTCATGAGGAACTTGATGTTGATTTTTGTGGGATGCATCGTCATGAGTATATGAATGGTTACATATTGCTATATGTCACTCACATGTCGTTATATGTCACTTGATTACATCCTTGTATGATTAAGTGGCGTTCTTGTATGTTTGATTACATGTATCCATCTTGTAGGTTGGTTACAAGAAGTGATCACTTATGCTCGACTACATGCATTCAGGCATATGTGTAGTTGATTATGCATTTCTTATGCATGTTGATGGTTGCATGGGGAAATGTATACAGTGGAGTGATGGTTTTTTTCATGCATGAGGACATGGTTTGTGTAGTTTATATGGTCATGCATTGATTACTGGACTCTAGATAGAATGATGCAAATAGGGTTTGGTACTCATGTGTTATATGCAGTTGTTATGCATGTATGGTCTTGGTTATAGTTATGCGTGAACAGTAGGTTAAACATGCCTTTCAAAGTCATGGTATGCAATTTAGGTCATCAGGGTGATATTTGGATGTCAGGATGCTAATGTGTTGGTTGAGATAGAGCAGGAGATGTAGATCATTAAAGTGAAGTTGCAGCATTGGACCTCGAGGCAAGAGCATGTTGTCATAAAGGTTTGGAGGTCAGGCACGCAGGTATGTATCTTAAGTATTGTTATACGCATTAGGTTTATATACATTAGGTTTGTGTACATGTCTTTTGATGTTATGCTTACATACATAATAGATTATAGTTGATTAATGTAGTCATATGCACATGTGTTAGATAGTCATGAATGATAGTAACCTATGGCTGTATGCATTGCTATTGTTGTTTCAAGTTAGATAACTTGATGATTATGTTATATGTTGTTGACGAAGTATCATATAGGTTAACTTGTTGTTTCTAAATGATGGTTAGCTTGACAATTAGGGTTATAGACTTTATATCTTGATGTTATATGTATCACACTAAGTTGGATTGTCCTATGCAAATGATTATGATTATGATATTCAGGTATGAGCCAACATATTTGTGATATGGTGTTGTACTAATATAGATTGACTTTGAATATGTGTGAATGATAATTTTGTATGAGTGATGATGTAAACATGTTAGCTAGTGACTATTTTGGATATCATGACCTTACTTATGTTTCGGCTAATATATTGTGAAGATATATCATGTTAATATGGATTTATTGTGTATACAAGATTGCCTCCTCTGAGATATAGTAAGGTATGAGTTTTCTTATGTCGTATATTTGGTGCTTGACTGGTTGACTATCTCATCTAGTTGATTTATTTAACATGGTACGTTTGCAGGTTGGTTGAATGTTTGATGACTTGCATAACATGAGTATGTGTTCCAATGATCTTGTTTTAAGATGATTGTACTAATACATGTGTTTTGAGACAGTTGATATGTACTTGCATGTAAGTAGGTGATATTTGTAGCATTATGTCTAATGACTAATAGTTGAATATGAATTATGACATGATTTTTAGTACTGCTAAATGTTGATTTCAAGTTGATAGCTATGATTGTCATGATATTTGGAACATGTGGTTAACATGTGTGAGTAGTTACATGGTAACATGTTAGGTATTAGTGTAACAAGGTGACGCTTGATTTGTTTTTATAACTAATAGTTGGGTGATGTGATAACACCTAGTAAGCCTCAATTGCAGCAAGCAAAAAAGGTAAAGGAAAGGAATTGGGCAACAATTCCTTTGGCTATGTTTGTAAATTATAATCCCAAATGAATGAGTGCTTTTGATACAAGAAGTCTTCTTAACCTTCATTTGTCTAAAATTATGTGGATATGTGTTATATTCATGGACATGTAATTGGCAGGTATATTAGTTAGTCTCTAGCTACAGGTGGATTTTTCAAGGCAATTGGAGTCCCTTTAGAGATGGCATGGACGTGTTCATGTACAAGGAAATGTGTTTGGCAACACCAAGATAAGGTATCTAGTGTATTGTTATATTCATTTATGCACTAACATTTATGTGCTTATGGAGGTATGATGCAAGGTATTGCATGGAAAAGAAGTTGCCATGAAATTTTGAAGAAGGCTCTAGTTCAGATTTGCTTGGGAACAATGGGGATTGAGTCATGGTGTCTATTGTTAGTCTTATGCTTTTGTTATTTTGCGATTGTTGCACTTGATTTGTGATTTTGAGTGTGTCTGGTGCATAGCTATGCCACTTTATTGCAGTTTCGTGTTGTTATTGGTTTTCATGCTTTTCTTCTTCGTTGTTTCTTTACATTACCATTTTTGTTTTGGGTCTTTGGAATTGTTTGGGAAAGAGGAAAGTTAATGGAGCTCAGAGAGATTAGTGTGGTACCCAACAGGTAATATAAGATTCAGATGAAGCTTTGTCCATCAATAATCACAACAAAAGATAAGACTATGAAAATTGGTTGGGTTGGTTGGTCCATAGTGGTAAACAGATGGTCGAGATACAGACATGTGCAACATATCCAAAAGGGTAGAGTAAATGGATATGAGGCATCAGTTGCCTTGGCTATGTTGGGAATGACTATTCTTAATGTTGCGCATGTGTTGCATGAATAAAGGAAGTTCTCTTAAACCTTGACCTTTTTATCTGGTAATTATCTTATGATCATGATTATGATGATGTTTATATAAGTATACATGTGTGTATGTATGTGTTTTGTTGTCTGACATAATGATGATTTTTTATGCTAATTATTATATATATATATATATATATATATATATATATATATATATATATATATATATATATATATATATATATGTATGTATGTATCCATGTATCTACGTCACTATTTGACAGGGTCATCAGGAATCATCCTTGTAGAGGTATGATTTCTTATGCAGGAGAATGAGAGGAAGAGGTCCTTAAACTATGAGGAAGCAAGTGGAAAGAGTAGTCATGACAAATATATGAGGTCAGTATCATGTGAATATGAATTTATATTGTATTCTTGTATTACTCCTATGATTATGTTATCGACAAGTTATATGAGGGATACATCAACAAAATGAAAGTAGTGTTGAAGCATCAATAAGACACTAGAAGCAAGGTTTCTTGGTAAGGACAGTGTCGTTTTGGATGTGTGGTACTACTATTGTGCATATGTTTTATAGGTTGTACATGTTGCATATGTGATGCTATGTACATGTAGTGTTGTGCGAATATTTCATATATGGTGTTGTGTACATATGATGCTACGTACATGTTGGATATGTAGTTACATGTATAGTTGGTGTTGCGTGCATGTTGTACATGTGGCACCAGTTACATATGGTGGCGTGTGCATGGTTGTACAAGTGGTGTTGTGTACATGTTGTAAAAGTGGCGTTATGTGCAGGTGGTGTTGTGTACGTGTCGTTCATATGGCATTATGTATGTGTGGTGCTGCGTACATGTCGTGGACATGGTAATCTGTACCTATGGTATTGTTTACACATTGTACAATGGTGCAATGTACATGTGGCTTTGTGTACATGTTGTGCAGGTGGTGCTTTGTACATATGGTACTGGTATACGTGTGGCATTTGGTGCATGTCATACATGCTTTGTTGTAGCTAGTTGGTACTATGTATTTTCATTTTGTAATCATGGTATCATGACATATGTATTCATTTTGTTGCACTCTTTATACGTATTTGTGTTGTGTTGCACATCGGGTGTAGGTGTATGTGTTGTATGCAGGTGGAGGTGCATGTATTGCATTGCATTGTATGCAATGTGTGATTGTATCTATGTGATGCACATTATGTGTAAATAGTTTAGGAGAAGGAATTGGTTGTTTGTTTGGTGTGGAAATTGATCGGGAGTGCGTATGGAACAAAGAAAAAGGTAGAAGCTAAATATTGAGGAAAGGATAAGTATTTTCATTTTATTTAGTTTTATTATGAATGTGATTTATGATTATGGTATATGATGATTATATATGATCTATGATTCTGGTTTATGATGGTTACATGTGATTTATGATGTTGATCTATGATGGTTGTGTTTGGGCTAACCCAATGTGATATGTTTATATATGATGATTTGGTCAAATATGCTAGTTTGACTTGTTGTGACAGGAAGTAAACAGGATTGTAATTATACCTTATTGACGTGCTACCAATCAGGTATGATTTGAAGTTATTTCAATTTATTTTAAATCTAATGGAAGTTATATGATTGGTATAGGAAGCACAAAAATTCTTAATTGGATGGTTGAAATCAATTGAAAGAATTGGCAGCAATAGTGATAGAAATTGGAACATGAAACAATATGTTGGTAAATCACTTCAGGAGCAAGGCCATTGTGGGACACTGGTATCCAATACTGTCCATTGATTTCCATGAGCATGCTATGATCGGTATGATGGTTTTGAGGGAGGTATATGACTTGGTTTTGTATCTTCTGATGTGAGGAAGCCTTGCCAATGGATGTTCACCTGGGATAGGGTATGTTGGGGAACTTTGAAGGTGAGTGACTGCATGGAAGGCGATGACCAGATTTCTCGAGGGACTCTCTAACAGTGAAGGCAAGGTTACGGATATATTGGTTTTGGTAATTAGCATTACCAGATGGAATTAGATGCACATTTGGAATGCACACTAGAACAATGAACTGGTAACTATTCATTGAGAGGACAAGTGGCACAAGATTATAGCATCGAACATTGGATGCAACTTTGACTATGGTAGTGCATTCTGGACATCCTAGGAAGGAAGTGAATCCTGGTACTACTTTGAGGGTGGAGTGTGGTGAAGTAAAATTATCAGTGCAGACAAAAACAAATTCGTCTAGCCCAATAATGGGTCTAGCCACAATTGATACATTCTATGGAATATTTCCTTAGGTTAGAACCAATTAAGAGGGCCTATCTCTTAGTACACTTATCCCGTTTGATGATGTCCTTGCTTTCTTGCTCCAACTATCTCTCGCTTCCTTCTTCAATCATCAAAAACAAGTAAACAACAACAAACAACAATCGTGATAATAGATAAATTGTAATTCAACCTACTTAACAAGTCAAGAAAAATTAAGCCATGAACATGTAAGATGACAAATCATGTAGGAAATCAATCAATAGTTCCATATATATTGAATCAAGAAGAGATCACAACCATTGCCTTGACCTTTCCATTCTCCTCTGACAAGACTACATTCCTGCACACTTCTGCTAACATTCCATGATGGCCTCAACAATAATAGTTTTAAGGCTCTTCTCTTTAGTCTTCAACACTAAACCAAATTCACACTTCTCCCTCACACAACTAGAGAGCTACAACTATGAATAGCTTGTTGTTTACTCCAAACTTAGTTAGCACTAACACACCAACCTTAACACTTCAACACTAACACTAGCTTGTGCTTGGGAAAAATGGAGGTTTATATAGCATGAATGGATGGGAGATGGATCCCCTTCTCATGGGAGAAGGCCTTATATCTTGGGGTAGTTCCATCATTATAGAGGAAAGGATCCCAAACTGACATCCTCGACCCTATCCTACAAAACCATTTACCAGACTTCCATTATGAAGCTTCTAGAGTTGGAAGCTTCGGATCTTTATTTAAAAAAAAAATCTATAAGAGGACCGTGCGATTGGAACAAATCTGAATCGCTCTGGTGGCACTAGGGATAGTGTTAATCCTTGCATATCGGTGTGAGGGGGACAAGGGGCATTAGCACCAATCTTGTAAACTGGGTAAAACATAAGTTTTTGGGGAAATGGTGCAAAAGGGATTTGTTGTCCTCATGAAGAGGGACACAATGGGAGTTTCTTCATGAAGGGTAAGAATGTAGGGTTCATTGTAGAGGTCCTCCTAGATCAAGGAATGGGGAGTACAATGACAGCGACAAAGTGTTGTGTAACAAATGCCCCCTAAAGCTTGAAGGCTGAACTAGATTGAGGGATGAAATACTTTATGAATCAGTGTGGGAAACCATAGTCTACCATCAGAAAACTTGCAAGAAAGTATAGATACATATACATAATTGAGAACTCTGTCAAATGATACATGAATCGTGGTATGGATGCGACCATCGAGATAATGATCATGTAAATGGATCCAAGGATGGTCGCAACCATCTGTTAAAGAGGATCATAATGAAACCAAGGTATGGTCACAGCCATCCAATAATGAGAAGGATCAGATATGATAACTCATGGTATGGTCGCAACCATCCATCTGAAAGAGACATGTATATCAACATAACCATGTCACATCACTTCGCAACCTGATATTTTGTGATCTGAGTCCAGGGTCTTGTTCTCCAACATGACCCAATCAAAGTACAAATTATAACATGTGAATAGATATGTTGACATCGAACATGCTAGAAAGTCGCTTGATTACTAGGCAATGATGTAAATTATTAAAACGCATGAGAGAAACCACCAATAGTGACAATGGTCCTTAAGGTACTATCAACATAATCCATGGAATGTGAATATAGGAACTGATGTCAAACACCTGTGAAATCACTCGATCGAAATCTACTGATGTGAACTTGTTGTCGAGTGCGAAGAACTTGCCATTGGGGCATGCAAGCTCTAAGGTACCAGAAGGGAGCCTCTCAGTAAAATTCTTGGATAATGAGTTGAAGTCGACAGGAAGTGACCATGTGAAAGGAGGGCCATAATGTATCCCATATCATCGACACAAAACAAAAGGATGCAAAATTATTTTGGATGATACAAAGAATCAGAGGTAGGTGTAACTGCAGAAGGAAAACTCTTGAACATATCAGTGACATGACTGGAAGTTTGGCAGCTTTTGGATCCATAGGATTGGTGGTCATGATGATGTGGAAGAGATCAAATTGAAGGAAAAAATGAATGGCCCAACACAGCAAGGTCAATGATAGAAAGGAGAATATCCCAACTTGACACGAAGCAGAAAGTGTCATGTTCAAGAGTGAGCTACCGACACAACTGATCAGATTTCCAAATTTTCCCCCACCGTTTCCATCAAGTACCCCAATTATTTTTAATCACAAACCTGAAGGGGATAGCATACGCTTGTACTATAAGTTCGTCCTTCGGATGAACCCGACCTAGTAAGTTTAACGAGCCCTAGGTAGGAGAAGCTCATGTTCGTCATGGTGACGAATCGGATGTCGTTTAATATTTTAACGAGTTTGACAAAGGTGTAACTCGATATCTTTTTCATGTTTAGAGAGTTTGAAAAATACATGGAAATAAAACTCCACATGTTCCCTTTTCATACATTTGTGTCTCTCGAGCCCGAAAAGGTAGAAAATGATGCTTGAGAGAACTTCTTGACCATTTCAGCCAAGGGGTACCTTTTTCGTAAATAGCGCATCCCAGCCCAAAAAGGGGTAAAATTATACTGAGTGCATGACATCTCGCATTTGTTAACGAGTTCGAAATGACAAGGGCTCAGCTATCCTTTCAATTTTAAAGGGTCGGAAAAGAGCTTGAAAGCAGACCCCCCATTTTATTCTCTTTTATGAGTCAAAAGGGAAAAATACTTGGTAATATTTTCATATCAATTTTTACGAGTCAAGAAAATAGCTTAAAGGTGACTCGTTCAGGAGGAATGAGTGGTATAAATGGAAGCAACTAGTTCTTGCAATGGTGGAATGACTCAAAACATGCAATGGTCAAGAGGTTGGGTAATAAAGCCACTCATCGTTGCGGTCCCTCAGGAAAGGAAAAAACAACCAAGTGAAAGCATATGATCGGCCAAAGAGATGGTGGTGATGGAATGAAATAGCCAAGGCTCATCTAGCAGAAATCAGCTGATAAAAAGAGCAATCAAGAGATGTAAATTGGGGATGAGTTCATTTTTTCACAAGCTTGAACCATGGAGAACTCTGCTTGGATTGGGTTTCATGTTTACACAAGCTTGAAACGAAAAACTATGCTTGCTATAAGTTTGCATGCCCCCAGCATAATGACTGAATCGAGGTCCATGCCTTGTAAGCTTCATTTCAGTCAACTAGGTGAACGGAATGAAGGTTCACTTTCGAGTTCCAGGAAGACTCGACTGGGATTTTACGAGATCTTAATCAAAGAATCGATTTGGAAAAGGGAGTCACTTCATTTTTTAATGAGGTTGACATAGTAAAAGAACTATCCTCGAGACCCATGTTTCATTTTTTTAACGAGCTTGATGCAAGACAAAGAACTATTCTTGGACATATTGATTCATTTTTAACGAGGTTGACATAAGACCAGGAATTATCCTCATACATTGTTTCATTTTTTAATGAGGTTGACAAAAGAAAAGGAACTATCCTCGTTAATATTATCATGGACCATATGAGAAAATGGCTCCCAAGAGATCTTCACTAGATGGAACAACCACGCTCTGGGAAGATTACATGTCATCTAGTACCAAAGACAAACCGGGTTCCAATGCCCCCAGTACATAATGTACTATACCATCTGTGTGATCATCACCAGATGCGGAGATAGAATGGATAGCCACATAATTGACCTGTGGCAGGGAAGGTACTGCTCACAAACAAGAGCGAATAGGGGATGATGGTTGCAAAGGAAGTGCTTGGTGACCAATGAAGGACAACTGATCAATAGTCACAATTCTCCCTTCGTGCGGAAAACAATCCACACAAAAAAGTGAAGAAACAAGAGCTCCCATGACATAAACATAGTTGTGTCTAAGGAAAAGATTGAAATATAAGGGACCTTGGACTACCATCACGTCTATATAGATGTTCTTTCCACCCAAAGTAATAGGGAACTTCAGAAGGACCCCCAAGGGTTGACTAGTTCCTCTGTTGAAAGACAACAGATTATGAGTGACAGGCACAAGTTGTGGGGAGCCCAAAGCTTTCCAAGTAGAAAAATACATAATGCTAACTGACGTGCCTTCATCTAACATAGTGACATGTACTATCATATTATAGGCTTGTATTGTGATCTGGAAAGGCACATAAGGTGGGAGGCGGAGAGTAGTCAGGTGACTCCAATGGAAAGAAATGACAGAACTACTTAGTGGGGGCATCATATGCTTTCCCCCATGTTGTATAGGAATAGGAGAAGGACTCACCTGAACAACTGGGATGGGAGGGTCACTCTTCGGTTCCTGAGAATCTGAGGAGACAAGAAGAACAAGAGTAGTATGATCACTACTCTCTTTTGGGACAGAGGGAACAACTGAAGGCAGAACCAAGTTGACACTACCAAGTTGACACTCTTTTCGACCAATGGTTGGTCAGAAACAGACAGAAAAGAGTCTCGCTTAGGAAGAGTAGGATGGGAAAGATATGAATCCAATTCAGTCTCTTTACCAACCTGGATAGGGTCAGAAGGAAGGCTCCGATAACCAACGGGGAGTTGGGGTGGAGGAGCTGCAAGGTTTTCCAAAATTTTGGAAACTTTATCCATATGAGGACAAAGGCAAAGAAGATGCTCTCCTTCACATAACCTACAAGGGAATTTAATTTTTCCCTTCTTACCATCACTAGTCGATGGTGTAGCATCAACATGATCTCCAGAGGTCGAAGGGGATGGTATTTTCAGGTCTTGAGACCATACCTCTAAGACTTTGGGAATGCCAGGAAATTCTCGAAGGAGATGATCATCCTTACACAACATGTGAGGGAATTTTACCTTCCAAGAAGGATAAGAAGGTTTGTCAATAGGGGGTGCATTTGGAGTAATAGCTGCACGGTTAGGCTCTCACTTACTTGACATCTTCTTCTTTGTCTTATTCTTCTTCTTCTTAGCCTCCTGGTTAATGGATTTCAAACTTTCACCAGGCAAAGTAGAAGAGGAAGAGGAAGAAATGGGGGAAGAAGGGGAGAGGTCAACCTTAGAATCATTGTGACGTGATTCGAATGGAGGAGATGTTTGGACAGGAGTTGGGATGCTTGGGACCACTGAGGTATAAAACAACCAGACAGGTAAACCAATGGTTAACCTAAGGAGGGACAATGTTTCCATATAAGGAGCACTAGCATTTACAAAAGAAGGAAAAGGACCAGGATTCCCATCTGAAGTGAACCCTTGATTGGTAGACTCTGGGAATGTTTCCATTGGAGTCGACCCTAAAGAATCACTAAGGAAGATAACTTTTACCAAGAATATTTTGTGGGAAGTTAATTTTATAACATTGAAACAAAAATTTTCCTTTTCATATTTTAAGAGTCGAGAAGAGGATGAAAGGTGACTCTAGTCGCTTTCAGAATTAACGAGCTCGAAAGGACAAGTGCTCGATGATATTTTCAAATCTAAAGAGTTAGTAAAGATCAAAACTGGCTACTCAAGGTACTCTAGGCATAAAAGATTACAAGGTAACCTTGAACTGCAGAATACCTCCCAACGAACCGAGAAGTACGAGTAGGCAATCTCCTTGAATGCTATGTTAAGTGTATCACGTTTACAAGGTGGTAGACTCGACTTCCAATGGATAAAGGATTGCAGACCTAGTGGGGTCTCCCTTTACATACATGACGATATGGGGAGCACAAGTTCATATTAGCGTTGTCTAATGCCGAAGTGAACGACATCTGCTAGGTTTAAAGACGCCAGAACATGTCTCTAGCCTAGATCACTAAATGTGAGCGTTACGTTTCAATGCATCCTTAGGTTAATTCAATAAATTTTAACGGTTGATATTGAATTAGGTTTCAATTACAAGGCCCTACCATTGTCATCTGAAAAAACTCCTACATGCAACTATATGAGAAAAGAGATCTTTGTTTGATGAAAGTTAACACTAATTGAGAGATAGGGAACACAAAATCAATGCAACAATCACAGAATGAAATCTTTCTCTAATAAATCTCCTAAATGCACTTAACCTTCCCTTAACAACAAAAAAAGTTTCATTTCATTTCCAATGCTTATGATGATGCAATTCTAGCTTCCCAATGATGCTACTAATGCAATATTTCCGCTTATGTAAACTAGAATGATGTTCTTATTTTCATAAATTCCAAAATGAGTCTTTCACATAAAGCACTTTAATGAACATTTTCACAATTCCGAACAAACAAGCATTGATAAAATCCAAATCATAATAAATGAAAGTGAAAGCAACTTCTTCCCTGGATCAAGAAAACCAAACACATAATTGCTTCAATCGACAAACCAAGCAATGTAATGTATGCTCAGAATGAGAAAAGAGACACTCGAAATAAGAGAACAAATGAGACTCTTTCACTCATTCAATTGAAAATGAAACAAACAAAGAATCCTAGTCACTTCTAGGAGGAAGAAGAGAGTCTGAGGGTCAAGACACACTGGCACTGGGATGGGAGAAATTATGATTTTTCTTAACTTAGAGAACGGACAAAATTTTGGGCCAAAAGTAGCATTGATCGGCATGACAGGCATGAATTTCAAGCTAAAACTAGCACTGATAGGCCTGATCAATGTGACTGTTTGGCCAAAAATAGCGCTGATCAAGGGATTCAAAGAAAAATAAAAAATAGAAAAGAACTTCACACAAGGCCAGACTTAACACATCAGAGGGTGGGCTAGACCGAGCAAGCACACAAACCAAGCTAAATGAAGCTCTCTCGTGAAATATAAAATGGTCTAAAAGGCTTACGGGGTCAAAATAATGAGAGCAAAACACATTGGCCAAGATTGGGGATGAACCCTAATCTTCACTTACAGGCATCGGTGCCACTGCCTAACTGACAACAAGCACCAGAGGCTGGTCGGCATGACTGTTTCTCAACATATTGCATTGATTGGCATGACTGTCAGTAGATTAAGCATGCTTAGCGAGGGAGCCAAGAATTTTTTTTTTTTTTTTTTAAACACGGACCATATCTGCTACTATGAATTTCAAACTGAGACCAGTAAGCAGGAGAAAAGAAACATAACCAAAGGGAAAAAGTGGAACTATAAAATTTGACATGAAATAATAAAATCTAAGAGAAACAGAAGGATTGGTTCCCCAGTATGGTCGCCAATTTGTGGTGAAGAAAAATTATGAGTGTGGACACAAACAAATTTCTTTAGCCTGATAAAATGAAGCTCTCTCGTGAAATATAAAATGGTCTAAAAGGCTTACGGGGTCAAAATAATGAGAGCAAAACACATTGGCCAAGATTGGGGATGAACCCTAATCTTCACTTACAGGCATCGGTACCACTGCCTAACTGACAACAAGCACTAGAGGCTGGTCGGCATGACTGTTTCTCAACATATTGCATTGATCGGCATGACTGTCAGCAGATTAAGCATGCTTAGCGAGGGAGCCAAGAAATTTTTATTTTTATTTTTAAACACGGACCATATCTGCTACTATGAATTTCAAACTGAGACCAGTAAGCAGGAGAAAAGAAACATAACCAAAGGGAAAAAGTGGAACTATAAAATTTGACATGAAATAATAAAATCTAAGAGAAACAGAAGGATTGGTTCCCCAGTATGGTCGCCAATTTGTGGTGAAGTAAAATTATGAGTGTGGACACAAACAAATTTCTTTAGCCTGATGATGGGTCTAGCCACAACTGATACATTCTATGGAAGATTTCCTTAGGTTAGAACTAATTACGAGGGACTACCTCTTAGTATACTTATATTGTTTGATGATGTCCTTTCTTGCTTGCTCCAACTATCTATCACTTCCTTCTTCAATCACCTGAAATAAGTAAACAATAGAAAACAAGAACCATGATAATAGGAAAATTGTAATTCAACCTACTTAAAAAGTCAAGAAACATTAATCCATGAACATGTAATATGAAAAATCATGTAGGAAATCAATCGATAGTTGCATATATAATGAATAAATAAGAAATTACAGCCATTGTATTGACGCTGTCGTTCTCCTATGACAAGAGTAGGTTCCCAGACACTTCTACTAGCATTCCATGATGGCCTCAAAAATAATAGTTTTAAGGCTCTTTCCTTTAGGCTTTGAAACTAAACTAAATTCACACTTCTCCTCACACAACTAGAGAGCTACAACTTTGAATTTCTTGCGGTTTACTCCAAACTTAATTAGCACTAGCACACCAACCTTAACACTTCAACACTAGCACTAGCTTGTGCTTGGGAAAAATGGAGGTTTATATAGCATGAATGGATGGGAGATGGCTACTCTTCTCATGGGAGAAGGTCTTATCTCTTGAGGTAGTTACATGATTATAGGGGAAAGGAGCCCAAACTAACATCCTTGACACCATCCGGCCAAACCATTTACCAAACTTCCGTTACGAAGCTTCTAGAGCTCAAAGCTGCGGCTCTTTATCTAAAAAAAATTCCATAAGAGGACCGGCATGACTAGAAAAAAGCTTAGTCACTTTGGTCGGCACTGGGGACAGTGTTAATCCCTGCATATCGGCACGAGGGGGACAAGGGCCATTAGCGTCAGTCTTGTAAACTGGGCAAAACTTAAGTTTTTGGAGAAATGGTGCAAAAGGGATTTGTTTTTCTCATGAAGAGGAACACAATGGGAGTTTCTTCATGAAGCGTAAGCATGTAGGGTTCACTATTGAGGCCCTCCAGGATCAAGGAATGGGAAGTGCATGGATAGTGACAAAATGTTGTGTAACATAGAGGTGTGATCCTCTAGATTCCCTTGTTGATTGATATGGGAATCATATCCTTTTCTTTGTTGGTTGAGGAAATGGGCATATGCGTATATGTGGTATTACTAAATACTGTAATGAGTTGTGTTATAAAGCTTTATTATGTGGTATGTTGTCATATTGTCATGATGCTTTCTTTTTGAGAAGGTATTTCATTGTAAATACTACAATGAGCTAAGTTATACAAATCCATGGGAAGTATTTGCTTCAGTGGTTTTGTTCAGGTCTTGGTGTGCTTTAACACTGAGGATAGTGTTCCCCAAGGGGGAGGGTTCTGTAGCAGCCCACGTGAAAATTCCATGTAATGAAAGTTAATAAAGAAAAAAATAATAACCATTCTTGATGGGAAACATATTCCTAGCTGAATGTTGGGCAGGACATCATAGGGGGTGTTCATTTGGTTGTTTATGGCTCTGGAAATTGGCAAAGGAAATGGGTAAGGATTTGGAAAGGTATGAGGCATTTATTGGCATTTTATTTATGAAAATAAAGGAAATTATGAGAAAAGGAAGGTGAAAGGTCATAGGTCGCATCTGAGGAGGAAATTAAAGGAAAATAATGGAAAATGAATAAAATAGAGGCCTCACTCATAAAAGGGCTTTTGAGGATAATTTGGCAAGATTCCACTTTTTAGTGTTAAGATCTTAGTCAGTGGAAGTTCTTGTCTCAACCCTTTGCTATGGTTATGCATGGGATAACGAAAGGCAAAGAAGGAAAGAAGAAGGAAGGAGCATGCAAGGAAAAGCAAGATCAAGTAGCTACAACATCATTCTCTACTGGTATCGATTTGCATGTGTATTTTCCTTGCTATATTTGGCGTGCATGATATTGCATGTGGTCCTTTTGTTGTTGTGGCATGGGTTTTTCGAGGTGTAACAATGTTTGCATCTTAGCCTTTCCATTTATAGATAGTCATGGTCTGATGGGGTTCTCATGTTTTGGGTGAGTTGGATTTTCTGATGGATTCGAAGCTGAGTTGGGTGGATCTCTGAATTGTAGAGCACATGTCCTAGGTATCCATGAACTAGATTATGGATCAAGATAAAGCCACTAGCCTAGTTTCCCCTGAGCTAGAATATAGTTGGCAGTAAATCTAGGATTGTGTTGCCTCGGTGGACCTAAGAATCCTCGCTACTGAATGACAGGATATACGGTAAAGCCAAGAGGTGGTTTTCTCTCCGTTGGCCGTAGTAATCTGGGGTTTATGATATGTAGTAAAGCATGAAAAGTGGGTCTCGGTTTAGGCCCTAGTGATCTGAGTTTAGATTATGGTAAAGTCTATGAGACTCAAAGAGAGGAAAATTCCTCATGGTATAGGTGGGGAAATCTAGTGGCATCCATGCATATTTGTCCTAATGATCGGATGGAGATCACAGGGAATCCTATTATGATGTGTTCATTGTGTTGGCCTAGTGATTCAGGATGGATTACGGTAAAGCCTGGTTTCTATTGATGAGGGTGAGGTGGTCTATCCTTGGTATGCCCTGGTGGGTTCTTTTGGTTTGAGTCCCACTTTCATTCTTGGAATATGGCATGGCATGAATGGTTGAACAGATATTTGGCTCAACCTTTCTACGGTTGGGTGGAATGTGTTGATCCCATTTCCAATTTGTTTATTGCATTCATTAATGAGAAATTCATTCCCTTGATTTTCATGGGTAAATGTACTGATGTATATGTGGATTTTATGGTTGATATGCTTATGATATTTCTATCCCTATTATGTTGGTTATATGTAAGTTTTATGAGAACAGCTATGTATGGATCTCAGCATGTTTTTACTTGTAAATTAATGGATAATGTATTTATGGCCTAATAGATGATAATGTAGCAAATGAAATGAGGGAACAATGGTTCATAGCAATTTAGAGATAAGTATGAGATCTATACACTTAATTTTGTTGTCTACGTCTGTAGGTTACATGTTGATGATATGTTTGACAAAATGGTTGGCATGGACAGTAGGGTTCTAATTAAGGTCTTGTTCAACTTATATTTTTGCATCATGGTTTCCCTGTTGTTTTAATGTTTCTGAGTTATCATTCCATTCTTGGAAGTGACTTGGGCTTTCGGCCTAAAAAAGTGGATCAAATCTCGGAGTCACTGGCATAACACTTACAAATTTAGCCTACCGTCGTTGGTGGGAAATCCTGTGAGAGTGACTTTGGGTTTCTGGATACTCTCTTTCCTATAGCATGGGAGTGACTAAGGCTTAAGATGTCTAGAACATTAGTGGGACCCAAGGGTAGGATGTGACAGTGGCTGACATGTTTCCTAAGGTTTTATGTGGTTGATGTGAATAGGTCGGTTGATGTGTTCCATCGATTTCACTTCCTCAAGGTCACATAGGAGGTTGAATCCAATAATAGTAGCCTCTTGTCACATGTTTACTCGGTTGGAATGGTTACTTGGGTAGATGTGTGAGGAAGGTGTTATAGATGTACCTTTCTCTTTTCTCTAGTGTGTCTTTGACATTACTTATCCTTAAATTCATCTTCTAAAAATCCTTAGTATACTCTCTCATAGTGAGCAGTATTTTCTTGACGTTATGCACCCGTCTATAGAGGGATAACATATAGTATTTTGGCAAAATCTTTCCCTTCATCTTCACTACCACCTGGTCCAAACTTTTTATCAGTGGCTTCCCCTACTTTCCCCTTGCATCCTACAAACTATTCCATCATAATCCAACATGGCCTTCCTTCCTGGTTAAAACAAATTTTAATTGCTTGTGTTCTTTAATATCCTCATACTAAAAATAATCGTCTAATTCACTAATCTAATCCATCAATTTTTCAACTACCAGCTTACCATCATAGGTACACAATTCAGGTTCTAGTCTTAAACTTGAGCTTAACACCAGCCTCAATAGTTTAATTTTCAGAGCTTCATCCATAGGTGCTACTCTTTCTTCTCTAGCTTCTTCACATGATCCACTGTGATCTGTATTACAAACTTGACGCTTTGTGGAAAATTTGCAAGTAAAGTTGTATGTATTTTAAGAAATGGATAAAATTGCAAAAGTCCATAAATTAATGGTTTTTAAACTTAGTTTTTAGCATAAAAATATCTACAAATATGCCATACACAACAATAAAAGACAATGAAATGATAAAGGAGTTCACCCCTCCTCACCTACATCTGTTGGTCCAACTACCAATGTTGGGCCTCCTTCATCAATTGATAAAATATGTCATTTTATGTATTTATAATGCTCATAATGTCAAAATAATGTTTCCAATGGCTCCAGATCACCCAAAAACCCCAAGTTCAGCTCCTGTCTGGCTCAACCTAGCCAAAAAATGAGAAATTTATGCTCTAGAGAATTTTTGCGCTAATTTCTCTACAAAGTAGATTCCCATGCTAACTATTCTACGAATTTCACCCTTATAGGGACCTTTGAGAAATATTTTCACCTATCACCAACGATATTCCCTCTGTTCTGAATACAAATTTTTGATTTGTTTAAACATGCAATGACCCTTTTGGTGGAAAATCAGGGCCACATAGGGCCATGTGTCTGAGGGATGGAGTTAACCGTTTGCCCCTGTCAGCATAGCCCCCAAACCTTGGACCATAGTTTCATTACTATCACAAAACCTAGGGTTGGCTCCCAAATTTTGCACCCAATGTTTTAGCACCACCCATAGTTTTGATGTTACCCATAAGACCTAGGCTAGGACTAACCCTTAGCCCCCATATACATTTGGCTCTATACCAATAGCAGTGGTCTTGTGGTATACCATGGGACCTCATCTTGGGACCTTACCCCAAGCCCCATGTTTTGAGCATTAATCTCTACCTTCCTCATGGTTATACGTCCAGTGTTATGAGCTTGGCCTGGGGCTAAGCCCTGAGCCCTCGGTTCCTCTGCATGCGGTTCCATGGGTGCGAGTTGATAGGGGGCCAGGGGCTCAGCTCTAGCCCCATTCCCCAATGGATCAACACCAAAAATTCAGATAGAAATTCAGGACTATAATGATTAAATCCCACAGGAAGCGTGTTGGTAGAGCATGGTGTTAATTAGAAAGAGGTCTCATGTTAGAACCCCATGGAGGCTAGTTCAGCCCTTAAAATTTTTTTATCCAATCCTGTGGTGTCACATGGAAGCCTGTGATTGGGCCACATGGAACCCTTTCATAAGTCCACATAAAATATACCACAACTAATCCAATTTCCACAATTCTCAACCAATCACATGTAGGTAATTGGTAGCCTACCATTGGCCCAATGTACAGAGTCAACATGCACAGTTAGCTTGTGGAGTCATCGTACGTATTGCCCCATCAGCGGTCCTGCACTTCAACCTACGAAAACTTTAGTTATTTAGGAAAATTATCATAACACAATATCTAGCACATATGATATCAATTTTGAGTGATTCAAGTTGCGATGGATTCAAGCTCGTGAGATATACATTTTCACATTGGTTTTCAAAACTTTTGAACGCTTTTAGTTTTGATCACTTTACTGATTCCTTGGATTACTCCTCCCCACTCAAAGTTTTTGGACCTCCAAAATATCATTTTCAGTCAAAAAATAGATTAGGGTATGGTTCCCTCACCCTTACAATCTCAATCCATTTGGCTTTTCTTGTATTTATACCTTTGAGTCCCACAAGAAGGTACTCAACATTCCCTCATTTTGAAGTTCTTATTCTCTTGTCAAGGATAGTATCTTACTGCAATTCTTCAATATATTGAGGAGATAAATATTCTATTAAAGGAATCTGAGAATTCTCTCCTTCATCTTCAATCAAAGGAGACTCATACAATTTCAAGCTCTCTTCACCTTGAAGTTTTTCTTTGCTAATGCAAAGCCTTACTTCATCTCCAACCTGAAAGTTGTGGTCAACACAATGCTTATAATTTCTAGCCTTGTACTTGGCTCGACTCTTCACCAAATTTTCTTATACAATCTGATTCACCAACTAAATATGTATTCGCTAATTAAGATCTGACACAAAAATTGATGTTGTACTGATTTTACCTTTCAATGCATTGAAGGCTTTCTGTTGCTTGCCTCCCTATTTTGAGAAATGTTTCACCCTTTTCAAAGCATGCAATGAAGTTATCTTTGTCTTGAAAGAGGCTTTTCATGTATCACCTTCAGCAAGTCGTATTTGATATTAACCACTTGGCAAGTTCAACTTAGTGAAATAAACAACATCCTTCAATTGATTTAACAAAACATGAATGCAAGGAAGAGGATAATGATTCCTTACCGTGATTTTGTTCAAAGTTCCAAACTCCACACACCGTGATTTCCATCACCATGTATTATCCTTCTTCAAAACCAAAACATTAGGCAACCAACAAGGAGATGTGCTTGGTCTAGTGACCCCGTTTTCAAGTAGCTTTTGCATCTTCTTCTTGATCTCTGCATTCTTTAACATCGACATCTTGTTCATAACAATGTTCAAAAGTGATGCATCCTGCCACAATTGAACCTCATGTTGTTTTCCTCTATTAGGAGGCAACACGTCAGACTCCTGAAACATCTTATCACATGTGTTAACAAACTCAACTACATCATGTTTTCATTTTACATCACATCCTTGGAAAGCTTCAGATTCCTCAACATATTTTTGTTTGGTCATTAACAATGAAAAATTCTGACTAGCATGTACAAGTCTCTTCATTTGTCCATCATTCACAAGAGAAAAATTCAACTTCTTGTGATGTTCTCTAAAAATATACTCAATCCCATCTTTAAATAAATGCTACTTGTTCTCATGGTGATGAAATATGGCTTTCCTATCATATAATTTTGGACTTCCCAAAACAATCCCACATATGTCAAGTGCTACTACATCAAGTTCTACCTCATCATTAAAGTTTGTAGTGATGGCGAATTTCTCTATACATTTTCTTGTCATTTGAAATTTTTCACTGTTACATACCCAACCCAAAGGATAAGGTTTAGGATGAGGAATGGTTTCCACGTTTAGTTTATTGAAAATGACCTCTGAAATAAGGTTTCCTTGGGATCCACTATCAAACAAAATATCTACATTGTTAAGTTTTGTTATGACCCTAATATGGAAAAGTTCAATTATTTATTTTTCATTTTCAGTTGCAATGGGCTTGCTAGAAGAACTAGTACTTGCAATATAATCCTTACCTTTCAATCCCATGGATGTGATTTTGGTTTCATCTCGAGAATCATATCCTAACTAATGTTGTGTCGTTTCAACAGTGTTTTCTTTCTCCTTTTTATTAAACTTTTTGGGCCTCAACTCGGGATGAAGTTTCCAACAATTCTCTTCATCATGGCCTTCTTTTGAACAATGTTTACATGTTATTTTTTCTCCCTCTTTCTTGATTGAAGAATTATTTTTATCATTTGCTTTCAGCTTCCCCTTTCATTTGTATCCAGACTTAAATGGCTTCTGGCTAGTATCTTGAGTAAAAATTTTCCCTCTTGCTTCTAAATGAGTAGCCTGTACACATACTTCATCTATATTTGTAGTGTTAAACATAAGAATTGTATGCCTCAAGTAACTATGTAAACCACCTATGTATTTATGGAGTGTGTCTTGAGGGGGTAAATATACACGCAAAATGAGAGCTCTTCTTCTAAACTCTTGGGTACAACTTTGAACTCTCATACATTTTTCTTGTCTAAAATTTTGATAGTCCATTATTAATTTCTTCATGTATGCTAATGGATAAAATTGTCTTCTTAGTGAAACTACAAAGTCATTCCAAGAGTAAATAATTTTACCAATTTTCTTGAGATCCTATTGAGTTTTGGCCTCCCTCCAAATGAGTGTTTCACTTTCTAACCTTAGAGAAACAAGTTGAATTTTAGTGGAATCATCATCAATTTGTTGAATCCTGCAATAGAATTCAAATTGATGAACCTAATTATCCAATTTCTCAACATCTACTTCCTCGTTTTACATAGTTAATTCAAATTTTACATCACACTTTAACAAAGGAGTTTTATAATGTCCCTTTGGATTTTTTGGAGGAGTATGTTAAGCGGTTGATGTAGAAGAAGATGAGGGTGAATATGGTGGTGAAGGAAAAGGTGGAGGTGGAGGTTTGTCACCATTTCCTCCATTACGTTTTGGAGGATTTGAGCTCTCTCATTGCAACCTTGTGTTTCTCTCTTCAAATAGAACTTTCAACATTTAAAACATTTCAAAGAAATATTTTCTAAAAGTTATCTCATCCTCAAGAATCCAATCATGACTTTCTTCATGTGCCATGCCTGGTGAAGCTTGAGGTATGTGTGGCTTCCTTGAGCCCACTTGAGTATTTCGCTATATAAACACTCCTTCTCTTTTCAGCTTCAACCTTGTAAGCATCAAATAACATTTGCAAACAAAATCAAATGCTAAAAATAACCTTGAGCTTTGATACCTAACTAATATGTATTACAAACTTGAAGGTTTATGGCAAATTTGCAAGTAATTTTTTATGTCTTTTAGGAAATGGATCAATTTGTAAAATTTCATAAATTAATGGTTTTTAAACTCAATTTGCATCATAAAAATGGAGAAAAATATACCATACACAACAACATAAGAAAACAAAATGATAAAGGATTTCAACCCTCCTGGGCTACATCTCCCGGTCCAACTTCCAATGTTGGGCCTCCTTCATTAAGTGCTAAAATATGTGATTTAATGGACTTAAAATACTCATAATGTAAAAAAATGTCTCCATTAGCTCCAGAACACCCAAAAACCCCAACTTGGGCTCTTGTTGGGCTCAATTTGGCCAAAAAATTAGAAAGTTATGCTCTAAAGAGGTTTTACTAATACCTTCTCTACAAACAAGACTCACTGCTAAATTTTCTATGAATTCCTCCTTTCTAGGAACCGTCGAGTGACATTTTCACCCAGTACCTACGAGATTCCAACCGTTTCAGGTGCAAATTTTCAACCCGTTTAAATTCTCAATGACCCCTTTTGTGGAAAATCAAGGTCACATGGGGCCATGGCCCAGGGGGCTGCGGCTAACCGCCCACCCCAATTGGCATAGCCCCCAAATCCGTAGCCACGGTTCCATTATTGTCTCAAAACCGGGGGCTGCCCCGAAATCCTGCATATGATGGTTTAGCATCAGCCACAATTCCAATGCTACCCATAAGACTTGGGCTAGGGATAGACCTTAGCCTCCCATATGAATCCGGCTCTGTTTCAATGGCAGTGGTTGTGGGGTATACCATGGAACCTTGTCCTAGGGCCTTAGCCCAAGCCCCTTGTTGTGAGCACTAATATTTGCCTTTGCCATGGTTATGTGCCCGGTGTTATGACCTTGGGCTAGGGCTATGCCCAAAGCCCTCGACTCCTCTTCCTGCAGTTTCGTGTGTGCAAGGTGATTGGGATCCAGGGGCGTAGTCCCAGACCTATTCCCCAATGGATCTACACTGAGAACTCAAAGAGGAATTGAGGAATAATAGTGCTTAAGTCCCATCGACAATGTGTTGGTATAGAGCTGCATTGATTGGAAAGAGGTCTCGTGTTCGAACCCCATGGAGGCCAGTTTGGCCCTTAACAAAATTTTAGTCAATCCTGGGGTGCCACGTGGTAGCCCATGATTGGGCCACATGGCACCCTTTCATAGGTCCAAAATATACCACAACCAATCAAATTTCAACAATTCTCAACCAATCACGTATAGCCACTTGGAAGCCTGCCATTGGCCCAAAGTACATAATCAACCTACATAGTAACCCCGTTGAGTTATATTATGGATTGCACAGTCATCCTCCGGAGTTATATTATGGACTTCCTAGTCAGTAGTCTTGCACTCCAACCTACAAAAATTTAAGTTATTTAGGAAAACATCCAGAACGAGATATCTGGAGCATACAATATCAATTTAAAGTGATTCAAGTTATATTGGATTCAAGGTGGCGAGATCCGCATTTTGGTGCCAGATTTGAGAACTTTTGAACACTTTAATTTTTTATAACTTTATTGATCCCCTAGATCATGTTGTCATGTCCAATCTGAGGGTTTCGCTTTCGACCTGCCTCCATGGCCTCTAAATGACTTTCCATCCTTTTTATCTCTTCTTGGAGTTCGGCATAAGCTACGAGTCTCCCTTCTTAACTTCATACTCTCCATGCTCACATAGCCATCTCACTATGTTGTAGACAACAATCCAATGTCAAACGTGGCTCTGATACCACAAATTGATAACAATGGGTAGGCCAAAATGTAAAATAGATGTCAAAACATTGCGCAAATTTTTTTTCCTCTAGGCACTATGAATTGATTTCATAGCAATCTTTGAGGAACTTGTAATTGCTCTGAAATTATTTTTTAGTACCATAAAAACATTATTTTCAAACTTTAGGGAAGGGGAAGAAACTCTTCCTTTGTAAAATCAATTCTCCACGGTCTACTTCATCTCCCAACTCAGGGAATGTTCTCCTAAAACACTCCTTGTCAATGATTTCTACCTCACTCATGTGAATGGGTGAGTTCGAATCAAAGGAATGAGTCATTGCCTGCAAAAATAGTGATGTTACAAAATATTTTGAAATTACATTAAATGGAACACACATTGATAACCATAGTTCAAAGTCAAATTTTGATAGACACGTGATAGTTCTGAAATGGTTAGATCGAATTATTTTTAAAGTTAAGTAAATTCACACATAGTTTGATTAGAAACTAGAGGAGATGAAACACATATTTATGAATAATATATAGTTTCATAAAATTTATTTCATTCACCTCAACATGCATACTCGTAGGTAGGAGAAGAGCTACTCATATTTCCATTTGAAGCCCCTTTTATTCACAAACTTCAACAAATGATTCATTTCACTTCCGTCCAAAATTAGGGATGTCAAAAAGACACTTTGTGAGCTAATTATTAAATTGAGAAATAGCTAATGAATTTCTAGACTCTTCAACTTACTCGAATCCTACACTCAATTTAGATATTCAAAATTCTATTGAAAACAACATAACTTATTTTCTAGCATTACCATGTGGCCAATTCACCACATTGTTAAGCTTTGTTCCATTTCTTCATCTTCAGCTCAGTCTAATGCTTCTACCTCAAAATTCCATTTTAATTAGATACATATTCAGATCAGATGAAAGTGGGTATGTTTTTGGAGTAGCCTTTGTCCAATGGGGTACATTAGTTTGTTAGCATCTAAAGATGTTTCATTGAGGAGCCTTAACCTACCATACTTATTATATGCCCCACCATACCCTAGTAAAAGTTGTTAATAAGTGCGAGAATAGTATAATGCGAAAGGAGATCATTGTCGACATAGAAAACTAGCTATCGTAGTATTTGAATGCCTATACTAAGTTTCAACAATATGGAAAACTTACAAGTAGATCCGGTTCTTACAATATTTCAAGTATTCATCAAGTGCAATAAGTGAAGCACTAATAAGTTGGAATACCTACTCTTAAGACCACCCATAACCAACATTATCACATTGGGAATTTTGATTCACATCAATCAGTTTATTGATGATTCATACAAAGAAGCATAAACATAAGATGAGGACTTCAAGGATGTATTTCAATAATTTTTTAAGAAATTTACTGCATAACATAAATAATTACTGAGAGGAATAAATATAAAAATAACCAGAAATGACCATAAACACATAAACACAAATGTTTATCCAGGAAAACCCCAAATCCGGGGAAAAACCCAACATAATAAGATCTCATTAGCATTGGCCAAAACCCTGGCCAATCCAACCAAGTGAGCCTTCACTGCTCACCTCCAGGTCTTGCATTACAATGAAGTCTTTCTAGCTTTTTATAAGCTCCATTACATATAATACCACGGGCAGAATACCATGGGTGCACAATACCATGTGCCCCAAAACCATCACTATTTAACCTGGTCAACTTTGACTCTATCCTGAGTCAAGTTTACCTAACAATTCCCCCCTTAAACTTGACTTGGGTTTCCTTGACTAACTCCAGCCAAACCTGCTAAGTGAGACAATCCTGCTCACTCTAGCCCTTAACCCCCCTCAGAGTTTTTACCCAGGGTATTGTTAACCTGACATCCCCCCCTATCACCTAGGTCTAACCCAGACTTTACTGGTGATTACCCAGGGTTACACATGCCTTACCAGGTCTTACAGTAGTATGCCCATTTACATGCAATAATTTTGACTTCATTAATTTATTTTTTTGTTCATTGCTGCTGCGCTTCTAACCCATCCTCTCTCAATTTTATTTGCTCAAAAACTTCTATCAAACCGCTCCAACTGTGAGCCCAACGAGAACCTCATAGATTCTAGCACCAGTGGCCTCACTTAGAAGAAAATGAACAATTTTCGTAGCCGCATGAATCCCAAACAATTCGCTAGCATGTTCCAAACTGGTAAATATTGCAAATGCATTGCGATCCCTGGCAATTACGACATTATCTTATGCACATTCTCCTCGAGGTTCTTTCGCGTAGGATTGTTCCACCATTATTTTTAGATCCAAATCTGTAAAAAGGCTGCATTGATCTCATCAGGCACTATAAACCTCTGGCCTCAAAGAATCCCTTTAAAGCCAATATCTAGCTCTAATAGTAGTTGTTAAGAAATTTACTACATGACATAAATAATTACTGAGAGGAATTAATATAAAAATAACAAACAATAACCATAAACACATAAACACAAATGTTTATCCGGGAAAACCCCAAATTCGGGGAAAACCCCAACCTAATAAGGTCTCATTAGCCTTGGCCAAAACCCTGGCCAATTTGACCAAGTGAGCCTTCACTGCTCACCTCCAGGTCTTGCATTACAATGAAGTCCTTCCAACCTATTATTAGCTTCATTACATATAATACCATGGGTGCACAATATCATGTGCCCCAAAACCATCATTGTTTAACCTAGTCAACTTTGACTCTATCCCGAGTCAACTTTACCTAACATAATTGGCTAAATTCATGTAAAAGAGTGTGACAACAAGGTCAAAAATAATCCTAAGCATGCTTCCTTTATAATATAAAAAATCTCTTCATTCCTAAAGGTGAAACATTGTAGCTTAGTAGAGAGGCTCACATCTCCAAGGTTGTAAGCCATTATGGTGTTGGGAAGAAAATTGTTGACCTAGAAAATTATTTGGATTTCTAAGAATGTAAGAATATGTGGGAGATTATATTATAGGGATACATACTTTTTTTTACCAGTGTGATTAGTAATAGAAACAAAAGTCCATGCAATCCCTTACCAATATCCACATGACCTTGGGAAATCATTTCCATTGATTTTCTTGTTGTTTAATAGAAAATCATGTAGTTCATGGATTTTTATTTCTTGTAGCTGATAAGTTTTGAAAAATGTTCATTCTTATTTCATGTAAAAATACAATAAAATTGTAGGAAGAACATAAAATTCTCTCTCAATAGCTATAGTATCACTTTGTAATACAAAATAGCATCATCTTGGATAGGAATACCAGATTTATTGGCTCCATTTGGACTACACTTTAGTAATATATGGACATGAATTTGAAGAAATGAACAACATTCCATCTGAAAACTCATGGTTAGATCCAAGTTCTCATTAGTACATTGGTGTAGCTTTTGAAGCATTATAATTTTAAGGGTCCACAGTTCTTGGATAGAAATTTGATCTATATTCCACAATTGTATAATATAGTACTCTTGACTTTTGATGTATTTTCCATTTTGAATTTTTGGGCATGATCCACCTTCACCCTTGGATTTTGTATAGACACCATGATATATGCTCCAAAAGTAGAGAATTTTGATGAAAAGATTAAGTACATTCATTTGCAAATACATGATATGTGGAAGAAGCTATAGGAATGGTACAAAGCTTCACATGAGAATCATAGAATAGATAAATCATTTAAAGTGAGAGGTCAATTAGTGTTACAATTGAACACAAAAAGACTACAAGGTTCTTGTAAGAGGATAAATGTTTGGTTGTACAATCATTTTGAAGTATTAGAGAACGTGGGACATAATTACTAGTGATTCAATCTGCCCCCATAGATGTGTAGTTACTTATAAGTGAATGTAGAGAATTTCAAATTCTATGATATTTCAGTGTTGGATTAGGAGGACGAACAGGTCCTATATATCATAAAGGAATTAACAACATATGCTCAAGAAAATATAGTAAAGAATAATTTTTTGTAGAGTAATTCCATAACAATAAGATGAGGGAAATATGAGCTTTAGTAGATTGCATTGAATGGAGAAGTGATAGAAAAAAATAAAATGCTACTCCAAGGAGAAGGAGGATGAAAATCACCATTAACTTATTTAATGGAGATTTTTTGGGCCAAAATGCTCCTTAAATAGTAAGGCGTGGCCCACATTTATTCATCATAATATTTTTTATCTATCTTTATACATTTTAGGTGGAAAAATTATAGTAGTTGGCTTGTAGATCCCATTTTGTTGGGACATTCTACATCAGAAAATTTATGTGTAGAATGTTTTAGAACATTTGACTAATCCATTAAATGCTGTTTTATATTGTTATATGATCCAAAACTATTGTTCACACCATTGAAACTGATTTACATTGCATGAAATGTGAATGGTAAAATGATCACCTTAGTTGAAGCTTTTATGTGGAACTTAGGGCTCTAGCAAGTTGACCTACCTAGTTTACCACCAAGGTATGAGTATGTGCAATGTCATCCTTCATTACACACGAGTGATTAGCCTATGAGAAATTTCAAGAATATTCTAGAGGGTCCACCACCCTATGACAATTCAGAGTTAAGGAAGCCAAATACCTACACCTAAATGACTATTAGATTAAGTTAGATATTAGCACTCTAGAAGGAGAATCAATTGAATTATTTAGCATAGTATCATGTTCATAGTTGTGCATTAACATTTGGGAGTTTTATTTTAAAATCATAATAAATTTTCAGACTATAATGTCAAAATATAACTCCATAATGAGTTCACATTCTTTTAAACATTGATTTTTATAACTAAAATAAAAAGAGAAAATGATATCCCTTAGCCCCTAACTAGGTTGTCCCCTTTATCAGGTTTCCCGTGATAAATATGGTGTTAAATTGTATGTATGGTGTGTTTATATACCTATTTTTTCCATTTATTATTTCATTCTTTTCATAAATTTGAGAAAATCATATGCTTAACTAATCCCATATGTAAGGAAAGCTAAATTACAAGATCTAAGGTTTTATAGTATTGGTATATCTACTGTGACAAACTATTTCAATAAAATATCCTAATAATTTGTAGAACAATAGATAAATATTCAAGTTATGTATCTTTCATCATGTCCCCATATTCAATCTATCTATTATTGGCTAACATATTGGTTCATATTTACTTTACTGAATTCATTTTATTATGTTTTTGCATGTTAAAAATCATATATGATATGGCCATCATTCAAACACATTAGCAAGCCTTTGAAGAACTTAGTCAACAATTCATGACATCCAACTAATACAATGACATAATGAAAAGTAAATAATTAAGAATTGAGTGTAGATCTCTCAAAGATCCACTAGAATTTTATAAGCTTGATTAGGTTGATCAAAGAGAGAATGCATAGTTTTTTCATCTTTCAACATAAATCTATTCATTGAGTATGTTTAAGATAAAAAATATATTAATCTGGGTGAAATTTCCTAACGAATATTCTCAAGGTTAACTCTAGATATTAACTTGAAACAAATTAAATTTGTCAACATCATAAAAATGAAAAATGAAAAATGGTATTACAACAATGATAATTTTTATTTTGTTCATTTAATTTACAACTCCATCAAATCCTCACTCCATTGTTATATAGAATGATTATTCTCTTTTTCTTGATTCCATGCATATTTATGTATCATAGTCATCCACTTTCTCCTTTTTCTTTATAGCATCATCGACATTGTGTGACAATAATTTACAAATATTTTGACTTATGTGTGAGAATAGTTTGCAAATATATTGAGAATACCCCATATCTATATTCCCCCCTTGCCTCTTGTAGCATTAATGTTAAAAATGACATTTTTTAAGTTGTGTGGGAGTCTTAAGAAGGATAAGGAGGCGGTAACATAGTTTTATTATCACCTGACTTATATTTCAAAAAAAAATCTAACATCCAATTTTTTTTGTAAAGTTTTAAATGGTTTTAGAAATAAAATTAAAAACCAATATTCTCATTGATTATTAATTTCCTTTAGTTTGATGTCTCTATGAATCTTAGAAAGCTTTGAATCATGAACACCTTAACTCAAATAGTAGGCAATGGGGTATTCATGCTAGATTGTGATGTCCTTGAAGATATAAAAGACGAGACATTTTTCATTGCCTCTATAATGTTTTGACAAAGCCACGACTCTTTAAAATGAAGCCTCAATATGTAAAACAATTTACCATTTCTACTTAGCTATGGAACCGATGGTTAAGTGGGAACTGGGTCTCTCAAAATATGAATACATCATCTCTCATATGTGTGCTCTTACAAACATTTGATTATGTGATTGCGTTCAATGTTTTAAATGATAATTTTCAAACTTTGGAATTTATTAGAAAAAATGTAACTCGATATTTATGAATTTCTAATTTTTATTAACATCATATAACTAATCTAAATATTATATTTCAAATTATAAATATGTATATTATTATTCCTAATTGAAATTTCAGATTATTTTTTTACATTTTATTAAATGTTAACCTTTTAAATAAGAAAAATGATAATATCATTTATCAAGAATGATCAAATCAATAAGGATGCAAACTTTTTCTAAATCTCCATAATTACAACCAAAAAAATCTATATATCTCCCTGATACTAAATATCTATATCTCTCCTACTAAATGGCATGCCATTGAAATACATTAATGAGCATTTTTTTTACATAAATTAGACATTACAATTGATATTGATGTATAATATCAGATTTTCTTTTCTTAATTATAAATGTGCTTAGCATATTTTCCTAATCGAATGTAAAACAAAATATGTTTTTTTTGTTTATTTTTAAGTTTTTATATTTGCTAAATATATAGTTAATATCAGAATATTTTATTTTCAATTAGGATTGAAATATCTTATCATTACTTATTTTAAATTATATTTATATAAATAAAAAGTAAAATTGATGATTTTAAATATAGTTTTACTTTTTAATATAATAATTTTTTTTATTAACTTTTAATATGACGTTATCTTACCTCACAAGATCTTCCTCGTCGTGAATTATAAAGTATGTCTCAGTTAGTAATTACCTCGTCAATCTCCAACATTAAAAGCATTTAAATAATTATATTTTGTTGAATTTACAATTAATTATTTTTTTTTTATTATTATAAAAGACATAATTTCCCGATAGGCGTATATATATATATATATGAATTTTAGGTGCAAGGAAAACATTTAAATAAGTATATTTTTTTAAATTTTAAATTAATTTTTTAAAACTTTTTATTATAAAAAATATAATTCATCGACAGACGTATATATATGAACTTTGGGTGCAAAGAGGTTTGTTGAATTTTTTGTTTTGTTAATAATGGATAGACAATTTTTTGGGGAGCGAATATGCCATGCATATTTTTCGTCTGAGTATTAAATCGAGGGCTCAGGAAATGATGCCATTTTAAATTAAACTAATTAATTAATTTAAAAATATGTTGAGGAGATGCATTGAGTGTTGGCAGAGGTGTTAAAGTTAGTTAAACTTATGGAGTTATCCCAAGAAAAGGATTTATACCCATAAAAGGGGGAAAACATAAAAAAAAAAGGAATTAGCTAGAGAAAAACGCCACAAAAAAAGATGGGTTACGAGCAGGAGAAAATGGTTGGTAACCCAAAAAAGAAGAGAAATATAGTAACAACCCAACACTAATATAGACAAGTATGGGAGAAAATGGTTGGTAAAAGGGAAGATAAATATAGTAACAACCCAACACTAAGAGAGACAAGTATGGTGAAGGTCTAATGAATCCCTTATGCAAGACATCAAATCTACTGAAGGGTAGCATCAAATGCCTTATCCATGAAGAGGACTGTGAAATCTTGGCCTAAAGACATATTAGCTCGGGGGTAGCTAGCTATTCATCTAACTAATGACTGGGAGGTGAAGAAGGCCTTAGATTTTCCCTTAAAATTTTCAGATGTGCATGTGAAAAACCTAAAGTTAACATATACGAATGTGACTAGTAAATAAAAGTTGTAACTTCCTGTACAATATGTAATTTTCCATTTAGAAAGAAGATGATCATGCTTGAATAGGTTTACTATATGGTAGCTCATGAAATGCAGGTTTCATGTGCAGTGAATTCAAAAAAATTAAAGAATTCATTATTGTGAAATTCTAATTTCTATAGAAAGAATAGTGTACACAGTTACTTTTCTCCCTTTTGTAAGAGAAAAAAAAAGATTAGAACATAGGTTTTGCAATGTTATAGCTAATTTTTTCTTTATATTTTCCATTAAGTAAAGAGAAAAATTCTCTTTTGGAATCTACATATGTATTTGTTTAGAGTTTTGTATAAACCTTGAAAAAAGTTTGACTAGAAAAATATATTAACCAAAACCAAAAAGGGAGCAAGGGCACTTTTTTGGGTATAATCTGGCACTCCAATTTTGACACCACAGGAGAATACCAAAGCAAACATTTTCCCTGGTAGTAATGGATAAGTATTATAATTTGTTACTAGCGTCGCGTGAGTTGTAAAGCCTACCCAATTCTCTAGAATAGGAAAATTAAAATACTACAACTAACATTAAACTGATAATTCTTAATCACGGTGTTCAAAACCAGCACCACCATAGAATCTGAAGGTCTAAATTATGACATGTGGCACGTTGTAAAAGTTCTCTCTACTAAAAAAATATATAATCAAACCATCTTGGGAGATTGGGCATAACTATTTCTTGGAGAATATAATTTATATTAAACTTGTGGCATTGGAAAGAGGACTCAAAGGGCTACTGAAGGAAGCAATTTTAAACCTTGGAGATTTGCAATTACAGAGATACAAGAGATTCAATATCGAGCTTCTACAAAGCAAAAAAATGTGTAGTCTTTTGAAAATTTTGCATAAGTTTGGGTTGAAAAATTAGTTTGAAATTCAAGGGGCATAGTGATGCATAGTTATCATTAATTTATGCCCTGAAGAAAGAAAATGGAAACACATACTAAGCACCCTGAAATCTCTAGCATGACTCATGAAGAAGAGGAAGAAATGCAACATGATATATCAAAATTACGAGACCAAGTGCAACAAATTTCACTCTCAAAAAACGTAACATAATCCAAGATTCATCGTTTAACGAAAGATGTGGGAGCTAAGATGAATGACATCGAAGTTAAGATGGATGGCATGGAAGCTAAGATGGATAGCATGGAAACTAAGATGAATGGCATAGACACTAATATGGATGGTCTAGAATAAAAAATGAAAGGTGACATGGAAGATTTGAAGATAGATTTGACTAAGTTTCTACAAGAAATGCCTACTAATGGTGAAAGGGTTGTAGAGGAAACTCATGATGAGAAAAAAAGAAATGTTAATCATTATTTCATAGACTCTAATGTTGGATTGAAGACCCATCTTGTTCCAAAGATCGATATGAGGAATTTTGATTGCAATGATCCTGTAACATGGATACTATAGATGGAGCAATATTTCGATCTCCATTATGTGCAAAATACACAAAAGGTATGCATTACAACTTTATATTTGGAACCAAATCAGTTTGTATGGTATCGATGGCTTTGCTCTGGTAAACAAATTGTCACTTGGGCTATTTTTATGGAAGAAACGATAGAAAATTATGAGGATACAAAAAGCAACACTTTTTTTATCCAATTGATAAACCTCAAACAAAAGGGTTCAATGATGGAGCACATTGAGGGCTTCCAAAAATTGAATATAAGGGTAAAATATGTTCTAGAGGAGCATAGGATTGATGTCTTCATAGTGACTTTAAAGGATAACATCCAACATGAGGTTCGCCTTCGGGAACCTGACTCATTGGAGAAGGCCTCCAGGTTGGCAATAAAAATGGAAAGCAAAATTATGGCAACAAGGAAGCATACCAGTCACAACTATAAGGATGGAAGTGTTGTTTCCCCTAGCCTTCCACAACCTACAAGGTTGACGCCACAGCAATTGGAAGAAAAGAGAAGAAAAAGGGCTTTGTTACAGTTGTGATAAAAAATACACTAAAGGTCATAAGTGTGCTGAGAAGAAATTATTTTACATAGATTGTGAAGAGGAGGAAGAAAAGGAACAAGAAACATCAAAAGAAGAGGATATACACCAAGAACAAACCCTAGAGAAAGAATAAATGAAGCCAACCATATGTTGTAATGCATTGGCCAGACTTACCACTCCTCAAACTATCAAGATAGAAGGACATATAGATAAGAAAAAGGTAATAGTGTTGATTGATTTGGGAAGTACCCATAATTTTATTCATTGTAAGATAGCCAAGGAATTGAATTTCTTCCTATATCCAACACCTGAGTTTCAAGTGATGGTTGCAAGTGGAGGAACCATAAATTTCTTTGGAAGGTGCCATAATATCAAGCTATCCATGGGAGAATATGTATTGAATAGCACAATGCTTTCCATTCCAATGGGTGGTGTTGATGTTGTACTAAGAATCTAATGGCTACAATCCTTGGGTACAATAGCTTTTAATTTTCAGGAACTTTTCATTAAATTTTCTTCAGATGGGAAGGAAGTTGAATTAAGAGGTATCGCAGGGAAACTAGGAACCATAATAAACTATAATGGAATGACAAATCTTCTAAAGAAAGAACAACGCGGCATAATTGCACAATTATGTTCACTAGAGGTTCCCACATCGAAATGATTTATTTCTCCAGATCTCCAAAAAGTTTTGGACAATCATTCCAAACTATTTGAGACTCCCAAAGGTATCCCACCTATTCGTGATCATGATCATGCTATTCATTGGATTCCAGGAAGTGTTCCTCCAAACATCAAGCCTTAGATATCTGTATGCCCAAAAGATTGAAATTGAATGTATTGTTGTAGAAATGCTAGAGGCTGGTATAATTCAACCTAGTCAAAGTTATTTGTCTACTCAAGTAGTATTGGTGCACAAGAAGGATGGATCATGGCGCATGTGTCTGGATTATAGGGAGATGAACAACCTCACTATTAAATATAAATTTCCCATTCCTGTCACTGATGAAGTATTGGATGAATTCCATGGACCAATTTACTTCACCAAGTTAGATCTTCGTTCACAATATCTTCAAATGAAAATGAAGACTGAAGACATTCTGAAAACATCATCTAGAACTCATGAGGGTCATTATGAATTTTTGGTCATGCGTTTTGGCCTTACCAATGCACCTTCTACATTTCAAGGTTTGATGAATTCCATTTTCAAACCCTTCCTTAGAAAACTTTTATTAGTATTTTTTGATGATATACGAATCTATAGCAAGTCTCGGAAGGATCATGTTCAACATGTTGACAGGGTGCTCAAACTATTGGAGGAGAAACAATTATATGCAAAAGCTCCAAATGTTTCTTCGGATTACAAGTGGTGGATTATCTGGGTCATATTGCATCTCATGAACTTGTTAAGGTAGACCCTAGCAAAAATTAAAGCCATTAAGGAATGGAAAATCACCACATCCATGAATCATATGCAAGGATTTCTTGGGTTGACAAGGTATTATCACAAGTTTGTTAAGAATTATGGGAGAATAGTAGCACCTCTAACAACATTATTGAAAAAATATGCATTTTTATGGACTTGAGAAGCAATGAAAGCCTTTGAACATTTTTAAGAGGCAATGTGCCAAGCATTGGTCTTAGCTACACCAGACTTCACAAAAACCTTTATTGTGGAATGTGATTCCTCATAAAATGGAATTGATGCTATTTTAATGTAGCAAGAAAGACCCATTGCTTTTGAAAGTCGTCTAGTCAAAGGAAAGTATTTACACAAAGCTATTTATGAGAAGGAAATGTCGGAAATACTACATGCACTTAATAAATGGCAACCCTACCTAATGGGAAGACACTTCAAGGTAAAAATGGATCATGATAATCTTAAATAATTTTTAGAACAAAGATTATCTTCATAAGAGCAGAAAAAATGGGTCACAAAGATGTTGGGTCATGACTTTGAAATCATCTACAAAAATGGGATGCCAAATGTTGTGGCACATGCAAGGATGAGGATGTGGAAGCATTTCTTTGTGCACTCATTAAAAAGTCACAACAAGATCCTAGTACATCTGATACCTTTAGCTAGAAAAATGATTCGTTGTGGTACAAGGATTGCTTATACCTATGTCAAATTTCCCAAATCAAACAAAAGATTGTTATGCAATTGCACTCCTCTCCCTTAAGAGGGCACTCGGAATTTTTAAAAACTTACCGCATGGTTAAGAAAGAATTTTTTTGGGATGGCCTTAAATCTGATATTCAAAAGTTTGTGGCAGAATGTTTGGTTTGCCAACAAAATAAAGTTGAAACAATTAATACCTCAGGTCTATTACGCCCTTTATCCATTCCAAGTCAATATTGGGAGGAGGGTTTAATCGATTTCATCACATGTTTACCCAAGTCCGAAGGAAATAGTGTCATCATGGTTGTAGTTGACAAACTTACCAAGTATGCACAATTTTGTGCATTATCTCATCCATTTAAAGCAAGTACAATTTATACTACATTTATGGAAACAATTCAAAAGCTACATGGAAAGCCAAAGATTATTGTAAGCGACAGAGATCCCATTTTCACTGGAAATTTTTGGACATAATTATTTTCTTATTTTGGTACTCAGTTAGCTCATATCTCATCTTACCATCCTCAATCTAATGGGAACACTGAGATAGTAAAAAAAAAATTGGAAGGATATCTTCGTTGCCTTGTATATGATAAACAAACACAATGGGTCAAATGGTTTCCTCTGGCTGAATGGTGGTATAACAATTCCTTCCATACTGTAGAAAAAATGACCACATTTATGGCACTTTATGGATATCACCCACCATCCATCACATCATATTTAAGAGAAAATTCTAAGGTTCAAGCAGTGGAAGATCACATCAAACATCAACAACAAGTTCTCCAACTCTTAAAGGATAACCTAACTTTGGCAAAGAATAGAATGAAACAACAGGTAGATCAACATTGCAACGAAAGAAGTTTTGATGTAGGTGACTCGGTATTTATACGACTACAACCATATAAACAAATGTCCATCAAGAAAGCTAAGAAGGATAATAAATTATCACTAAAGTATTATGGTCCATACAAGGTGTTGCAAAAGATTGGTACTATGGCATACAAATGGAGCTTCCTGCAACTTCCTCAGTGCACCCAGTTTTCCATATTTCATGCTTAAAGAAGCATATTGGTGACAAGCTCCCAGTTCAATCAATATTGCCAAAACTTGACGAGGAAGGAAACATCATACTTGAAAGTGAAGCAGTCATAGAAACAAGAACTCGAGAGCTACGGAATCGATTAGTTTTGGAGTATCCCATCAAGTGGAAGAACTTTCCCGCTGAAGGTTCCACATGGGGGGATGCGAATTTCATACAGAAGCATCTAGAACTACCCAAGTGTTAAGGAAAACACTTTTTTGAAGGAGAAGGGCATGTTAGGTACATATCATACTAGTGATCCCCCCATTACTATTGTCATTTTAGCCCTTATTGTTATTGTTGTGCCCCTATTGTCCCCATATTGTTATTATTGTGCCCCATAGAAGCCCACTATTGTTATTGTTGTGCTCTTATATTATTATTCCTATGTCAGCTTTGATTATATTGTGACCCATTAGACTCCTATATATAGAAAGAAGGTTGTTTTAGTTGTATCATTGAAGAATTGTTCATTTGTGTAATGCAAAGGAGGTTGCCTCCCCGAAGATTCTGATTCTAAAGTCGTTGATCTATCTCTTTTATCTTTTTGTGAGCTGGTTCCTTAGCAACTGTATAGAGAACACCACGTACAATCAAGACTTTATTAATAGAATTTTAACTTTAACTAAATATACCATGCTTAGATAGAAATAGTAAGAACCCAACATTAAACAACATTGGCACGTGCATGGAAGAAAAAGGCTAAGTTTAGGGCACATGTCATGACAAGTATGTTGAAACAAATACATTGAACATGAGAAATTCATTCATATCTTAATGAATCAAAACCATTTCATAAAAGTTGTATAATCATGGAAAACACGATTTGAATATATCACGATTCCATAAGAGTTGTATAATCATGAAAAACATGAATTGAATATATCAACATCTATATACTATCAATTCAACATTTATATAGTTTAAATACACTATAAGGGCCAATGGCCATTTCTCGGGCCATGGCAAAATTAAGTGTACAATATATCTACATCCATTGGGGGAATTCTAATAACGAATGCCCCTCACATTAAAAATAAATAATAATAATACATCGACATTTATTTTGTTAGATTTCAAAATTATCAATCATCAGCGTCAACGTAGGAAGCTCAATGTATAAGAAAATGGTAGGACATGACATATTATACCTAGACATGTAGTTTAGCATAAGAATAAATGACATAATTTGTAACATAAGAAAATGGTAGGACATGACATATTATACCTAGACATGTAGTTTAGCATAAGAATAAATGACATAATTTGTAACATTTTATTATACTTAATGATGTTTTTTTGCAAAATGAATCCATCTTCTTGCTGAAGTTCTCATTATATATCTTATGTGGGATTTTATGGTGTTATTGGTTGAGTGTGTTTTTATTCATATTGTGTATGAATTGTATTCTTATATTCTTATGTTATATTTGTTTGTAAATTTTTTATTTTTTATCTTGGCCATTATTTTTTTCATTTAGGCTAATTTTATGTTATAAATTGGAAATTTATGCTCATTTGAGTTACAAGTTTGAGTTTTTTTTAACTAGCATATTAAACATAGTTACATGTAGTTGAGCAGAAGAATCAATAGCATAATTTGTAACTTTTTATTATTAATAATTATTTTTGCAAAATGAGTTTGTCTTCTTATTCAAATTAATATTATCATATATCTTACGTAGTAATGGTAATTTATAACATTTTATTATAATTAATGATGATTTTTGAAAAATGGATTTGTCTTCTTATTGAATTTATTATTGTGTATCTTATTTGTGATTTGATGGTGTTATCAGTTGAGTGTATTTTTATTCATATTGTGTATTAATTATATTATGATATGCTATGTTATATTTATTTCTAAATTATTTTTTTATTTTTGGCATTATTTAATTCATTTAGGTTGATTTTACGTAATAAATTGGAAACTTATGCTCAATTAAGTTATAAGTTTGATTTTTTTTTATTTAGCATATTAACCATACTTTCATGTAGTTGAGCATAAGAATATATGACATAATTTGTAACATTTTATCATTAATAATTAATTTTGTAAAATTAGATTGTCTTCTTATTCAAGTTAATCTTATCATATATCTTAGGTATTAATGGTAATTAGAACATTTCTTATAATTAGTGATGATTTTTGCAAAATGAATTTGTCTTCTTATTGAAGTTCTCATTATGTACCTTATGTGCAATTTGATGGTGTTATTGGTTGAGTATGTTTGCATATGAAGTATATTATGATTCTGTTATGTTATATATTTCTAAATTATCTTTTTATCTTTGGCATTATTTTATTTCATTTAGGTTGATTTTATGTTATCAATTGGAAAGTTATGCTCAACTAAGTTACAAGTTTGATTTTATTATTTAGCATATTAAGCAAAGTTCTCCTCATCCAAAATATGATTTACAGAAGAAATATAGGGGCTTTAAATGTAGATGAGTTATTTATAACAAACATGGTCATGAATAGTAAATCATACTACGATAAAATTTGGATGGCAAACATGAACGGGTCATGAACCTCATTCCAAAGTTTGGAAAACAATGAAAATATATTCTTGTCACATTGTGACAAAGATTGTCTTAATATGAAAATAAATCAAGTTCAACCATGGTTAATCATTGTCAATCAAGTTTTATCATGGCCGACCATGGTTTACCATGGTCTAATGTCACATTGTGGCAAAGATTGTCTCAATTTGAAAAACAATCATGGTTAAAATTGGTTCTCCAATATTGTATTGTGACAAAGATTGTCTAAATATGTAGATCAACCATGGTATACCATGGTAAACCATGTTTATTTTAGTATTTATAATATTTATCATATGGTTTATATACCTTGGTTTATAATATTTATCGTTTTGTTTACCATAGGATTTTCTAGATATGAAAATTAATCATAGTCAATCATGGTCTAATGTTGCATTGTGACAAAAATTGTTTCAATATGAAAACAAACTATGTTCAACCATGGTCCAACATCATATTATGACAAATATTGTCTCCATATGAAAATCAATCATGTTTAACCATGCTCCAACGTAGCATTATGACACAGATTGTATCAATATGAAAATAAATCATGTTTAGCTGTGCTCCGACATAGCATTGTGACACAGATTGTCTCAATATGAATATCAACAATTGTCAACCCTTTTTATTTTAGCGTTTATAATATTTATCTTAGGTTTGATATATATTGGGTTTATAATATTAATCCCTTAGGTTTAGAATACTTTAGGACTTTAGTATCAATCCCTTGGGTTTATAATATCAATCCCTTGGACTTATAATATCAATCCCTCGTGTTTATTAATCTAAGGGTTCATATTACTTGGATTTAATATTATTCATAGGGTTAATAATATCAATCCCAGGGTTTAATATAAATTCCTTGGGTTTTTAATCATTGTAAGCTATGGTTAACCATGGTCCAATGTCAGATTGTGACAAAGATTGTCTCAAAATGAAAATCAATCATGGTGGACCATGGTTCTCCAATGTCATATTATGACAAAGATTGTTTAAAGATGTAAATCGAGCATGGTCTACCATGGTCAACCATGTTTATTTTAGCACTTATAATATTTATCATATCTTTTATATAACTTGGTTTATAATATTTATCTTAGTGTTTATCTTAGGATTTTCTAGATATGAAAATAAATCCTCGTTAGTCATGGTCCAACATCATATTGTGACAAAGATTGTCTAGATATGAAAATCAGTCATGGTTAACCATGGTCAACCATGGTCCAACATCGCATTGTGACATGGATTGCCTCAATATGAAAATCAACCATGGTCAACTATGTTTATAATATTTATCTTAGTGTTTATATACATTGGGTTTATAATATTAATCCCTCGGGGTTTTCATATTAATCCACTTGCATTTATTATTTCCTTGGGTTTATTAATGTAAGGGTTCATATTCATTGGGTTTAGTATTATTCATAGGGTTTATAATATTAATCCTAAGTTTTAATATAAATTCCTTGGGTTTATAATCATGGTCAACCATGGTCCAATGTCACATTGTGACAAGGAATGTCTAAATATGAAAATCAACCATTATCAACCATCGACAACCATGGCCAGTGATGGTCAAACATTGTCTAATGTCACATTATGATACACATCATATCAATATCAAAGCCAACCATGTTCAACCATCATCAACTATGGTGCAACATCACATTGTGACGAAGATTGTCTCAATATGAAAATTATGCATGGTCAGCCATGGTCCAACGTCACATTGTGACAAAGATTTTCTCAATATAAAAATCAATCATGGTCAACCATGGTCCAATATCACATTGTGAAAAATATTTTATCAATATGAACATCAACCATGGTCAACCATGGTCCAACGTCGCATTGTGAGAAAGATTGTCTCAATATGAAAATGAACCATGGTCAATCATGTTTAGACATAGTTAGAAACCATGGACACATTGTGATAAATATTGTCGCATGGTCCAACGTCACATTGTGACAACCATGCTTATCTTTGGTCAATCATGCTCAACCATGGTCCAATGCCGCATTGTTACAAATATTGTCTAAATATGAAAATCAACCATGTTTAACCATGTTAAACCATGGTCAACAAGGGCCGAACATTGCATTGTGAGAAATATTTTCTCAATACGAAAATCAATCATGGTCAACCATGGTACAACGTCGCATTGTGACAAATATTTTCTCAATATAAAAAGAAAGCATGGCCAACTATGTTTCTTTAACGATTTATAACATTTATCTTAGGGTTTAGATATCGTAGGTTTACAATATTAATCCGTTGGTTTTTTAGTATTAATCCATTGGGTTTATTAGTGCTTTGGGTTTATAATAGCGATCCCTTGGGTTTATTAATCTAAGTGTTCATATTCCTAAGGTATAATATTTTTCATAGGGTTTATAACATTAATCCTAGGGTTTCATATAAATCCATTGAGTTTATAATATAAATTCCTTTGGTTTATTACTACCTTGAATTTATAATATTAATAATTGCTTATGTTTATAATATTATTCCCAAAGGCTTATATTATTAATTTTTTGGGCTCTCAATATTATTCCCTTCAGTTTTTAATATTAAAACTTTGAGTTTATTAATTCCTTGGGTTTATAATAATAATCCTTTGTGTTTCATATTATTTTTTTGTATTTATAATGCTCTAGGTTTTCAATATTAATAACCTTTTCAGTTAATAATATTAATATTTATTATAATAAAAATATGATCATATTATTATAATATATTAATATTTTTTACAAACTATCATTTTAATGGTTATAATTATTATACTATTTATAATATAATGATAATAATATTGATAATAATATTGGATAATATAATCATTATTATTATAATTATTATACTATTTATAATATAATGATAATAATATTGATAATAATATTGGATAATATAATCATTATTATTGTATTATTTTTATATTTATAAATTTATTAATATCAATATTTTATTATTTATTAATTTTTTTATAAGTAATACTTATTAATCGTAGTAATAATAATAATTATAATAATAATAATAATAATAATAATAATAATAATAATAATAATTATTATTATTATTATTATTATTATTATTATTATTATTATTATTATTAATTTATAGATTTTATCCTACGGGGCTTTGGATTGACGGTGATTGGGTGCACTGTTAAGGAACTCCTTGCGATAGGTCACCAGTTCAAATCCCTCATGGGTACTTAGGTTAGTCTTAACTAGAAAAAAAATTATAGTTTTTGATAAGTATTATCAATAACTAAAAATTTATAATTGGTAATTATTATAATAATCATAAATTATCATTATTATTATTATTATTGATATTATAATCATTTATATTTGATATCAATATTTCTGCTTGATTTTAGACTTTTGTGATCCATACTGATTTTGATAAATTCTTTCGGATTAACACATCATGAGTTTTTGCTCGACGTTTCGAACCATCTAATGTGGTTCTTCGTCAGGACAAAGGTGAAAAAATCGGCCAGTCAAATTGTTTAAATAGCAAGGATGCATCTCTTCTAGAGTTAGCCGTTAGGAAATAACTGTTATGAATTAGTCGTTAAAAAATTAGTTGAATAAATTTACTATTATTTTGTTATATTCTATTTTAATTTATTAATATCTTTAATCAAAATAATATTGAATTCAAAATTAGTTAGATTAATTTAATAATAAAATAAGAATTGAATATTTGTGAATATATAATTAAAAATATGTTTAATATGGTTATTATTAAAAATGAATAATATTGAACAATTATATTTAAATATTATTATATTAAAATATTGGATAATATTTTAATAGGGAGGTCAAAGAAGATGTAAATTACAATGTAAAAATAAAAATAACCAGTTATTAGTTATTATATTTATTAAAAAAATTACGAAAAGAGGGCAGAGAACCAACTTTTACTTAACTTCCAACCATCGTCCCTATTAAGATTAATAGCACATTTTTCAATTTTAATGGCTTCTTGAAGCTTCCTATGATGGAGGTGATCAATCTTGGTGATGACCCGTGTATCCTCGATGAAGACATGGTGATTGGATTTCACTGCATGTTCAGCTAAAGCCGAGGAATGAGAGCAGTTGTGCTTAATATCTACTACATGTTCTTGGATTCTCTGGTTAGTCGAGCAGCTAGTTTCCCCAATGTAGGAAATCCCACAGGAACATGGGATGGAGTAGATCCCTTTCATGTCTTTAGGGTTTATAGGGTCTTTGACGGATCTAAGAGAATTTCTAATGGTATTAAGGGGTTTGAAGGAAGTAGAAACTTTGTTCTTTTTGAGGATATGAGAAATCTTATTCAAGGGACCACCGATAGGATTTATCATATCATCAAAAAGAAAAAAGTTTTTGCTACCTTCAAACCCCTTAATCCCATTAGAAATTCTCTTAGATCCGTCAAAGACCCTGTAAACCCTAAAGACATGAAAGGGGTCTACCCCATCCCATGTTCCTGTGGGACTCCATACATTGGGGAAACTGGCTGCTCCATTAACCAAATAATCCAAGAACATGGAGCATATATTAAGCACAACCACTCTCGTTCCTCGGCTTTAGCTGAACATGCAGTGACATCCAATCACCATGTCTGCGTCGAGGATTCCTGGGTCATCACCAAGATTGATCACTTCCATCGTAGGAAGCTTCGAAAAGCCATTTAAATTAAAAAGTGTGCTATTAACCCTAACGTGGATGATGGTTCGAAGTTAAGTAGAAGTTAGATCCCCACCCTCTTTTCATAATTTTTTTTGTTAATAAATATAATAATTAGAACTGAGTATTTTTATTTTTATATTGTAATTTATATCCTCTTTGACCTCCCTATTAAAATATTATCCAATATTTAAATATAATTGTTGAATATTATTCATTTTTAATAATAACCATATTAAACTTAGTTTTAATTATATATTTACAAATATTGAATTCTTATTATATTATTAAATTAATCTAAGTAAATTTGAATTCAAAATTATTTTAATTAAAAATATTAATAAATGAAAATAAAACATAACAAAATAATAATAAATTTATTCAACTAATTTTTTAACGGCTAATTCATAACAACTATTTCCTAATGGATAACTGTGGAAGAGAGGCATCCTTTCTATTTAAACAATTTGACTGACTAGTTTTTTCACCTTTGTCCTAATGATGAACTATATTAGATTTTTTGAAATGTTGACCAAAAACTCATGATGTGATTAATCCGAAAGAATTTATCAATACCAATATTTATATTATTTTTAACTATCAAAATATTTACATTTATATTTTTTTATGAATTGTTTAATCTTTGTTAATTTCTTAATTTCTTAATTAATAGTACTAAATCATAATAATAATAATAATAATAATATATAATTTATATATAATAATAAAATTATTAATTTTAATATTTATAAATAAAAAGTAAAAATAAATGTGGTTGATATATACCTATTAGCATTTATCAACTACATTTATTAATGTGGTTGTGTTAGTAGATATATATCATCAAGTACATTTATTAATGTGGTTGTGCTAGTAGATATATATCTTAAAAACACTTTCTCAACTTATCATTAAAAAAAGTCTTTAAAAATACACTTAGTTTGGTTTTGATTATAGATAGCTTTATAAATCTTTTCTATTCAAGTTTCTCTGATCCATAATGAATTAAGCAAAGTCTTTTGGTAGAAATCACATAAGAGAATTTTTTGGCAAACAAATCATTTTTAATTTATTGTGTTGAGATAACGAACGCTGAGGAATTGGAAAAATGATTTAGAGCTACATTGAAACATGGGGTCATGCACCTCTGTTTGTCTTTTACCCTTCCATTTGCCATTTTTTTCTAATTTAAATACATTATGGAATACTATTTTGAATTAGTGAAGCATCCATTCCGTGTCATTTCTAAACTAGGTTAAATTTAAAAAATATAGATATAACATTAATAAATATATTTGATTTATATAAATATAGAATTGGTCATTAAATTGGTTTTGTTTAGTAGTTGTGTGATATGGGGTTTATTCTAATCATTGCTATTATAATTATTATTTTCAAGTAAATTATGTAAGAAGAAAATCATCTATAATAAATTTAAAAATTTAATTTTAATTTTTTTTAATACAATACTTCATTTTCATAATCATTACTAATTGAACTATCACAAAAAACTAATATTTTTAAAATATATATTAAAACAAAAGAATAAAAAATTATAAAAAAATATATTAAATATGAGATACTTATTTTAAACGAACCATCCTAAGAAAGTGTAATATGTGTATAAAATTTAACTGTGAATAATGTCCTTGCTTATTCTTAGACTTTTCTTAATACCAGGGGGCTATTTCTTAAAATATTTTGCCAAATTTTAAATCTATAATGAAAAATATTCAAAAATATATATATATATATATATATATATATATATAATCAGTTTCGAATTAATTAAAATTTCATTCATTTATATTTTTTTAATTTTGAAAATGTAAAATAAATTATAACGTAAGTATATTTATTTCCAAGTATTTTAATAAATATTATAATAGTTTATTGATTGCTTTATATTAACTCAATATCATTATTTTCATATGTAGCAAAACATTATATAAAGGCAAGAATATCATATATAAATTAATTAATATTGTAAATCACTAGCTCAACTTAAAAAAATTATTATTTTATTTTTAAAATATAATTTGAGATAATTTTTATATTTATAAATTCCACCCATAATTATAAAAATCAATATTATTTAAAATTTAATAATAATAAGTAAATTAAAATATTAATGTAAAACTTATAATAAAAAGATGATATTTATATATAAATCATCTAATACCATGTGAATCATGATTTTATGTATTTAATAAAAATAGAAAAATAAATATATTATTTGTGTTTTTAAAGCAAGGGTTTCATGTTTTAGGGAAATTTATTTTTAGGTCAAGCAATCATTAAGTTGTTCTAGTTTTTTCATAAAGTCAATAGAGTCGTTTTCATGTATTGAAGACTTATTTGGGCATGTTACATATTGTAAAGAAAAATTTATTGAGTCAAAATAGAGTAAAAAAACCCTCCAAGACCTCGTCAGGGCACATAGATCAAGTCAGCCTACATGAAAGGATAGGCTACCATCAAGATAGAAATTTTTACCCCTCAGAAGACTTTAAATAAGACAAAATTCGACCTCATTTGCACACTCACCCAAGCAAGTTTAACATCGCCAAGATAGAAACTGGAAAAGCATGAAAAAAGAAGAACAAGGTCAAGATCGAAGTTTTTAGGCCTCTCTCACTTTTTCTCTCTCTTTATTATAGTTTCTATAGCTTCTGGACTAGATGAAATTCTAAAGCTACATTGATGTTTTGAAGCTACAAGGTCGAAGTTGTGAAGTTGCGAGATTGAAGTTGTGAAGCTAAAAGGTCGAAGTTGTGAAGGTGCAAGGTTGAAGTTGTTAAGCAACAACCTCGAAGCTGTGAAGCTGCAAGATCGAAGTTGTTGAAGCTACATTAAGGTCAAAGTTGTGAAGCTTCTAGGTAGAATTTGCTGAGTTGTTAGGTAAAACTTGCAGAAATTATTTTTGGGGTCAAATTTGTCCAAGAATTTGTTGGAAGGTCAAAGTTTGTCTCTGGAAGTTGTGTAAGGAAAGATCATCACGAAGGAAGGATGACTTGGTTTTGGAGGGTCCTGGTCAAGGGTCATAGGTCTTTGAAATCATCAATTTAATTTCTATAAGAAGAGAAGGATTTTGATGGGTTTTCCTCTCAATTGGAGAGGGTTTTTGCTCGGTTCATCACCTATATCTAATATCCTATTGTCTCATTGTTCTTTATGATTTGGTAGTTGTTTGATGATAGACAACACTAATAATAATAAAAGAAACAATAAGTTAGGCAAGTAAAGTAAAAATACATCAAAAGCAGTTATCAAAGTAAGAGAAATCACCTACACCTGTTGCCCCCTAGATTTGTCAACATTTTGTTGCATGTAGCCCTTTCTTCACATACATTGTTAAAATTCAAATAGAGCTTCCTTATCTTACATTCATGATCAAAATAGATATATTTTTTATTAGCAACCATCACCTTGATGATCCCTTAGCTCTCATACCTAAGAGAGAAAATAATTATAGCAACAAGAAACCATAAAACAAAAACATTTTAACTAGGAAAACCCAAACAATGAAAACCAATCTAATAGTTTTTTTTTTATTTTTTTCCATGTCTTCATTAACCCACCTCTAACTGTAAGGATAACCCTAAGGCCAACCATTCTAGAACCTTTCCTCCCTTAGGCTTGGTCTCTCTTCTATACATAAAAGGAAGCTCATATGGCATTACTAATATTTTGGGCAATGCCAAATATTCTAGTTACTTTTCTCCCTTACGCTTGGTCTCTCTCCCAATCATAAAAGGAACCAAAAATGGCATTACTAAAGGGGACATAAAATTTATATTTAAGCCCCATAAAAATATTATGCATCTATTTAGGTCAACCATAGAAAAGGTTGACGCCACACTTCTTGTTTTAGGGAAAGATTCTCTCTCTCTCTCTCTCTCACACACACACACACACAAAGACACACATATATATAGTTAATTTGTCCCTTTATTATTCTTATATCCTTTATTGTCCCAAAATGTAATCATTATGCTTAATTATTTATCAGTTATATTTGAAGCATTTACTTGTAATCCTTATTTCTTAATGCTTGTGTTTAATTAATTATTTGTTATAATTGATGCTCTAACTTGTATCCCTCAATTTCTGTAAGATTTTTTGTTGTTTTATATTTAAGTCATCTTTATCACTTCTTTACACAACTTCAAATTTTTTTGGTCCCTCATGATGGGTGGTGTATGCAATTGAAACATTATTTAGGTTAAATCTATGACACAATTTTCTTCCAAAAATGATTAACAACATGAGAAATTGTGAAGATATACATTAACTAATGGTCTAAATTATAAAGAATATCATAGAAAAAGCTGTAGATAATTAAAGAATTAAATTGACTCTCATCTAGCCAAGTTTACATGAACTAGCTTAACAATTAAAAGGACAAAATCTATTACAAACTTGATTTAAATTTAATATTGTTTATTATCATGATGATCATGATGATGATTAATGAACACTAACACCAATTTTGTCTACTGGACCTTAATAAAGTAAGAGATAGATTGTGACACTTTAATGTGTTATTTCTATGATTAAAAAAAAGGGAAAGAACTCTTCCTAGATCATTATAGTTTCACTAAATTAAGAAGTCAACAAAATTGGTAGTGAGAAAATTGTTTTCGAAATGTGAACGGATCTGAAAAAAAGCCGAGGAATGTAAAAGAAAGTTGTTTTTTTGTTTTTTTTTTTTATCTTATCTTAAACACTTTTTGTATTGGAAAGATGACACTTTATTTAACCCAAGGTGTTAAACTATATTTATTTTTCCCAATGGGGTAGGTCAATTGGTGATCAAAGTAATTTGATACCTGAGAAAAATTATAGATCCAATATTCAAATCCCCCAATTGTGACCCAGTTTAGAAAGAGGAGGACAAGCCATACACACTCATATATTTATTGGTAGCTACTTGTTTGACGGGCTACTAAGTTTCTCTCGGATACAAAAAATATATATGTTTATTTTATTTTATTTTATTTTTAAATTTATTAAATATTTATTTAAATTAATTAATTATAAATAATATTCAACATTTTTTATTAAAATAAATTAATAAAAAAAATTGTAGGCTTGGTAGACTCTTCAATTTTCGAGTTTACATGTCCATTATTCACACTACTATGGGGGGAGGGTAACACAAGATTCAAACTCAAGATCTTCGATTTGGTGAGACTTCATTCCACACTTTTTCATGCCAGTCTCCATAGGACTACCTAAAATCACGTGAGACTTTTCAAACTCATAATTAACATGTTGACAAAGCTAAACATTCAATCTGAAATCGAGAACTTGTCTTGTGCTTCTTAGTCCATAACAAGCATTCTCTCGAACACATGACAAACGTAGAAGCTATTGCTCATGAATGCATATTTGATCATAATAGTTTCAAGTTCATCTCAGAATCACCAAGAAGGTTCTATGCCATCTCCACATAGCTGCAACAATACTTATTATTCCATACATTCATCAACCAATCACTATCTAAACAATTTATGCTAAGAGCCATAGATAATACACATCATATAGCTAGCATATAACCATAAAATTAACGACATAGAAATAATGATCATAGATCAGAATAGGAAAATGTCTCATATTAACATATGAAAATACCAAGCAAGTCAGGGCCTTCCACATACCACCTAACCATAAGTTGGGCTCAACCAACTTTTTCTTTTATTCAACCACCCCTGCACCATATTCCAAGCATGAATGCGGTATCTCATGGAATAAACAAAAACTAAACCAAACCAAGGCATTTAGAGGCCAAACCATATCAAACCTTATTGACAGTGATTACACTTCTATGGTGAGACATCACTAACAACAACCAGATCTGTCTCTACCCAATTTATCAAGGGCTCCAGAAACTAGTAACTCAACCCTCAACCTTCTACATCTCTAAAGCCTTTGTCTGACCCAGGTCTAGAGACTAATAACTCAATACACCAAGGTCTCTAGAGTGTTTGTACCAACATAGGTTCTAGGACTAGTAACTCAGGACAAGTTTCTTGACGGTGTTTTAGTGTCTTGTTCTAAATGGTGTATGAAAAGAATCCACTTAAGATTGTGGATGAAAAATAATCTCAACAATATAAATGGCTACTAAAAAATGTAGATCTGCAGCAACTGATAGAAACAAAACCTGCCAAAGTCTTGATATATGCCACAATCATAGTTAAACAACAAAAAGAAACAGTAATAACTCCAATCAACCAATGGAAACTAGATATACAAAGAATATATTTTATTATACAACGTGTGAAGGGAACAAATAAATGTTACTAGTCTCCCTCTATGGGATGGATTCTTGGCTATCCCGAAATGTCTTCAGCTTGTTTAGAGTCTCTCTCCTCTATAATGTGTAAACTCAACAAATAAAATGTTTGAGCTCAATGGGAACTCAAATGGAAGAAAAGTGGTGTGCGATAATGAAAATAATCAAAGTTACAACAGTGAGTGCAACAATGAAAATAATCAAAAGTTAGGAATGAATGCAAAACCCTTATATTTATAACAAAATATTGAGTTATCCTCGAATAATCAGCAATAATAAAATATTATTAAACAAATTCTGGGAATAACCACTTGGAATATTTTATTATATTTGGTTAGTAGGAAAAAAAGATTTAAACTTTTATTTAAAAATAATAAATAAATAAATGATTTATTTATTATCTCAAGGTATTGGTTAAGGAATAATAAACAAATAATGATTTATTTAAGTATTGCTAAGGGATTTAGTCAAATTTGACAAGGAATAATTAGTCAATTATTCCTAGAAAAAAATAAGATAATTAATAATTTATATGTTGATTTTTCATAATTGGGTCAAATATGACAAGCAATAATAATTGAATGATGGTTTAATTAATTATTCCTAAAAGAAAATCAAATAAATAGTTATTTATTTAACAATTCTTCATGGTTTAATTATAAATTACTTAACAAAGGTGGTTTATCAAGTAATTTCTCATAGTGAAATCAATTTTACTATGGTAAAATTGGCTTTACATGGTGTATTTCAATCCATCTACTAAATTAGGCTAGATGATCAATTTTTTGGTGAGAACACAAGGCTTCTAGAGCATTTGTTCCAACCCACAGTCATATAGAAAGAAGGTTTTGTTGGTTGTATCATCGAAGAATTGTTCATTCATGTAACGTAAAAAAGGTTTCCCCCTCGGAGAGGCTGATTTTGAAGTCATTGATCTAGAGATATTTTTGTAAGTTGATTCCTTAATAATGGAGTTGTCTATAATGCGACTTTTTGAAGATTCCGGTGACGGAATCCGGCGAAGAAATTGAGGTCAAATCTTGATATCTTGCAGTTAAAATGGTTTTTTAACTGCATATTTGGATTCAGCACCCTGAAAAACCCTTGGGACGCTTTCATTGTGCAGAAACTAGCTATCAAACTTGCGATTCCAATAATTCTTGCCGGATTTCGACCGGAAAAATCTGCCAAAAAGGCTTTCAAAAAGTCGCGTTATAGACAACTCCCTTAATAATTACATAAAGACACCACGTACAATCAAGACTTTGCACCACGTACAATCAAGACTTTATTAACAGAAGTTTAACTTTGACTAATATACCACGCTTAGATAGAAATAGTAGGAGCCCAGCATCGGACAACATTGGCACGTGCATGGGAAAAAAAGGATAAGTTCACGGCACATGTCGTCACAATTATGTTGAAACAAATACATTGAACATGAGAAATTCATTCATATCTTAAGGAATCGAAACCATTTCATAAAAGTTGTATAATCGTGGAAAACACGAGTTGAATATATCACCATTCCATAATAGTTGTATAATCATCGAAAACATGAATTGAATATATCAACGTCTATATAGTATCAATTCAACATTTATATAGTTTAAATACACCATAAGGGCCAATGGCCATTTCTCCGGCCACAGCCAAATTAAGTGTACAATATATCTATATATATTGGGGGAATTTTAATAACGAATGCCCCACATTAAAAATAAATAATGATAATACATCGACATTTATTTTGTTAGATTTCAAAACTATCAATCATCAGTGTCAACGTAGGAAGCTCAACGTATAAGAAAATGGTAGGACATGACATATTATACCTAGACATGTAGCTGACCATAAGAATCGATGACATAATTTGTAAAATTTTATTATTATTGATTATTTTTGAAAAATGAGTTTTTCTTTTTAATAAAATTAATTTTATCTATTAATGTTAATTTGTAACATTTTATTATACTTAATGATGCTTTTTTAAAATGAATCTGTTTTTTTATTAAAGTTCTCATTATGTGTAATTTGATTGTGTTATTGGTTGAGTGTGTTTTTATTCATATTATGTATGAATTGTATTATTATATTCTTATGTTATATTTGTTTATAATTTTTTTTTAAATCTTGGGCATTATTTTTTTCTTTTATTCTGATTTTATGTTATAAATTGGAAATTTATGCTCAATTGAGTTACAAGTTTGATTTTTTTATTTAGCATATTAAACATAGTTACATATAGTTGAGCATAAGAATTAATGGCATAAGTTGTAACATTTTATCATTAATCATCATTTTTGCAAAATGAGTTTGTCTTCTTATTCAAATTAATCTTATCATATATCTTACGTAGTAATGGTATTTTTTAACATTTTATTATAATTAATGATGATTTTTGAAAAATGGATTTGTCTTCTGATTGAATTTCTCATTGTGTACCTTACTTGTGATTTGATGGTGTTATCAGTTGAGTGTGTTTTTATTCATATTGTGTATTAATTATAATAAGATATTGCTACGTTATATTTATTTATAAATTATTATTTTTATCTTTGGCATTATTTAATTCATTTAGGTTGATTTTATGTAATAAAATGGAAATTTAAGCTCAATTAAGTTATAAGTTATATATATATATATTTATCATATTAAGCATAGTTTCATGTAGTTGAGCATAAGAATCTATGACATAATTTATAACATTTTATCATTAATGATTATTTTTGTAAAATTAGTTTGTCTTCTTATTCAAATTAATCTTATCATATATCTTAGGCATTAACAATAATTAGACCATTTATTATAATTAGTGATGATTATTGCAAAATGAATTTTTCTTCTTATTGAAGTTCTCATTATGTATCTTATGTGTGATTTGATGGTGTTATCGGTTGAGTATGTTTGCATATGAAGTATATTATGATTCTGTTATGTTATATATATTTCTAAATTTTTTTTTTATCTTTGGCATTATTTTATTTCATTTAGGTTGATTTTATGTTATAAATTGGAAAGTTATGCTCAACTAAGTTACAAGTTTGATTTTGTTATTTAGCATATTAAGCATAGTTCTCCTCATCCACAATATGATTTAGAGAAGAAATATAGGGGATTTAAATGTAGATGAGTTATTTATAATATACATGGTCATGAATGGTAAATCATACTATGATACAATTTGGATGGCAAACATGAATGGGTCATGAACCTCATTCCAAAGTTTGGAAAACCATGAAAATATATTCTTGTCACATCGTGACAAAGATTGTCTTAATATGAAAATAAACCAAGTTCAACCATGGTTAATCATGGTCAATCAAGTTGGATCATGGCCGACCATGGTTTACCATGGTCTAAAGTCACATTGTGGCAAAGGTTGTCTCAATATGAAAAACAATCATGGTGAAATATGGTTCTCCAATATCGTATTATGACAAAGATTGTCTAAACATGTAAATCAGTCATTGTATACCATGGTAAGCCATGTTTATTTTAGTATTTATAATATTTATCATATGGTTTATATACCTTCGTTTATAATATTTATCTTATTGTTTACCATAGGATTTTCTAGATATGAAAAATAATCATAGTCAATCATGGTCCAATGTTGCATTGTGACAAAAACTGTTTCAATATGAAAATAGAATATGTTCAGCCATGGTCCAACATCATATTATGACAAATATAGCCTCCATATGAAAATCAATCATGTTTAACCATGCTCAAACATAGCATTGTGACACAGATTGTCTCAGTATGAAAATGAACCATTTTCGACCCTTTTTGTTTTAGCGTTTATAATATTTATCTTAGGGTTTATATATATTGGGTTTATAATATTAATCCCTTGGGTTTATAATATCAACCCCTTGGATTTATAATATCAATCCCTTGAGTTTATTAATCTAAGGGTTCATATTACTTGGATTTAATATTATTCATAGGGTTAATAATATCTATCCCAGGGTTTAATATAAATTCCTAGGGTTTTTAATCATTGTAAGCTATGGTCAATGAGGGTACAATGTCACATTGGATTGCCATGGTCCAATGTCATATCGCGACAAAGATTGGCTCAAAATGAAAATCAATCATGGTGGACCATGGTTCTCCAATGTCGTATTGTGACAAAGACTATTTAAAGATGTAAATCAAGCATGGTCTACCATGGTCAACCATGTTTATTTCAGCGTTTATAATATTTATCATATGGTTTATATACCTTGGTTTATAATATTTATCTTAGTGTTTATCATAGGATTTTCTAGATATGAAAATCAATCCTCATTAGTCATGGTCCGACATTGCATTGTGACAAAGATTGTCTCAATATCGAAACCAACCATGGTCAGCCATGGTCCAACATCATATTGTGACAAAGATTATCTAGATATGAAAATCAATCATGGTCAACCATGGTCCAACATCGCATTGTGACATGGATTGCCTCAATATGAAAATCAACCATTTTCAACTATGTTTATAATATTTATCTTAGGGTTTATATACATTGGGTTTATAATATTAATCCCTTGATTTTATAATCCCTTGAGGTTTTCGTATTAATCCACTTGCATTTATTATTTCCTTGGGTTTATTAATCTAGAGGTTCATATTCATTGGGTTTAGTATTATTCATAGGGTTTATAATTTTAATCCTAGGGTTTAGTATAAATTCCTTGGGTTTATAATCATGGTCAACCATAGTCCAATGTCATATTGCGACAAGGAATTTCTCAATATGAAAACTGACCATTATCAACCATCAACAACCGTGGTAAATGATGGTCAACCATGCTCTAATGTCACATTATGATACACATTGTCTCAATATCAAAACCAACCATGTTCAACCATCGTCAACTATAGTGCAACGTTACATTGTGACAAAGATTGTGTCAATATGAAAATTATGCATGGTCAACCATGGTCCGACATTGAATTGTGACAAATATTTTCTCAACATAAAAATCAATCATGGTCAACCATGGTCCAATATCACGTTGTGACAAAGATTTTATCAATATGAATATCAACCATGGTCAACCATGGTCGACCATGGTCCAACGTCACATTGTGAGAAAGATTGTCTCAATATGAAAATGAAACATGGTCAATCATGCTAAGCCATAGTTAGAAACCATGGTCACATTGTGATAAATATTGTCGCATGGTCAAACGTCAGATTGTGACAACCATGCTTATCTGTGGTCAATCATGCTCAACCATGGTCCAATGTCGTAGTGTTACAAATATTGTCTAAATATGAAAATCAACCATGGTCCACCATGTTAAACCATGGTCAACCAGGGCTGAACATTGGACTGTGAGAAAGATTCTCTCAATACAAAAATCAATCATGGTCAACCATGGTGCAACATCGAATTGTGACAAAAATTGTCTCAATATAAAAATAAACCATCGCCAAATGTGTTTCCTTAATGGTTTATAACATTTATCTTGCTATCAGGGCCCTTCGAATTTCTGACGCCGATCATCTGAATGAAGAAAAGAAGCATTTAGTCTCAACCTTCAAGGGTATAGGCTACAAAGAAAATGAGATTAAAAGAGCAATTCAGAAAGCCGAGAAAAGGATGCTATCTCATGAACCTAAGGCCCAAGATCAACCTGAGGGTGGTAGGGTTTTTCCACCTTACATTCATGGGGTCACAGATAAGATTGCAAAAATCCTAAGAATGAAAAACATAAGCGCGCAATTCTCAGCTCCTGGAACTATTAGGCAAGGTATGAGATCTATAAAGGATAATATTGATAGACATCAACTTAAAGGGGTCTATAAAATTGATTGCTCATGTGGAAGAAGCTACATTGGTGAAACAGGTCACTCCCTGCAGACAAGACTCAAGGAACATGGAGCTGATATTAAGAATGAAAGGTCTCGTACTTCCGCCCTCGCATAGCACTCCTCAAAGACTAAGCACCATGTCTGCTTGGAGAGCACCTCGATTATCGCCAGGGAAGAGCAACACCATAGACGAAAGATCATAGAAGCCCTTGAAATTATCAAACACCCGCATAATCTCAATAGAGACAATGGTATGGAGATTAGTGGAAGCTGGCTTCCCCTAATCAGAAAAATCTAACTCGTTTTATTAGTTTAAATATAATAATAATTATAATAATAATAATAATATTATAATAATAATAATAATAATAATAATAATAATATTATTATTATTATTATTAATATTAATAATAATAATAATAATAATATAATAATTATTATTATTATTATTATTTCTAATTATTATTAATAATAATAATTAATGATAATAATAATAATAATTACAATTAATATTAATAATAAATATTAATGATCAAACATTTATTATAAAAATGAAATATTAATACAATATTTTAAGATTAATATTTTTAACATTAATTATGATTATTATAATATCATTAATACTAATTATTATTAAATGGTGTTCTAAACACTCTTGCTATCAGGGCTCCTCGAATTTCTGACGCCAATCATCTGAATGAAGAAAAGAAGCATTTAGTCTCAACCTTCGAGGGTATAGGCTACAAAGAAAATGAGATTAAAAGAGCAATTCAAAAAGCCGAGAAAAGGATGTTATCTCATCAACCTAAGGCCCAGGATCAACCTGAGGGTGGTAGGGTTTTTCTACCTTAAATTCATGGGGTTACAGATAAGATTGCGAAGATCCTAAGAAGGAAAAACATAAGCACACAATTCTCAGCTCCTGGAACTATTAGGCAAGATATGAGATCTGTCAAGGATAATATTGATAGACATAAACTTAAAGGGGTCTATAAAATTGATTGCTCATGTGGAAAAAGCTACATTGGTGAAACAGGTCGCTCCCTGCAGACCAGACTCAAGGAACATGGAGCTGATATTAAGAATGAAAGGTCTCGTACTTCCACCCTGGCAAAGCACTCCTCAAAGACTAAGCACCATGTCTGCTTGGAGAGTGCCTCGATTATCACCAGGGAAGAGCAACAACATAGACAAAAGATGAGAGAAGCCTTTGAAATTATCAAACACCCACATAATCTCAACAGAGAAAATGGTATGGAGATTAGTGGAAGCTGGCTTCCCCTAATCAGAAAAATCTAACTCGTTTTGTTAATTTAAATATAATAATAATAATAATAATAATAATAATATTATTATTATTATAAAAATATTATTATTATAATAATATTATTATTATTATTATTATTATTATTATTATTATTATTATGATTAATAATAATAATAATAATAATAATAATAATATAATAATAATAATATAATAATAATTATTATTAATATTATTTCTAATTATTAATAATAATAATAATTAATGATAATAATAATAATAATAATAATTACAATTAATATTAATAATAAATATTAATGATCAAACATTTATTATAAAAATTAAATATTAATACAATATTCTAAGATTAATATTTTTAACATTAATTATGATTATTGATGATGATGATGATGATGATGGTCGTTAACGTCCGCTGAGACCAAATAATGATCTATCGGACCTAAAAAGTCAAATTATTTATTTTGATTTAAGATTTTATTCCGATGCTCAAAAAGCTTGGAGAGAAGCCTCCCGAGTTCATTATAATTTTGGCATTGTAAAAGGCTAGAAAGGTCGGTATTGTAACAAAGGTTGTGAAATTGAGATCTAATGTGGTTGTATGCAGGGCACTCTAGGAGGAAGTGGTTTTCATCCTCGATGCTCTTATTCTCACAAATATGGCAGATCCTTTCCCTCCATGGCGTTTTAGGAACTACCCAGCGGCCAGTCTCACTATGGAGCTCATGAGAATTCGTTCTAATCTTTGCTATACTAATATTATAATATCACTAATATTATAATATCACTAATACTAATTATTATTAAATTATAATTCTAATTATTATTATTATTAAATATTATAATAATAATAATAGTAATATAATAATAATTATTATTAATAATAATATTTTTATTAATTATTAATAATAATAATAATAATAATAATAATATTATTATTATTATTATTATTATTAATCATAATAATAATAATAATAATAATAATAATTATTATTATTATTATTATTATTAATATTAATTCTAATTATCATTAATAATAATAATTAATGATAATAATAATAATAATTACAATTAATATTAGTAATAAATAATAATAAATATTAATGATCAAACATTTATTATAAAAATTAAATATTAATACAATAATCCAAGATTAATATTTTTAACATTAATTATGATTATTATAATATTATTAATACTAATTATTATTAAATTATAATTCTAATTATTATTATTATTTATTATATTAATAATAATAATTAGTAATATAAGTAATATTAATAATAAGTATCGTATTATATTAAAAGCAACTAATTATTAAAAGAATATTATTAATTATTTTAAATTAATATTAATAAATTTTTTTTAATTAAAATGATCAATCTTAATTGATATTAAAAAAAAAAATTAATTAAAAATTAAATTAATTAATTAATTAATTAAATTAATCTGTAATAGCCGACTCTCATCAATAATTATCAGATATTGAGAGCCGACTTTCATCTCATTTTACTCTCCTCATTACTATTTAATCTCTCAGCTAAGCTCTTCTTCTATCAAGCATTCAAGTTGTCCTGATGATGGATCCCAGGTGGGATTTGAAACGTTGGTAGAAAATGGTTCTTACTGTGGATTCTCCGGTAACTAAGTCGAAAGGAATAAACCACAGAGGTCTTAAATCCAGAAACATTTATCTTAGGGTTTGTATACCATAGGTTTACAATATTAATCTGTTGGTCTTATTAGTGCTTTGGGTTTATATTAGCAATCCCTGGGGTTTATTACTCTAAGGGTTCATATTCCTAAGGTATAATATTATTCATAGGGTTTATAATATTAATCCTAGGGTTTAATATAAATCCATTGAGTTTATAATATAAATTCCTTCAGTTTATTACTACATTGAATTTATAATATTAATAATCACTTATGTTTATAATATTATTTCGCAGGCTTATATTATAAATTTTTTGGGCTCTCAATATTATTCCCTTCAGTTTTTAATATTAAACTTTTGAGTTTATTAATTCCTTGGGTTTATAATAATATTCCTTTGTGTTTAATATTATTTTTTGGTATTTATAATGCTTTAGGTTTTGAATATTAATAACCCCTTGGTTAATAATATAAATATTTATTATAATAATAATATTATTATAATATATTAATATTTTTTACAAACTATCATTTTAATTGTTATAATTATTATAGTATTTATAATATAATGATAATAATATTTGATAATATAATTATTATTATTGTATTATTATTATATTTACATATTTACTAATATCGATATTTCATTAATTATTAATTTTTTATAAGGCTTATTATTATTATTATTATTATTATTATTATTATTATTATTATTATTAAAAATCTATAATTATTATTTATTAATTAATATTTTATAGTTTTTGATAAGTATTATTAATAACTAAAAAATCTATAATTAGTAATTATTATAATAATGATAAATTATTATTATTATTCATATTATAATCATTTATGTTTGATATCAATAGTTATGCTTGATATTACATTTTTGTGATTCACTCTGATTTTGATAAATTCTTTCGGATTAATGACATCATGAGTTTTTGGTCGACGTTTTGAACCATCTAATGTGGTTTATCATCAGGACAAAGGTGAAAAAATCAGTAAGTCAAATTGTTTAAATAACAAGGATGCATTTGTTCCAGAATTAGTCGTTAAAAAATTAGCTGAATAAATTTATTATTATTTTGTTATGTTTTATTTTAATTTATTAATATTTTTAATTAAAATAATATTGAATTCAAAATTAGTTAGATTAATTTAATAATATAATAAGAATTGGATATTTGTAAATATATAATTAAAAATAAGCTTAATGTGGTTATTATTAAAAATGAATAATATTCAACAGTTATATTTAAATATTGGATAATATTTTAATAGGGAGGTAAAAGAGAATATAAATTACAATATAAAAATAAAAATAATTAGTTATTAATTATTATATTTATTAAAAAATTATGAAAAGAGGGCGGAGATCCAACTTCTACTTAACTTCCAACCATCGTCCCTATTAAGATTAATAGCACATTTATGCTTCCTATGATGGAAGTGATCAATCTTGGTGATGAATCGAGAATCCTCAATGCAGACATGGTGATTGGATTTCACTGCATGTTCAGCTAAAGCCGAGGAACGAGAGCAGTTGTGCTTAATATCTGTTGCATGTTCTTGGATTCTCTAGTTAATAGAGCGGTCAGTTTCCCCAATGTAGGGAATCCCACAGGAACATGGGATGGAGTAGACCCATTTCATTTCTTTAGGTTTACAAGGTCTTTGACGGATCTAAGAGAATTTCTAAAGATATTAAGGGGTTTGAAGGTAGCAGAAACTTTGTTCTTTTTGAGGATACAAGAAATCTTATTCAACGGACCACCAATAAGATTTCTCATATCCTAAAAAAGGACAAAGTTTCTGCTACCTTCAAACCCCTAATAGCATTAGAAATTCTCTTAGATCTGTCAAACACCCTGTAAACCTTAAAGACATGAAAGAGGTCTACTCCATCCCATGTTGCTATGGGATTCCTTACATTGGGGAAACTGGCTACTCCATTAACTAGAGAATCCAAGAACATGTGGTAGATATTAAGCACAACCGCTGTCATTTATCGGCTTTAGTTGAACATGCAGTGCCATCAATCACCATCTTTGCATCGAGGATTCCTGGGTCATCGCCAAGATTGCTCACTTCCATCATAGGAAGCTTCGAGAAGCAATTGAAATTGAAAAGTGTGCTATTAATCATAAGAGGGACGATGGTTGGAAGTTAAGTAGAAGTTGGATCCCGACCCTCATTTCATAATTTTTTTAAATAAATATAATAATTAATAACTGATTATTTTTGTTTTTATATTGCAATTTATATCCTCTTTGACCTTCCTATTAAAATATTATCCAATATTCTAATATAATAATATTTAAATATAATTGTTGAATATTATTAATTTTTAATAATAACCATATTAAGCCTATTTTTAATTATATATTTACAAATATTCAATTGTTATTATATTACTAAATTAATTTAACTAATTTTGAATTCAATATTATTTTAATTAAAAATATCAAGAAATGAAAATAAAACATAACAAAATAATAATAAATTTATTCAACTAATTTTTTAAAGAGTAATTCATCACAATGATTTCCTAACGGCTAACTCTGGAATAGATGCATCCTTGCTATTTAAACAATTTGACTGACTAATTTTTTCACCTTTGTCCTGATGATGAACCATATTGGATGGTTTGAAACGTCGACCAAAAACTCATGATATGATTAATCCGAAAGAATTTATCAATATCAATATTTATATTATTTTGAACTATCAAAATATTTACATTTATATTTCTTTTAATGAATGAATTAGTTTTTTTTAATTACATAATTAATCATAATAATGATAATATATAATTTATAGATAATAATAAAATTATTAATTTTAATATTCATAAATGAAAAGTAACAATAAATGTGGTTGATATACAAATGTTGGCATTTATCAACTACATTTATTAATGTGGTTGTGTTAGTAGATATATATCTTAAAAACAATTTCTCAACTTATCATTAAAGAAAGTTATTAGAAAAACACTTAGTTTGGTTTTGATTATATATAGCTTTATAAAAATTTTGTATTGAAGCTTCTGTGATCCATAATGAATTAAGCAAAGTCTTTCGGTAGAAATCACATAAGAAATTTTTTTTGCCGATGTGTTTCAAACGAACAAGTGTGATTAATCATCAGGACCAGATGAGGAGGTAGACCAAGGCAAAGGCTTAAATAGAGAGCAATGCAGAGACATAATTTCAAGTAATGGCTATATTTGAAAAAAATACTTAAATAATGAGATTAATTTATTAATATATTAAAAATATATATTATTAAGTAATGGCTATATTAAACAACTAGTTATTAAAAAGTAATATTTAAATTAATTTATTAAAACCAGATATTACTAGTTTTTGAAAAATAATATTTAAATAATGATATAAGTTTATTAATTTATTAAAAAATATTAATATGTAATGGATATATTAAACGGCTCCTTTTTGAAAAATCATATTTAAATTGTGATATTAGTTTATTAATTTCTTAAAAAACTTGCTTGTTCGAAACGCGTCAACCACACTAGCTGGTTCAAAACTCATAGGCCAAGTACTCTCTATGTGATTTTTTCCGAAAATTTTCATGAACTAACAAATATTAATAAGTAACCACTATATTAAATAGCTAGTTTTTGGGAAATAATATTTAAATTAATTGAAACAAAAAACAAAAAATAAAAAAAATTAAATGAAAGTCAAACCTTAAAGAAGGGGAGTCAAAAATTATAAAAACCAGTGAAGACCCTAATCGATACAAGATCATTGGATAGATAAAATAATTAATCGAAATAAATTAAAAATAATTAATGGAAAAATAAATAAAATAAAACAAAAATATACGCAAGTCAAAAGAAATATATATATATAAATAACTATATATATATATATATATATATATATATATATATATATATATATATATATATATATATATATATATATATATATATATAAAAGAAGGTCAACAATAAAATAAATAAATAAATAAAAATAAAAATAAATAAGTAAAAATAGAAACATACACACACTAAAATATATATCCTAAAATTACTTTCTCAACTTTCTTGTGTTAGAGGAAGAGTAGTTTAATAATGTTACAATTTTGCTCCGAAAATAGTGAAAATTCTAGTCATATTTTCAAAAACATTTAGTAGAAAAATTGGAAAATATGAGTTATAACTATCAAATTTTAAGATTTTAAGTGAGCATTTTTTTATTTTTTTTTATAATTTTGAATCCATATCCAGCGTAAAAAAATGATGTAAATATTTTCCCTCGTAAACAATGCCCTTCGTAAATATACATCCTCAATTAATAACTAGCAATTGTCCCAAAAGGTACAAAGAGAGGCCGATAGGATTATTAAATTAGAATTGTTGAATTTCTCTAGAAGAGATGTTGGTACAAGGCAAACCGATGAGCAATTTGAGCTGGCTAAAGGCTTTCTAATTGTTTTTTATTATTGTAAAATTATATTGATAATTCATTGGTTTTACTTTCAAAAGCTTGAAGGAATTTGAAGAGCAGGTATAGAATTGCTTTGTGGGATTTGATCTCAAAATCTTTAATTTGTAGATATATACTCAATGAAATGTTAATTGGTTGAAAGGCTTAATTGGTTTGTAGAAAACCTTGTTTTCTTGCACTGGATCGTTGTGCAATTACTTTTCTTTAGATGTTTTGCCGGGTGAGAAAACTTTATGCAGACGCCATTAAAATGAAATCGCCAATATTCAATGTCAAATCCTTCACTCCCTGTTATAACTCCGACGGCAAATTAAATATAAATCAAAATGAACATAAACTGATAGTAAATATCTATATCATAACCTAGAGGAGCTACCTAAAGTATAAATCCGAAATTTTAATACCTATTGGAAAGACACAGCAAATCTAATTATATAAAACGCTCTCAAACACTTCATAGGATGACTGCCCTAATCCTGCTGCTGATTTTGATATTGAGATTTATTTGAGGAGCCAGGATGGCTACCCTGTTCCGTAGATTCAGTCAATAGCAATTGAGGAGAACCCCGACTTGCCTGGACTCCATGCGTATAGCCATAAACAGCTGGATAAGTCTCCAAAGCATAAGATCGTTTATTTAAATAAGCCTAAAAACCCAAATGAAAGTGTAAAAAACAACCAAAACAAGAGACAATTCAGAGTTGGTTATTTATTATTAAAGGACAAAGAAGGGGAAAAGAAAATTATAAAACAAATATTCCAAAGGTTAAAAGCCACGGATCCAACCGCTGAGCCAAGTTTTAGTCACAACCCATTTCGCCTTTCTAACCATTTAAATCAAAATCTTTAATCTCCACAGCTAATGCTGTATATCATTCTACAAGTAGACAAATTTATGTAACAATAAATAAAAGAAGAAAAGACCCAGAAAAAAATGATCGAAACCCACCTCGAAGAATTCAATGCCGAACGGAATATGGCAGACTGAAAAACCCTACTGTCGGGTGAGAAAACTTTATGCAAACGCCATTAAAATGAAATCGTCAATATTCAATGTCAAATCCTTCACTTCCTGTTATAGATCGGACGGGCCAGACGATTCAAAAAAAATAAGAATATTAAGGAAAGAATGAAGACAAAAGAAGGCTGGGAAGGGGCTACATACA